>VZSR01000514.1:7356272-7491452 GCA_013398615.1 Brachypodius melanocephalos
TCTCTACACTACCAACTCATGGTCACCAAAGGAGAGCAGTGAGTCCAGGATGCATTATTGTTTCACTTCTGTTTTCCTTGTCATTCACCTTTAACTGTTGTTCATGGATTAATTTTTGTTAGCACTCCTTGTTCCATCTCAAACCTGAAGTGACCTTTAAGTAAACCTTCTTGTTCACAGAAAGCTGTAACTGCAGACTAACACATGATTCTTCCACTGGAAAAATCACTATCTCTGCAAAGTAACCAATGCTTTCTTTGCTGAAATAGAACCTTTCTTCTCTCCTCCATTTTTTTTTAAAGTCTGACATGACTTTCACAATTTTAAACCCAGGTGGTAAATAAGACTACTTCTTACACAATTCAGTTAAACTACCAACATCCCTCAAACAAAGTCACAATACTGTACCTAAAATCTACTGTGCAGTTGTATGGCATTTCAGAAGTATTTCAAATACAGAAGTGGTGTATAAAGTAAAATATTTTTATTACAGTTTTCATAATTGATATTTTTTGAGGAATTGCTTGTTATATGCTGTTTTGTGTTTCAGTGTGGTACAGGCGACAGCAAAGAGTCCCATTTAGTAAAGAGTGAGAAATTTCATTATTATGTTATGTTTTAATCCTCATTCCAGTTTAAGTTGAATCTCTGATTGTTATTTTGTTTCTTTAACTACTTTGCTTTGTGTGTTCCCACCCAGCTGTTACTGGAAGTGGAAAACATCAACTGCATTGCTGTGGATTGGAAAGAGGGAGCAAAAGGCACCTACGTCAGTGCAGTGAACAACATCCGTGTGCTGGGGGCTGAGGTTGCTTATTTCATCACTACTCTGCAGGTAAAGGACCCTGCTTCACCGCCTGCAATTCCTCACTGCACGTACCGGGGTTGTGACACTGCTGCTTTGGGTTTGGACCTCGTCCTGTACGGTCAGGCAGGGCTCTGCTGTGGACATCCAGCTAATTATATTAATTATCGGACCTGAGAGGGCTTCTGACAGCCACGGAGGACACCAATGAAGCCGAGGCTGAGATGTGCCCATGAATTAGAGACCAGCAGGTGGCAACGTCTCCATAGGATGCTGCAGGCAAGGCAGCATTCCATGGAAATGAGGACGGTTCGGTGCTCGCCAGTTTCCCAGCATTACATACACATGACAAGTGCATTAATATCTCAGCCTAGCACCACCAAAACGAGCAGTGGCTGCCTCACTTGGTGATCCCGTGTTTGCTGTCTACAGGCTCGATAAATTGTGCAGGTGCCTCCTGCCTGTGAGCATCCTGTTCCCAAAGGTGGGCGCTCACATTTACAGAGTGCAGAACGGCTCACTTGCAAAGTCTGTGCAGCAACCTCTCCCTCTGATTCCAGAAAGGCTCACGAGTACTTGGAGCAGCTGAAAATCGGAATCTTGCCTGGCACTGGGCTTGACCCTGGCCAGGATTTGTTCATCTTAAAGTGCAGCAAGAGGGAGTTCAGAGCCCATGAGGCAAAGTGCCAACCTTGCAAGCTCAAAGAACACTTTACCAAATTCTGCTGGCATACAATCTGCTGTTCCTTCCTAGGAAAATCATGTGTAGCCTCACACATTTGGCTTCTGGATCCTTCTCCTCTATGTATAAATATCAGGTCATTTGAAGAAGTGTTCAATTTCTTATTTAGCCTCTATCACTGCATCATGTGCAGTCTAGGGCATCCTTTCTTCCCTTACAAAAATGCATAAGTGATGCTTAGACTTCTTTTTCTTTTCCCTAATTTAAAAATTTCTGGAGTTTCACTCTCAGAAAGGTTCAGCTGCATTGTAAGTGGAAGCACTGCAGTAAAAAGTTTTCAGAGGACTCTGCCATCTAACAATACAGGCAGACAGGCCCATTCTCCAGATCTGCTTTAATTTTGGTACACACATTACAAAACTTAACGTAAAAAACTCAAGCAATTAGCAACCTTGTTGGTTTTGGTTGCTACAAAACCCAAAGAATGTGTCACCTCTGTCTCCCTTTCCACCTTCAATGCAAGTGTAATATCTCAGCAGTGCAGGCCTTGTACAGGTAAAGAGGAGAAGGGACATCACCCCACCTGAGCTTGCCAGTGAAAATCTTATTCATTATGTGATATATTCTAGATAGAGAATTCTAAATGGAGAATATTTATGTGACCAAGAAAAGGGCTGCAAAGTAGAATAAATTTAAAAAGTAGGATCATTTTTATGGAAGATGATGTTAGGCATTGATCCAAATGGGAAAGATGGTCCATATTTTGTCACACAGGATAATGGAATACAGCAAGCATATGCCAACACTACAACAGTGAACCCTTCATCACTCTGCATGTAAAATTCCAGATGGGACCATTTTTCTGTCAGTTCTCAGTGTAATTTAAACATCAATTAACTCAAGGAACTCCCCCTCTGTTTGCTATGCAGAAAAAGTCAGCCTAGATGTTCCCAGAGGCCCATAATGTCAGACCTTCTCTTTGCTTGTTATTCAAAGCCTGTGTTCTTATCTCCTACCACCACCACCACCACTTTAATGGTCAGAAAATGTTCGGGTACTCCCCTTACGAAATCCATTTAATTGGCCACAGCCTGGGAGCACACACTGCAGGAGAGGCTGGAAGGAGGATCCGAGGCATCAGGAGGATAACAGGTAGGCTGCTCACCAAGATGCACAGCTAACAGTGTGTGTTTAAAGCAGAAAAGTTCTTGCCACACACTGGAATTAAGTTATTGGCAGTGCTGGAGGTATCTGTCATGAGAGCAGACAGAATTTATGCTTCTCAGAAACAGGGTAATTATTACTTTTTTTTTTTTTTTTTTTGGTGAAGTACTCTTTAGTGGAAGGACAAGCATAGCTAAAATGTTTGTAACACTACCATCATTCACTGGTTTACATCAAGCCCCACACAAAGCAACAAAGAACCCTGAGTTTTCCCTATTTACAGCTTTAGACAGTAATAAGTTGATGGGTAATAAATGCCTCCTTCCTAGTAATATAATATGGCATTATATCATCTATTGAAAAAATATTTTACTTCTCTGGAGTAAGTTTCCAGAAAGGTTTACAAAACCACGCTGTTTGCATATTTTTTATAGTTTAGCTTGGAATTCACATCGTTATTGGGCTTGCCTTTTGCAAAACTAAACACCTGATTTCATGAGTTGGCAAAAGATATATTAACACGTGCAACACTTCTCTGTCTTCCTCAACGAATAAATGTGGGGGTTTTTTTTAGGTTTAGACCCTGCTGGGCCCTACTTTGAAGGCACTCCTCCCATGGTGAGACTGGATCCTACAGATGCAGACTTTGTTGATGTTATTCACAGCAATGCTGCTCACTTTCCTGCAGCAGGTGAGTGCTCCTGTGCCAGAGGGTGCCTGCAGGGATGGGCACAGCACCAGGACCCTGACACCTTCCCATGCATGTCTCAGGGTTTGGAATGTATAACACCACTGGGCACCTGGACTTTTACCCAAATGGAGGAACTGTGATGCCTGGATGCGCTGATTTAATCCCAGAGATGAAACCAAGTGATTTTGAAGCCATCATTGCAGGTAAAGGTACAATTCCAATGTGCAGCCTGTTTTATTTTTGTTCTGTTCTGAATCACGAACTGTGAAAATTGCCCACTGTTCGGGAGAAAACAGGAAAACAAAATTGCTTTTTCCCTGTTTACTCCCAAGTTAAAAAGGAAGTAAGAAACAGCAAAGGCAGGAACAGAACAGTGCTCCACAGAGAACTCTGCAGGGAAAGGAGGTCTCATGCATGCCCAAGCTTTGCTTCTGTAATTTGAAATTGGATGCAAACCCCAAAAAGGCAGGAAACAGGGAGCCTACAGGTCCAACAACCCCAGCAGGAGACTGTCCAGGCTGAGAAAGGCAAAGTCAGCAGCATGACAACACCACCTCTGGTTTCTTGTAGATGCTGTAAAGGGCATCCAACACTTCCAAGGCATGAATTAGGTAAAAGCACTGAGTGCTTCCAGGGGCTGTGCATGCCTCACCTCTGAACATGAGACCTCTGTCTTGTCAGAGATTCTGGACAGTTTGGTGGGTTCTCCATGCTCTGTTAAGGCCTTAAAACTGTAACAAATGTTATCTTGCTATGACATCTCATATAAATATATATATATACACACATGTGTGTGTGTTTATATGTGTGTGTATATATATATAAAACTGTCTTCTTAAGAGGGACTATTACATCACAGCAGACCAATGCATCCCCCATTTGCAATCTTAGGGTAATGGTACACCGTTCTCCAGATAAAACACAAAAACCCAGCAATTTCTCCTGCAACTAGAAATTCAGACCAAAAAGAAATTATTTCAGTCCCTTGCTGCTGTTCTGTTCTGTGCCTGAGCTGTTTCCATGGTGAGACAAGTGCAACTCTTGCAGAGGATAAGGGGTGGTTATTTCACCAAAGCTCATGAAGTTTTTCCCAGCAGACACTACACTCTTTGGGGGGTGCCACCACTCACGCAGCCACGAGTTTTATTTTGCAAGTATCCTCTACCCCACCGGGTACCTGGCATATCCCTGTGACTCCTATGAAGACTTTAAGAAAGTAAGTATTTCAGCCCAGGAAGGGGTAAGGTGTGAATAAAATCTTCCCATGGTGTGGCTGGGCAGGAGGAAGCACAGCACACAGCACTTCAGCTGTTCCACTCTGGAAAAGGAATCCTGGATGATGCCACCAAAATATTGGGGACAAAAAAATGGAAGCTTGTGGAATTCTCACTCCCAAACCTTATTGAAAGGGGACATAAGTTAGGTAGATCTATCCTATTAATTCCTACATTTAGAGCCTCCAGAATCTTGGCTGCTCTCTAATTTACCTTGGACACTGATTAGAGCAACTAAATATCTGCACCTATGAATGATGCTCCTTTCATTTTCCCCCGTTTGTGAACACAGGCAAGTTTCCCATGACCAGGAGGGTAAAACTGGCCTACATTTTTCACTAGACTCTAACTGAAAAATGTTTGAACTAATAAGTTCCAGGCTGTTACCATACACAGGCATCAAACCTGCTCATTCTGCACCCTCTTGGGTGTAGGAGCCACAATCTAAAATAAGTTTATTGGGTTTTGGTGTTAAGTGATGAAAACAGACAGCACTGCCACAGCTTTGCAAGATCAGAATAGCATCTGGAGCCTTAATTTCATAAAAGCTAGCACAAAAAAACAACATTCCTCATTAACTGATGCTGTTATTTTCCCTAGGGAATCTGTTTCCCATGTCCACAGGAGGGATGTCCAATGATGGGCCACTATGCTGACAGATTCCCAGAAAAATTGCACAGGGTAGACCAGAAGTATTTTCTAAATACAGCAGCAGATGAGCCTTTTGCTAGTAAGTGGAGAAGGTTTGTTACAGTTGTTCACGAGTTTGAAAAGTGCCTCGATGTGATTTACAGCCACGCACCTGTGCTGCTCCTATAAATAACTGCTCATAGCTCTGACAGAAAATGCTGCATTAGTTATGTAATGTGGCATTCGAGCTCACCAATGATAATCTGGATTTAGTTTTGTTTTTATTTATGCAGCTTGGAGACAAAAAGTATCTATCAAATTGTCTGGTGTAAAGAAAACGAGGGGAGACATAAACCTGGTTTACCACGACACACTGGGGAACTCAAAAGAATACGAAGTTGCCAGGTAAGTTAAATTAATATTTTTCTACAGCTTTTAATGCTGCTAACATTAATCTACATACTACCCACATGTTTAAGCAGTGTTATCACTCATCCTGCATTGCAAATGTTCTGCTTAACATCAGATAAGAAAGAAGTTATTACTTAAGGAAGAACCATGAGGGCAGATGGTTGTAAAAAGGCAATGGAAGGCATTTCCATTTCCATGAGTTCTGTGTTTCTGAACTCCAGGTGAGTGATCCCTGCCAGCTCATCACTCAAGGGCTCTGAGGACAGCCCCAGCCTCACTCCTATCCTCTCCCCATGGCCTCCTGCCACAGAACAGATCTAAAGAACACATTGAAAATGTTCTGTACTGGTTTTCACCCTCTCCTTGTTCAGAGCCCTGGTCCAGTGCCCTGTGCTCTTACAAAGAACAGCAAAAATGCAAATTTCTATTGTAAAAAGTGGGAAAGCCTGAAAATACGTGGAGAATGTGATTTATTTCAGTGGTCTCTGAACTGTTAAACTTAATGATGCCTTTTTTTCCTTCTATTCACAGTGGAGACCTCTCTCAAGATGATATTTACACAGAGTATCTTGATGTTGAAATCAACCCCAAAAATACTACAAAAATTGAATTTCTCTGGAATAAAGCCATATTCTCTCTGCTCTGGGCAAGACTGGGAGCAGAAACAGTCAATATAATACATGGAGCAGATGGACGTAGGTAAGTGTACCCCATTTAGAGGTCAGAAGGCAAGTGGAAAATACCCTGAGAGAAAAGATGGAGACATGGCCTTAAATTGGACACGTGGTTTATAATCACCAGTGTGAATTTCTATAAGGAAAAGGACAAAGCATTGTACTTTGGACAGAAAAAATTAAGAAAAATCAGATGTTTGACTATGCACCAGGGAATAACTGCCTGGAAAACAATACTACAATAATTTGAAATGTTTAGCTCTTCCACAGCAAAACAATTACAAACCAAGATAAAGCTTACTAAACCTCAAATTTTACAGCTGGTTCCCAAAAGAAGGAAATTCACCTTGCTACTGTTAATAGCAGATGCTAATAATCTTTGCAGCAGGCTTTTAGGAAGCCTTCAGTGGGATCATGGGTTGCCCTAACAACCCTCAAGGTGACAGCTGACACCCTTTCATTTTTCATTGGGCAAAAAGAGATAAATCTTGATTCAAGGATTTTTTTTTTTTTCTTCCCAGGTCGACTTTTTGTGGCCGTGGAACTGTGGCATATGGAGATCCTCAGTTACTCACACCTTGCTAGAGGTCCCCAAGGTCTGTACACGACAGCTGAGTAAACCCTCAGGCTTGTTCATGGGAATCTTGGCAAAAAACACAATCAAAGCAAATTTTAAAAAAATAAAAATGTTACTCCCTTTGGTTCCTTTTTTTTTTTTTCTTTTTCAGTTCTTTGCAAACACACGCGTCAATGTTTTTCGTGTTTGAGCCACATTTATTGTGCTTGTAACTATGGAGCAACCAGAAACCACACGTGCTAAAATCCATTTAAAACATTGCACAGTCTCACTCTACCCATTCTTCAAGGCAAGAACTGAGTCCCACCACACTGACAGAAAATCTGGGGTATTATCAGACACTCTGAAGGCAGCACGTGTACACAGAACACCCTGTGGGTCTGAAACTCCTCCTTTCTGCAGCCTGTTCAATTTTCCATGCCCACAGCAGAGCATTGCCCTCAGAAGACACTCTGGATGAGGCAGCAGCAGCACATGCCAGGTTATTCCTGCAGCAGGTGAACCCTTTGGACCTGCAGCCCTTTGGACCTGCACCTGCTTGGAAAATGCAGATAAGGCAAACCTCGAGTGCTCCCCACTTTGAAAGGAGCTAAAAACTGAATCCCAGCTCCTGGACACTGTTTCATTTCAGACACCAACATTTGCAGGGGTCACTGACAATCCTGAGAGAAACTCTGAGTAACCAGGCTTTGCAAAACCTGGGAGTGACCATTTCACATCAAAAATGGCCATTACCGCTCTGCAAAGCATGGCATGAGTGAGCCTCCTGCAGCTGTAAGAGACCAAGGCAGTGGATATTTTCCCAAGTATAAAACCCAAACTCTGAGCTAATGAATAGGAAGAAAGAGTTAATAATTTATTTACTCCCATTTCCCCATGTTTGATAAATGACGTACAAGCATTTGGGCAGATTAACTTCTAAGAAATGGGAGTAGAAATACCATGAGGACACATTTATGACTATAGACTTCTGAATGAATATTTTTATTTAAGAAAAACCCCAACCCTGTTGTAACCTTGACTAAACACAAGTGTGTAAAGAATTAAAAGCATAATTAAACACGAGTCTGAGGTTCAGCCAGAGAGACCTTTAGCTCCGAGTCCTGCAAGCCTCCTGGGGAACTGACACGTGCCAAGGAAAACATGAACAATGCTGGGAAGCTCCACAGAGTCCCAAGAGAGAGCCACAGCACCCTGCAGCACCATCAATCCAGTCCTCTCCTCTGCCTGCTTCCTATTCCAGACTACACCTTCTTCAGGTTGGAGAAACATAGCTGTGCCTTAATTTATCACTTTTTTTTTAAATCAAAACCCATCCTTCTTCCAAAGCCCCCACCTGTGAGGTCACAAGGACCAGAGCATCTCCTCCAGGCAGAGCAGCCTGCATCCTACTGAGGGACATGCATCCCAGCCCTGCCCAAGGAGAAGCAAGCAGCTGAAATCCAGCTGACCATAGCCTAAGGAGTTCTCCAGTTATTCTGCCTGACCTGTATTATTACAGTACTGAATAAGAGCACCAAACTAACACAAAATGCTAACTCAAATATTTTCCACCAGCTCTTAAATGAAATGGGAAAAACTGTTCCCCCTTTGTTTTGAACAGGTGTTAAATGTTGTCAGTTCACTGGGGCATGGGCTGATTCCACTGATACAAACCTATTTGCAAAGCAAAATCCCACTTCAACTAAAGACAGGAGCACTGAGCTCTAAACCAGTATCAAATGTGGTATCTTAATAAAAAATAAAATGTAGCTTTTTAAAGAAACAAACTCCATTAGCACCGCTGATAGCAGTGGAACACCTGGTGTCCAGTTGGTCATTCCCAGAGGTGGAGACCACGGAACATCAGCTCTGCAAACATATAGCCATAAAGTATAGCCAAGCTGACAGAACTCTCAACTCAGGTCTCATTTCTCCTTGAGTTCACTCAGAGCCTTCTCCTAGAGACAGACAGGTCCAAGGGGTTGCCAGACCTACTCTTGTGCATTTGCACGGGCTGCTTTTCACCTTTGAGTTGATGTTTCTACTAAAATCTGCAATCTACAGAGCACTGTAGCATTCCAGCATTCCATCTCTCAATGTCTGGGGGATTTTTGTGTATTATTTGTATATATTTCCAGTGTGTTTGCCCTCAGTTCATCACTCAGAACTTATCTCAGAGCTTGGGTTAACTGGGTAGTACAGAAAAGATCCCAGGGGTTACACAACCACCCTTCTACATCTGCTTATTTCAGCAAGGAAATTAAAGGGATGCCAGGATGTCAAACCCTTTCACTATGAAAAGAATATACCAGGCCCACTAAGAGCTTTCCAAGAGGGATAAAACTTCATCAAAAGACCCAGAAAACACAGGAGCATTTCACATCTGAAGTCACTTGATAAAGGCAAGGAATGGGACTTAAGAATGATGTCGTTCCTTACTAACTCCCCCAGCAGATCTCCTACACCCCAACTACACAACACCAAAAATAAAAGCCTTCCCAGCTGAGACAAGACACAGAGATCCATATAATTCTCTTTCATGGACCACTCCTCATGAGTTGCTGCCTGGGAATTACCAATCCCCGGAGGTCCAATCATATTGTGGGATCCAGCTCAAGAAATCAATGTCCATGGATTTTGGAGCTATAAGAGAAACCAACCATTAAGGTTGTTTTGCAGCTTATCTATAAGCTATAATCTGAAACAAATATTCCTATCTTTCCAGAAACATTTCCAAGGATAAAGCTGACTATAAAAATACATGCAAAGTTTAATATTAATGCCAGGAGCTCCAAGGCTTCATCGTAAGTAGTTCAGGTCTGGGGTTTTTTCCTTGTACCTCGTGGCTTCTCACAGCACAGGAGTGTGAAGGGGAAGGGCAGCTCATGTTCTGCTAGTCCTGATGCTAATTCCTAAGTAGCTCCTATGCATCTGATTAGAAGGGGAAAAAATCACCCTGGATTTAAGCTGTGCTTCTGTATGTTTATGGCCCCCCAATCTCTCATGGAGCATGCAAACACAAGGCTGACTCACACCTGGCTGGCACACACAGCAGCCAGGATACAACATCCTGCAGAAAAAACAGGCACTCTGCTCACCTGGAGAAAATTCAGCACCAGGGAGCTGAGTGTGCCTGCTAAACGAGTGGGTTAGCAAATCCTAGCTGCTTCTTTTTCTACTGTTCCAGATGCTTGGAGTTTGGATTCTTGCCCTCTTTCTGCTCAGCGCAGCAGAAGGTAAGCATATGGGGTTAGTGTTTGTATTTCTATCACCTTTCTATGCTGCTGTATTTCCCACCTGTTTTCCAGGTGTTATCCTGCACCCTGGTGCCTTAAAACTTACTGATTGGGGTTACTGTTTTTCACTTTTCCACACAGGAATGGTAAGGTGGGAGTATGTGTGTTGTCTTTCTTCTCCACTCTGGGAATTCCGCCCTAGGAGTGAGCAAGAAAAGCTGATGTTTCCTATCTCAGAACAAAGCTACTGCTCCACTAAACATAGAGAATTATTTCTTGTACTCTTATTAGTGATGGAAATAGAAAAAAAGCCAGGGCCAGGGGGTGGAGGCAGTCTAATGAGGGTATAGCTTTGTATTCAGCAGATGACACTGGCTTGTGTAGTATAAGACTTCTCATGTAAGCTGTTCAGCACAGTCTCAATTTATTGCTGATTATCTGCAATATTTTGGCTTGGCATTAGGAGAAACTCACCAGCTGTGTCTGCCTGGGGGAGGATTCCCAAGGTATTGCACAGGATACCACAGAGGAACTCCTCTGAAGGCTTCATCAGTGAGCAATAGGGGGGCTTCTCTCCTTGGGGTAAACTGCAGCCTCTCAAGAACTGGGAAAGGGCAACTGCTGCTCTTGGCTTTCTGTAAACTGTGGGGTTTTTAGGGGAAAAAAGACCCCAGAGAAGCCATGCTATAAGTTCTGACTGCTCAATTTCTCTGCTTATTCACATTATTGTTTTGATCTTCATGCTACAGGTGATGAAGTTTGCTATGAAAGGCTTGGGTGCTTCACAGATGATCTGCCATGGTCTGGGACTGTGGAAAGGCCAATCCGCAAACTACCCTGGAAACCAGAGAATGTAAACACTCGATTCCTCCTGTACACTAGAGAAAACATGGATGACTTCCAAGTAAGAACTGTTGTGGTTTAAACCTTAGTGAATCACACACAAAAAATGTTAATAAACATAGACTCCAGCTGTGGTCCTGAAAAGTGTTAGAAATGGCCCAAACCTCCACTTTATTCAAAAGACCACCTCTTCCAGCTCCCTGGCAGGATCCCCATTGAGAACTACTGGGAAACTGAGCATTTTGGGATAATATTTTTCCACAGATAGAGTAGACAAGACTTCACCAAGCTTTGATTCTAAGACAGTTGTCAAAGCTTGCCTCAAGTGGAGATAGACATAAACCTTCACGTGCACTCTTGCAGATGAGTTCAACATTGCAAAACTTTCAAACACCTGCACAGATAAGCCCAGTTCAGGTCTTTGCAATTTTGAAAACATATTTACAGAAAGCAGATTTAAAGGTTTATTGAGATCTTATCTATGCTAATGTTATTGTTTTAAAATTTGCATTAATATAGGAGGTGTCTGCTGTTGATAATTCAACAATCGAGGCTTCAAATTTTAATCCAAGAAAGAAGACCAGATTTATTGTGCATGGATTTATAGACAATGGAGAAGAAAACTGGCTGTCAGACATGTGCAAGGTAGGTACCAAAGGGACACCCTTAGTTTGCATTTATAAACACGCTCATATAAATTGTCTGTTTTCTCTATTTCAAATCAATTTTTTCTCATGGTATTTGTAGTGATAAGAAAGCAACAAACAGTTCACCTTCTCAGATTGTTACCAAATTGAATATGTGGCTTTGCACCTTGAGGAAAGGCATGAGGTAAAATGCATTCAGCTTTTCTCCTTAGTGAAATGAGTGAGAAGATTTGAATCAGTAAGTGCCTTTTCCTTGGTAAAAAGAACACAAACCCTGGAGCAAGATGCTGGCTAGGATCAATAGAAATAACTGCAGACTCATAGCTCCTGCATCCTGATTCTCCAGCCAACAGAAGGTTTCTCTGTGTGGAAGGTCTATCAAGGAAGGTTTGGGCTGCCAGGTGGGTGCTGGAGGCTGAGCACATGGGCTGGCCATTACCAAAAGCAATAAAGATACAGGAATTTACATCCAAAGGGGACGTCAAGGGGAGCACTGCCAACAAAGCTTTCAGTCTAGGACTTGCTCTGAGCACTGATTATAGTAAAGCACTCTGTTTTATTGATTTTTGTGCTCATTCCACAAATTATTTCTTAATCTTGTCCCTATGCAAAGTGCAATTCCAGCTTGTGGTTTTCTCAAGTCCTCCAAACATGCTTTTAATTGCAGCTAGAGCTAATGAAAGCCCCTAGTCATGCAGCACAGAACAAAATACCAGTTGATGTCACCTTGAGGAAAAGGTTTTTCAACCATTCAACATAACTACAGTTTATTAAAATAATGTAATCCTATTTTACTTATGAGAACAGTATGAGGAACAACGCGAAACTAAAATCAAGGTATTTTGCATTTATTGCATCTCCTTTGCCTGCTTCTTTTTGATGCTAGATCAAAAGAAAAGAAAAACGATGGGTGATTGTTGGATTTGTCAGTTAATAATTTGTTTAAAGTATCAGAAGCAGATTGACGTTTTTATCATTTTCTCTCACATTTTGCACTCTTAAAATAGAGGTTTGTTTCCTGGAACTTCACAATCAATGAGACAGCTAGCAGCTTTTTTCAGCTTGTCCCTTAAACCCATTTGATCAATTTTCCAGGATGTAGAGGCATGCAATAAATCCTTAAATTCTTCATCTACTACGGCAGCCTGTGTTTTATCACAATACTCTAGTTTATATTTAGAAACAAATTGGTCTCAGTGAATCTTTTCAATAAAGAGTGGAGCAAAGGGGATTGTGAATACCTCATTCCTCCTGTGTGTATCTGTTTCTTGCTTTCCTTCCTGTTAAGCAATAATCCTATCTGCATATTGATTTTTACCACTTGTATGGTCACAGACACTTTTATTGCCTCTTTTGTCCTTTGTCAGTTGTTGCCATATATTTAAGCTGCTAAAACAAAATACTTTTAGCCAAACAATCCAGCTCAGTGGAGAACAGTAAAGCTTCTGATTCTCTGGCAAAGTCTCTGCCTGCATATGCATATTTCCAAATAAAGCCATAAATCCAAAATGAACACCAACAGTTTCTACAACATCCTATGAAAAAATCCTTTTTCTTACAAATCCGGATCAGAAAACCACTCTTGACTTTTACTATCAAAAATATTCTAATTGAGTTTGAGTTAAAGTAGTACTTTGAAATCACCAAAGTGAATAGGTGCATAAGTAAAGCTCTTATTTATTGTTACATACCAAGTTCGATTGAAAATAAAAATTTAAAGTTTGATTACTGATACTGTTTTCCTTTCTGTAAAAATACTGCTCTGGGTATTTGAAATGATTGCTACATCACATATCACCCTCTTTCAGCATTGTGTGATCACACAAACCCCTCTGAGCCCACATCCATGCTACACCTTTTGGTTTTCAAAACATTTTTACACAAGTTCACAGCACATTTAGTGGCCAATTCACAAAGACCAACATGAACTGATCCCATACTCTATTTACCATGGTTTTTACTTTTGTTTTACAAAACAGAGGATGCTTACTGTGGAAGATGTGAACTGCATCTGTGTGAGCTGGAGGAGAGGTGCGTTGTGTCAGTACACCCAGGCCTCGAACAACATCCGTGTCGTGGGCGCTGAAATCGCTTATTTTGTAAATGTTCTCATGGTAAGAGTCTGCTGCTTCTAAAACTGTAGCCAAAATACTGATTTCCAAAGAAAAACAGCTCTGGAACGTTCACAAATGTGGATGTAACCAGCAGAAAATATTGTTCTCTACTCCACCATCAGTTGTGCTGAAAACAAACCTTTTTTTTTTTTTTGCAAGGAGAGTACTGTGTGATAGCAGCAGGGCCTGCCAGCTTAAGGAGAGGAAATACATTTGTAGAAGTGATTTCTACAAGAAATTCTCATAGTACAGCCAATGAATTACTCTGTAGATGCTAACAAATGCAGTGTAAAACTTTTAAATATGCAGAAATAATGGATATGGCAAACTTCTTTTTCGTGGAGATAAAACCAAAGAGCTCACAAGAACACCAGAAAATCAGCTGGCAGCACTGGCTGGGGACAAGCAGGACCCACCAGGGAAAGCCGTGGTGGACAGTGCCCAAACCCACAGGATGTGCCCTCTTTTGCAGCCAGCTTCACACGGAAAGTGAAGCCTGGTCTGAAGCCCTCTCTTAACCTAATTGCTTTCAACACAAATTTCCCATAAAAGAACTATAAATAACTAAAACCAGAGAGTGTGCTACATCTAGCAGTGCTCTGACCCACCTCTCACTCTCCACATCTGCACTGCAGCTACTGAATTCCTGCCCCAAAAGGCTTCAGGCTTCTCTCCTCTCATGCCCTTCCCCAGCTGTGCATGGTGCTGCCGGGTGTGACCAAGAGTTCCTGCCTGGCCAACTTCTTCAAGCCAGATGAGCATTCTGCGAACCTTGAGGGGCCCTCTGGAATAGTACAGAGCCTCTCAGGACTCTTGACAGAGCTGTCTGGAGTTATACCAACCTCCAAACTAGGGCAGCAGCTGAATAAGGAGGTTTGGAAAAATCTATGTGTTGGACAGAAGTAACTGGCAAAAGAGACGCTGAGATCCTGTAGAAGCTCCTGAGTCAGCAGGCAAATTAAAAGTGGTTTTCCAGCCCCTTTTAAGCCTTCCCTGTTGCTGATGCAGACATGGCAGTGTGCGTTTGCTGCTGTTTTGTCAGGATAACTACGGGTACTCTCCAGCTGACGTTCACATCATCGGGCACAGCCTGGGAGCGCACGCCGCGGGCGAGGCCGGCCGGAGGCGCCCGGGCATCGGCAGAATAACGGGTCAGTGACTGCAGCCACCCTCACACCACAGCCCCCCAAAATACACCCTGCCCTTCAGCTGCCCTCAGCATCGCACCTGTGAGCTGCAGGTTATCAGGGCTAACTGGAATATCGTAGAACTCAGCCCTTTCACACTGTACCCCCCAGGAGCAGGGCTGCGGTAAGTGGGGGGAACAGAGTGCGATAATTATTTTGCTTGCACACGTGTTACACAGCAAAGCGGTTTTTTAAACATGTTCAGCACTTCCAGTGTTTAAAGACGTGGGTTTGATCGCTTTGTTCACCATTTAGGCAATGCCAAGGGCGTTGTGCATTAGGCAGAGTGGCCTTACATGCATGAAAGACAATTTTGGACATTATTAACAAAGACCCTTTCAACTGTGGGTTTTTTTTTTTTCCTCAGGGATTTCAGGCTTGGTGAAACTTGGACTAATAGTCTACAAAATTCTGTTTAAAAGCAAACCCAAAATATGGTGCCTAGGGACAAGGAGAGATGCAAGTATAAGGCAGTGAAAACTGTGCAATTTGCAAGACTTTACAAGCACCTGAAATTGCTGCAGCAATTTGGGAAGCAATTTGATTCCATTTTCTGCTAGGTTCAAAAGCAAAGCTCATTGCTTCAAAACAAGATGTTTTTCCCAAAATCTGACTGGAGTCTGACATAGGCAGGCAGGTTTCAACACCCCCAAGCAGGTGGGATGCTATGAGCACAAATTCCTCTGAGTACTCTCAGGCAAGGGACTCTAGAAACCACACAGATGGATCAGTTACTTGGGATGCAGACACAGTAAACTCAGTTTGAGCAATGTTATTAAAGAGAAGTTCAATTAAAAAAAAAAAAAGTTAATTCCAAGTGTTGGTATTCAATATTGCCCTAAGTATGTAAAGCAGTAAAACTTAATAGGCTTCCCACAGGTGACTTCCTAGGAGAAAAGCCATTTGATGAGAGAGAGCACATCCTCATTTTATTAATGCCTACATTACTTTGATATAAGGAACCATAGGCAACTATATTTGTGATAGTCATTACATACAATCAATCGATGATATGCAAGATGATTCTACACCTACATCTCCTTATTTATGCATAACATGCCTCTTTTTCTCTCAGGACTGGACCCTGCACAACCTTATTTTCAAGGCACTCCAACTGAAGTCAGACTGGACAAATCTGATGCAGAATTTGTTGACGTTATCCACACAGACACAGCTCCCACAATCCCCAACTTAGGTGAGTGTGCAGCTCTACTGTGCTGATGATTTATTATTTACTGTACTGAATTATTTGTGCCCTGGGGCACTTCTGTGTTCTGGTTGTTCACTGAGGCTGCTGTGCTGTGGCAGAACAGAACAAATTCACCATTTCAGTCACCAACAGCTCCTGTCCTAAGCACAGGCAAACTTGAAGCCAGCAGCTACAGGTATGAGACAACATTAACTTAAATCATGCTTACCTCTGTTTCAACTGCTCCAGGTTTTGGCATGAGCCCAGCTATAGGACATCTTGACTTTTACCCCAATGGAGGAGTGGAGATGCCCGGGTGTGACAAGAACGCAGCCTCACAGATCGTAGATCTCGATGGCATCTGGGAAGGTGAGTGTGTGGTTTGCATTAAAAACTCAGGGCAAGGCCACGCCTCAAAGTGTGGCCACTCAACTTTCCTTAATCCAGGTGTTTCACATTAGTTTTTGGTGTATTCACCAGCAATGGCAGCTGCAGCCTGCAGTGAAACTGTTAAAATGCTCAAAAACACACCACTCTTCCAGAGCTTATTAAAAAAATAAGACAAAGGGTTTGCCCCTGGAAAATATGTTTCCTCTAAAGGATCTAATATCAGAAAAGTTGCTGGAGCTGTGCCAAAATTTTTGAAGGGTCTTTAACAACACATTACATTTTGTGTCCAATTGCCCAGCAGCAGCACAGGTGGAACTGGGCAAAGATGTTCACAGGTGGAACTGGGCAAAGATGTTCACAGCTACTCCTGGGAGAGTGTCTGCAGCTGAAACCTTCAGAGATAGAGCAATTAATTCGATTCCTTGTTAAATGACAGATTACAATCTGAGTTGCATTGAAGTGATGTCATTGTGTCTATTTATAGGCAGCTAAAAACAGATTGGCACGTAGTTTCCTCAAATACACTGTTCTTTGTTGTTTTACGTGGTTATAATAAAATCCAAAAGTATCAGAGGGTTCCTGTGTGTCTTTCTAAAATTAAATTACACATGAGATTAAAAAGTAAGTTGAAAACCCCGAAGATTTCTGCTGTGGAAATTTTTCAGTACATTTTCTGAGCTCTTTCTTACACTACTGTGAACACCTTAAACTCTGAGAATCCATTAACTGGTTTGTGATAGCCAGCCTTTTACTCCAGGTTTTATTCTATGCAGTTGAAAGCATTACTTTTTCATTCTCCCCCCTTTTTTTTTATTTTTGATTGAGTAAACTTGTTATCAATAATGGTGAATTAAAGCACAAAGAAGTAACTGCGTACTATATGGTCTTCTTTTAAACCTGAAGTCAGGAAAATACAGGCAACACAAAGGAAAATAATATATTCATTATTTTAATTTTAAGAGTCTCCCTTTCTTAAGCACCCCCCAAATAATAATAATTTTGTTTTGAAGCCCTCAGCTGGAGCAAATCAGCACTGCCCTAGGAAGTTCACTGTTAAATACTTTTCTTTTGCTTTTCTTTTGTTATGGTAATGAAATTGTTGCCTACAAAAGACCCTCTTCAGGCAGCTCTGGTTTCTATTGTTAAACTCGGTCAGATTGCTTGAATAAGTGGTTTTTTGAGGGGCAGGGGCTGGGCTGAGCTGCACGGTCGATCTCCACAAAGCATTTCCAGTTTGTATTTTATACCTGTTGAGCCGGTGACATTCCTCAGGGTGCATCAGAAAGGTTCCAAGCTGGTGTTTGATACTCCAAGAATTGTGACGAGGCTTTTGAGGAGGAACGATCCACGACAGTGACACGGATTTCTTTCCATGTCAGAGAAAAAGAGAATAACCAAGGGGCATCTTCTCCTAGGGACTCGGGACTTCGTGGCTTGCAATCACTTGAGGAGTTACAAGTATTACTCGGACAGTATCATCTACCCTGATGGATTTTTGGGTTATTCTTGTGCCTCATATGATCTTTTTCAATCTGTAAGTATTTCTCAGAGCTTCGGGATGGACCCTACTGAAAACGTCGTTAAAAATAAACCCTTTGACTAATTTTTTATTTTTTCTTTTCCTTCGTTGGCTGGATAATGTTATTAATAGATATACTTGTTTTCACTAGGGAAGCTGTTTCCCGTGCCCAGCAGAGGGATGCCCAAATATGGGTCACTATGCAGACAGATTCAAGGACAAAATTAAAAATGATTTCACGAAACTTTACCTGAATACTGCAGAGGCCAAGGATTTTCCTCGTGAGTTTTGAATGCTTCCACTGCTACATAATCCTTGTAAAAATTTTATTTTCCTGTGTGACAGCTTTAGCAGATGAACAGATCTCATCACAGTGCAAAGTCTCTTCTATTCTTCACGCCTTTTCCTCTTTTGCTCCACCACTAATGCCAGTTTGGGGCCCTACAGTACAAGAAAGTTGCTGACAGACTCTGGAATCTAGTGGAGGTTGCTGAGATGTTTGGTGGATTGCAAGGTTCAAGGAGAAAGAAGGAGAGACAATGCACAGAAGCTGCAGAAAGGGGATTTCTTATTAAATAGTGTGAAAAGTGCAGTCACAATGGCAGGGGTTAAATGCAGGAAGAGGGGCCCAGGGAAGCTGGGAAATCTCCATCATTGGAGATTCCAAAAACTCCATTGGACAAAGGCCAGGAGCAAGCTGATCACAGCTGGTTTCAGAGCTGGATGGACAAGAAGACCTCCTTTACAAGCTCAGTTATTTTAAATGTCAGCTCTCACAACACACTGCTTAGATTGCCCCTGTAAGCACAAACCAGAATCTTCATGAGCTCCTTTTGCTAATTGCAAACTAAAAGGAAGTTCCCGCCCATGAAAATTATTTTCCTGGAGCTTCAGAATTTTTTTCATGCTGCTTAGATTCTGTATCTGTATTTATCCCTAACACCCCTTTATATCCAGCTTCACTCTGTGTGAAGACCTTCGTGGTCAAAATGCTGAGATCTGTATCGTATTTACGATGATATGGACTACTTTTCTCTTTTTTCTCCCCCAGAAAGCTACACAAATATCTTCCATTTCTCATGTTGATCTCATTAGGACATAATGACAGATTTGACTTCACTGATGTTTTGTATCATCTGGTCTCAACTATACTGTACAGACAGAAAAACACAAAAAACCCTAGAATTTGATATTTTGGGGACTGTTTCTCCCTGGGTACCGTGTAAATCACCGTATTTCTTCTGTGTAGTTTGGAGGTACAAGATAACCGTGACCCTCTCTGGAAAGAGCAAAGTTAGAGGATATGTAAATGTTGCCCTGTATGGCAGTGATGGGAACACGAGGCAGCACCAGATCACCAAGTAAGTTGAAAATTCAATAGAAAAGAAACTTTTTCTTCTAGAACCTTTAATTTGTATCTGTAATTAATAATTCTGTTTAAACTGATCTTATGAAGAGAGAAACAAAAAGGCAGCATATCAGGCCCACCTGCCTTTGCTGCCTTCTGAAAAACAGTGATTTGAGATGAATTACATCAGAAATCTGGCAGTAATGTTGCTACCAGATAACAGGATAAACACTGTCTCTCTGCTAAATTTCCACCCTCTTGCCACCACAGCAGAGCCTTTGACAAGACTGGTAATTAACAGTAAATATTGCCATGCCTCACATCCATAACATGCTGTTTTTCACAGGGGTACCCTCAAACCAGACAACAGTTACACAGCCTACATTGATGCAGAGGTTAATGTAGGAGACCTTACCAAGGTGAAATTTCTTTGGAACAACAACTGGATAAACCCAACTCTTCCTAAACTGGGAGCTACAACTATCATAGTAGAAGTTGGAGAAAATAGAAAACAGTAAGTATATCCATTGTGAAAATCTTGAAAGTTACTGGAGAGGATAGGTGACAAAATCATAAGTGGAGTGGAAGCCTTTTCACAAGAAAAGATGTTTAAGGCATTAAAATGAAAAGATTCTCCAAGAAACCTTTTATTTCCTTCCTTTCAAGACACTGTTCATCCGTAGTTCTATTCACCACTACTTCATCCCTTTGCCTTAAATAACCTCAGAGAAAAACTGAAAATCTCTCCAGGCTTTAGAAGAGCAAACTTCCTGTAGAACCCTCTGGGTGAGAAAAATTAACGCTGGCTTGGATTGTCAGGATCATTCTTGCCAAGCTCCTACTGTCCACAAAACCAGATTATTTGTGGGTCAGATTCACTGTCAGCTGGAACCAGCCAAGTATTCCACTGGTATTGATGATCCCCAAGGTCATGATTGACTAAAGAGGATGGTGATGATAAATCCACCCTTTCAATGAGAACACAAACACTTGGGGGCTGCACTGGAAGGCTATCTATAAATCTGAGAGAAAGAGGCTAAAACTGATTCCTCTAGACTTTGTGAAGTGTGGCTGGGATGTTCAGATTATAAAAGCATGATTCACTGATCCAGTTTTACTAACTCTCCTGGACTTATAAACACAAATTTCTTCATTTACTTGATCAGTCATTTTATTTTATCCACATTGTGAGTTGGTATGTAGAACAGAAGGTGCAGTTTAAATTTTAGACCTATTTTGAAATGCACAGTTTAAATTCCACCACTTGAAAGACAACAATGGAGGTGGAAATAGTTTTCAAGCAAAGTGAAATGATTACAGCCAGGCAGCACTCGAACTCACCTTAAAGAAGTCAAGTGTGGTTGTAGTTTCCAGTCACCAAAGCCCATTGCTGAATATACAAAGTGTATTTCTGTAGAAAGGAATTCACCCTTCTACTGACTTGTGGCCTTTGCACAAGTAGTTGTGACCATCCTTATAGAGATGGTAGCATAAAATCTGGGGGGAAACCCCAAAACTGAAACATTAAAGTAAAAGAGGCAATGAAGCAGAATGAATGCAGCCTACCAATGCTTTCCCCAGCAGTAATATTTCAAATTTAGAAGCTCAAGGTTTGTTCCGTTCAGCTGTCTCAAATGACGAATCAGGTTGTGTTAACATCAAAATGAATCCACTCGTATAATTCCAACAAGTGCTGACAGCTCAAGGTGCTTTCATTTCCTTTATCCTCAGGTACTATTTCTGTGGTTCTGGGACCGTGAGGGAGGATATTCTGCAGACTCTGACTCCTTGCTAAGCACAGCAAGTTCCAACCCCCAAATCCTTGCTCCCAATAAAACACTGGAATCTGCATCTGTAATACTGGTGGTGTGTGCTGTTTGGGGTGGGTTTCTGCTGGTTCGGGAGGCAGAGGTTGAGTCTGTGGATACCTCTCTATAGACAGAATTTTTAGAGTAGCTTTAGGAGTGAATGTGCCAAAACCTGTTGAAGAATTCCCCTGCTGAATTTCAGCCTGTTTCAAAATAATTTCAAGCAAGAGGAAAGGGGGCAGGTAACAAATTCATTTCTGTCCCCGTGTAATTTAATCCTGCTGTCCCTCAGCATTCTGCTGGACATTCTGCTGCTTCCTCTGCTGCCAGAGGAGGCTCATCCTTACTGACAAAACCCCACACAACTGCTGGGGATCTATTGCTACACAGATCCACTGCTCTGGGTTCTCCTAATCTTCCCCAGACTGGGGCACTCTGCTCCTTCTGTCTCTCTGGGTGACCTCTCCTCACAGGAAGGACATCAACCCCCAGCAAGGCTTTAGATTCTGTGCAGTGGTGGATTGTGTTGGAGAACAAGTTTTCTAGCATAAAAAGAAAAAAAAAAGCAGGATTTTTTTGTTCTTGTTTTTTTATGGTTTGTTTTGTTTTGTTTTTTAACTGAGTGCATTCTGCCACCTTTCACAGATAGGGGATGTAAATAATAGACAAAGAAACATCAGCACTGAAGATAGCAACCTATGGGTATGCTCTGGGCTGAAGTAAGTTCTTTATATAAAAGACAAAGTGTTCCTTGCTTTAACACAACTGAAGAGAATATCCTCCAGCTATTTCAGTTTTAGTCAGAGACATGCAGGCTTGCTTTTATGTTTAAAAATCTTCTAGATTGCAGGTCTGCTTCTTGCCCAGATTAAAAGGTACTATTTGATTTAGATTAGATGTATGGAAGAAGTTCTGTATTATAGGAGTGTTAAAAGTGGCACGGGTTGCCCTGAGAGGTGGCAGGTTCCATGGAGATACTCGACACCAGGCTGGTTGAATTTCCTGAGTTCCTGGAGTATTCCCCCTGTCACATTCCTCCTCTCCCCGTGCAGCTCCTCAGGCAGCAGCAAGTGCAGCAAGCACACACCGTAAAGTTCTCTTTGTGTGTTTTCTTCCCAGCTGTCCAGAAAGAGACTTAAAAGCTGACATTTATTTTGTCTCCAGTTTTTCCCAAATGTGGGCAGTCTTACAGTGGTAAAATAACAGAGTCAGCCTAATAAACACAAGGATTTTGAGTTGTCCTGCATCAGGCTCTGCTAAGTCCAGCTCTGGGTAGCTCCTGCAGAGCCTTCCTTGGCTTTCCACAGCTGGATGGCCACAGCTGGGCAGGAGGAAGAGGATCCAGCCACAGGAATAGAGGCTTTCACACTTCATCCAGTCCTTCCCTCTCCAGGAGGATAAATAATTGTGGGTTTATGAATAGCCAGGGATGGGGAGCTGCTGTCTGATGCTGGGTTTTCAGGTACCCCCATCGCCTTGGCATCCCCTGCTCCCTTCTGCCTTCTCTGTCTCTCCCAGGATTTGGTGCCTCCTGCTGAGGAAACCTCAACAGGGTTATTAACTTCCTAACACTGCAGAAGAGTTTCTCCTTTGTCTTTTGTTCCATTACCTTGGAATAAGCAGATTCTTGCCTACGCAATTGTTTTGAC
Source organism: Brachypodius melanocephalos (assembly GCA_013398615.1). Classification (NCBI taxonomy): domain Eukaryota; kingdom Metazoa; phylum Chordata; class Aves; order Passeriformes; family Pycnonotidae; genus Brachypodius; species Brachypodius melanocephalos. The sequence continues at coordinate 7,379,093 of VZSR01000514.1, forward strand.
AGTTATGATATTCTCAGCATTATCCTTTGCCACAGCCACTTCAGCAGCCCATGTAATTTTTACAAACACCTAACAGAATCAAGACGTTAAAGTTGACAATAGCATAATAAAAAATCTCCTTTTAATAATGAACCGGAGCTGCCGTCATCCTGTTTCAGCAGAGTAAAATCTCTCCCCCCCTCCCGAACACTTTACAAAGCTATTACATAAAATGCAATGTTAAATGAACAACAAATTACTTTCCCTTTAGCTAGCTTTTAATGCTAATGGTGCTATTTATTCCTGACCTTTTGAAATATTAGATTTTTTTTTTTTTTTAATGGCAACATAAAAAGAATTCTTGTTTGAAAACGCGAGCGACTCTGAACCACACGTTATTACTTGTAAGTATAGCATGCACATGCATCGTTCATTTCAGTGTCCCATTTCGGGCTAATTGGTATATATTTCAGTTGACATATATTGTTCTCCTGCAAACGTGTCAAATTCCTTAACGATGGCGGTGACAAAAGCAGAACGCTTGAGATATATAAATTACGCTCTTTACCATATAATCATTCTTATCTATTGGGAATGGTATTTGTGACAAACCACGATCAGAAAATACACAGCAAATTGATTATTTTTTTTTCTTTTTTTTTTTTTAATATCGCACCATTCACGGCGAGTCTTTGATTGAATCCTTAAATGTTTTGATTTTTATCTGCATCGTTTCTCGGCTTTTGAAAAGCTCACTTTATTTATTAAAGGAAGAGTAGCACAGCGAGGATCTTAAAATGTATCTTTTGTTATCAGCATAAGAAAAAAAAAAAAAAGGGCTGTAATTGTGGATATAGAGTGAGTAATTTGGTGAAAAACGCTTTGTGCTGTAGTTTAGGTTTTATAATTCCTGCCAAATTACTATTATTTTGTTGGTGGGCAGCATTGCAAGAAGAATTTTAAATATTTTAAATATGGGAACAACTTGGGCCACGTATTTCCATTACATTTTAGATTACCGTGTGTGGTGCATTTCCCCCCTTTATTACAAATCATCTTAGAATTAGAGAAAAAAAAATGGAAGATTTCATGTGACTCTAATTATTACTGCAATATAGCAGTGCTCATTGTTGTCTTTAGACAATGCTGTCCACAGTCATTACTTTGCTCCATAAATCAGTAGCATAATGAGGGTCTATCTTTCAAGAAACATTTGAGCATATCTTAATTTGCCATTGATGAATTCTCCTTCCCGAATCTCTGGAGGGTTTTTTTAATCTAGTTTGTCATGTTAGAGCTTTCATCACCTAGCCCCAGCTGACAGTGTTATGGCTGCATGTTTATTTCCATACCTTCCTGGGATGTGTCCTCAGAGGTTGCAAATAGGAATTTTATGGTGTTTTGCCCGGAAGGCTGTTTTTTTCATGATTGGAGTGTAATTCCCAAACCGTTTTGCCCCACCCTCATCCTTCAGAAGTATATACTATTTGTGGTTGCATTAAAGTGTGGGAAAACAAGGTTAAATTTTTTATCATTTTGTCGCTGATATAATCTGGGAGCAGTTTCTTTCACGAAAGAGATATTCACTGAGAAAAAATACCTATTTTTTGTTAAAGAAATTATATACTAAGCTCAGATACCATTTTCTTTTTCTAAAATTTGAAGACAAGAAAAAGGTTAGATGTGTCTGCATTCTTAACTGGTCAAAAAAGGTCAGCAGAGGGCAGAGGAAGAAAGGAGAGGGTTGATGTGATGCTCTAAATTTAAAAAATAATAATACTAATAGTGCCCTATGTGACACTTATTTCTAAACAGTGCTTGCAGAAAAACAGAAACAAGAAGCAAAGCACTCTTTAAATTAGTCTAAATGTCGTGTTCAATTACACAGGAACAACTGGGTGGCTACTGCACTTGCTATCACTTTGATGACCTTTATTTTGTGAGACCCAAAGACAAAAGTTGCATTCAAGCCCCTCTGCGCTCTGGCCCATGGAATTATTGTTGTGTGTTTATCCTACAAAAAATATTACCTTTAATCGTATTAAGTAGATAATGGCTTCACATCTAAGCAATTAAGGAGGTGAAGGGGGGAAAAAAAGGATCTAAACCTCCACAGTAATGCATTTGCTCAGATAATAATTCACATTATTGTAATTTAGCATATAATTTATATAACCTGCGTCTCAATTCCACGTGAAAAGTAACAGCAATGAACATTACTGGTGGCTTGGTGCCTCAGCTTGGGGTGTGCAGTTTCAGAGGGTGGATTCTCCGGGACTCCTGATTATCCTCCTTGGAAAGTGAGTGCAGTCCTGACTGCATTTCTCACTCAGAAGAGGTTCTTCATGGAGGAGGAAAATATGCAGGCATCACCTTAATTATATGGGATGCAGAACACAGGATACGCTTGTCCTGCCTGAGGTGATGGAAGAGCAGGAGCCGCCCCTTCCTTCTGATGCTTCTCTGTCTTCTGGCTACAGCCCAAGTCACACTGCAGAATCTGCCACAGGAGCTGCTCAGAAATAAACTAAACAAACTCTTAGTTTAAACCAACCTTTTCTGTACTGTCTTTCTTTACCCAAACCCCAGCCTTCTCTCTTTTGATGAGGGGGGGGAAATCATCAGGAGGGAAATGTGGAAGGACTCTCCAGCACCCCCAGCTCTCACCAAGGTGCTCTTGGTCCCTGGGAGACTCTGTGGCCTGACCTCACATCTCTTTTCAACCTTTCTCCTCTCCCCCTCGCTTGCAGTTTGGAAATCAGTGCATCTGAGCATTTTATAGCCCTGCAGAGGCACGGCAGATTCAGCAGGGAGTGGAGAGGATGTGCGTGCCCCTCTGCACCCTCCCTCTGCCACCCCCCACCCACTGAAGGCAGGGAAGGCTTGGCAAAGGAGGCTTCTCCCCTGCATTAAGGACAGACTGTAGATCCTCAAGCCTTTGCTTTCAATCCAAAAGGAGCCAAAAAGTCTTTGCTGGGTCATGAAAATCAGCCTCTCCTTCCCTCCCACAGAGCCTGAATTCGGAAGCCTCTCCCCGTGGCTGTGACAGAGGGGACACTGCTCGTGTGCCATCCCTTGCTGGGTCTGAAGGGATGGCAACACTGCAGCAGCAGAAAGCAGCAGGTTTTTATTGCATAGAGCCCTTCCAGGGTAATAAAAACTTCTTTTTAACCAGGGAAAAATGTTAAAAGTGGAAAGCAGAGTGACTGCACCAAAGAATAATTCTCCTTTTGACCTGCAGAGAAAGAGGTGCCTAATGAAAGTATATGATCACGGACAGTGTGAAGATAACTGTCTGATCAGATAATGGAATTGTTTTCAGTGATAAGAATGAATCCATTACTAATGCAAATAACTATAATAATTATAATTTGCAATACAGTAAAAATCACCTAGTCTACCTCCTCCTCTGACAGGAGACTGTATAATAAATTATAGGCTGAGAAAAAAAAAAATCAAAGGGATAAAGGTTAAAAGATTAAAAAAAAATTCTGAAACTTAAATGCTTATCAGGGAAGTCAAGCCCTGAAAGCAGAAATTGGTGCTATTAAATAAAGCAATTGTGAAGAATGAGATATTATGGAATTGATTAACAAACCAGAAACCAAGCATTTCCTCGTATCACTACCTCTTGTCACAGATTTCAATAATTCTGAAAGAACAAAAAATTAAGAGTTGGCGTATAAGGAAATTAATTATTTAAATGTAGGTGAATATGCTAATAGTACTCTGGGAAGATGAATATAACTTCACCCACAAAAAGCCTCCAGAAGGTTCAATAAATTTGAAGAGTCTCTCCAGTTGCTTTTGCTTTGCTTTAGTATCCCAAACTGGTCCAGCTGTTCAGGTGTTCCCAACCAGGACTGCTCATCTACAGGGCAGATCTTCTAGGGTATTCCAAGTTGCTCATACCAATCCCATAATCTTTGTTCCTGTGAGTTATTTGGGGCATGGAGACTGTAAAAAATTCTTTATTTCAGCTTTGGAGGAGTAGAATAGAGCGGATGAAACAAATCCTGTGTGCAGAGTTCGCACCACAATGAGCTGTTCTGTTGTTTACAGCACCTCTGCTTTCTGCACTGCTTAAGCAGAGAAGAAATAGTGATGCACAAGGTTTATCACTCACTGTTGGCATCAAACCATTCACAGTTTTAGGTGAGAGCATTGGGAATCTCCTAAGAGATCATATAATTCTTCCCCAGCCATCAATTTGAGTAAAATAGCTATTAAATAACTGACTCTAAAGCACTGTCTTCCAAAACTCTCCATTTAAATCTTCATTTTCCAAAGGTCAGGATGTCCCATAACAGCCACAGAGAAAAGCCAGAGATTTTAATAACAGGAGTGTGTAAGGAAGACTTAGACACTCAGAGATGCTGACACCTAGTCAAAAGTAGGGGTGACTTACAGATTAATTTATTCTTTAACTCAGAGTGGAACCTGATTTTCTGTAGCTGGAGTATTTTCCTGCATTTTAAATTCAGAGTTAAAAGCTCAGAGTACCCTGCCAAAACTCTCCCCTCAAGTCATTCATAAAGTCAGATATTTCTCACCCTCTTTGAAGTTTTTCATTGCAGCACTTCCCATGCAGCTGAAAAGCTCAACACACTTCAGGCCAGCAAAGAACAGGTAGTTTATGAGAACTTCCACAGTACAGGAGTTCAAGGAAACTGCTTTAACGATGCAAATTCCAAAAGCAATGTGAGTGGAAAACTCATGGTCTGCTTCACAACCATGACTTGTGGTTACCCCATAAGTGCCATTTATCCAGAACACACCCAGCCAATATAACATTAACTCCTGTTAACAAGCTCCCAAGGTTTAAACACACCTTTGAGCTTAAACACAGTAGGGCCTTTAATCGATGTTTGCAAAAGACAAAACCACAACGTGCCTCAAACCCCCACATCCCATTTCATTGCTTGTTGATGCCTCACCAGGGCTGTTTTGGAGAGGGATGCTCCCAACACGAGCTCTTCACGTGTGTTCACACTGAACAACTTCAGCATCAGTTTCCAAATCTCCTCCCAGCAGTAAAAAGATGCTTATCTGCCAGAAACCAGCATCCACTGCCTAATCCTCAAAGCTCCCAACAGAGCCATCAAAAAGATCACAGGTCTACAAAATGTAATTGAAGGACCTGGGATTTAATTAAATAATTAGATTCGGGGCATGCACGAAATTGGTCTTCAGAAATGTCAAAAGCTGTCAGGGCAGGAATGAGATTAATTGTTCCCATGTTCTCTAGGGGTAGGACAACCACAGAGAGTCAGAGCTGATATTATGTAAGATTTCAGACAGATGAGGACAATGAAACAAACAAACTGCCCCAGCAGGTGACACCATTTCAGCACCAGAAGTTTTAAAACCAGATTAAACAACAGCTGGGAATAGTTTAGGCAGAACTAATATTGTTTTGCAGCAGAAGGTAATATATGATTGATGCCTGAGGTCCTTTCCAGCTGCATAAAACACCAGTGATGCTCTGATGGAGCTGCAGTCAGCAAAAAATACTGGATGGATCTGAACAGAGAAGAGAAAAAACTTGAATTATTATATGCTACTTGACTCTGAAGGGGAGAAATTAAAATTCCTTTGGTGGGATAAGATCAGCACAGTTTGTACATCCCCTCAGTCCTGTAACATCCTTGGTAAGTGTGTGGCAATTTATGATCTCCAATCTCATCTGTTTCACCCATAAGACAAAACAAAAGAACTACTACATTAATTTTAAAGTGCTTTGAACACCCTCAGTGATGTTACCTGATTGTCCAGCTGCCTTACACAGTTATCAGGCTGAAACGTTGACCTTGTTTCCTGAGTAGACAAATCTATTCTCCTGCCCACTGTGTAAAGGAATTTTCATGGACAAGGCTGTGTGCTCACAACACCCTGCAGACAGTGCTGCCATCCAGACCTCTGCCAACACACAGAACATAGAGAGAAAAATCATCTGAAAAAGGATGCTGGAATGTTGTTTGTAGAAAAAAAAACAAAACCCAAACATTTAGATACATCTGCATACATCATGCAGAACCAGCACCCTCTCTGCTGGATTCTGCTCTGCTTATAGCTAATTCCCTTCAACCCCACCCATTCTGAGGAGTCAACGCTCATCTAGGCAAAGTGTTGCTGGGGGGACACAAACTGAGAAAACGGATGCATTGTGATTGTCACAAGATGAAAACTAAACCTTCTGAGCAATCCATGAAAATGAAACCTTCTGAGCACTCCATCCCCTGCAGCGCTGTGGCTGCAGGCTGTGTGTGTCACCAAGGGCACGCCTGCAGGGTGCTGGTGAAGCACCAGGGCAGCACCGAGGCTGCTCTTTGGACTACAAAGGGAGGGGATGTGTTCAGTCTGGTGTCTGCTCTTATCAGCTGATGGCAGACGGAAGTTCCTACTAGAGGTGCAGAGATTACTCCTCAAAGGGAAGGAAATACTCCTTGTTGCCTTTAGGAAAGGGAGAGTCACCTTTCTAACTCCTTGGATTGCTGCAGTTTAGCAAACCCTGGCAGTCACAGCTGTATCTCACCACTGTGCTTTGAAATCCCTGACCTTGTGACAGCTGCAGCACTCCCCTGCCTCTGTTCCAGCACATCCAGGTCCTGGTTACACATCTCTCCAGCCAACTCCTTTGTTTCCTTACACTCTGTCTGGCATCATCCTCCTCTGATGTCTTGGCTCTGCTGCAGCACACAACATTCCCAGAGCAAGCCTAGATTCGTTTTTCATTTCTCCACGTCTGTGTCAGCTCACCTGTGGACACTGACAGCTGGATCATAGTTGCTGCAATCTATCAAATTCTTCATTTTATTGCCATCACATGGTAATGAACACCATGACCTCATTCAGTAACTTCTGCTCTGGGCACAAAGCCAGAGCTCCTGGGATATGGCATCTAGCAAACTTTCCCCTACTATAATAATCCCTGAAAAATGAGAAAATAGGTACTACTTTAAAATCATAGCCAGTACCTGATCAATTGTATGTTAACAAAAGACAGTACAGAATTTCTTGGTTTGCAGAAAAATGTTTGCAGTTAACTGATTCAATATATGGCCTAAGGATGGCACAAGACAGTTTTTACTCTAAGAAACTGATTTTTGCATCTATGAACTGCACAAGCGGTGGTGGAAACATCTTCCTTTTCTGGAATACTCACGTTTAAATCTCTAACTTGAAGGAAAAGAGCACCTTATTGTGACTCTGCATTGATTCCACCACAAAAATGTTTTTGATGGTTAGAACACAGCAAGGCATGAATGAAAACTAATAAAACAGAATTTATTCCTAAAAAAAGGTAAGTACCAGACTGGCAAAAACCAGGACTGAATTCCAGTCACACAAAGCATCTGCACTTCTAATTTATCCAGATTGCATCTCTTGGAAATCAAGCAGTTCTTGCACTGAGTAAATGAGCTCTGAATCCATTGTCCCTAAGACAGAGAGTTGGACACTGCTGTCATGGAAGTCCTTTTACAAGTTGTTTTATTCCACAACTACTCACATGAATACGAACTGAAAATTTCAATTAGGACTGATGTGGTTTTGTAGAACCAACAACTTACACAAAATCCCTTCTATCAAGATGGGGCTGCAGCTTTAAATATAAACACACTCCTATGAGAAAGCCTTAAGATTTAGAAAAGTCCAGTGTAAGAACCAAATTCTGAATGCACACACATGAAACTCCCCTGGAATCTTCAGCAGTGTGGTAGAACACCGAAAGCAAAATTTGGTTCTTAATGTGTCTCTGAAGACTGTAATTATATTTCCCATTGTACTAGTAACATTAATTGAATGTTTAGCTGAAATCAAGTTCATTACAAGTTAAATACAGTACCTAGCCTATTAGGATGGTGTTTATAATTATAGTCATAAAGCTCTTGTAAAACACCTTCATTGCAGCAAATGGGTGGAAGTTGGGTGTAGTGGCTGCTAAAGCATCTCAGTTCACTCTGTGCATCCTTGCAGCACCGTGGACCAAGGTCACCTGTGCCACTGAATCACCTCCAGAGCTTGTGCCAACACTGCTGAATTTCAGAGGGACACAGCCTACAGCTGAGAGCAGAGAAATGTGATACTGCACAAACTGCTATGCAAGGGATTTCTCAGTGCAGCTGGACCTTACTGAACACACCTAGGTCGATAAAGAGGCACATTCTCATGCTAATACACCTGGTTATTGGCCAGCTTCTTGGCCTGACAATGCATTTTTAGCAATAAAAGTTTTCAATAATACAAGACCTAAGAGATTATAGTTCTCTTTGATAATATCAGATTCTGTGTTTGATTTCTTGGCTCTCTGAGAGCATCACTACAGAAAATACCTAATCTGCTTTTGGTACTGCCCAATTTCTGTCTGCCTGAACTCCACCCAACACCTTACTCAAGAGAGCTGCACGGATTTTGCTGGAAGCTGAGTCGTGGGCAGCAGTGAAGCTCCACCCTGGGCACACAGGTGAACTAAAGCTGTACAGATGGTTGGTGTCAGTTCTGCTCAGTTACACACATGAAGGAACATCCACATTCAAGCATAACCACTTGGCCTGTCTCACTTTCATAATAAATTAGGTTTCTTTTTATAGCCATTTTCTTAAGAATAGGAGCACCCCAAAAGAGAAATCAGTTTTAAAGGTATTTTATTTGACATGATAGAAGACACAAGAACACTCAAGATACAATCCAGACAAGTTGTGAACAGCTCCAAGTATCAGTGAAATCTGAATTTATCTTGCACAGAGGTGAACAAGACCACAATGGTTGGTTTTATAATATAGTTTAAGACTATTTCAAGCAGGTGAGTACTGTGACATTATGCCCAACAACTTTTATACTATTCATCTGCTTAAGCCACTTCATATCATAAATATGCAGCTTACCTTGGCTATTAAATCTCTGCAATATATAATTAGCCTTCTCATAATAATGCATTAAAACTCCTGTATATGAATATTGGTATACTCATACCAACACAAACTGTCCTAAACCACCACTGCACATTTATCATATTCTAGCACAATTAATCATTCCATCACAATTAGCTGCTAAACTTCAGCCTAGAGTTCAATAACCTGGACCCAAACTTGCAAGTTGCTGCTTAGGGCAAAACTCCTGCCAAGACCTTCTGCTTTCCCTATGGATAGCTGGCCTTGTTGTCTTTTCAACATTAGGTTGCACAATGTCATTTGAAACCCCTACCAAAAAGAAAAAAAAAAAAAAAAAGCTCTGCAGGGGAATGTCCTGCAAAAGTATCACAACTACAATTCTAAAAATGCCCCATTTCCTAGTAAATTTTGTATTAATTTTACAGCCTAACATCCTTTATCAAAATGGGCATCCACATGCCTCTTACAATGTAAAGCTGTTTAATTGGGTTATAGTCTACAGATCACAGCATAAAATTCTACTTAACAATTCAAATTCCTTAGTGAGACAAGCTAATTTTCCATTCTGAAAGAGGGCAACAAGGACAGCTGGGAGTTTGTTCAGTGGTTCAGTGCTCTGCAAAGATAAGCTTGATGGTGTTCTCACCAGACTGAAGGAGGAAGTGCAAAAATATGTAAACCACGTTTTACAGTTACAGGGATTTGAGCAACAAGCCCCTGCCTGGATCCAGATGGGATCTTACAAAAGGTGAATCAGAAAGGGCAGAGAATCGCTGCTGTGCAGGGAGCTGTGCTTCAGAAGAGCTGCAGAAGCCACCTGTAGCTTTCCCTGCAGACAGGCTGGAAACAGCACAAAAATCATGGGCCCCCTGATCTTGCAGGTCACCTCCTCTTCACAGGGGAGACAGGGGGTGGCACCATTTATTAGACCAAATCCTGTGTTAAGGCCACTGAAAACAAATCTGTGCAGAACTGGATAGATTCAGCTTAACATAGCATGCAAAGACAGCAAAGCCTAGTTTTCTATAAGAATTTTGGGTTTTTGGCAGATGCAAGTGGTAGACAGAGACTGTGTCTTACCTGCAGCTACAATACAAGAGTGTTGCCTGGCTTTGGAAGGTAGTTTTTCATTTGTTGTTGTTGTTGTTGTTTTAAACTAGAGAAGATCCTTATTAAAAAACCCAAAACCTAGTCAAGAAGCTGTATACCCAGATTTTACAATCCGATTTTTGGTTTTACAGGAGGATTCATCCATTATTATGAAAAATTGCTGGAGATGGAATGGTCACCAGCTGAAACAAAGAAATGAAAACCCCAGCAACAGACTACTGCATTTGTGTGATGTGCTCAGCTGGTGTGACTTGCATTGCAGGAAGAATGTTGTATTCTCTGACACACCAACATTTCTTTCCTATTATTATGAGATCGGCCTTTTACATTTCATATCTTACCATCTTTAAAAGCCTATAATTACAGAAGCTGATTGAGAAACTGTGTTATTTAAAATTAACAGCTGAATGAAATCAACAGAGGCAAAGTGCATTTTTATACAAGAAAATAGCACTGTAGAAAGAAAGAGTCTGTACAATATTTAAATATTGTATATACATAAAATTATATTGTTCATAACTCATCTTTAAGTTTCTCTTGTTTGTAAACCATGGAAAGCAACACACACAAAAAAATCCCAGTATTTAGCTTTTAAAGCATTTAGCAGGCAGCAGGAAATCGACTGCTAGCAAGCACACTTTGTAATTATAGAAAGTATCCAGCAGGATACTGTGACTAGCATTCTCCACAGTCCTTTGTTTATTTATTTATTTTAAAGCTGAATGCAGAACACATTTCCCATTCAACCAGGGAATTCTGCAGGAGACACAGAAAACTCAGTGACAAAATGCAGTGGATCAGTTCTGCAGCTCTCTACTGTGGCAAAACTCCAGGATGAACACAGAAAGTTTAAGTGCAGGATTGGAACATAAATTAATAAAATAACTGATAAAGCTTTCATCTCCCAAAAGTGTCAGTAATGGATTTAACTCATGCTCAACTTTTTTAAAAGGAAGGTTTAGATTAATAATTAATGTTGCAAAGTTTTGAAAATGTAATGAATTCCAGCAGGTAATCAGGCAGCTCTGTATAAGTGCTCTGGAAAGTGTCAGCATTTCAGCATGATTCTACAGGTTGGTACCAGTCTGCTAATTTGGAGTGGAATTAGGATTTGAATCTGAAGTTGTCAGTTCACAGCAGATACAGAACGTAGGTTTCAGAAGTTTTCCTCCTGTAGCATTTTGCAAAGTAAAAACTATTCTAGTCGCAAAAGAAAATTGGCAGGACAGCACCCTTAAGGAAACATTTCCATAAAGTTGTTATTTGGAAAACAAGATGCTACCATGGCCATCAGTACATTTCTCCTGTGTCAAGAGCTCTGTGCTCACTGCCAGGTAAAATGAGCTTTATTTAATGCTATTTGTAGTTTCATTCCATTGGCTTCTGCCTTCCACTTCACTGGCCATTCAATTCAACCCAGCGACATATTTTACCAAATTAAAATGTTTGCTACAAAAAAATATATGATGGTACTTTTGATCTGAATGTTTTGTCTCTTCTGAATTGTTTAAATGTTTCTGGACAGCCATCATCTAGCTGTGTTGTCCAAATCTTAACACAGGAGTGAACAAGGAAAGAAATAGAATCACTTGGGGAAGTGCTTAATAAAGCAGATGGGTCAGAGGGATGTTGACAGGCTGGAGAAACGTGCAGTCAGCAGCTCTAGCAAAGGGATTATTCCCCTGATTCAGCCCTGCTGAGGCCATGTCTGAGTGCCAGGCCCAGTTCTCTGCTCCCCAGGACAAGAGAGACACGGACACGCAGCACTGAGACCAGCAAAGGGTCCTGAAGGGATTGGGGGATCTTTCCTGTGAGGAGAGGCTGTGAGAGCTGAGGCTGTTGGATTCAGGGAGGCTCAGGGGATGCCAGGAATGTTGTACAAATGCCTGAGAGCAGACAGGAAAGAGGATGGGGCCGGACTTCTCAGAGGTATTCAGTGAAGGAGCAAAGCACACAAATTTAAACTCAAGAAATTCTTTCTAAGCGTAAGAAAAAAAACTTCTGCAGTGAGGGTTGTCAAATAAGTTGCCTGGAGTTTAGGGATCTTCATTTTGGATATAATAAAAATCGGAAAAAGCAACTTGTTCTGATACTGCTTAGAATGGAGAGGTTTTATCAGATAGTCAATGGATGTCCCCTTCAAGCGCAAGTGCTCTGTGATTCTGTGGTTTCAGATGGAGACTAATAAAAGTAAGTTCAGAAGACCCAAAAGTGAAATAGGTTTGTTCTTAATATTATTTTCCAAAGTATAATGAGGGTAATTCTAGCTAATTAATCTGACAGCTTTTTCTGAGTGCTTTGACAACAAAGGCCTTGTTTTCAAACTGGAGCAATCAATATTAGGCCCCCAAAACACCTCTGTATTTCCTAAATATAATTTTAAGGATTTCTGAGGATTTTCTCTGCTCAGAATTTAAGTAATTTAGATCTTATTTCTTTGAGTCACTGATTTTCAGCACTTTAAATTCTGAAAGCACTGGGCAAAATCAAAATAATTCAATAAAACTACTAATTTGTTCCCATTGCCAGAGGATGGTGCTGTTTAAACAGATTTCTCACACAGATACACACCCTACAACAGCCATGTGGGTTAGTGAGTTTTTTTCAGGAGGAAGAGGAAGAAGAACAAGGCAAAGAGATTACAACTTGGTCTTTTCTTAACTAACCTTCAGGACCCAACAATAATCAGTGTTTACTTTATCAAGGTAGATCTTTAAGCATGCTTGACTAACTTGGTAACTTTTACTACCTCTGGAACTTTTGCTCCCGAAACTTTTTCAGGGTCTTTCAATTTGCAGTCCTTGGTCACCAAAGGACACAAGCACAACACACCCCACCTTACTACAGCTGTTCTCATGTAGCCTGCTGAAATTCGAGGTGATGACGTGACAGACGAAAAGTCAAAAAATGGAACGGTGGAAGATCAGTCTCACAAACAGGCTGTGGTGGGGGGGAAAGGGCCGTTAGTAATTTAAGAAATCAATACCCACTTTGACACTTTTAGAGGTGGCCACATCGACAGCCATGGCTTTGATTTCAGTGTCCCCAAACTGCATCAGCGTTTTGATCTCGCGCCGGCTGGGCACGGACGCGTCAGTTCCCGTGAGGTCCAAGCGCAGCGTGCCGCACTTCTTCACGCCGGGCTCGGTGATGAAGCTGACGTTGTCCTGCTCTGAGCTGTAGATGTTGATCACTATCACCAACTGAGAAGGCTTGGCAGGAGTGTAGCTGCGTGTCACAGTCTCTCCCAGGGCTACAGACTGGTCGGCTGAGATGAATTTGTCGAAGACATCGGTGCACCAGCGCGTGCCGTCCTTGACGAGGAGCTTCTCCGGGGGATGCTTGCCCTCCACGAAGCGATTGAGCACCCCGACGCCGTAGGTGAGCGGGGAGCGCCGCACCTTGATGACAGCAGGGTCGAGGCCAAAGAGAACAGCTCCTTTGAGGATGGTCAGACCCACATCCTGGGGAATGATGACCCGGCACCGCGAGCCGAAAGCGCTCTGCACGGCTTGTTGGAGCAAGGGGGATTCAGCAAAGCCGCCCACCAGGAAGAGAAACTTCACGTTGGTCACCTCCGGCTTATCAAACACTTCACCTGAACAGAAACAGAGGCCATTCAATAAAATCCACTTTAACAAGGCAAGGCAAGGGAAAACGACAATGTCTGAGAGCACTGAGTGCTCCATGCATGTGATCTGAAACTGCCACATCTGTCCCCACACTGCCACCCTCAGCATGCAACAGTCTCACCTTGGTTATCTCCAGTATATTTCACTATTAATTCATTCACCTCAAACCACACGACATTTCTGAGGTGGCATTTAAAACCGACCCTTTTTTGCATTCCATTTCAAATTCACTTATTATTTCTCACCCCAGCATCTTAACCACAATAAATATCATCTGCAAAATAATCCCTCTATACATTTTTAGAGATTTTCCTTCTTAGCTCAAGCCCACATCTCCTACTTCCAAGAAAACCAGTTCAGTTGTAGGCTCACTTTTAGTTCAAACAATTAAGTTACCTGTCACAACTGTTGCAGTCCTAGGTGTCCCCTCCCTGCTCACATAGAAGATGCTTTATACTCGTTGTCTTACTAAATTCTGAAATTTAGCTAATAATCCCCCATATATGATTGAGCAAAGCTGGATATTTATTCCAAATAGTGTTTTGTAATGTGTAGAGAGCAACACTTTTCTCATCACAAGCATTATACTCTAGTTGATACAAATTTCATTTTCTGCTAGGAAGACCTTAAATAGTAACTTTCCCAATAAGCACATGTCACTTTCCATCACTGGACAAATAAATTCATTGCTGCTTAAACCATGCCTGGAAGTACTTTTACCATGATGCATCATTTACTATTTTGTGCTTTCGAGATGTCAGTGATTTGGATGGTCATGAACAAACATGACCTTCCACTAGAGAGGCATGAACTGGAGGTCTTAATAGCTGGAATAATCAGGAATGAGTTACAGCTATGGCATAATTTAGTTGTTGCCTGAACCAGGAAAAAGAAAGGCAAGATCTGGGTTTCTCAGTGCATGTCAGCCCTCTGAATGCTTGCAGCCCTGGAAGCACAGAGTAATTGAAGCTTAGGCAGTAACAGAACTGAATCACACTCAGTAACTGGCACTAGAACTAGAGTATGTGTTCAGGACACATCCCTTACTTTTATCGTTTTCCTAGCTGATTTGTAGAGAGCTGCAAGTTTCAGAACTGAATTCCTTGTCCACAGCTGGTGCATACCAGGAGGGTTGTTATTGGGCTGAAATGAGTGAATAAAACTTCAGTTTCAGCTCAGCCAGGAAGCGGAATCACACAGAGATACGTACTCAGGTGCTGAACAATCTGGTCAATAGTGGGTTTGAAAAGAGCATTCATTGCATCTGGGCTCATCCTCAGCATTCCCTGGGAGGACCACTTCACAAAGTCCACACTGCAAAGGAACAGTGAGAAATAACATTAAAGCATTGCAGCTGAGCTGCAAAACAACCACCATTAAACAAATGAATAAATGAGTTTACAGAATCTGCATGCATTTTCCTTGGAAGGAAGTGCCCCACCTCACCCCAGCCCCATACCAACTGCAGTTATGTAAAACTTGAAAGGAGAATTATTATTTTGGCTTGTCTAATTGTTGTTTTCTTTGCCTGATTGCCTTCTGCAGCATTAGCAATGCTCAACTGCTCTCTGAAACAGCTGGCAGTCAACGCAGTGCTCGCTCATCTGAAACAGCACTGATTCATCCCCAGAAGGGCAACATTTAGATTATAGCAGCAGCAGGCCAAAGCCACTGGAAACACACAAGGAAAACAAGCAAGTTGGGAAGCCTCAGGAGGCAGAAGAGAGAACAGCATTTTTAATGAGGCATAATATTTATTAAGTGAATATAGGCATTATGCTATTCTACCACTGATACACATCTGTATAGCTCAGTAATCTCCCTTTCATTCATGCACATTACATGTCAACCTTTACACTCTTTCTATCCTGTTATCCAGTTCATTTCATTTCATTTGAGGGGAGCATTTAGCATTTCCTGTAAGATTCACCATTAAGACTACTAATAAAAAGGAGATGGGGGAGTCTCCATGAGGAGGAGTATTTCCAGATATTTTTAGTGATTTCAGAACCTCAGTCTCATTTAGGAAGTGACTTTTAGCTGGATGCCAAGTCATTTAAGCTTACAGTACATTTACCAATAACTTCTGAAAGAGACGCAGGAGTTCCAGCCTGCATACTACATTCAGCGCTGGCTAGTTAAAAAAATTAAAGTACAGGTACTAAATATCAAATCTTCCCCTCTCAAGTCCCAAGCCTTCTGCCCCAGATTCACAGGTTCTCTTATTCATTCTCTTTTACACCATTAAACTCCAGGTTTTCTGTAATATGTAACTCCAAAAGATGGAAAATGTCAAGTTCCTTCTGCTCACTTTTCTACAGCAGCTCACAATCTTGTCATTCAGGGTGACTTGATACTGAAAATCATGAATTGAAATCTCTGCAGGGGATTATGTCTCCCTGCCTATCAAGTAAGTTATCAAACTTGTAAAATACTATAAAAAGCAAAATGCTGCCATCACTTCAAAAGCTGAATGCTTTCCCCTTGCAGAGCTTTATGCAGTAGTATATGTTTTCTCCAGTGATCTGATACTGCTAGTAACTTCCCTCAAGCCATGAACATATTTACACATCCCATAATCTTCGGTTTTTCCAGGATCCAGGCTGCTAAAAATTAAGGTTCTAGGCAACAAATTCTGTGTTTGATCTGACATTCCTAATTAACATGCAAGAGAGTTACAACATACAGTCAAAGCCAGTGATGCAGTGGCGGCCTAACAGAAGTTGTAGAAAGCAGTATCTGAAAAACGCAAGTCCTGTACTGAAAAGTTTTTGGAAGAGATCAGTCAGAACTTTTCATTCTGGAAACTGCACCAGAGGCAACCCCATTTTCTCATCCTTGCACTACACTTTTACGCTATTACCTTTCGGTCCTAATGCAATTAAGATATTTTAATTATTTCTCTTTGCTACCAGCAGTAAACTCAGCATCCATGTGGTTCCAGTTGTCTACTCACTTGCTTTTCCTCAGGGCATGTTCTACACTGTGCCCTCGGAACTTCTTGTAGTAGTCAATGAAGGAGAAGGGCAGGGTGATGTTGAGGGGGTTGGTCCTGTCGGGAGCCGCCGCCCGCTTGCGCGACTCAAAGGCGATCATCAGATCCACCCAGGCTGCAGGGCGCTTGATTTTGAACTGCTCGATGAAATCCTCCCCAAATATCTTACACAGGAGCTTCTCGAACTCATAGTCCACACCTAGAGAACCGTATGGCCCACCTGTAGCACAGACAAAGCACAGCTTTAATAGTCTGGGTGTTCTTTAATATTCTTACGACATTTCCAGTTGACCACATACACATCAAACAATGCTACCAGGATTGTCACAGGAGAAGGTCCACACAAAGAGGATCTTTCCTGAGTGTAACAGTTGCTCTAATACACAACTTTGCCTCCTGTATCCTCACAGCCACTGTACCACTATAAATGAGTGATTCAGCCAACCAGTAGCTGGGTTATACTAATTTTGAGTGCTGGTCTCACTACAGGAAGAACTGCCAGTGAAATGCAGTAAAGGCAGACCTTTTCCTTCACCGACAAGCCAAAACATTGCATAAATATATAATACACCATCTAATTAAATAAAGCAAGCAGTGGAAGTGGCATTACCTGTTGCTTTGTAGAGCTCCTTCAGATGTCCTTCAGGGAGCCTGATCTGATGGACAGTCATATCCACCGTGCCTCCTCCACTGTCAACCACGATGTACCGATCACCTGGAATGCCAAGGGGAGAGGCCAGGGGCTTTTACACCACTGTGAGCACACCAGCTCACTGCAACCAGAGCTCCTGAGGGCACCAGAGGAGATAATGGCCTGCGGACAGCCAGCAATGGCCCTGCTGAAGACCTGATCTCTGCTAGCAATTATAACACGATGATAGACAACAAATATCAAGGTGAGATGTCAAAAACTATTGATGTAGCACCGCTGAAAAGAGGGACTGCTCATGCTGCTGGTGTACATCCTAGTGGGCTACCAAATATTATACTGTATTTACAAAGCCTGTTATGAGGAAAATATTCTAGTTCCATGGCTTTCCACCATCTCATTAATAAATCTTATTATGCTAGAGCATACAGAATTGCAATTCAGCACTTGTAACCAAGAGCACACATGGACTTGTAGTTTTTATCCTTTTTCCCTTTATAACCACTGTGAGAACAATGCAGTGCACAGCACCTTTGTGGGAAACACAATATTTGCCTGGAATACAAAACCAGTGAGAGCAAAGTTTGTTCAGGAAAGGACAGTACCTTCCTCCAGCTCAGACCAGATCTCTCCTATGACATTTTCCACCATGAAAGTCCGACTCTGCCGGTTCCGGCGCACGTGTTCCTTTCCTAGTGATTGACAGAAAAAGAAAGTTACTAAGTATAAAAAAGCATGAAGAAATAATATCAAAAACTGCAGGAATCAAGTGCAAGCAGCCTGAAAGATCTGTATGTATCACTTCTTAACAAAACAAACGTACAAAAATTATTGCACTGGGACCAGGAACGCTAGAATGTCATTTGTGGAAAGAAGGAAAAATGGTTTATAGCCACCCTGATCTTCCTTGATATTCTTATATATACTTTTTTTTAAAAAAATTTGTATTAATTACCTACTACAAATAATGCAAACTAATCATATATAGTAATAATCTAATAAGAAAGCTATCAGCAGGTCTGACTTGCATTTTTTTAATACACTCTGGCTTGCAAAGTGTGTGCTGGCAGCAGGGTGGGGGCTGGCAGCCAGCTGTGCTCACAGCAGCCTCCAGCAGCAGGTGAAAGCCCCAGCCCTCCCGCAGACAACCCCCACACCACCCGGGATGGGAGAACATTCTCACATTTCCAAAAGGCACTGCTCGTTTTGAGTGCTCAGGCAAATGCCTCCCCAACCTGTCAGGATGTCAGTCTACCTCAAAACCATCAGCCAGAAGCACTGCTGCTCAGATTAGTAACTTCTCAAGGACACAGTGATCACCAGGGCTGACCCTCACAATATTTAAAATATGCACCAATAAAAAGTTAAGTGTAATCTTGCAAGACTATTATAAAAATCTGTTAACTTACAAGACTTAACTGCTACTTGGACATTTAAAAGATGCAGAACAGTCTGTCAAGAGAAAGCAGAGTAGTGAGAACCTCTGCTATTAATGCTTCTAAATCAACCTCTCTAACCGAACAATCAAAAAAATCTACATTCCTTGTGTTATTATCATTCACCTTCAAAGGCACTTCACAAAACACTACGAGAGAGGCATCCTGCCATGGGTGTTTGTTTTTTTTTCTGAAAATACCAGCACGCAAATCACAGAATGCACTTTGCTTCCTATTTCTATAGTGCCTGTCATCAGAAAATAGAGCATCAGCTCCACTTGCTCCTGCGCCCCCCCAAAAAAAGACCCCACGATGCAGAGAAGCTGCCCTAGCCTCAGTGCACTGACTTGGCAGCACAGGGAGAGCTCAGATGAAGCATCCCATGACAGAACAAGCACCAGCTCCAAGCAGGGCCTGTGAAGCCCACAGCAATCAATGGCAATCCTTTCATTCCCTCCTGTGGGCTAGAAGTGAACACAAGAGCCAGTCTTTAACTACAACTGAAGCAAGCTTATCCTTGCTACTATGAACACTAAAATTTTTGTTTTGACTTCACAGCAATAATATGGTCCTTGGAGTGCTTCTCTCTGTTTATATTTAAAGGGTTTTTCTCCTTAATCTGTTCTCAGCTTGTCTTGGGTGCTTGCCATGCCTTTATGAAATTTTAATTCCAACCCCAAATTAATTCACTCCAAACTTTGTTTTCATTAATTTTGACATGAAACCTTTCTCATCCCCAATAGCTTTTTACCATACAAAGTCAAGAATGAGAGTGGTACCCTCACCCAAGAAAAAGCCCATTAGCAGAAATCCATGATCTGCCAGATTCTGCCCTGCTTCAAAACCTTAACCAGATAAAACTCCTTTATTATTTTCCCAGAGGCAAATCCTTGTGCTGTCTGAAAGTGAGTTCATGTAAAATCACACCGAACTGGAATAGTTCAGGGCACAAATGAGGGGAAAAGAAGCCAAGGGGCCCTGAAGGGACTGAATCCTGAAAACAGATTGTGTCCTGTACTCTGTGTGGGCCTCCAAACACTGAACACATCTGACAAGTGCTGGCTAGGAGAGCCATGGATTCGAGAGAATGATGTAGTCACTCTGCCTAACTAAAAAAAAAAAAAAAATGCTTTGATAAGTGCAGGAATAGCTCTACTAGCTTAACTTCCCACTTGCCTCTACTGCTTTCACCTAAAAATGTGATAAAATACAGACTCCTCTGAAAAACTCTTTCTAGGATAGATTTTCACACTACCATCAGTATCAGGGCAACTGTTACAATTCACAGATACAGAGAAATATGCACATTATGCAGCAATCAAATGTTACTGCTGCAGGCCATTTTCCTTTTCTGCTTCCTCTATTTCCCTCCAGCTTCAGTAGGCTGCCAAGCTCAAAAAACACTGGTGATGAAGGATCTTCTGTCAAGTGACTTACAGTGGGTCCCATCTCTGTCCCTCTCCTTCAAACACTGACAGGAGCCACAGATCCCAGCTCAATAAATCAGAAGTGCATTATTCAATTGCTCTTCAACATGCAGATAAATTTATTGCTTCATTCCAATGCCATGTGTTCCACTGAGTGTTGAAAGTCATTAACAGTATTTCATAAAGACGACATCAAAAATGATCTGTCAATACTTTGAAACACCTCAGACTAATTGTTTCATTGCAGATCCAGTTATTTAGCACTGCCTCAATAATGCAGATAATCAAACACATAACCGCTTCCAACAAATTAAATGAAAAAAAAGATCCAACAAGAAGTACTAATTTAAATTAAGGCAGAAAAATACTGTTGCGAAAATACTAAAAGACTCCCACCTCCAAAACAAAGACAAGAAAGCTACCTGCATGCTAAAATTCAAGCATATATTAGGAAGAAGTAGTTCCCTGTGAGGGTGGTGAGGCCCTGGCACAGGTTACCCAGAGAAGCTGTGGTTGCCCCATCCCTAGAAACGTTCCAGGCCAAGCTGGACAGGGCTTGGAGCAAACTGGTCTAGTGGAAGGTTTCCCAGCCATGGCAGAGGGTTGGAACTAGATGATTTTTGAGTTTCTCTCCAACCCACGTTATTCTGTGACGTCTGCTGGGTCAACATCTCAACAAGTCTAACTATGGTTAAGCAGCAAAACCGTTTATAAAAGCAAACTGATGCCAGCCTGAAACACTTCAAGAGAACAACGAGAAACGGTGAGAAACCAGCCCTCGGGGACAGAGCAAACTCAGGCATGAGGATCTGCAAAGCGAATGAACAGCAGTACCCTGTGTAAATCCAGTTCCAATAGTGTCACTCGGGCTGTAGCCATTGACAGGTGCCCTACTGCTCAGGTCTATCATCTGGTGCAGGCGCAGCTTTCGGCAGTAGATGGAGGCAGCCTCGGGCTCCAGGGCAATGATCAACTGCTCGGGGTTTTCAGGAGAAGCCATTCCTGCCTGTGAGAGAGAAGGGATCAGACAAGTGGGGTGGGGAAGCCCAGCAGACCCTCTCAGCACAAGGCTCTCCTCAGCCCGTGGCCTTCGCTGGGTCACCCCTCAGAGCTCACCCCACAAAGCAGCTGCTGCCAGGGGCTCAAGGTCTGCATCTGGGAACTGTCCTGCCCACACTCTATGGCACAACTCCACAGGCTGGAACAGGGAGGTTTGCATGCACTTACCATGCTAAGTGTCTAACCGAGCACTCGCGTACATGACAGGTGGAGAAACGAAGAAAATCGGTTTGAAACCTGCAATAATTGCCCTAAAACATGAACTCCTAACTAACCTGTGAATCTGCCAGCTAATAGGGGCCCCAGCCTCCTTTCAGTCTCCTTTCGCCTCTCCTTGCCACAACAATATTTTAAGTATGTCTTTCTTGATGTCCCAGATATTCAGAGTCCTTGCCAAAATGAGGTTCCTGCACTGTTTAACTGTACAGGAATATACAGTACACTTTGCCAGTAATGCATCTCCTGTCTTACAACCAACATTTCTATTTGAAAATCCATTGCTTTAAAGTACATTTGCTATTATAACATCCTCAAAATGCTCAATATATTTAAGAAGACAAAATACAACAGGGCAGGTTCCCTAAAATGTAATGAGAACAAGCCTAAAAATAATGCCACATTATAAAATCAGCATTTGCTATTCTTTCTATTTTCTTACTGGATTTTCAGCCTTCACACAAAGATATTTTCAAAAAGCCACAAGTTCTTATGTAACTACATCCCTCTCAGAACTGGGCTTAAAGAAAAATATTCAAAGAGCAGTTCACAAAACTCTGTTTTAATTTCTTCTTCCTGGTACTTCTGCCTACTGAGTGATATTCTGTTAAAATAGACATCTTTCAACTCTTTCTGCCAACTTTTGGGTTACTTGCTATTACTTTTCAGTCAAGTGCCTGAGCACTAAAGCTTGCCAGCAAACAAATAAAACCAAATGAACATTTTTCTGCCTCCACAGTCAGTCTTCCAGCCTTCAACTCATAAACACACACACATACACACACACTGTGGTGTCTCCAGAGCATTCTCAAAAGAAGGCAGACTCACATGGAAAGTCTGCAGATTTGGACTAGAATTTGGCTTCTTTTCATACAGCTACACTGTGGGCTGTGGGAATTGCTGCCTCATTGACACCTGCAGCCAGAAACTTGAAGTAAAGTTGGTTTAAAATGTAGTACCAGGATAAGACTTGGAGACATGAAGCTGTCCTTAATATTTACTGACTCATTTTACCCTCTCCATCCTAATAAGTAAGATAATCAGATTCTTAAATAAAGGATCTTCCTCACTATTGGTAAAAAAGAGGGGAAAAAAAAGGCAAAACAACAACAGTAAGTTCTAAAATGAGAAAGAGTTAAGAGTTAGACTCTTAAATCATGGTTACTCATTATTTTACAAGCACACCATGACTGGGATTATGGTCACTTTGCAGCTTTTACTGCTGTTGGGCAAACCTTTCTGCTTCAGTTACATCCACTGGACTAAACAGCATGATCTGAAATTAGCAGAACTGTGTGAGAAGGGAAATATTGTGCAAATACTACAGAACATCAAACCTCGCCTGCTCTGTGGCAACATATTGGAAAAATGCTATATCAAAAAGAATGTCTCCAACCAAACTTTCAAACTTTGGAAAATACAGATACGCAGCAAACCAGAGTAACCCTCAAATGTATAAAAAGAGTATGAATTAAGCACAGACTCTCCTGCCATCACAGCACTTGTATGTGAGCATGTTGGCAGATGTAGGCTTAGGTAAAGCCCTGGAGCTGTACTGGGGATGAAGATGTGCCTTAGGATAAAGCCTCTCCCTCCTGTGACCCATCTGGATGTAGCAGGCACAAGCAGGGCTGGTTCCATGCCAGCTCACTTCGACATCACTTATCTCCAGCTGAGCTTTTCCACACAGGAAGCTTTGGTTTGCTGCATTGGAAAGAGCAACATTCCAGATATGAATCAATACTCGGGTTCCTGACAAACAGATTTGTCTGATCTGCTGAAGAATTCCAAAAATGTATGGTGTCTGCACAGAAACTGTCTTTGCCTTTGGAAAGTTTTTCTAAAAGCCTAATCTGGATCTTGCTGCAATTCTAAGGGTAGCACTTCCTGCTCTATCCAATAAGGGCTTGGAGAACAAACAGCTCCAGACGACCCTGCTTCGGTTTCCACTTGTATTAAATCCATCATCATGTGTGAGAGCTCTGAATCTGAGCAGCAAGTGGTTTTTTTTGATATCTAACCATGTGGATAAACTCAGGTGTGCTCAGTCTGCTCCTTGTGCTGGGCATGTGCCAGCAGCACAGACAATTCTCAGTCTCAGGCTAACCTATGCACTAAAGACAAAATTGTATTTTAGGAATAAAATAGTTTGTTGCTAAGAGTATTAAAATCTAAAGGCTACATCGTAAAGCATTTGCAGAGGCGACAACTGAGTTGCACACACACAGAATGCACTGGAATTTCCTAACTGGAGGTGGTGGTGGTGGGGAGAAGACTGTATTAATTGCCAAATCATCTGTTCTAGGAGGAATTTTAGTACTAACTCCCGAGGCTGGTTCTGCTAAAAGCAAACAGTAAACCACTAACAATAACATTTGCTTCCTCCCCTCCTCCAGCAGCAGCCTGAACTTTTCACATTGCAGTCAGGAGAGGAAGGCAGTGACCTGCAGCGGATGGACTCGGATCTGTGCTCTCAGACCCTCCACGCACAGCAGATGCTATTCTTGCTCCTTTTTCTCTCTAGCTATGATTTTAACATACCCAAAATATCTCCTGAGGAAAACAGCCAACAGAAATGACAGTTTTTAACAGTTCAAAGCACAGCTGATCCTAACAGAACCCCATGAAGAAAGTGCTGAGGTTTTTAGTTTAAAAGCTTTTCTTACAGAGTTTGAAGGACCAGTTACAATGAAGAATGTGTTGTCTGACATCACAAAAAGACCATACAGAGAATCTTTTACAGTAAAAGGCACAAGGCATCCAACACGTATTTTTATATGCAGACACACATATGTACATATATACACACATACATATTTATATATCAAAATAGATATATGTAGCAATCAGTATTTCATACCATCTGTATATAGTATTTCTACTTAGACCATGAAAGAGATCACATTACATATATATCTATGCATCTATACACAGCACAGAGAAAATGGGGGAAGGGGAGATGATAAAGAAACATGAGCACATAAATACTGCAGGGGAGGAATGGAGCAGTGAGGTTGTTCTAATACAAGCTCCAAGAGGAAGACTTAGGCAGTACATCTGTCCCAACATTACAGCCAAGGGACAGATGGGAGAAAAATATTGAGCATGCAGAGAAAGAGGAGTGGAAACAGCAGGCAGTCAACATGAAGAAACAGTGATGCATTTGTTAAAATTATTAATTGCAGGCATTTGGGAATTTGCTGTATTTTACACTTTCTGCTTTCTGTCTGCCTCACTCCGTGTTCTTGCCCACTGCTGTCCAAGTACTACTGTAATAAAGATCAGAGACTGACAACAGGCCCAAGCAGGACAGATCTAAACAATGTCTCAATATTCAACATCCTAGAGATCATTCTGGCAGGGGGACAGACACACTCATTTGCTTTTGCCCAGGGCTGCTTATAGCAGACTTTAGAACAGAGCAGTGTCTTGACTCCTGCCTGCTAAGGAGATTTTCTTGCTCCCATAACACTCATTAGAAGTTATCACTTATGGAACATGAAGGAAGCAGACAGCAGTTTCCCCAAGAACACAAAAGTGGAAAACTCATCTTGGGATTACAAAAATTCTTTGAGCGCAAAAAAAATCTTAAATTCATTTGGAAGCTGTTGCTGCATTTATACACCTGGAAGAAGCAAAGAACACTGTGAAAAGAACTGCTCTAAAATTCAACTTTGCTCATATGCTTGAGGACTAGGATTTCATTTTTGGACAGGAGAACTCCCAGACTTCACTCCCTGCAGTAGCACAGGTCTGTGTGCTGGTGCCAGTGCACCGCTGCTCATTTGCCAAGATGCATCATCAACAGCAAACCCCAAAGTGCTTCAAAGTCTCCTGTGCATAAATAACTTCACCGAAGTGCAGGTGAATTCTCACCCTGGCCACCAGCTCTGTTTTTATAGCCAGAGAGATGTCACCAGGAGACAGCCACAGCAGACCACAACTCATTCCTGATTCCCTGAACAGCATCAGCTGCCAACTCTTAGACTAATTCACCACTAGCAAATATTGAGGTCTGGACTGCAGCTCACTACAGCAGTCTGAGCACATCAGAGAACCGTTTTCACTCACTCTACATGCACAATCACCATTGCTACACATTAAAAGATGCTGCTTTTAAAACCCAGCCTCACGTGCCACAACACACAGAAAAAAAGGAAAAAAACCACACTTTTACTTTTTTAGTATTGTAATGTATATGACATTAAAGACAGCATTATAATAGAATATTCCATGTAGTCAGTCTTTTTAAGGCAGGCCTAGATGAAAATGTTCTGTCTCTGAATGCTGCTGTAATTAGAAGCATCAGCATTTAGCTGCAGTTCTCCACAGCCAAATAAAACACCAGTGTGTTCTTTATTACACCACAGCGACCTCAAAAGAAGTACAATTTTAGGAAATACACCCTCACTGACAAGGCACTCGTCTCCTATTCGCATCCTTGCAAATTATTGAAAACAACAGGTAAAGTCCCTTTTTTTTTTTTTCAGAAAGATAAATCAGATATATTCTTAAAGGGGGGGGAAAGCCTGACCACTGATTTTTAACACAAGGAACATGCCTTACATGGAGTGCACCTGTTCTTTTGAGTTATAAAACTTATTAAAAGAACTAATTGGATGAATTCTACTTTTTTCTGCTTTGATGTGTTTTTTAGTCATCTAAGACCTAATTCAGTACTGCTGCAGGGCTGTAGGCACCGCTTTCACAATTAATAAAGCATTTCCAGATACAAAAATGAAGCATAAATAAACAGATAAACACGTGAGAAAGAGCCACCCTCATTACACAGTTGGAAAAACAAGGCACAGGGACTAAAAGGCTTTCCTTAGGGTTGCACAGGAACCCACAGCAAGGTGGGAATTCCCTCCACAACCCTGGAACTCCAGTTCAGTGTCACAGCCAAATGCTACTCTTCCCCAACCAGCAAGGTTCCAATTCTGCCTGTGGCACAGGAGCACATGCAGAAGCTGCAGGAACAGCTTCATCACAGCCTTGGGTCCCTATTATCCTCTCCCAGTCTGTCACCTCAACCAACTGCACTATTTTAATCACTTCTGAAGCAATGCTGCAGACCAGATGAGTGTAAGGATCCATTTTCCACTTGGTAGGAAAAACCTCTTAAACCTGTTTTACCACTAAAGCCCCATCTGTAGGCACCAAAGACAAAATTTAAAAGTTGGATCCCATGAAACAGCTCTGTAAAGACGATGGGGTACACTAGGAAACCAAGCTCTGCAGGACACCATTCAGCCAAAACAAGAGAAGCTGAGAATTAACATCAACATTTTCCAAGACCCTTATTATGATTAGTAACAACGGGAAAGGCATGATTGCAAGTTAAGCACTGCGCAGACTGCATGGTGAAAGTATTGTGAGGCTGAATCAAGGCAAGACAAAACAAGGGCTGGAAATTAAGTGCCTTGTGAAACTTCCACTGTTTAAACTAATCAGTTCATTGTGTTAAGGGATTCGTGATAACACCATCCACTTAGTGCCTTGGTAAGTGAGCTGCTCTAATCCTCCTCCTTTTTCACTAGCCAGCACTTTCTCCAGTCCTATGGCATCAGCCTGGGATGTCACAAATACATGACTGAGATCTAATTATGGAGGCAGAGCGTGCCAGGAAAGAAGATGAGCAACATGGGAAAGACTCCCAGCATTATCCCCAAGAGGCACTCGAGGGGAGGAAGCAGGGCTGGCAGGGAGTGGGGTGAGTGGGTTCCACAGAGCTGCAGGAACAGCACAGGGCATGCACTCTTGCTGGATCTTCAGCCTGGAGAAGCCTTTAGAAAAGATGTTTGAAAATCACTACACTATCACATTACCCCGATGCTTTGCCCTTAGAGTTCAGAGTGATGGAGAGTGCTGCAGTACAGGAAATATCGTGGGTAAATGGAACAGACTGAGGTCAGGCAGCCCAGTTAGCTCTGCCCACTTATCTCTTCAAAGACAGATTCTTAAAATTGCTCAACAGCCACAAAATAAACAGGATTTCCAAAGATTCCTCTTAGTGACCACAGCAAAGAGGCTGGGTTCGCCAAAGGCAGGAGGAAGAGCTGCTGGGTGCTTCCCTCCTTTCAAAATTATATCCT
Organism: Brachypodius melanocephalos; assembly: GCA_013398615.1. Classification (NCBI taxonomy): domain Eukaryota; kingdom Metazoa; phylum Chordata; class Aves; order Passeriformes; family Pycnonotidae; genus Brachypodius; species Brachypodius melanocephalos. Next base: position 7,406,582 of record VZSR01000514.1, read on the forward strand.
CTGGATATAAGAGCTTAGATGAAAACTGAATATTGACTTTTTTCTTTTTTTTTTTTTTTAATCCAATCAACACACTGTTTGGCTGGTGGCTGATCCTGCAAAGATCTGACATCTACAGTGTCACAGACGCACTTCTTGCTTTACAGAAACAAGAGTATTTTGCTTTCTCTTAACATTCACTAGACATACATGCAGACACCTAACAGATATACATGAATGCCTACATTTTCACACTATTATTGTGGTTGAACTAAAATCAGGCTTGTGGCACAGGCTCTCCTTCGTCCTAGTCTGATCAGGTGTCACTCATACTCTGCATTTCACAAGTGGGAACATTGTGGATAATTATCACAGCTGCAGAATTCTTTCAGTGTCAGCTTCCCCAGCTGTGCAGCTCAGGGACAGGACAAAGATACTCATCTCATCTGTAAGAAAACTGATTGAGAAAGCATAAAGGACATCTCAGGCTATGGACTTGAAACCCAACTTTTGCATTCAGCTCTGCTACAAGCTTCCTATATAACGTTTTCCAAACCACTAAGAACAAATTTTGTGAAACAACCCACTAATGAAAAAGCATCCACTTCTGAGTACCCAAATCAATACCAAGGTTTTCAGTGGGGCTGCGGCTGAGGTTTTTGGGAATGAGAGGTGCTCAGGCTCTGAATAACCACCCTGGCTGTCTGTGCATGCACACACCCGATCATGTTACTTAGCAAGTTACTTTGGGCCAAAGCAGAATCCATCTGGTATTCCACTTTTGTATACTACTCTGTCAGTAAAGATACTCCTGTGGTAAGAAATAACATGGAACATTTCTCCCTCTTAATGGCTGACTAGAAACGACGGCACTATCTCATTCTGAAAAGGAAGAAAACAAATGGAGCATCTGGAACCATAATGAAGTGTGACTTTTATTTTCAGCACACTTAAAATAATGAATGTGTGGAGCTGCACTGGCTACAGGCAGAACTGCTGCATTTGTGTGGGCACTGATTAGATGAACCAGTTTGTCACAGACAGCTAGGCTGTCTGATTGAGACAAATGCCTTTGCTCAGCACAGTCAGACTGTCTCCATTTATTTTTTCTGGTGTTGCTATTACCCAGCTAAGAGTAGAAATTGCTTTACCTGAGCATTTCCATACTTCATATTTTATACATTACTTTTATACATTATCTATTCTTTTATTTTCAACCTGAGCTGGGAATTCTTTGGGACTGTGTAGACTCTTTGACTCTATTAACAGAATTTATACTTACAGGATCTTTTGGATTTTTTATTACAATTTCCCCTTCTTAATTTATAAAACTTTTTTTTTTCCCTTTAGGAAGGGAGGTGGAACATAAGACACAAAATATCTGAATTATGATCACTGACTAACAATTATGAAGCAGCACTTTTGCTCACAATTCATGGAGAAGGTTCTGCAGTTTACCTGTGCCTAACTGACAAAAAGCTTTTATTAACTGCTCCTAAGAAAGGTGATTTCTTACTACACAAAGGCAAGGTAGAAGCCTTCTGGGTCATCATGACAGAGAAAAGGATCTCTTATATTTGTGAGACATGAAAGAATACCAGTAATTGCAGCAGACCTTACTTAGGACATTAGATCCAGTCTATCACATTTTGGTCTCAGAAGTAATCCCAGACACCACTTTCCGAGGAGAAGAATCTTGGATCATTTATTAGTCAAGGAACAACCACAAGAGACTGAAATCACCAACATTTTTCTTTGCACAAATTGCTTGTTTTGTTTTGCCTCTGCCCTCATTCCTCAGAGAGTTTCTCAGGTATTGGGACCACAAACAAATTCAAATTAGCATTATTAAAGCTGAGTCACATATTGCTGAATCGCAACAAGTAGAACTCATGTTTTTTGACAAGTTGAAGATAAATGGGACCACAGTGGCATTTGGCCCATATTTCTCCAGGGTGATGTTGCTGCAGCTCCTTCCCAAGGGACTCCTGTCACAGATCACATTTGGGCAGTCACTGAAAGTTTAGCTCCAAGTGGCATTACCAAGAATGTTTTGCTGCATTACATTATATTATATCCCCCAAGGTGCAGGAGAACATTACTTGCAAGTCTGATGAGTAGCGTGCATTAGAAAAATGAAGCCATTAAATTCTCATAAGCTTTTCAATTTTTCATGTTATAATACTCTAGAAATGCTTTTTGTACCCGGGGCATGCACCAGTTACCACAACAGCAAAACCTGACTCTTCCTATTTCAGTCTCTCCCTAATGTCTCAGGCTCTCTCCTTCTCTTTATTTAGAAACATCCTCACTGTGGGTCCTTATGGCTCAGGCTGATTTTACTAAAAACACACAAGTAGCCCTGGCTGAGAAGGACTTGCACTGAGAAATATACTGGCTTGCTATTTTCTCTAAGTTGCATCTTGTTCTGTACCTTGGGCTTTCTGATTGTGCCTCAATATTTTTCACTACAGTTCCAATTTCAGCTCATATTTCTTTTCTCTGTAACTGAATATTGGCATCTAAGATGTCTTTTAGACCAATCTATTGACCTTTTCTATGAATTTATTACAATCCAACCCATTAGTTTTTGACCACACTGAGTTACATTTGTGGATCTCTATCACTCCCTAATGATTGTAGTTTACAGCCTTTCAGACCATCATTTTCTTTTTGGGGTGGTAAATGCCATCTAGCACAGTCTTTCCACCAGGCAGAACGATGAGTCTATTTTTTGGCTATTTCTGTTGCTTTCAGGCAATTTCTAAGAACTTGAGAAATGTGTTTCAAAACTTTATAAGACAGGCACAGATTCACTCTTACACAGAATGCTATGAAAACCTCATTTTACTTGTTCAGAAAAAAAAATCCAAATGCTCCAACTTGTGCCACAAAAGTGGACAAAGAGAAATGTACAGAACTGGATTAGCAGATGCCTCTGTGAACCTGGCTGAGGAACTCAAATGTGTGAACAGAGATCAATTAGTACACATTTTCCACTCTGTAATCTTCACCTCTCAATTAGTTATCACTTCCTAATTAAACAGAGCTATAAGATGCAGAATCTTCTCCAACACCACTCCATAAACAATTTAATCGTCATGATTAAAAAAACCTTAATATCACAAAAGTGACCCCCACAAGCTACAAATGATCAGGATGGTTGATGTATTAACAGAGTTCTGCCTCACTAGTAAGTACTGTTTCAGAAAAATAACCAGTCTCCCAGTGCTGCTTACACCTTCTCATGCAGTTTATAGCAGAAACTGCTACACTGTCCCTACACAAATAAATTCTAGTTGCATGTATTTTATGTACAGAAGAAGAGACTTATGAGGGAATAAGAGTAGGTTCACAAATTTCAATCTGCTTAAGCCTCCCAAGTCTCCCTTTAAAAATCAAATCTACTTCATGTCACACTTTTATTAGCAAGGAATTTCTTGTGCTGTCACATTATTTTTTCACCAAATTTATTTTTCTCTGAAGGTTTCTCCAGAGTAAAGCAATATTGATCAATGTAATGTCATTGACCACAGAACACAACGTGTTAAATAATTCTCATTGTGCACATTCCATGACAAAACTGATGTGAAAACAATAACAAATGTTCAGCATAGGAGCTGGTTAAATAAAGCCTCTGGAATTTTTGGCTCACATACTTTAATCCTATAACCTAGACTGCCTCTCTTTTTGTTTACATGAACTTATTATGCAAATGATTTTATTTGCCATTTGTAATTGAAAAATAAATCTACTTCAGAGCTCTAAAACTCAATTCCAAAACCCAAGAGTTCATATTAAAAAGAAATGTATCCTCAGTACCTCAGACAAGATCAACTGACTGATGTTTGAAAGCCCAGAGAGTATTTTGGGCAAGCTTATGAAAATGCAGCAGCCTTCCCTTTCCTCTGCCCTGCCCTGAGTGCATTTGTCATGCCATGTTTTACTTTCTTATCTTACAGCTTCTGCATTCACATACTCCTGTCACACTTCAGACTCTTCATTAAGACCTTATTCCTATTAGCATGTTCAAGGAATTCCAGCCTGCAGATTCTGCTCTGCACTTACTGTGCCCAAAGAATGTGAAGCAGAACAACTGGGACACAGAAACAAGAAAAGTTGATGCTATTTATGGTGTGTTATATTTTACTAGTGGGGAGAATGGCAAATATAAACCCTGAAAGTCATTACTAAGGATGCAGTGAACACTGATGCAATGCACACAAACCCTGCAGACATGGTTTGGGAAACTTAAAGCTAAGTGAGTTCTACAGAGTTGACACTCTGCTCTTGCAACAGAGCTCTCTCCAGTTCTGACCAGACCCCAGCAAGTGTCCCAGAGCTTTAGAACCATCTCTGGACACAAGGGAATTAAACATGAGGGACAAGAAAAAAGCATCTGTGAACTGTTATTCAGGAACAAAGTAATTTTGATTCAGCAAAATAATCTGTAAAGACATGCAGCTCTCTGCAACCTCAGACTTAGTCCCTCAGAAGGCCCCAGAGAGAATAAACAAATACCTGCTTCAAAGAGGTAATAACTCAGCTGTAAAAATTGTTAAGGATACAAAAAGCACAAAAGATGGATACAGATAGGGCAGGCAGGGTAACAGCAAGAAGCAATGAGGAGTAGGTTTCCTATGTAAGGTTAATCACAGTGAAGTTTTCGTAGGCATGAAAAAAATAGCATTTAAAAAGGGTTTCAGAAGGGGAAAATAAGTAAGCAATATAGATGTTCATGCAGCTTATGGCTGAGATGACACAGATGGAGTCAAATGTGAGCTGATTCCCTGTCAAATGCGAGGCTACAAAACTCTTCAGTGCAGTATTCTGCAAAGATACAAACCAGGCCAGACCACAGCTGCTGAAGCCAAGGAAATGATGTTGCAAGCAACCAAGATGCAAAATCACTGTCAGCCTGGATGAAAGCTCAGCAGTGTGCAGAGACAGGAAAAGCTGTCATGCAGTCAGAATTAGCAGGATTTTGATGGGCTGGATGGAAAGAGAGAGGAAGAACTGTGACTGAATGGAACAGGCAGATTACTCATTCAGGGAGAAAGCAGCACAGCAGCTGGAAGGGGACAATGCAGGAGCCCTGGGGCAGATGAGGAGGTCCAGGTTAGCAAAGTTTTAAGGCAAAGCAAAGATGAAGGGACATCAGAGGTGCACTGAGATCATAGGTTGGTCAAAAGCTGATGGATGTTGAGCACAGAAGCAGATTTCCAGCACTTCTTATTTTACTTTATTAATTCCATTAGCTTTGCCTAGACAACTACTTAACCATTCCAGAAAGGCTGGGCTTACACTGTGAACCAGTGACTGAAACTGTTTTAGCACTTTAGTTCTCTTGGAGCTGCCTCATTTGACATGGATTGCTCAGCAGATTTCCACAGCTCATTAATATTTTCTGCAAGTTAACTCTCAGCTCAGACTGGTGATTGTACTTCAGTGTGTCTTCTGTTACAAGGTTTCTACCACTGCCTTTTCACACCTTTCTCTACATGATGCCCCTCATTTTCAAGATGCTTCCATCTTCCAATAGCTAACAAGAGCTGCAACTTCTGATTCATCCATGAGGAACATTTGGATCCAGCAACAGGAATCTGAAAGACTGAATGGCAATTCAGAATTCTGTTTTCTGCACTTGTTTCTTCATCCCCACTGCTTTGAAAAAAAAAAATCAGCCATGTGTCACGTTAACATGAATTACTTCCCTGAACTCGAGTTTTCCTGCAGTGGATCACACACCCCGAGTTAAAAGCCTTGTCAAACTTTGCTGTTTGTCAAGCTTGTCCATAGAATTACACAACCACAGACACAACCACAGACACAGACACTAACCAACAACATTCCATTGTGCCACAAATGAGAAATGCCAAGAGATCTACCTGAACACCCTGCCCTGCTCCTTGCACAGCTCCCACTTCACGAGCACACATGCACACAGACAGCAGGCAGACAACAACATACAGAGAAAATGAATGGGTCTCTAGTGTTTCAGATTTACCTACAACCGTGTCCTTCCATCAGAACTTTAAGAGTGTTTTGCTTCTGGCACTAGCATTAGCAATCCCACAATACAGACTGTTAAGAAAAACGTTGCTCAACATTAGAGATAGTTAGAAACAGAGTCAGAAAAATCTGGGTGCTTCCCCAGGAGCACTCTGCAAATTACTCATGAACTAGAAGACACAAACTGTGCATTGCATGGCTGCTGCCAATGGGTTATGCAAGCCTCTGACCAAAAAATAAAAAAAAAAACCCAAAACAAACTAAAAATGATTATCCTGATGAAAAGAAGAATGTGTACATCTCATGTATTAGAGACACAAATTGAATTTGAAATAAAGGACATGCATATGGAAAGTGCACATATCTGAGGGGCAGTTGGAAGGAAAGAGTTAAATGCAGGTAAACCTCTTACTGGAGAAAATAACATTTGAATTTAATTTTATATCCAGACTATCTGGTTCACAGTCCTTCCACTCCTATTGTGGGAAAATGGGAACTGGAAAAAAAGTCCCACCAAGGAGACTCTTTTCTTTTCCTCCTATTTCCTTTTTTTTTTTCTTTTTTTTTTTTTTCCCTAAACTTTAAAAGTCAGTGATGACCTAAAGAAAGCAACAAAACAAAACTGTGTCCAGTATTTTAAACTCAGCTTTCCCTAGGGTCTCAAAACTGCATCTGTTCCATGTGCACTGAATTCAGCAGGCATACACTGTCCAAGATGACTAAAATATCAGTCTGCAGTGAGGGACACCAATACATAAAACTAAATAGTAAGAAAAAGGCATTTAAGAGATGAATACATATAACCCACAGCTACTGCCTGGTAGAGTTAACTCCTTTTTCAACACTTCTAGACTGTATTTATACATTTTATACTAAATTCCCCCAAATACATTTTATCATTCAGCCTATAAACTAGGGCTTTAAAGGGGTATTTCTACATTCAGCCTGTAATATTACCTTGTAGGCAGCTTGTCTCATAAACTGCTTTGCAGGCTGTTTCCAAATAGCAGGCACTGTAATGACCCATCTTACTTCAGTGTTTTCAAAGTCTGAGCCTCCTTGGTCACTGAGCTCCTAAAAAAAAAAAAGAAAAGAAAAAAAAAAGAAAAAAAAAAGGGAAAATAGAGATGAATGCAAAATGATGGGTGTCTGCAGGAAAACATTCTTTTCTGCTGGCTCTGACAACAGTAACCCTCTTTTCAAACTTTTCCTGTTACATCCATGCTACAAATCAGAATTACTTCCAACCTGCCAAGAATGGTTTACTGTGCCAAAAGGTGGGATTAAGGTTGAAGCTTTCTCAAGGAGGCCTATAGAAAAGTTTACTGCTCAAAATAAAGTAGAAAAGTTGGCTTTTGCAAAAGCAGCAATTTACAGAATATTACAGCATATTTATGTATGTTCTTAGCCACAGTGTGGGATTTGCTGTTAGCTTGAAGAATTCACACTTACATCTTGATTAATACACAGAAAAATATTTGGGGTATCACTGATGTACATATATGTTTTACAATCTGGATTTTTCAATGACTTCTTTATACACCACTTACCTTTAAATCAAATTTTTATAATGCAGTTAGCAAGGGGAAGTTACAGTTAACCCCTTTAAAAAAATGACTGATTGGTCCTCCAAAATTTTGCTCTAAGCAAACATTCAAGACCAGTTTAGTACTTTTATTAGCCTTTTTTTCTCCCCTTAAGAAAGAGGAAAATCTGTACTGCATTTGCAAATTAGGTAATATACTGACATGTTTTGGGCAAGGTTCCAAGTAAAATGTCATTACCATATGTCCTATCTAAATCTCCAACCAAACAGAGAAAGGTTCAGAAAGGTGGACAACAGGCCTTTAGAATGTAAAAAAAAAAATGTTTCTGCATGTGCTGAGCCAAGGTGTTGTGTTTGTTTAGCTATGCTGCTGTTCAAAACCCCATGCTGAAAAAGTAGCACCTTTATACTGCACAGGGCAGCACAGACACGGCACAGTCCAAAGTACCAGCTCACTTACACGGCTTGTCTAATTAGTTCCAGGATTCACTCAAAAATGCCAGGGATTTAGTTATTAACACCAGGAAAAGGATGTAGCCCTGAGCAGGCAGCACAGCAAATATGTGGGATTTTATCCAACATTCATATTTGCTAAGAACATCCCCAGTCTATGCACAGGTCCAAGTCTGTGACTCCACAACCAACCCCGAAAAATATATTTGAAAATATCTTTGACAAGATGAGGCATTTGAGTTGTAGTGGCAGGATTGTTTCTCTGCAGCCATAAGGAAGAGACTGGGACGTGTGAGAAAATAAATTAAACCCATTGAAAAAGGTAGTTTTAACCACAAGACTAAACACTTGCTTGGATGAATACTCTGATTTGACCCAGGAATTGCTCTGCTCACACTGACATTACAGTTGGAAGCCAATGTTTACTTAAGTCACAATTGGCTGTTTACACGAGATTTAAAATCTCAAAACCTGTTTACTGTGGACATGTATTCCATTGGAGAATAAGAAAAACAATCTTGTGATCCAAGAGGAACACAGTAAGAAATGAGCACTGCAACACTTCAAATCAGAAACGGAAAATAGTAAGCTTTTAAATTTTCTTGTCAAATCTATCTTTCTTTTTCCCATTAAAAATACAGTAGAAAATACCTAAGCCAGTAGAAAGCTATTCAGAACTCTGCATCACAGTGATGCTATCAGTGAATCAAGCTTGACCTGTGCAAGGGGAAATTACTTCAGGCTGTAGTGAGCTCTCCAGAGTCCTCAGCCTATCCAGAGTTTCTACACCTGCCTTGCTTTGTTTACATCAAACAAAACTTAGGTCAAAGCTTGGCAAGGCTAAAAATATTAAGGTCATATTTATACTAGTTATAAATACAGAAAATCTTGTTAAGGAAGCATTACCCCACCTTTAATGCCTGTTCCTTAAAGAATTGCAGAGCATAAGCAAATATCTCAAGTGCTTTGACTTTTTTGCCATTTGCAGCTGTCAGGTCTGTCTCCATGGTAAGATTCTACATGAAAGAAAATAACTGGAAGTTATTAAAAGAAAAAGGCAAACATCAAATTAATTCCCACTGCTTGAGGACAGCAAACTCTTCATTATTCATCTGATTAGGAAAAAGTGACAAAACTATTCTGAAGAGGATTTAACTCATCACTTGAATTTCCTGGAGCATGACACTTTGCTGCTTATTTTAGACTTTGTTTTTAAACACTTACCATGCCTACAGAGAACTGCAGGCAGAGAAAGAAATATGCACTAAATATTAAACAACTGCAATAGATGTGTCTGTAAATAACTGCAATAAAGTTGAACATGCAAGATATTAAATCCAAGTTAAAAGTACAGATTTTTGGCTTCCCACCAACAGATGAAAAAAGAAAACACCTCAAAACAGAAAGTACTGGCTGATTCCCAAAGCTCTAGAATGGATTAAAGACAAAAACACAATCAGTAGGAATAATGTCAAATTAATGGTGTTTGCAGTTCTGGCAATGAATTCTGGGTGAATTTACTTGGGTGCTCTAGAGCTCGGTCTGGCTCTTACATCCCATTTCTGCTGACCAGATTTATTGAACAAAGCAACCTCATGCAGGCTCCCCAGAGAGGACATGAAGATCTAAGCAAAGCAGATACTGAACTTCTAAGATCTACAAGGAAGGCTGGCAACACACAGTTCCAAATGCAGAGAGAAACAATACAAATCATAATGCTAACTGAAGAGTTTCATTTACTCAGTTTACTCTCTAAACCCAGAGATGCTTCACTTCTAGTTGACAAAAATTTAGTAGTGTTGAGAGAAAAACAACTTGAGTAGCAAAGACAGTTTGGGTATTACTTACACCAGTGGTATGCAGCTTCATCTTAAACTTTTCAAAATACAACCAGTGCTTTGATTCAGTGGGATCCAAGTCATGATAGAAGTCTCTTGCTGCATAGCCAAAGCTATGGAACTTTCTCTCTGGTGTTAGGAGGATTGTGGTGGGGGTCTTCTGATTGGAAACACCCGGATCTCCACCTTCCCATCGTCTGGTCAAAAAGGGAAACAGCTCCAGTGAGTGATGCTCAAGGTTAGAGCAGCAGGAAAAAACAAGTGTGTCATGAGAAACTGCACAGATTGCTGTTCCCTCTAAAGATAGTAATTTCAAATCTTGCAATACCACAATCAAGTGGTTTTATTCCCACCTAAGAAAAAAGGAGTGCAATTTTCATTTCAGGTAATTCAACGCATTTTGGTGGTTAGTGTATAATTCTTAAGGATATATCACAGTCAGAAAAGAACATAGGTTCCCTCAAGCAAGCCATACACAATTAGGGAAACAGTTTTGTACTTAAATTTCTACCTAAGCCAACATATGTAACAAATATTGTAGAGAAAAAAAGAATCAGTAATTATCCAAGAACACTACTAATAAAAACCCAAATACTGCCTTTCCAATTGTGATTCAGACTTCATGAATGGTTACTTGCAAGAGACATTTTTCCCATTTTGAATTAGGGACCTGCTTAAGTCATCTAACATCACCATGGGGAGGTTGATCATACCCCCAGAGCCCAGAACATTCTCTGAAACAAGACAAGCCCGTTCAAGCAACATCTGATCATGTGCTTCATTTCCTAGACACCTGAAACTCTGAAGGCACCCATGCCTGCAGATGCTGAGCTCTCTGCACTGCACTTTCTACTCATGTGAAGTTGATGGATTTTGTGTTTCAAATGCCTAAAATGCTGTACAGGTTTTAAACTGTCAAAAATGAAGAAGACTTCCCTGACCTCCAAGGATCTTAAAGGCACCAAAATATTTCTGTCACTACTGGTGAATAAAACTATCCCGTCTCATCAAGATTGTGAAGGTATCTTTGGGGGACACCCATGAAAGCATTAAGGCAAAAGTAATCAAAACTGCTTTCACAGAACGGATAAGGAAATAAATAAGAACATTGAATATGGCAACACCCAGCAGCAGGAACTGAAGAGGGGCATGGCAGGACAAAAACGTCAGACAGTAGAAAGTTGCAGAAACAGCTATGAGCATTCCTGTCCCCTCATTTCTCCATCATTTAAAAAAAAAAAAAAAGGCAGAATGGAAGAAACTCACATTACTGTTCCTCCCCCCACCATATACAAGTACTTTCTGTATGAGAAACAAACATTCACCAGAAAATATTTTCTTAAAAAGGCATCAGTGGAAAATCTGTTTATGCTCTCAGACATAATCATAACACAGCTCAAACAGGAGCCAAGTTAAGATCACACAGGCAACTGCATTCATTATTAAACTACACGTCGATTGCTTCTTCTAAAGATAGCAAAACGCACTTTCAGAACATACTCCTGCCAAAGCCCTCGTTCTGAAGCATAAAAAGCCTGCCTTCCTCTGTGGTAGCTGTTTATGTGACATAGGAATAGTATGTAGAAAAAATAATTTCCCTCTCACTGTCAGAAACAGTTGAATCCATTGAAAATTAATCGACCTCCGGACCAAGGCGGAAAACTGACACGGAAAACTGCAATCTAAGGGGTTGGTACTTGGCAAAGGAACAAGGAATGGGATCTTCTGAAGTGCTGGGACCCCTTCAGACCATTCCACTGGATCAAACAGAGCAAAATCTCTTTTTTGCACAAGCAGAATAACATGTCCGAACTTCCTTCATTGCAGAGGACAATTCCACTGTCCTGAAAGCAGAAACAGCATGATGAGGAGTGGAATGATTTCCACATTCATCCACTTGAAAAAAACTTTCCTAAATCTGCCTAGTTCCGCTGCTCAGCCTCTGAACTACGATCAGCTGGCAAGGGCTCTGCTCCAGGTCATTTCTTCTAACCTGCTGCTAGAAATGCACTTGGTCAGCTCCAGAATCTTTGAGTAGGTGTTACAGCAAACATATGGTTCCAATGTGAAGAAGTTGGGATCTCACAGCTCATGAACAGAAAACACTGCTATTCCACCAGATTGTTAAATCCCACACACCCGCTGCAGGCACAGAGGAGACAGACTGCTATCGTTTTTGCTTGGAATCATTAATGATTCATTCTGAGTCACTGGTGGGAAATGCCATAAATAGGCTGTGGCTAATAACAATGCCTCTTTGTTTTTCATTACGGCCAGGCACATTTTCTCTTTCCGGAATAAGCACACTGAAGGTGCAGCTTAAATGAAGACAAATTTATGTTCAGTGCTGTGAGATGAAATTTTCAAAGCCACCTGGAGAATTGGATGGTCGCTTCCTGATGAGTTTCTGATGGAAACTGGACACAGTAATTGCTCGACACGTTCTAAAGCCCTCAGCTTGGATTACTGTTCAGTCACAGAAAGGACAGTAAGGAAGGAGAAGGAAAGGCTTGACTCTACCATTTGCAATCAGAGATTTAAAAATACTCCCGTGTGATGTTTTTCTAGAGAGAAGTAGATGCAAAAGCATGGGAATGGTAACTCCTGGCTGCAATACTCTTGCCAGGTGGAGCCCTGGCCTCACTCCAGTCAGGGGAGGATTTTAGTCAGTATAACTAGGACTGCAATACTTTTGTTTGCAGTTTCCTTTCGTGGTACCAATACAGGCAAAATAATTGTAATAATTAGGAAAAATAAAAAGAAAAATGAAATGCCTATCAAAAGCATGAACCTGTACAAGCCAGCATTGCTGTAAATGCATGTGGGGGATATTTTTGCAGTGCAAAATCACAGCTAAAAAAACTGTTCCAACAGAACCAACGTAGGTTTCTTTCAAATGCAGACATATGAGTCCCTAGGCTGATATAAAGTGCAGTATCTGAACAGAAACATAAATAACACAGACCTGTTTACAGGCACAGAGAATCTAAGTGTATACTAGAAGTGAAAATAGAGACAAGAGAGTCAGAGAGGAAAGAAGCACAAGGTTATACAAAGGTTGGAGAAATGCCCTTACTCACACTTCAATCTGGCTAAGACAGACCTAAGAGTGACTTGTGCAGAGTGATGAGAATTTGATCCAGAGCTGCAGCACCACAGTCAAGGAAATGAAACACTGGGGTCATCAAAACCAGCAGTGTGTATGCAGAAAAAAGGCAAACCTGTGTCTTCCAATAATTCTAGTCAAACAGGGAAGAGAGGAAAAGGTGAAAAACGTGAAGGTTGAAGTTGCACTGAAAAGAGACCACATTCTCCCTCCTTCCAAGGACAGACTGTGATTTGTTTCATAGCCACATGCATTTTTTCATTTATTCTTCTCCATCTGTAAAATACTCCCATTCAGTTAGATGCTATCTAGCCAGCAGCCAAAATCTCTGTAACTACATGTAAGTGCATATAAATCAAGAGGAGTTTTCAGAACTGTGTAATATCTCACATATTCCCTCCCTATGAGACGTTATTAACTCGTTCTACAGCAGCAAATTTTCCACATGGCTCTGGCACTGCCCTGCTCACTGAAGTGCTGAGCTCATGGCCAAGGCAGCTCAGATGCCCTCACTGCAGCCTCAAGTTCTGCTGCAAACAGCACTCACTGTAACACATTCACTCAGCAAAAAGAATCTCAACCACAGCTACCTGTAACAGAAGCTGGGGACAACCATCAACAGCTGTCAGTACGACCTATAACTGATGGAACAGTGACCAATGTTTTGCAACCAAAGTGAAGTCATTTGCTGAGCATTTACAAACCCACACCCAACTCCAAATATGCTAAGATAAGTGAGGCCACTCATACATTGAAATACAGGCTGAAAGAAGTTTGTTCAGTTAACTTTTTTTTTTTTTTTCAGCACTGGGCATCACAGCAAATAAACATCCACAGTCAAAAACACGAGTTTGCCTCCTTATTACAAGAATCATGGCACTGCTGGCACTGCACTCGAACCTGGTGCTAAAGCCCTGTGTGCTCACTCTTTTCCAAAGTAAGACCCTCTAAATAAACCCATCTTACCCTTTTAGAGAAAAGCAGCTTTGTTAAAAGGCAATCAGAAATCTAAGTATCTGGAAAGGATCAACACTAAGGAGGGAAGGTGGAAAAAATGTTAGGAAATAGAGAGGACCATGCCTCACTGGTATGCTTTATTTTAATGTAAACATTCTGGAGTGCCAGCAGGAAGTTACATTTACTCTGCTGAAATATTTGTAAGTTATCCTATATGTAAGCCTCATTATATACACAGTTCAAGCCCCTTAATACCTTCTGAACTACTGAAGACTTATTTTAATAAATATACCATTCTTTTAACTGAATTTCATGATTTCATAAGAATTAATATAAGTAAAAATATTACATATATTATTTGATAAGTCTATTTCAATTATATCTTGCCGAAATCCTTCCCAGACAGAAATATCTATTTAAAAAAAAAAAACTAAAATCATTCTTGGTATTAAAGTATTTTCCATTGTTTGAAATACCTGTTGGAAATATGAATGCAACACCACTCCTCTCCCCTAAAAAAATGTTCCTCCCCTCTGGCTGGAAATACATGAAGTAATTTAATTTCTTTCAACATCAACACCTCATAGCTACAGAGGTCTGAAATCACAGTTATGCTGCCATTACTGCATAAGGAAGAAAATGTCGTGTTTTGAACCACAAGTAGCAAAATGTCAATTGAGATTTGGAATATACTCTCAGCACCTGGATTTCAATGTCCCAGTGGCCGATAGAAGGAATTCTGCTAGGATAACCTAATCTGTAATGTGAATCCAACAGCAAAATCAGGTTCTAAGGTAAAACTTGAGTTCAAGGCACCTCAAGGACTTCCCCAGAAACAGCAGTGATTCCATACAGTAAAATCTCCAGCATTTATAGGAGTAACACAGAGCTGTTCTAATCACAATTTAGGCTTGCTCAGACACAGCTTCAGAGATGTTTTTCCTCATTCCTTCCAACTTCTTTAAGAACTTTAATTAATTAACTTGCTGCCAAAAGTGAATAGGCATTGATAAACATGGGTTCCAACCAGTGTCTGCTGAGATTTAGGGAGCTGCATTCAGCTACTACCTTTGCCTAGAAAAAATGCTGTATATCACACTGGACTGCAGCAAATTAGGCTTTTTGACCTTTTGTTCTCAGCATTACAGCACAGTACCTACTTCTGTAACAGCAGTTGTTTACAAGAACCTCTGTGGCTGAGCTTTTCATAAATACTTTATGTCTAAGATTATCTATACATTGCTCTTGTTGTAATATAGCCATTTTAAATATACTCTAATAAGAATTGTATATGTTTTAAGCTATAAATAACTTCTAAAAAAAGACTTAAAAATATTACAACAATGGTTTGCAGGGCAAACAGGTAGCAGGTATGTCTGTTATGCAGGTAGCTGCCGTAACGGTTTTTGCATTTGTGATTGCATAGACTTATATTATGCTGATTTAATCAAAAAATAAAAAAATGAAACTCCCTACATCACAGCATCTAAAGCCTGTCCTTTACGTAACATACAATATAGACAGATTTCACATCAAACCTTCATTTTCACATTCATGCCTTTTGATTGCTTACTTCCCAATATCAATGGATCATTATCATAGATTTGATTCAGATTTAATGCCACAAAGCTTAAATCAGTCAAATGAACTCCCAGTGCAAGTCACCAGGTGTTGTACACCCAAGATACAGAAGTGATTCCAGGGGATGGGCAGCTCCTGGATGCCATGACCTTTAGAAAATCAGTCTCTAAGATAAGGGCATCCTGACTTAATTATTAACTCTGCTCCCTGAACAATTCTGAATACTCAGATTTCTCCTTCACTCTGTCATCTTGTAAACTCAGGATAATAAGAGAGGAGATGTGCTCCCATTGACTACTAAAGCAAATCAGAATACAATAAGATGCAACAAAAAGTCATAACCATGAGAAATCTGCACGCTGTGGAAATGCCAGACAAATCCAGACACTTCAGGCTCCTGTAGAAAACATCTATGGCTACTGCAGGCAACCCATGCTATCACAGTCACAAACTAAATGCTGCATTGCAGCCCTTACCTCATTACATGAATACATTCTGGCTCCTTGGTGAAGCTGTAGGCGTAGCCACTGGATGTTGTGCCAAAATCAATAGCCACAACAACAAGAAATAACTGTTCTACAGCATTGTCTGCATCAGAGTCCTTCTGTGAAACAGCACAAGCAGAACACACACTGAGTCACTGGGCAGAATCACTGTTACCTGTCAGAAGTTTTGCTCTGCAAGATCTGCATATCTCTTCAGTGAAAATGAGGACTTTCCCTAAATTTGCCTTTGTGGCTGAAGTTGATAGCAGAAAGCAGCACATTCCAATGGAACTGGAAATTCAATAAATACATGACTCAGCATATATGCCAGAGCCTTTTATACATTTTCTAATCAAAATTTTCTTCATATTCATTTTTTGAATACTTCTTACCCTGTATTATTAAAACTTATGGGTTTGGGGTTGGTTTTTGTTGTTTTTTTTCATAAACTGATCAACTGAAGAGTATGTCCATCACTGTGATATATTTGGGACTTGGTGGTTTTAGGAGTTAACTATATCATAAGCATGAACATAAAATACTATTACCATTCAAAAATAATGGAGACAAACCCACCCAAAATACAGCAATAGGCTTTATATCCCATACTATCAAGAAGAATTTATATACCACCTATTTAGCCAGCACTACATGCTGCATTCCTCCTGTGCTAGAATGTGGGCAGCTGTTCAGCTGCTTATGATGAATTTGAATCCTTCTCCCTGCCTTTTATCTGTAACCCTGCAATTCTTGAAAAGCACAGTCAAGGGCAACATGCTCCAGACCCTTCACCAGCCTTGCTGCCCTAAATGCCCCAGGGCTGTACTCCCAGGAACACTCTGAAGGAGCTGTTGTTATCCTAGCATGAAGGGGATCAGAATGGAGGAAATGACAACTCTAAAGAAATTATGTCCCACTAAGCAGGCAGGAGAAGGTAATACAAGCATGCAGTTTATGTTAAGAGTGCATTTCTTACCACAATGTGTGATGGAGACAGTGGAGTTATTCCAGGGTCTCCCAAACTTTTGGCTGGTGATGAGTAAGCAGATGTGGAAACTGCATCTAAAAGGAAACAAACACCCATCAGTGTCTGCAAGCAGAATGAGTAGATACAACAGTTACTTTGCACACTGCTAAACTGTTTTCCAGTTGTAAACAATCTGCTAAAACACAAAGCAAATTCCAAAGCTGCCATCTAAAACATGTTTTGCCTTTAAAACATGCTAAGACACAACGGCTGTTTCAGTTTTAAAATGTTTGTCTGACCTTCATGACTATTACCATCCTTTTATTACATTGTCATGTACAATCTTAAAAGTCTTCCTAAATATATTCAAAAATCAGAGATGGTAGAAACAGCTTGAGCACCATGCACTCTCTAGGATTTAAATGTATGAATGCAGAATCTAAATGCAAGCTGTGAGATCCAAAAAGACAGACCCATTTACAAGAAAAAGAGGAGCTGAGAGCAACTGGAGAAAGCAGGAAGAGTAAGTTGCAATTCATACATTCTGAGCCTTTATTCTGAAACTTTCCCAATACCGTCTCTGTTTTTATCCTTCACTACACTCTGCACTGGAACATCTTGCAGCTGTTAATACTACAGCAGGACAGAATCCAGCTGGGAAAAAGGAAAGCATTATTAACAAGTCATCAAAGAAATATTTCTACCCAGCATACAATACTAAAATTTCATTTAAAGGGACAGACCAAATGAGTGAAAAATACTGTAATGGACTATTTTTATTTTTCATTCTTTTATTTACATTGTTGATGACACAAAAGGAAATAGCTTAAAACAATTAAACACTGATGGCTTATATGGATTTATATATAATCTGTACTCTTAGGAAAATGCAACAGTTTATCAAAATAGAATGTAGAAAAGGTACCACACACCCTGTCCTTGCTCATACCCCTCTGCTCCAAAATTCAAACCATGAGCACTTACTGAATTCTCTTGCATAGAATAAATGCTAAAATTAGATGTAAAGCAGAATAATGTAACAGGCCTCTGAACATTAATAATAAATAATACATTTCAATGTATTTTTATCACCTACTTGGATGCATCACACATACACACATTCATAACATGTAATTCCTAAACATGACTGACAATTCAGAGCATCACTCCAAGATGACGCTGGAGCTGCTCTCCAAGACCTTAGCATTACGTAGGGAAGAATGGTAACCAAACATGTGCTGTTTCCCAGGGAAGATTCGAAAACCCTGCAGCAGGCAAGTATGAAGATAATTCACCCACAGAAAAAAAGAAATCTTCCTCCAAATCTTAATATTCTTCCTGTAACTTCATTTATTTCTTAAAGTTATAATGTGCAGATTTTCAGAAGCGTTTGCAGAAGCACAGTATTTGCATTTTCTACACAAATTCACCAGGAATATATTAAGTTACTGCTCTTGCAGTGAAGTACAAAAAGTCACAGGCCAAATGTGACAGGCACAGAATCTGCTCGGTTCATTAAGATATCTCTGGAGCAGATGCTGTTATCAGCCTCCTTTGTGCAATTTTTGCCTCTTAATCTTTGCACCAGCAGCATGCTACGTATTTTAGAATTGAAGAACAGTATTTCAACACAGGGGAAAAAAAAAGAAAGAAAATTACTAATAAAATACATTCCTTGCATCCTGCTGTCATTCCTGGTTGGACCTAAACCAGTACTTCCTGAGCAGACCAGGACATTGCAACACTGACTCAACACCTTTGGAAACCAGCACTTCACCCACACTCAGGATGCTGATTTGAAGCACAAAATGTAGACATCAAGCCATGTGTTTCCATTGTTTCACTCTGCCACCAATTCTTTTGGTTACCTGTTTCGGCACTCATGTTTCAGAGATGTGCTGGAGCAGGTCCAGAGGAGGCCACAGAGACGATCAGAGGGCTGGAGCACCTCTGCCACAGAGACAGGCTGGGAGAGAAGGCTCCAGGGAGAACTTGGAGCACCTTCCAGTACCTAAAGGGAGCCTACAAAAGAGCCAGAGAGGGACATTGTAATGACAGGACAAAGGGTAAGGGCTTTAGAATAAGAAAGGGTAGATTTTCATTAGACATCAGGATGAAATTCTTTACTCTGACAGTGGAGATGGACTGGCACAGGCTGTCCAGAAAATCTGTGGCTGCCCCATCCCTGCAAGTGCTCACAGCCAGGTTGGAAACGGCTTGGAGCAATCTGGGATAGTGGAAGGTGTCCCTGCCCATGACAAGGGGTTAAAACAAGGTGATCTTTAAGGTCCTTCCCAACCCCCCCAAACTATTCTGTGTTTCTAAGATACATTTTCCCACTTGTCTTCAGCTATCAGCCTTGAAAAGTTATTTATATCTCTGCGTGCCACTCAGAAAATTCTGTGTGACAGGATACACACTTTTATATCTGAGAGCAGTGAATAAATATCCAGAGCAATATTCACATCTATCCAAGGAAACCATTAACTTGGATGGTGTCCTACCAAGAATTGATTCAAGTTAATTAGTAAAAAAAGACCCTTCCAAACCCATGACCATCCTGCACTGCATTCACAGCTCCTCCTGCAAATCCCAAGTAAATAAAATAATTCTACAATGCATCCTGGATCTAATGCCAAAACTTCTCAACAGGTAGTGAAATGACTGTTAAAAGCAAATGAAATTAGGATATTTGTAACGTCATATTATCTACCCCATCTGAACTGCAAGGTGTTAAAATGTACTTGTCCATGTGGGAGCGTTCATATTTTGTTGAGTTAGTGTTTCTTTGGTTAAAAAAATGTGCTTGTGTAACAAGTTTTACAGCTGTGTTCTGAAGATCAGTAAATGCATGGAGATTCCAGAATATTTAAAAATCCCTTATCTCTACAGCACTGTGATTGGTTGATCTGAGAGAAACCAAAGCATCTGTTCCAAACCAGAGGATTGGAAAAGGGTTGCAAGGAACCTGATTTGCAATCACAAAACTGGAAAATGATGCCTAGACTGTCCCAGATAGGATCAGGGTATTTGGAACAGTTCTTAAAAACAGAATGATTTAGAATGACTCAGTATGGCTTCTGCAACAAAAAAACATAATCAAGTAATGTTCTACATAGCTCAAGTTCCAGCTTTATCTCCATGTTTACTAAGGATCTTTATCTCTGTCAAACTACATGCTATGACAAAAACACAGCTAAACAGCATGCATTAAATAAACACCTAAATTCTTGCCAATTTACACACCAAATTCAATGGAGGAATCTGATTTAGAATCCAAATTAAATAAATCCTCAAACAAATCGGTATTTAAAACAATACTTTTCTAAATATGATGCAAACTTCTTGAATAAAAATTCTTATATTTACTTCTGATATGAATATTAACCTAGAATATGGCTTGGGTAATGTCAATCAATGTGTATAGACTAAATTCGAACACATTAGGATTTCTGACTTTAGTCCTAACCTAAGCAATTTCCAAAGAACATCTTGTGCATTTTTAAGATGATCAGAAGCTGAAGGGAAAACAGAGAAGGCTTCCATTTTCAGTCTTTGGAGGTTTTTTTAACAATTCAAAGGGCCCTGATGTGCAGATTCCCAAACAATTACAGAATCGGTGAAATTAGGAGATTAGAATATATTGTATTAATAATGAAATCATGCCCATTATCACATTAGCTCCAACTGCTGGTTTAGCAGATTTAATTTAAATTATTCCTTCTTTTCATCTAAACAAATGCAAGAGTTTATTTTCTGTGGTTTCCTGCAATCCCTCATCTGTTTAGCTCTTTCTGTTTTTCAATAAATGATCACCAACATTGCAGATTTTGACAGAATGCAATGAAAGATTAACCTTTAAGTGTCAAAGAATGCAGACTAAAAGCAAAGTCCAAAACATTTATAAAAACTTTGCTAATGCAGTGTAGATATTTCACCGATTGCGTGTTCAGCTGAATCTGATTTTCTGATGGATCTGGGGAGCAGGACCGAGCTCATTAGTTAATTAGAAAGATCAGTTAATGACAGCTGGAAGGCTGTCACTCTGTTCTGAATATTTGAGAGCCCCTGCCACACATTCCTATCACCTCTGTAAGAACATGCTTGAACACCAGTGTGTATGTTATATCCCAACCAACACAAGATTTATATTTCTGTCCTGACAGAGCGGTCACAAACCCAACACGAACTCTTCCCACAATTTTCTGAATCAGCAGAAAATCAGAAATCAGATCACAGTTCCAGTATTTTAATAAATGCATTCACAGTAAAGACACCTGTGGGTCTCAGCACAGCCTTTTCCAGGCTCTCCCAAACTCCCAGCTGGGAATGGCTGCAGGACACCACCCTGGCTCAAAAGGAAAGCTGCAATAACTCTTTTTGATTTGTGTAATGCACATCCACTGTTCCAAATGCCAAATCACCCCAGCACTCAGCTATTTGTAGGCTGATGAGCCAGGTGCACAGGGGAAGTTGGGATGCATTAGACCTACTAAAAATGTCACTATTGCAGCTGATCTTTGTGGCTCCAATAAATCCACATTAACTGAGTTCACCATGAACACACTGAACATTTCACAAATCAAACATCTGCACATATCTCATGCCCATTTTTCTGGAATTTCCAGCCATCCAGCATGTGGTAAAGGTGACTGCTGCTATGTGTATAGACACAGCTCTGCTCTCAGTCAGGTTGCTGGTAATTCCAAAATCTTAGCCAAATTCTTTATTTCTCATTCAGGCACTATATCTGGATTTAAAAATCAAGAAAAAAAAGAAGGAAAAAAAAAAAAGAAAAAGAAGGATGTACTAAACCAAATATGGGTATAGAGTGGCCACTATGCAACAAAAGAATGGAATAAACCCATAATTTTTCATTCAAAATATTATAACCTTTTGAGCATGAAAATAATTTTGACACAAGCAAACCATCCTAATGATGTTTGCACAAGAAAATAAGGGTTTACCATATTGCTATTAGCTGGCAACTGCTGCACTGATGAAGAAAACCTTATTCAGCTTTTCCTGTTGTGGAGATTTTCCTTTGCATTAGGCACAGAATGCCAGAGCTTCCAAATGTAATGTGACAACCTAGAGCACTTTACTATAAATACCAAGATGGCCTTTTAAAACAGCTACAGAACAATTTAAAAAAAAGAGATGGAAAGAAGCAAATAAAAAAATTCACTTAAAATATTCTTATGCATAATAAAAAGATCCCATATTTCATATCAGAAGAACCTTCTGTTCCTACTGAAACCAAGGGCACCACTGTTATGACCATCAATGGAATTAGAGTTCTTTGTTTTAAAATGCCAGTAGGCATCCAGCTGGTTTGCTGAAGACTGCAATACACTTTTCCATGAATACAGCCATAGCTAATCTCTGATACAAATCCAAGTTTCTTGATACCCTTCCGTAATATCTGGTCCCCCAAAGAACTAGAATTCATTACACTGATACCAATTAGAGCACAAGGATTTCCTAAGTTAAAAAAACAAACAAAAAAAACAAACAAAAAAAAACCACAAAAAAACCAAAAAAAACCAAACCCTTCCAATACTTTGCATAGAATCCTAAAAACAAGACATGTTTGTCATTACAACTTTGACTTTTTCCATTTATTGCTTTTATATTGTCTCCCATCACAATTATGCTTTGACTAGAGGAATTACATTTTTTCTACACTATGAATGCTTTCCAAGGTAATTTTAAGGTTTTACCATTATTGTTAAGAGTATCAAAAACCAACCTCAGTTTCATCCCATCACTCACTCTGTGGACAATACACTCATTTTCCTGAGCTTCAGCAGCAAAGGGAGACCAAAAGACGCCACCAATTTTCTGTGAACTTAATTTGAGATGAAAGAAACACGCAAGAACTCGCAATAACCTTCTGAAAATGCCACATGGGTTATGTTCACTTCTCCTCTATCTGACAGGACATAGGCTAAACTACTTTACCTACATCTGGTCTGACCTCACTAATGCTTGGTAAAATGGACTAAAGCTGAGCAATCACACTTCCCTGCACACTGGGTCTGTAATGCCCCAGCAGATCCTCACCAACAGCAAAGTCTTCCCTTAAGTTGCCTTTCACTCAAACCCTTTCACCATCTACACCATAAGGTCTCAAATCCAGCCCATCCTGCATGACCTGAGAGTTTTCCAGCTTCTGTGATCAGTCAGCTCCCTTTTCCCTCCCATCTACTCCCCCATCCCTGATGTGCTCAAAACCTGTTCATGCCCCAGAGCTTGGGGTTAGGGGAATTCACCAGCAGTGCCCTGCCGTGATCCCT
Organism: Brachypodius melanocephalos; assembly: GCA_013398615.1. NCBI lineage: Eukaryota > Metazoa > Chordata > Aves > Passeriformes > Pycnonotidae > Brachypodius > Brachypodius melanocephalos. Next base: position 7,429,805 of record VZSR01000514.1, read on the forward strand.
CTCTTCCCACATTCCAGCTCCTCCACAGCCATGCACTACTGCCAGGAGAGACAATCCTGATTCTGGTTTACCTGTTGCAAAAGGCAGGCTATATGTTGTGACAAAACTGGGTTAACAACAGATTTGGCAGCTCAGAGTGGTAAAGACAATTTTCCACGACCTTCCTAAATATTCCCCAACACAGTTCTGTAAGAGACATTTTCAGTGCACACTGACTGAACTTCTCTTCCTTCAACAAGCTCTCCTTTGAAGTTGCTCCCTTCACACTTCCTTGCACTATTTGCCTCTGCCTGTATCTCTCACTTCCTCCCTCGCTGCTTCCAGGAACACATAAGGAACAGAAAACAAAACACAAGATGTACAGAACTTAGGTCCTGTGAAAAGATACCTTCCTGGAAAAGGCTTCCTGCTGTTTCTCCTTCATCATCATGTCTGTCCTCATCTACCTCCTCTGCTTGGTTCACTGCAAGGTTGTCAGGAATGGCACTAGTAAGACTATGCTCTAATTCCCAGGACCATACTCATAGAAGAGAACATTTGTGATGTTTATGACTCTCTTTGTGAAAAACACCATTTCCCAGCTCAAACTGGACTGGTTCATTGCTTTTTCTTTTTAAAAAACAAGATCAAAATGTAACTGTAAAGTTATAAACCCCTGTTTTACTACAAGTTTCTATTTAAGAACCATCTCAAGATGCAATTGTATCCTGAAAAAAAATACAATCCTACCCTTCTCAATCAAGATATTCAAAGGAATATTACTCAAATCACAAAAATCACTGTTCAGCTTTTCAGACTGTGCATCCAGCACACAGGAATAACAACATTTTGAGGGGAATTTGTTTACTTAGAAGGCAAAAAGGTTATTTAGTTTTCAAGCATTCCTAGATTCAAACACTATCCTGCAATGCATCAAGCTGGATGAATGTAGTGACACCTTTTTCTTAAAACATGAATTGGGAAAAAATTTGAATATGTTTGTCTTCATTTTGACTTCATTTGACAATCTTCTGGAAGGCTTAACATGATTCACACATTTATAGAGTCTTGACAAGAGAAAACCAACCACTCTCATCAATTCACAGGAAAAAAAAAAAAAGGATAAGCAGGGGCCAGGGTGAAAAGAAAAGCCAAACTAGAATAGCCATTATTTATAGCAGTCAGCAGGAATGATGCTGTATATAAATCCCTTCATATTCTTCAAGCCTATTAAACCCAATTTTGTTCAAAGATGGAAAAATAAAAGAATCATAACTGTGACAAAACTGCAAAAATTGGTATCACATTTGACAAGTCATTAGCAAAGTCATCTATGAAACCACAGTCTATGGCTATTGATTAACTTCTGAGCAACATTTCATTGTTATATCAAACCCCAGATTTTCATTCTTTTTATTTGATGGTCTTGAAAACACATAGTTACCAGGCTTAAAGGAAAGCTTAAAGAAAAATACTTTATAAGAAGAAATTACCTGATTAGTATTTGTAGAGTAGATCACAAAATCACATGGTCACCAACCAAAATCCACTTCCAGAGGTTTTTATACTAACAGCCATGAGGGTTATGTTCAAGTGCCATGACAGTGCATCCACAGAGACCACAGTGCCCAGGCAGAAAACTAACTGCAAATTTACACTGTCACGGTGACAAGCCCCTGGCACAACCTTCAAAGGAGTTCCTGTGGCTAAAATCATAACAGGAGCGTAGCTGAGTAAGCAAGAGAGCTCCTACAAAAGGCTGATTTTTGAATGCAGCACTTCCATAGTGACAATGCTGAAAGCTTTTGTAAATGGCATGCCCTGCCGTTCTGATTACTGCCAGTGCTCTACTCAGGTATCCATGGAAACTTGAGAAATAGATGTTAAATTTGTTGGATCTGTTTGGCACCAGGAGATGGGACTAGTTGCCAGTCAGGCCAGTCTAACCACAGGTATTTTGATCTTTAATCATGGAGAAGGCATCAAGAGTCCTCAAATGACGATGAAACCCACCAAATGGTCACATTTCCCAAACAATGACAAAAGGAGGAGGCAAGGATGCACTGAAGAACTGTTATTTTAATGGTGTTATTGCCTTGTGAGAGAGAAAAATATCCCAGTCCCTGTAATGAGGAAAGACACACCCAAATATTCACTCTTCCAATCCCACAGGGAACAGGGAAAAAAAAGCACGGATACAAATGCACAGAACCTCATGGGGAGATGGACATGGAGTACTCAGGACTGTAAAACCCTTTGAGAGAAACTGCTTCAACCCTAGAGACCGGTCCTGAACAGCACTGAGAACAAGGGATGTATCCAGAAATGGAGAAACTGAAGTTGTGTTCCCAGATCATTCCCCCTGGGAGAAGGAAGTAGCAAAGGGAGAATAATTTATCTCTGCTTCCTTCCCCAAGGAAACTAGTGCAGGTTGGGCAGGCTCCTGCAATAGGAACTGATTTTCTTCAGAGAGAGAATGTGGATTAACTCCCTCAGATGACATGGAATTACTGTTATTGAACTACATTTACATCCACACTTTTCTGGACTCCAGCTGGCAATGATTGCTAGAAATCTCTCTCAATATTCCTCAGAAACTGCTTCTGCAGAGCACAGCCTGAGAGTGTTGCGTTAAAAGCTAAAATCAAAATCCTCTCCAGGTCTCCCATGCTCTTGGAATTGATCCATGTGCCCAGAGCCTACAAATCTGTACAGCATAACTCCCTATCCGGGCCAGGGAGCACCCAGTGACCCACATGGGAGTGGAGAGCAGTGAGCCAGGGCCAGGGAGCACCAACACAGCTCACAAAGCCATTCTGGTGTCCTTGACACACCCTGGTGCAGTCCTGAGTGAAGAACAAAGGCATTCTAGGCTTTCTGGCCATCATATTCTGAGGAGTTTCATTTATTTATTTGCTTACTTCTTAGAACTGGCTGCATTTTCCTCTTCATTTACATGAAAATGTTTTTCAAATCCCTCTGAGACAGCCTTTGCAGGAATTTCCTGTTTTAATACTGATTACTGACACAGATCACCACTGCCATACTAATTTTAAAACACTGCAAAGTCACTGTTTTAATAGCCGTTATGGCAAAATTTTAAAGTTGCATTTGTTTATTTTAAATGCATATCACTATGATTCTTAACAGCACAGCACATGGGCCAGAGCTGACACATTTTGAATAATGAGAGCTATGGAATGTTCTTTCAATATCAAAAATGTGCCTGGTCACCGAGAAACGGCAGATTGGATGTAATGACCCAGGAGCCAGGACGCTTGTCACAGTGAGGAAGATGAAGCCTGCAGATCTGTCACAGATCACCAGGGTTCAGCCTTGGCAGCAGCATTCCCTCAGTGCAACACCAACATCTGTGACCTTACAGCACCAAACAGCTGCACACTCTGCAGTGGAGCATCTGTGAAGCAGTTGTACCATTTACAGCCATGGCTGATGGACTTCAGAGCTCATCCCTGAAACAGACTCCAAGCCCTCCTGGCACCTCTCTGTCCACTGCAGAAACACCAACCTGATGCAACCTGGAGCTTCACCCATCCTTGTTTTCAACCAGCCAGGCTGTTTAATAGAAACGGGACAAGCGCCATACAGAAGCTGAGTAATTATGTAAAAAGCCATCCATGGATAGACAAAGATTTCACTAAAGCTGCAGAAGGAAAATATCAACAGCCAGTTCACTTAAGGAAAACAAACAAAAAAAAAAAAGGGAACAGATGCAAACTCCCCCAAAAAGGTCATGTTGCTTCACACCAAATTAAGGTCATGACTGTTCTCCCTCTCCTAATCGAAAGTAGCATTGTTTGCATGCATTGTTTTTTATTCCTTTCCCATTCTCCATTATCATTTACTGGGAGTCAGCACAGCTTTTTTACATATCCAGAAAAGCCAATTTGCTTCTTCACAATACCTACAGACTAAAACAGCCACAGGGAGAAGTTTCTAAAACCATAAATGATGTGCTCTTTGAAGTCAAATACTTGTGAAATCCCATCTGACACATCGTCAAAAGGCAGAACCAATTCAGGTACAGAAAACTGACACAATTGGATCTTTTAATATTATTGTTTTAAAGTAAAAAGTATATTCTTAAGATTTTTTTTTTCTAAGATTTTCTAAGAAATGCTTTGTGCATTTATAGAAAGAACAGGTGAAATCAAAGTAGAAGAGAGCAAAAAGAAGTTAATCCCCTACAACAGCTTAGAAGAGTAACTGGAAATATAAAAATATTTGACCAGATCTGTAACTTTAAAAGGAAAATAGAAAAAAAATCCAGACTTAATTGCAACAGCAGATATGATGTCCAGAAGGGGCCTAAAAAACTTCAACAGCATTGCCATGAAAGTGGGAGAAGTTGGCCATGGCAGGTCACATCAATTCAACCAACAAAAGAAGCATTTGGCAGAAAAGAGCACAAGATGAGACACCAGTCAAGTCTCATATAACCCCAACCACCAGTGACACAGTTAGAAAGCAAAACACATCCTAAACCCCGACATGTTCATGACGGGATCAGGTCTTTTATAGCTGAGGCAGCATTTTGCTCTTGCTGCACAGACCTGGCCTCCCAGAGGCTGCTTTAACTTGAGCCGACATCCAAGGCTGCAGCATCCTCTTCCAGCTCTTGGTGACAGTTGCATTTGACAGAAACTCTGGTTACCCCCGGTGGACCAGGATAAAGCCCCTTTACCCAGAAATGCATCAGCTGAAAATGCCTCTGGACAGAATAGACCTCCTGGGGCCTCTCTACAGCTGACTGAAGCTTTGGGGAGATTCTGCAGGTACAGAGCAGGGCAGATCTGCTGAACACCAACTGCTGTCCCCACGGGAATGAACCAAGCATTCAGACTGAAAGCTTACAGGGTGCCTATCATAAAGGGAAATTTGTCAGCTCAACCAGCATTACCCAATTACAAGGCAAAGGCTCTAAAAATGCCAGAAATCAGTATAATTAGAAGCTTTCCATGCAATAGCTCCTGGGTATGAACAATTTCACTAACCAAGCTGCAGCTACCGCAGTGCTGTGCTAAGTGAAGCTATAAAGGATGATGGGCAGGCACTGCATACAGCATTCAGCTATTTTACAAACAGACATTTCTTTTATGCATTGTACTGTGCTGCAAGAAGTGGCTGCAGATTCAATACTGTCAATATAACACACACTAAATCACAGTTTATCCCTGAAGCCTTTTTTTCCCTCTGACAGCCTCAGCATTCTTGTGCATGGAAAGAACATAAAGATTGCTAGCATCACAAATCATTGCTTTACTACCTGGTCTTTTGTTTTCTAACCAAATCCCCTCTGCACAGACTCTCCCTATGTCACAAGTTACTTCATTCCAGTATTGCATTGCACCAACCCTGCAACTTGGCAGAAAACAAAACGTGATACCCTGTCATCAGAAAGACAAATGAATCTATCAGTCTATTCTTCCCTTTGTCAGCTGCATGCTAGAGAAATGTTAAAGGTTGCTTCAAACCAAACACACAATAGAGACTTCATTTAGGAAGCACTGAGAGAACATTTAGATGCGGGGAGGGGCAAGAACCCAGCAGAGCATCTTGAAGATTCAACTAGTTTCCAAGTAGTGTTTTTTGGTTTAGTTTGAGTTTTTTTTTTAATGGACACTTTATGACTCTTATTCCACTTACACTGAAATTGAGCTGTGTCATTTTTAAAATGCTCTCTAAATCTTACTATTAACCAAACTTAACCTTGTAAGTTTCCCCATGCATTTCTGGCAGCAACGTTGGCTCAGCATTAGTCTCCTCAAGCCTTTGCAGCATACAGCGAAGAAGGCATGGAGAGATCGAATGCAATCAGGCTGAGTGTGCATTTCCCTGAGGGTTATTCACCCATATCATTTGTATCCTAGGAACCCTCTTCCCTCCCCCAGCTCCGTTCCCACACAAGAAGAGACCACCCCGTCCTGCAAAGGCTCTGCTGTTCTTATCAGGCACAGTGTAACCCCAAAGGGATCAAACCCACAGCATCCTTCTCTCAAGCAAACAAGATTCAGCTCAGCTCGAGTTAAGTTTGCAGAATCGCAGACATGGGGCCCCTTTAACGTGGTGAAACGGCTCCGGTGGGGGTTTCCCCCACCCCGATACCTCGCTGGGAGCTCCCCGGCCCCCGGGGCTGCGCCAGGATACCCAGGCGCTCAGCCCAGACAGCGCTGTCTCTCCCACCCGGCTGCCAGCTCTTTCTTTTCCAGCGCATCAGGCTTCTCTCTATACAGGGCTGCTACCTCTATGTCAGCAGCAGCCCCTGAGCTCCAGTCTGAGCCCTTCTCCCTCCGGCCGCTGCTGGGAAAGGGAGAGACCCCGACCCGTGGGGAGGACGCAGCCACAAAGGCCCGTCCGGCGGGGATGCCGCGCCCGCCGCAGCGCCCCGGCGCCGGCCAGGGCGGCCGCCCCGCCTCGCCCCCCCCCGGCCGTGCCGCCGCATTGTTTTGTCACCTGGGTCCCCCCGCGGTGCGGCAGCGGCTCCCCGGGGACCGCACGGGATGGAGGAGCAGCGGCGCTGCCCGGCGGGCTGGGGTTCCGCGGGGCGCGCTCCGCACCGAGCCGCCGCCGGCCCTGCCCGCGGGGCATCCCCCGAGCCGGGGCACCGCGGGGCCGCCGGCCCTGCCCTGCCCCGCCTGCGCGGCCACAGCCGGGACATTGTCTGCCGCCTCCCGCCTCCCCCTGCTCCGGACGGGGCTCCCTCCGGCTCCACATCGTTTCCCTCCACAAGCCGTGGCCGCCCCGCCGGGGCCGGGCCGGGCCGTGCCGCGCCCGCCGGCGGCAGCGCTCCTGCATTGCGGCGGAGCCCCCCTCACCTGCGGCACCGCTCTCCGCCTCCGACATGGCCCGATCCCGCCGCGCTCGCCGGGGCACGGGCCGGCGGCGGAGCTGCGCTGCCCACCCCGGGGGAGGCTCCTCTGCTTCCTCCAGTCCCCGCCCCGCTGCGCCTTCCTGCGGCCGGTGCGGAGCCCAGGGGAAGAGGCTGCGCGCCCGGGCCGGCGCTGACGGGCTGCCCGCGCCGGCTGCGGGGCTGCGCCGCCCCTCCCTCCCCGCCCGCTCCCGCAGCCGCACAAGGAAGGCACCGGCGGGGGGGCCGCCTGCGAGGGGCAGCCCGGCCCCAGATGCGGATTTCACGGCCACTGAAGCGGAAACCCCTCCGCGGTCACAGCCATAGAAAGAGACCCCTCTCTGTGGCCGGAGGTGACACCCCGGCTCAGCACTGTGCGCCTGGAAAGGGTGCTGGAGTCCTGCGGAGACGGAGCGTGAGAAGGCTGCCAGGGTTACCCGAGCTGTCCCCCGGGTTTTCAGGGGAGTGTAGGTACATTTAGAAATCACGGATGGGTACCCCGACATCATGTATTACGGGGTGGCTCGTACAGCATGGGATTCTTTACATTTGTCTTAGGAGTGAACCACAAGAACTTCTTGTTTCAAATGATTTTTAGCTACTTGTCTCCAGGACCTGGGAGAGAGACATCCCTACTGTCACTTGGTCCACGATGAAGTTTAAGAGTTTTCCAAGCTAAGTAAGAAGCCATTACAAACACAAGGCTGGTACCCTCCCGTGAACAAGCTTGAAGCCAGAAAAGGTTTTTCCTCTTGTCCACCTTGTGCTTCATGGTGTAATTCTTTACTTGCCACCCTCAGCAGCCATTCATAGCAGTGCTAACATATCACATGAAATAAATAAGGGCATTTACACCAAGCACAGCCTCGGTTCCTTGCTGACTCCTGAGCTCAGGAGGTCACTGATGTTCAGGACAGTCTAAAATCCACCCAAAGTTCTCCCAGGTTGCTTCACCAAAGTTGTTCACACAAGGTGAGATCCCTGTGAAACCCCTGAGGACCAGGGAATTTTGAAGCAAAACCCCTGGCACTGCAGGTTCTTACTCAGCACCTCCCTCTATTTGTTCCCTGTTTTTTTGCTCTCATGGCATTTGCTCTGTTCCCTGCAAGCTTTATTGCCTCTCAGGACTGAAGGTGTGGCACAAAAGTTAAAGTAGTAAATTTCACACATCTGGACACCTTACTCATCTCAAAATCCTTCACCCACCCTGTACACACTGACTGTCACATCCTGAAATCCACTGTCTCATCCAGGGAAAATGCAGAACTCATTTCTCCCACCTCCCAAAACCAGCGGCACACAGGGATTTTCCAAACTGTTGAGGAGGAAAGCGGGAAGGAGCAGGCTGGGATGGTGGGACAGCAGCTCATTCCACTGCTCACATGGGAGTAACCTGTCCTTGGGGACACTCAGTGACGTGGGAATCCCTCATACAATTAACAAAGACAAGTGGGACAGTGGGCACTGGAATTGCCGCTTCCTGCTCTTCCCTCAGCTCCACACCAGGCAACAAAGGGGAACATCTGGCCAAGAGTCAGCTTTAATTACCTATTCAGAGTCAGGCTGAATATTTATGCTGTCATTAAACAGCCTCGGAAATAAGAAACCAAACAACTCTAATACTTGGTTTCCTGACAGGAGACTTAAATAGCAGAAACTTTTGCTTCAGATTAAATGCACTTCAATAGCAATTAATGGTAGGCTTTAAACATGTATTGAGGTAATTAACAAAGGCAGAGGAAAAGAAAAGAAGCAACCAAGAAACTCGTAAACACATATCCAAATCCTATAGTTTCTGGGGAAAACATATATAGTACTCAGGCTAGTTTTTCATGATCCCTCAAGCAACAAGACAACACACAAAAATAGCATTTACTGGGTACAGACATCTTTCCGAATGTCACGGCAGTGACTACATTATTCAATATCAAGCCAGGTTGCCTAAGTTACACACTCAGCTGTAGGTGTTTTGAATAATGCAGAAGGAGAATATTTGAAGGCATGTGACTGACTGCTAGTTTCAGAAATTAGACCCTTTTTCCAGAGAGCTTAGTATGTCCTTTTAAACCTAATGAGAGGAGCCACATTAAAAAAAAAAAAGGCATTTGAACCAAAATTAGATTCTCAACATGAAATATAATTTTAAGAACTAAAACACCTCTAATTTTGTTTTATAAAGGCAAAAAAAATCATAGAAAAATGAATTATAGAACAATGAAATATTGCAGTTTTTTCTCTTGTCATCTCTCTCTCCCTTAAAAATGAAAAAAAGTACATTTCATGTAAAAGAAAAACACTTTTTGAAAAGGTCACCGTCTGCAAGTGAGCCTGCCTTGCGGCTGAAGAGGCTTCATTTTTGTTACTTACTCCATAGGGAGTTTTCCATTCTTATGGTCATTTTGCAAGGTTGTTTGGAATCTGTGGTTTTAAAGATGATCTTATAAGCATAACAGAAAATTGGTCAAAATATAGTGATCAAGATGTAAAAATAGATGGTCAAATTTTGAAAAGGATGCCACAATTAGTCATCTACATCCTCTGAACACCTCCTCTTACAAACACCTTAGCTTGTCCCTTGCACAAGAGTCAATTTTAGTGTGGGTCTGGAAAGGATTTCTTTCTTTCTCAGGGAACTGACATCAGCTGGCTTAGTACACTATAGGGGAGTGGCAGCAGAAAGGAAGAACCTTTTTTCACCCTGAAACATCAAAGTGGTTTTGTGTCAGACAACCAAGGCACCCATCAGTGTTCAACTCAAGTACCAACTCAGTTGTTATGTGTTACTCTGACTATGGAGAACAGCATGATTTCTGCAGAAGCTTGGGACAATGTCTGCTGTTAATTCCCCCTTGCATCTGCTTGGGAATGAACAGCTCAGGAGCAATCAAGAAATGATTTAATACACTTTTTCTGCAGCCTAGGTGATTCCCAGAAAGCTTCAGCGTCAAACCATTCCATTCATCACACAAAGGGTCCAGATACACTGGCGTAAACTGACAGTGCAAGAAAAAGAGCTGCTTTACCTAGCCCTGATTATAGCAGAGCTACCACATGCATGTTCTCCATTAGCATCAATAAAAATTTCATGAGAGAATCAGAGATCACCACAGTGTCCTCTCAGGGCCATTCCCACACGTTGTAAGAGCTGCACAAAACTGTGTCTGGTCAGTGAAAAGAGCTATGTGCTTCTCCCTCCTGAGTACCAGAGTCTAAGTGAGGCACTGATGGGGTAGCACTGAGAATCAGTGAGCTGGAAACACCAGGCACAGAGATCTGGAAGAAATACAGTTATTTCAATATTGTTTTCAATGCACCTGGCAACAAAATGTACAGATATTATCACGGACACAAGAACCAGTGAGCCACTGAAGCCCAACGCCCAGTTCAGTACTGGCACCAGGGAGAGCTGAATCTTTAAATAAAGTACGCCACATTTAAAACAAAAGAATAGAAAACAGGTAAGCATGCCTTTGCATCTTGGCAGCTCAGGAACCCCTCATCAAGCACTGTGTTCATCTGCTCAATTAAAATTCCTAGAGTAGTGGTTTCTGACTTCAAAATTTCCTCTTACGTAGTTTCTGGAGCATCACTAAACATACAATACCTGGTTTTTGTTTGTCACCTGTATAACTGTTATTGCAGTCTCCTCCTTCATTCCAGCTGTTCAATTTTTCACCTTTACAGCACTTTAACCTCTCCATTTCTGCTTATTCCTGGGATAAAAACTTAGCAATTATTTTTATTACAGAGCCAACTGGCAATCTGTTTCACTAGATGCAATTTTATCTTCCCTCTCCCTAAAAACAGCCTTTTATTTTAATACTAAAGAAATCTCTGTAAAGATAAGAAGAACGAAAAACTATTCATCACTGTCACAGCCTTTCAATAAAGAAGCTTATTGTGCATGAAGGAACATGAAGGGTTTCTTGAAAAGGAGCAGGTTATATAATTTTCACCTGTCTTTTATACACTTCTCATTCCCACTATCCCGACATGTGTCAGAAGTGTATCACTCTGGAAACGCTCCCTGCAAAGAATCCTCCAGCATTTCTCAGCAGGATGGTTCTACAGGAAAACTGCTGGGCTGCAGACACTGAAAGTGTGTTGTGCTCACAGATCTTTGGCTCACTTACTTATCTCGAGAGTACTTTCAAGTATGACAGTCCCCACACTGTCTGGGTGTGACCAGCACTTCCAAAAGATAAATATTCTACAGCTTTCTCGTGGACTTAGTGGTCTGTGGTAACTGCTGTGTGCACAGAACTAAAAGGTATATTCAGTCTCAAAAAACTCCACTCATACTGTATGAAGAACAACATTTTTTCCTCCAATTCATTGTCCATCCTCTACCTTAGATGTATTAAAGCCAAAGGAAAAAAAAAAAAGAAAAAAAAAAAGAAAAAAGAAAAAACCCTCACAAACCTCCAACAAACAAACAAAATCCCAGAAGAAACAGATTTATTATATAACAACAATTGTCACCCTATCATCTATTACTTTCCAAACATGCACCAATCCATATACAGTAAAAATGCTGTTCTGTCAAGGTATTTTTAAAATATCAACCAGATTGTGCATCCATATTGGCTTGTTTCACCACTCATTTCTGATCACTCTAAAAGAAACAAAGCTCTAAATGCATCAAACAATTAACTTAGTTTTGTGGCACGGCTCCTGTGAACATGTACGCTGCTTAAGTAAGTGATGAGCATGTTGGCTCCCACTGAAGCCAATAAAAGTGGCAGATGGCTCAGCCACCTCTAAACCCAAGAAACTACAGTTGGGTAGGAAAAAATTCTGCAAAATCATCTGCCTACTTTATGTCTTATATCTCTGTTCCAGAGAAAGATGTGCCCCTCAGGAGGCAAGTTTAGGTAGCATTGTTCACACCCTTGCTTTGCAGACTGCTTCACTGAATTACACAGCATTAGCAAAATTGCAGGGTTATTTGCAGTGTAAGGAAGAGTTCTGTCCCTTAAAACGATCCTGCAGCAGCTCAAGGATACAAAAATTTGCCAGTGTAAAGGGGAAAGGACTCAGGAAATTATCAGATTCATCAAGTGACATGGGATCCATTCTGTCTCTGTGCACCTGTGACACATAAAAATGTCATCACAGAAGTACACAGAACATGAGAGCTACCAGGCTCCTTCCTAACTGCTTCCAGGAGCTTCCCATGGGCCAATTAGGTACTAGAAAGAAAAGACAGCACATGATTGACATGATACCCAAAACAAACTGAATGCAAGGTGAAAATCTGAATCTAGAATTATATGTAATCTCCACAGATTGATTGTTCATAAACAGACCATTAGGTTTTATGTCGGGGCATATCATCTTAATGGTTTTCGGGATTTTTTCCCTAAAATGTTTGAGAAACTGTGTGGAGAATACCTAATAAAAATGTCACTCAGATCCTCCAGATTAGTACAGAATAAACTGGAAAAGTGGGAACTGGGATGCACATCATATTTCATCCCTCTCACCCTCTGTCTTGGGGGTAGAAGTGATCCCACTGAGACACACACGTACAGAGGAATGAAAAGTTTAAAGGGCAACTGCAGAAATGGAGGAGAGCAAAGTCATAGAGTAAATGAGAAATAACAGCAGAAGCTACTTTAGTACAGAGAGCAACCTGCAGCTTCACCTAAGCTGGACAAATTGATTACTTACTGGAGTAAATCCTAAGGAGTTCCATTGACCTCCAGCTTCCATCTGACATTTAAATGCAGCAGGAATATTTTAGATTTTGCAGGGAAATGAAAAATAAGGAAAAATCCTCTGACACTTTTAAGAAGCGCCTGGTAAATATTGATTTTTGGTTTTTTATCACAAATATATTTTGATAGGTTTTACAACCTTTAACACTTCATATATATGAACATAATCTATATGAATATTATATGATCTGAATTTCACTTCTAAGAATATTATTCAAAAATAAAAGGCTAAGCTCTTGCAACAGATGTTTTACAAAGATATGTCTTAGGAATGCTCATGAAATATAAATCTGCAGATATAAATGATGCTGGATATTTTCAGAGCATGACTTCTTAAAAAAAAATTTGGTAGAAAAATAAATTTAGAACATCAAATGGTACTATTTATTCAGTCATGGGCAGAAATAGCACAGTAAATCACACACAGGAAGGAAAAATAGAAATGCTCCTAGACATAGTGGAGATAGATATTTTAGCATGAATCTACTGGTTGAAGTGTGTTCTTACAAAAAATTTGAGAAAATTCTGGTAACTAACACATTTGTAAAAATTAAAATGCTAAATTATCAGTCAGTCACCACTGTGAGTCATTTATTTACTCTTGGTTAAAATGTCTGCAATGAATGGTGTCATGAGCATCACCGACATTTTCTCAAAATCTTGATGTGCTAGTCCTCTCTGCACATTCTCTTTTAATCCCACATAGTTCTATTTTTGGAATCTTTAATGAGGGCATACACATATAAATGGAAGTACAGAATATCCCAAATGAACTGAGGGAGGTTTTCCACTCAATGTCTAATTTATCTCACCACAGGTTGCATGAGACTTATGACAATTTTTTCCTCCCTAATCACTAAAGGCATGCAAATTTCATAACATTATACCAATTCTATCACTTGTTTTAAAATCTCCCTGGGGAAAGACATAAATACCATTTTTTTACTATTTCTAAGTATGGAGTATAGTATGCTAAAATAAAGACTATGAACCAATAAGTTGTATTATTCCTGCAAAGAAAAGGGAATATCATGAGTAGTAGCAAGTGAGTAAAAAGTTGAATTATATAAAAAGTAACAATCCAACAGTCATCTATTGACATGACTATTTTTAAGAAAAGTAGTTCATTGTACAAGATCAGCCTTACTGAAATATCCAATATATACAGCTTCTATAAATGAATATAGAATTACAACAGCTATATAAAAAATGAAAGCAAAAATAAGCCATTTCCTGTACTTACACAAATGTAAATGACAATATAATTTCTCTGACATCAGAATTCAGTAATTTAAAAAAAAATTAAAGATAACATAGCTCTACTGCCTTAAAATGTCTTTGTAATCAGAAACCATGACTCAAATCTTGCTTTGGTCAAGCATAAAGCTGTGACTTGGAGAAATCCTTTATTTTTTCATTCTCATTTAATTACAACAAACTGCACCAAAATCTTTAAACTGGCACATACAATGCAAGAAACATCTTTCCTCCTATTAAATCTGTTGGATTTGCTTGAGGTATTTTCAATAATGATTTATTATTTTAGTCTTCTTTTCCAGCAGAAAAGAATGTTGTTGACATTCCTCTAAGTGTTTACCTAAATAAACTGCTCAGGTCTGGTAATTCAGTAAACCAAGAATTTTTTCAGGAGAAAAACTAATACTTGTTTAAATGTTGTCACTTTCTTAAACTTAACTACCAGAAAAATGATGCTTTAATTCCTTAGAAGAAACATAATGAAATCATATTAAATTGCTTTTTCATTGGTGAAAGAAGAATCCCATAACATTAACCCCATTCGTTGCAATAAAAGATATGATTTTTATTTCTTGGTGAAGATTACCATTTAGAAAATGACATAGATTATTATTTTACTACTCTTGTATACATGTGCCTTATAAAGCCAGGATTTTTACTAAGCACAAGAACACTTCAGGCCTTTTTGTACTTGAGACATGAAGCAAACCCTGGATACAAGTTCTTTCCTCTGGATCCAAAGTCCTTTTAAATCAATGGAAAATCTCCCAGGAATTTTTTTTTTTAAATTTTTTTTTGATGTTAATAATTTTCAATCAGGTTAGGTGATAGCTGCCTTGATGGCTGGGAATTGTATAAGAGAGGGTGTAATATATGCTGATGTTTTTAATGCAGATACTCTCTAGGCAGCACATCCTTCACCTGTGCTGTTACACAGGAGAGCTGTGTGTACATCCCCACAATGGCTGCCACAGAATTTGGATTCAGGGATTTCAAGAAGGCTGCTACATATCAGGAATTTGGATTTAAAAAAACAGGGAGAGGTCATGCTGAAAAGGAGACTGGATGGCTCTTGGAATCCTGCAACACCAGCAGATCTCAGAAAGGACATTTGGAAAGCCAGAGGGAAGGCACTGAGATTAATGCATTCACACCTCAGATGATCATTGTCCATCCAAGATCTCCTGGCTTTGAAACACAGGGCAATGAAAGTAAATGTAGGGGCATCTTTAAATCAATTCTGCAAAAAGTATCTGTCATATGGGCAGGGTGCAGGCAGAATAAAAAAGCCATGACCACAGGAACCTGCATTTGGTCTGTTTAGAATGGCAGCGTAACATTTCTTATAAAAATAAATGCTTGACAGTGTTTGTGAATAGTGAAATATGTGTAAAAATACTCTTCAAATCTATTTGACATCTCTCTTCCAAAGGACTGTATTTTCAATCTTTTGCCTTAAGCTTGCATATGACTGCTCTGTTATTTAGAAAGTAGTGACCTTCTTTTTACTAATATAAAGAATGGGCGATTTTAAATTGAAATGTACAAAACTACTGCCATTAAATTATAATTTAGTGCTGTGCTCAATGCAGAAGCAGTCCTCCTCCTGGAATAGCTTTCTTCCAAAGAAATGGAAAAGAAACAGTCGGAGATGACAAGTTTAAATCATATCAAATGGTTCACTAACATAATTCTGGTGCTAGCATAAAAGTAGGCCTTCAGGTTCCATGACTTAAATAAAAATGGGTAGTAAACAAAACAATAACTATGAAGATACTGCTAAAGAAACAGAAGGAGCACACGGTGAGGAATTTACAGCGAGGAGTCATGGCCTGGAGAAGAACAAGCATGAAGAGATAAGAATAGTACTTTTGAAAACAAGGTCATTGCAGAAAAGGTTTCAAATTCCAGACTATGTTTATAGCCTTTGGTGTGAAGCTGCCTAAGAAGAGATTCAGAAGGACTAACTTTGTAAAAGTAAATTTTCTCTGTCATCCTTTTTCTCACCTGAGGTGCTATCTGTCAAGGCCTATAAACTTCACTGTAGACAGATTATGTTAATAAGACATGAAATAATGTATATGTCTACAGGGAAAAAATAGGGTGCTTGTATCAAATACATTTTCCTGTTCACCAATGCAAGATCTGAGGGGCACTTTCTGCAGGAATTATGTTAATTTAAAATGGTGTTCCCAGTTATAAACAGATTATGCAGACAATGGACATGTAAGCAATCTGAATGTGGCCACAAATAAATCTTTATAATTACCCTTCCTTCTTGGAACTATTCAATACTGGATAGCTAATCCATACAAGAGCAATACACTTAACTCTCATCATCTCAATTTTGCACTTGAGGTAACTGAAACAAGGGGCTATAAAGTCAGTTTTTCACAGGAATCTGTAACTCATTTTCAATAGCACTGCATGGGAGCTGTGAGGGTACTGTATCCCTCAAGACTTAAGGTCGGGGCAACAATAGTTCAGAAGTGCTCACTAATTCTGAATGGTTAATTTTAGATTTTCAAAGAGCCAAACTCACTGCTGCTTCCTCTGAGCTGCAGCTGCTGAACATCAGAAAGAGCATTTAGAGTACTTGGCTATAGCTAGATCCCTATCTTGACTTTCAAACCCATAGAGGCACCTAATCCTTTGTGAAAATCGCAGGAGATAATTGTAAAATTGCTTTTCAAAGCCAGCTGTAAAGTCATTTCCATTTCCAGGTCCTTTGACAACTTTACTGGCACAAGTGTCTTTCCCTGTAATAGATATTTCTGTGTACTCATGTGTTTGCAGGATTTTAGAGTCTGTTAGCAATTACAAGGATTTTTGCTGGAAAGAAAATTAAGTTTGCCTTGAGGTAGCACTCTTAAATCTATGACTTCCTACAGGCATTTGCAATTTTAAGGACCTTGAATGGCTGGATACATAGAGTTATCACAGACAAAGAAGGGAAGCAGTTGTACTTACATTTGAAATCTTGTGTGTTATGTGTGAACAGGTTTTATGTGGATACATACCATAATTTCCTGTCAATGTGGTAAAGTTTATAGGAAAAAATAAATTCTAGATGAGTAATTACAATCATTATTCCTTTCAATCCACTGCTAAGTCTCCTCCTTATAGACTCTTCTGTTTGTAATGTTTCCTTGTGTGTGGCTGGCCCTTCTCAACCAGTACAGCTGAACAGGGGCAATAGATGAGAGTGATGGACTGGCTCTTTCTGGATCCCTTTGTTCACGGGTCAGGGACCATTGCTCTCACCAGTGCTGCTGTAGCATATTTCTGAGTCTGTAGGTACCTGAACTACTGCCAGCTGGCAGATGCTGATCCTCCTGCACAGCCAAGAAGCTGCCTGCAGCTTCAGCTCCAGCTGAGGCCTCGGGAACAGAAGCAGGATTTTGAAAGTGTGACTCTGTGTTTTCACTGCCTGTGCTTTCTGATCCTTTTAGATGCTCTGAGCACACCTAAGCCGAAAGCTGTCCAGATGTGTATGGTGGGAGAGAGAGGTGCCTGTCAAACAGGTGTTCTGGTGTTCTAACATGGAGACTTGAACTTTCTAATGCTACCAAGATATGCAGGTTCAGGACCTTTCCAAATCATGCTGAGGAAATAGCAGCATTCTGCAGGCACACCTACCACTACCTTCATGTCTCCTGTTCACACACTCGTGGTGTGTTCACACAATATGGTTTAGACACACCCCTAAATCTAGAAAATTTTTAGGGAAAGATCACCTAAACTCTCTCTAAAATACAAAATCTAATGAGAATTCAGAAGAGTTTGTTAGCGTCAATGTGACACACCCACCCTGAATATGAAAAGAGATGCAATAGTATGAATCCACTGAGGCATGAATTTCTGCTCAGTATCTTTGTTTGCAGGTAACCAACAGGTAGACTCCAGACTTGCTTGCCTGACAGCCATCCCCAGAAACCAGGAGGCATTCCACTCCCACTAAACTAAAAAACTACAAAGTTCAGCTAAAAATGCCCAAATTAAATTCTTTGCAGAGTTTCCCTGGTAGAAGTTCCTTGCTCCTTCCTCGTGAAAATAATAATTTCTGCAGTAAAATCCATGAGAACAGAAAAATATTATGCACAATATCAAAAGCTCAAAAGCTGCACAACATGCAAGTTAAACACATGCCCATTGGCTCAAAGTTCCCTAAATCCTTGTATCCAACTCCCTCAAAGTTTAAAGCAGGAAAAGGATGCTCATGAGCCTCTAAGCCTGTACTGTAACATCAATTTCTGAAGTTAGAAATCATCTAGACAGATGGCTTCAAAATCATGCTGGATCCAAATTCTTCAGGACTTTGAACACTTGAATCATTCTCTTTAAATAAGGCAGCAACCACTTTCCCCAGCAGCCAAAGTTTCCAATGACTGCAGTGTGTTACTCCAGATACCATGTACTGCACTAATCTCCTCAGGAGGTGATGGAGGCACAGAAAATCCTGTAAGGCCAACCTCTGAAAGGAAAGGTTGCAGACTCTTGGGCAAACAGGGATGATAAAAGCATTCCTGGCAGCTGTTGCTATCTAAGCATTCTGGAACAGTCAAGGACATCTTCAGAATGGCACAATATCATCTTCAGAAATCCACTCCCATTATCTATTTTGTTTGTGCAGTGCTTGTTTTGCCCCTCAGCACCC
Source organism: Brachypodius melanocephalos (assembly GCA_013398615.1). Taxonomy (NCBI): domain Eukaryota; kingdom Metazoa; phylum Chordata; class Aves; order Passeriformes; family Pycnonotidae; genus Brachypodius; species Brachypodius melanocephalos. The sequence continues at coordinate 7,448,286 of VZSR01000514.1, forward strand.
TTGCGTGACCCTCTTTAAAGCTAATGGATGTTAAACATACTCAGGCAAGAACAAAATGGAGATCAACTCCTTGCAAAACATACATAAAGACATAATCTTTGGGTTGACAGGCAAACCTGAACCAGTAACATTTTTGGATAAACATCAGTTTGATTTGCCCCTCCAGGCCCAAACATGTAACATAGAACCAAAACCACAATTGCCAATGAACTGAACATATGCTGAAAACAGAAACAAAACCACACACAAAATCCAAATTCAAGATCAACAAAAATCTGAACCAATCTAAGAAAGCATAAGTTTGAGACCATGCCCTTACCTTTCACAAAAGCCACAATGCTCAGACCAAACCCTTTTTGTCCCAAGGCCTGAATTTTATGATAAATTTGTATCCTTATGTTACCTTTTCTTCTCAGCTATAAATGAAGCAGCCTGGGGGTTTCATTCAGTGCTTTCTGCAAAACTTATAAGCACTCCACCACTGACAAAAATATTAATGCCTTTTTCAGTGTTATTCTCACTGTATCTGCTTTTGGGCATCCCCATGCATGGCATTAAACATGCCCAAAAAAGTGACAGGAGCTCCAGAAACACAGAGCCAGGGATTTCTGAATAGCTAATGGCAGTGTTCCAGCTGATTATTCTGTGCCCTACGATGTGATCTTTTTCTTTCAGCCAAGTTGATATGCAAGCTTACCTTCATGGAGGAAATCAGTGAAGTTCTGCCTACAATTCCAGCAGTGTAAAACTGAACCCAGTCCTCTGTTCCATTCCCAGTGTTACATTTTAGACCTACAGCATGGTGAAAGGTGATGCATCTAGAATCAGACACTGGTAGTGCAGAAAGATTAAATTTTAGATAAGCAACAGTGTCCCAATGATGCACACGGCAAACAAATGCAAGGAAGCTTCAGGAAGAATAATTTGAATATCCTGTACATACAGTAAATTCCAAATGAAAGGTGTTGAACTCTTCTACCTGCAAACTCTGAGCAGTCAGAGTCAATGAGCAAATTCTCAAACTGTAGTGAACAGCTTCCAGCTGCACATCAGTGGGACAAATCTGACCTTTCCTTTCCCAAACTGACCCAAAAGATCCCATGGATCTAATACATAAATATGTGCATAAACACAGATCATTTAAGAACTGTGTTGATTGCTCCTTTTTGTCTTTCCACCAAAAAAAAAAAAAAAAAAAAAAAAGTTTTTCAGGAGGAAAAGGACAGAGGAGCCCCAAATTCTCACCCTCTTTTGGAAAATCTCTGCTGAAATATCATCACTGAAAAGTTCATACTTTTATCACATATTGATTTTGCATCTCTTCTTAACTATCCCATAGATTCAGCTTGTTGAAAATTCTTAATGTAATTTTGATGCTATGCAACAGATTAGCACTGGTGATTTCTCTGGATGACTCCTTTAATCCTTTCCTAGTGGCCCTTCAGTTTTATTTTTTCTAAAGAAGTTTACAGCCTGTTCAGAATCATGCTGCTCTTTTAATCTCTTGCTGAACCTGCTGTTCTCTTTGTGATAACTATGTTATGTCTTGAGCTACATTAAGATGACTTGGAAATTGAGAAACAGGATTAAATCTTTGCTGTTAATCTTTATGACTGTAACAAAGCCTAATGGGAAATTGGAAAGGATTCAGAGAAGAGTGAAAATTATTAAGGTGCTTGGGTAGAACATATTTAATTACCTTCAGAAGGCAGCAGCTCACTAATGTGGGTGTAACCAGTGTTACCTAACCTTCGACATGAATCCAAGGAATATGGGGTCAGACTCACAGTAATGGGAGATCATTTTTTACTGTTAAAAAACCTGTATTGGGATAAAAGGATGAAAATTGTTTATACTAAATACCAGGAAGTATTTCAAAACTTTAAATCTGATGTTAGGAACAGATGATGTCACCTAGGAAATAGTTTGAAGACAGAAGTGGGTGGCTGTTGTAAACTGCCCACCCAGGCTGCAGCCTGTCCCTAAGGCACTCTCAAGAAAAGCATGGCCCAAGCAGCTCCTGGACTTTGTGACCTGCTCTGCTGCACAGCTGGTATCCCACTGGCTGGAAATCAGCTCTCGTGCTCACTGCAAGGTGCTGCACATACTGGCTGCACCTGTGCAAGTTCCTCTTGATGTCTGTTTGCATAATTGCCTGTACACCCACAGAGCTGGGATTTTTCTCCAGCTCCTAAAAGAAGCTGGGCTACACAATCCAGCAGAGTTTAAAGCTCAAACATTTTGGCCACCTTTGGAAATCTCAGCCCAAATGACCAGTTTGATTTCCTCAGAAACAGCCCCTCTCACCAATTGTGTGTAACAGCTAAGATTCATCAGGCCTTAAGCTGCAACACTACAACCATTCAGAACTGTTTAGGGGAAGGGAAGGAGTCTTAATTCTGGAGTTTGTTTTGCCTCTAACCTAGCAGAACCCAACTATCAAACCACACTGTGACACTCCTTCATTACACATTGGAAGAAAGTTAAATTTCAACAAATGTGAGAGGAGGGAGGGATGGGTTGTTCCCCTGTCGCGCTTTTTGCATACTCTATTTTGCAATTGTTTTAAAACTATGCTGAGGATTATGGATAAGAATATTTTAGGCCAAATAAATAAATGGGACAGAGCAATTTTGCAGTGTCATTCTCCCCACTCTCCGTTTTTTGTGCTTTGAACAGCTAAGCCCATGGCAGAGAGTATTTGACTTGGCAGTTAACCACCAAGGCAAAAGGTCATGTACAAAATCCTGGCTTCCAAGAAACACTCAGTTTAGCAGTTGCCACTAATTGACACCAAGCAAAGATCAGACTCCAAGCACTCAGACACTCCATTCCTCCCCATCTGTCAGTAAGTTAATTGCTGCCTCTTTCTCCCCCTCAGGAGAGGCAATGAAACCAGAGTGCCCAACTTTTGAAGGGAGTCACACACATTGACCCAGACTTTGCAAATGGCCCTTCAAAAGCCATTCTCTGGTGCTTCTTACAAAACACATTAAAATTGTGATCTCTCTTTGCTGTCTCTAATTATAAGGCTAATCTAATTCTAACTAAATATTACAAGAGTTTTAATATTGGCTCCAGCAGGAGTGGAAACATGGAGTTATATTTAGCATCTAAAGATGATCTAGCGTTCACAAGGTCATGGAGTCTGGAACCGAGAAGAAGCTGCCACTTCTCTAAGTTTACTCTCTTGCTCCAGGGTTTATTGCAAAGAGCCTCCTGGTGTTTTTCAAAGAGCTTCTTTGCGGATATATTTAACCAGATCCTTTGGGAAATCCTCCTAGTGCTAAAATTAGGATTTGATGAGCCTAAAAGACAAAAGTTTCAGTAACCCTAGGTAAAAAGTACATTAAACAAAGTTGGTGTTCAGCCCGGTTCAGCAGAGTCCCTGTCTTTAGCCAACAGCACACTGCCATCGTGTGGTTCAGGCTGTCACCAGGTGTCAACTGGTGGAATACCGGGATATTTCCACAGAGCTTTCCTAGTTTTAATTCCTATTATGCTAATAATGTACCAGCTTTATACTTTCAGGGTATTTATTGAAAGTTTTTTTTTTTAATGAAGCAATTAATGTGATTCCCTCTTCAGGCTTGAAGAGTCAAAAATGTTCATTAACATTATCCAAAATGAACTGTATTTTGTTTGTTTTACTTTAATAGTGGGCTATTTCTAATGCAGACCACTGCCATCCTTCCATTTCCTTCAACTGATCCAAAACGTGTGGTTTATTTTAATTATTACAATTTTTTTATATAAGTGTCTTCACGCACATAACTTTACTGATCTGTTCAGTTGCTTCTCTAAACTGAGAAAGAACAAATGGTTTCTAGTAATTCCCTCATTAGTAGATTTCGATCAATCTTCTAATAATAGCTTGCCACTCCTCTCCCAACTTATATTCGTGCCTGGTTTTACTCCATTCGAGGTGCAGAATCCAGCATTTGGGATTGTCACATTTCATCCCATTAATCATTGCCCAATGCTCCAATCCATCAAGATCCCTCTGCAAGGTGTCTTGTCCCTCAAGAGGGATAACAGCACCTCCCTTTATGGTATCAGCAGATGTGCTCATGGTGCATTCCACTCTTACATCCAGATCATTGATAATCAACAGATCATCGATAATCAACATATTGAACAGAACTGACCCTAAAATTGAGCTCTGAGGAACACTGAGATATTCTGGTACTTTTTAGGAATATTCTGGTATTTTTTTAGGAATTTGAGTTTGAGAGGGTAAGCTGTCACCAGTTGTCACACATAACTGTTACTGCACAGTGAACAAGCAACAGCTCACGCTAAAAGCCTGGCTTTATTTTTATTCACAAGGATTACAGCAGCACCTCCAAGGGACACTCAGTTGTTACTATCAAATAAACAGCTTGCTTGGAGAAGATAGCATTCAAAGCTCATACCAGGTGTTTGTTATAGCATGTCCATGGAAAAACGTGTTCCTGACAGTCACTACCACAATTATATGACACCCTGGAATATATTAACTAATATTTTTCTGAGCTAAAGTTAATAAAAAGTCAAATTTGCTTTCCTTCTGGCATTTCTATATTCAAACATGTAAAACTCACGTATGTGCATGCAGTTATGTATACATAAACATGCACATTTACCTTACCTTTATATATTCCGTTTCCTTTTTTTATCGTGTAGCTAAGGCTGTCCTACTGGGAGGACTGGAATATCCCACAGGTTGTTCAGTGTGTTATGCCATGCACTGTATGACATCATTTTCCGTTATGTTCCTGAAAACAGAGTTTATAAAGTTTATAAAGAGGTCTTTCACAGCCCCCCCCCATCCCTCCCACCTGCGCTGTTGGATGTCTGTGCTCTCCGCGTGTGACGGACACGCCGCTGGACGCGGCGATCCAGAGGAGGGCGTGCTGTGGCTTTGGAAAGTGGCCCTGGAGCCCAGAGCTGGCACAGAGCAGGGTGAACAGCCCAAAATCAGCAGCCAGGAGAGTGCATTCCCCCCTCCTGGGCACACCGAGCGCTCGCTATCGCCCGGGCTCCGGGGGATGGCTGCCCTCCCGCATCCCTGCAGCACGGAGCTCTCCGGCCGCCTGCACTCCCAGCCTTTCCCTTGCTCTTCCTTGGACTTCTCCAAGCAAATCATCACACAACGACCCTTGGATTTCAAGAAGTTTTGTAGCATGGGAGGTCTGGAGTGAAAGGTGAAGGTTTTAGAGACTGGTTAGTTGTCTGAGCTGCTAAACACCTGTGGCTTCTCAGAATTTTAGGCTGAACTCGCTGAAAACACATATTTAATATTGAACCCGAGGCAGTTCCTACCAGAAAAGAGGTCCCATATCCCTTTATTAAAAAGACTGTTCAAAATTGGACACTCAGCCAGTTGTACAATCATTAAAAATATCTCTTTTGTAAACAGATAGCAGAAGGGACATCCCAAAGACAAGCTGAGGTGATCAGAGTGTGGTGCTGATAACACCAAGGTTGTGGGTTCAATCCCATTCATTTAAGAGCTGATGATCCTTGTGGGTTGCTTCCAACTCAGAATATTTTCTGTAAAATATTATGAAATTTTGGGACAGGAACCAACATAAAAAGCTTATCAGAGGATTTGGATCTCTGAATTCCAGAGGAAATACCTGCACACTGTGCCCTCCCTAACAATTTATGAGATCTACTTTATCAATCCTATGCCTTCAGAAACCCTTAAGAATCACAAAGAAAAATAAATGCACTTTGAATAAACATCTTTTAACATCTTTCCTACAATAAAAGAACATTTTTAAACGGGAGAAGCTAGACTTGTTAAAAAAGCTTCACTAACAGCTGTCAGGAGGCTTTTTGCTTAAAACAGCAAATATATTTCAAATAATTCAGTGATGAAAATAAAACATATAGGAATGATATATTTAAAGAAATTATAATGTAGATGAATGTTACATTTTTAAAAAGTATGAAGTATTTTTAACATTATCAATTTCCGTATAACTATATTATGCAGAAATAACTATTATAGGCATTTTTAACATTTAAATTCTATTACTTTTTAATTTTTTGATTTGGTAAGGATTTTTATTAAGTGAAAGCCAGGATAGTTTTTGTGTCTTCTAATGCATTCTGTTGTTGTATTGTTGAAGTCAATGGCAGCTTTTGATGGACTTGAGTAAGAATTGAACTTTACAGTTCCAGTCAGTGGGAGGGATCTTAGTTCATCTTGATGAAGGGTGGGTACTTTGAGTTGCTAAACATAGTTTTTGATAACTTTTGGAAAAATGAATATCTTGAGGCACTTATCGAAAGATTAGACAATGTCATACTCTGCTGCCCTGAAAATATGCACTTTTACCTTTTCAAGGTCTTTTAAACCTGAATTTCCTGTCTTGACCCGTAACTGTTATGACACATAGTTAAACAGTCACAACCTCTTATTTCTGTGATGTTTCATTCCAGAAGACCTGCATTTCAACACTCACATGCTGGTGCTGTGTCTGCAGCACAGTTTGCAAAATGCTCTGAGTTCCTTTCAAATGAAATGTAGTGTGGATTTAAGATGGTCAAGCTGACCACTGTAACACATCAGAGAGCTGGCATAGTCTGTGACATCTGACCAATGAAAAATCCTCATTCTTTCCACAATATTCAGCAGGTCCTGCAATTTTTCTCTCAACGGGAGACAAAATGTTAGGTTACAGAACCCTTAAAATTCCCTGCTGGATCTCACAAAATCTGCAAGTCCCACCCCGCGGAGAATGCCACTTTGTGGCAGTCTCTGCACATTCCCTGAAAGAGTTCAAATTCTTTACACCAATTGAACGCATTTCTGTCTCGTTTGAATGGCAGAGTGAATGGAGACACTTGAGAGTTCTTGGTCGCAGACATTCTAATTGATCTCTTGGCTGCAGTATACTGTAATTTGTATGGAAATATGCATTTCTCTCTGGAGGCTGTCCTGCAGTGGACTAAGCACAGCCATGTCACCTAACAGGAGCACTTTATGAACCATAATTTTCTCTGTTCAAATTATATCTCTCAACTTAGGACGTGCATGAAGAACCTTTCCATATACACACACACACAGGAGAGAACCTGTCAAAACATGTAGCTTTGATAACATTGACTCAAAACCTGAACACTTAACAAGAGCTCTCTATGAAATAAATGGAGAAGAGACTAAAAATCGTGTTCTTTTAGGCTAAACTGCTTTCCACGCTATCTACAAGACAGCCTCAGCTGTGGTGTCCCTGGTGCAAATCTCATTAGATAGGCTGGTAAGTTATGCACGCAGAAACAGACTTCTAAGGGTTACTCTGCCAAGAGGGGGAATTGGCAGCACACAGAGCACTTCCCTTCCCAGTGCCCATGCTGTGGGATCTGGTGAATCCCCAGCTGTGCTCTAAAGCAGACCTGTCAAGTCTCATGCACTGACTCACTCTTTCGTATCACACTCTGTCACCGCCGGCATTGCACATTTCTCCACGGCGGCACCGCGGCTTCTCTCCCACTTCTGGATCCCACACATCAGATGCAGGTGGTCAGTGTGCTCGGTGATTATCTGACCAGCTGCATCTGATGTGAGGGTCAAGGAGCAGAAGAAAGGTCACAGTCCTGCCACTGCAGCTGGGGAATGTGCTCTTTAGCAGGACCCAGTGCTGACAGGAGCCCTGCTAGAAGGCGTGCTCTCCTCTCAGGGCTGTGTGCTGCAGGATTTGGCTCTTTAATGACTGGACAGATGCTCATCACCTAACCTGGCACTGGAATCTGTGCCTCAGCACATAGAAGCTCATGTCTGAAGACCAGAGACTTAACAGGTTTGCTTCATAGGCTTAGCTTTCCCATGAAATTTCTGGAAGAGACATGACAAGACCTCAGAGATCTGGCTGGTATTTCCACAAGAAACCTTTTTTTGACCTTACCTTTACCCCTGTGCTATTACTGATCAGCTACTGGAGACACAGAAACAACAACATGAATTCTGATTTATTTTCATTTTTTTTATTTTATTTATAGAATAAAAAAGCAATAAAGAAGTACTTATGGTGAAGGTAACAGTTGTGGACTGATTTATACCTACTTCTACTGAGTCTCTCTTGGTGGCAATCAAAAATTACATTTCGTAAATACATGTTTGTATACAGTTACTTAAAATGAAAAAGGCAAGTTTTTCATTCCTTATATTTTAAATGTCATCCACCCAAAAAAAGGATTGTTAACATTTTAGCTGCCCTCAGTAGAGGAGGCCAGTGACTGACATATGAAAAGCCTCAAGGCTATAGTTATTTACAAATTTTGGTTTTCTAGATTCTTCCACATGTTTAATTCTGCTCCTCACTATAAACCTTCCAACTGTATTTCATTGACTGGCATTTTAACAATAATTTTATTTATTCCAAACATTTCTTTTTCTGGCCTTTTTATTCCACATTGATGGATACAGCAGTTTTTTCATTGCTGCACATGACCCTCTGTGGTATTTCCATAAAAACAGGAATAGGACTGCCTAAATAGAGGCATTATAAATTACCAGAATTTAACAATTTTCCTCAAAAATGTAGCCCCAAAATCCAGTAAAATATGACTGAGGAAAAAAATTGGATAGGGTGTGCTTTACATTAATTAGAATCTTATGGTTTATTTGTCAGGAGGACTCCCTTTGGCAGAATCTCCACAACTACATGTTGTTTAGGGTATCATATTTGTTGGAACATAGATATTTGTTCTTTAAGGCATTAAATATTTCATTATACATGAAAACCACAGTCCTCACATGTAAGGAGAACTTCTGATCTTAAAGATTAATAATTTCTATTACATTTCCTGAATCTCAGTTAGTAATGTGCAATTGCATTTCTCTTTATGTACTGAGCCCTAAACATCTGTGAGGCTGGAAAATCTTAGTGCATTTTTAAAATTCCATTTCATCTAGAGGTGCAAACACAAAAAACCCCTTAAGAAACAATAAACAGGCCATCCTATCCCAAATAATCAAATCCAATTAAAATAATAATGTTGTTTTGTGTGGGAGGGTGGATAAATCCCAAGCAATCTGTTTAAAACTTAAAAATAGTAATTCATGGTAAAATAAACTTTTAAATGGAATGTGTAAGTTTGCTATCCATCTTATAAGGTAAAAAGCAGTGGCAAGGCAATATAGAAAAGATATAAAAACTAAGTGTCAAGTACTTCAAGAATTTAGAGTATGTTTCAAAGACATATGTACTAATAACCCCCTCAGTGTGTAAGAAAGCTGATTATTATCATTAATTATGTTTAATTTTCAATAGCAGTCTTACACAATACTATTCTGCAGAACATAATGTGTATCTGCTTTCTCTAAGCATTTCCCTCTATAGCTGTAGTATTTTCAGCTGTTGACTGCTATTTCTGATTAAAGTGAAATAAATATTAGCCCCTGCAGATATCATCCATCCTCCTTTTTCCTATGGTCAAATGAATCCAGATATTCAAGAAGAAAACCAGCAATCAGAATTCCACATGAGATCTAAATCCTCAGTTGTCAGGTTCCACCCAAGGTCTTGAGCCTTCCTTGTTCCCATACCTTTATTTGCCATATTTCAACCGTTGTTTTCCACTTGCTGCCTCTCCATGTGCTACCACCAGCTACAAGCGGTTTGCTATTGTTGTTTCACTAACCCTTAAAGAAGCTGAATTGTATCTTCAAAGTGTTTGTACGGTTGGAGTCTGACACACCTCCCACAATGTGGCTTCAGTAAAATAAAGCAGAAGCAGATGGGAAATTGCTGGGCATTTTTTCTGTGTGTAAAGTTGTAAACTGCATGCAAGAAAATCTCAAGGAACCTTAAATTCTCCAGAGCCAAGCACCTCTTCTAAAAACTTCCCACCAGTTCACTTCTTCTTTCTTAATTTTGCTCACAGTTGTAACAATAGTTGATCTGACACATCTACTTTAACACCAGTGGAAGACAGAATGGGATCTACATTTCCTGGGAATTACTCAGCTTTGAGTAATGCATCCCCATGCCTCTACTTAGAAAGGAAAATGTTATTGGAAAGGTTTGGCAGATGAGCCACCTTGTGCAAAAGTCAAAGTTTTAAATATCTGATTGCCTTTGTGCTCCCTGCACTGCACATGTTGGAACTAAGCCCAAAGGAACAGCCTCACTTCCCAGTCCTCAGCAATTTTCTCTCCCCTTCCTCTCTTCTCCCTCCAATATTCCTAGTGAGTTACTCAGTTCTTCCACACCTGAACAAAGGACAGCTTGAAAAAAAACTCATTATTACAATTTGCAGTCCATTACAATGGTGATAAAAGGGGCATCTCTATTCAGCCTTACCTGGCTTCTGGATTTCAGTCAAAAAACAGCTTAATTTTAAGGAAGACTCTTGCTACTTTCTCATTACTACATAAGATTCAGATATTACATTTCTTTCTTTATTAACTGATAATCTATGTTGTTCTGGATGTCCAGTACTTTATTTACTTAGTTTCCCGAAGAGAGAATAAACCATTTAATTCCTGAAAGCTTTCTGATTTTTCCCTCCCCAATTTTTTTGTTTGTTTGGTGGTTTTTTTGTTTTTGTTTTTGTTTTTTTTTTGTTTTTTGTTTTTTTTTTTATTCTGCTATTGAACATAAAACAGATGGACAAGAAAAAACAAGGATGGAAAGAGTGTTCTAATGGACAGGATTAATTAATCAAAGAAAGATGAGAATAATGTTTCCTTCTGGCAGGTTTGCAGCTCTATATTTTGCTTCAGGATCCTTAGCAAAATCTAGAAATAAACACAGGACAAGGAAATGAAAAGAATGCAGAAGCTGAGAAGCTGCTCTGTGTTTGGGATTGGTTCTACTTCCTCCTATTCATTTGCTCTACTCTTTGAAAATAAAGAAAGAAAAGATACACACCCCATGACTTTATATTTATTTCCAGTTAAAAGAAGATTTGCACTTTTATTTTTTTTTGATACTGTAAAGGCTGAACACTCAACTAACCCACTGTGTTTAGGTTTCCCTGAGTGCTTCACAGAGATTTGTTAAAGATATAAAATAGCACACCAAACAATGAAAGAGCTTGTTTCCCCAACCATTTCTGTTGAAAGCTACTTTGTATTTGTTCCTATGCAACAAAAATTAAGTTTATGTGTAGGTGTTCCATGTTTTTACAAACTCTACACTCCTTAGTGGTTATAAGATTAAAACAATTTTCTCCCTCAGTAAATGCTTCCCTTGAAAACCACTGGAAGCACATAATTCATCTGTCCATTTATAGCTTCTATTTTCTTCTAGGCACTGAGAAACTACTGATTGTGATTGTTGTTTTCCCTTTTAAGAAGCTGATGTTGAACAAGTGACAGATAAGACAATTTAATGTTTTGGTGACCATACAGATCGATTTTTCATTTATTCTGAAGTTTAAAAGACAAAAAAAGACAAGCAACTAAGGTATGATTGCAGAGATTTTGTTTAGCAAATTACTCTTCTATACGCAGAAAATTTAACAGGCACTCTTATTAAACCTGCAGGGAGTTTTAAGGTAGCTTTAGTACCAATATTTTTCAAAAAATGCAGTCAAAGATTTTTCCCCTGAACCATTTTCTTCTTTATAGAATCTATCAGAACAGTTTGGAGATACAGTATGAGTCTTTAAGTGTGAATAATAGAAAAAGAAGAGAGAAAAAGAAATTTATTGCCACAGGCTGCAGAAGGGCTCAATAAAAAGATAAGTGAAAAGGGAACATTTTGGGGTTTCTGAATTGGACAGAGAAATGGAAAAACCATACAAATTTGGGAAAGTGTTGGAAAAGGTAGGGATTAGTATCACCCTTCATATGGTTTCAAGCACTGCTGAAATCTGCTGTTCTGCATGAAGAAATCCTTCTGGGGAGAGCAGGGTGCCTTGGGTATCTGACCTGGCGGTCCTCAAGAAGTTTAAGGATGAAGAACCCCTAAGTCAAAATCTTCTTCTTTCCATTTATTCTTCAGGAGACTAAACTTGGATGCCAGAACTGTTTATCTGTACCCAGTCCTGATGTCAGGTAAGGTGGCACTTGCAGGAACTTATGCAGTTTTCATGCAAGTTTTACACAAAAATAAAAACTGAGATGACTAATCAATACTGTGTAGTCAACAGAGACATTTAAATTGCTTTCAGTAATATCCTAAATTGTTTTCAGTCATATTTCTGTAATATCCACTGTTTTCAGCTTACTGGATATTTGCAATAAATTAAAAAATTTTGTCAAGGATTTGACAGTGATATCCCAAGAACTCCTAGAAATGTCGTGGAGATATTATGTTCTTTTATATTCACAAGTCTTATTGCCTTTGCAATGTTAAACATCAGGGAATCACTAGAAAAACCCCAGAATTTTAGATTCAGAAATCCCAGAAGTAATCCCAGAGATAAGCCTGGTTCCATCTATCTATATAGATAGATATCAAAAAACATGAAGCTACTAAAAATAACTTTGTTCTTATGAAGCAAATTTTTTCTGCCTGCTCATTTTACTAATGGGAAGTAGAATTTAAATCCCAGGGATTGATATCTGTGAGAATAATTCAGAACATGTGTCTATAGATAGTAATTTTGCACAAGTATTCATTATGTGATTATTCCATAGGCTTAACTATTATTCTCATTATTAAAAATATTACAATATTACAAATCTTAAGCCATACTAACTGCTATGCAAGTTTTGCAGCACAATAGAATTACATCACTATCAGTATCCTAAAAATAACCATTGGCTCTGCTAAATGCTAGAAGCAGATTTTATTGCCTCATATACTACTCTTGACCACTTAATTAACTACCACAAAAGCTAATTAATTAGACATCACAGTCTCTAATCATTCTGGAATTTGCTCTATTATGTTCAGCTGGAATATCCTCTTTCCTCAACAGACCCCCTAAAGTTTAGATGAACACAATAAGCCACTATGGGGTTTTTATTTTCATCTTTCCAGATACTCAAGATCAGGGCTGACTATTTAAATTGATTATTTTTTTAAGATTTTCCCTATTTAATTCTGTCTTTATTACAGTGGATGTTTTAGTGAGCTTGAGAGGCTTCAGCCTGTTTTGGTGTTAGTGTTCTAGCATTTTAACCTAACATTGCCAAAACCTCATACTTAAGAAGGCAAGAATTTCATCAGCTTAACTCAGTGACTGCCTACTGCTGCTCTATCACAACATGCATGTCAATGCACAGGTATTTTATCAAGTGACTTATCAATTAAACTCAAAAGCTGTACCTCCAAGATTCTAAACTGTTTTGTCAACAAGATGCAGCCGCTCTGTAAAGTCAGCCAGTGTATCGTGGTGGAATGAAAGTACCAATGAGAAACAAGCTGATAAATTGGTTTGACTAATCATTAAAACCCATCCAGTATAATCGTTTTAGCTGATCTCGTTTAAGTCATTCCGTGGAGCTGCCAAGAGAGTTCAGGGACAGGTCGATCTTCTATTCGCATCATGCAAGGATCAGGCAGATAAAATCCGATCAGTTACCTGACCATTCTTGCATTTATATGTAATTATTCCCTGTTGTTTTAAAGCTTCCATCTGGAGGAAAGAAATCTGTTCTGCTCCTGACCTTTTCAGACCTCATGTCACTGTATTTAGCTTTAACAGATGGATTCTACTGATCTGATATGAAAATAGAAATAAGAGATTGAAAACATGAAAAGAGCGGAAAAATATAGAATCATTAAAGCCCTGATTCACTGCTAAGTGCAGGTCAGTGGGTGAATCTTCACTGGATTCATGGGTCATTGGTCAGGCCTCACAGCTTGTTCCTGCCCTCAACTGCAAAAGAATTAAAGAGACTCTATTAAGAAGGTGACTGGCACTACCTTCCTCTGAGTGGGGAGAGCAGGAAGGACTGTTAGCACACACTGTATCCCCAAGGTCATGACTACTTCTAACACACAGCTCCAGTCTAAAGTGCCAATTCTGAACAACACTCAGATCTACCTTGTGGCAGCGAGAGCAATTGCACAGCAGATTTCTGCACAAAAGCAGAATTCTTCCTGCCTGTGCATGTCTTTTCTTCAATTTCTTATTCAATTTTGCTGAATGCAACAGAAGAGTATTTGTTGTCTCCAGATTTTTGAGTTGTCTCTCAGATCAGAGATAAGGGTAAATAAAATAAATAAGTAAATTTTTAAAAGGAAATGTTTAACATCATTAATAAGAAGGGATGCAACTGTTTCCTATTTTAGTCTTCCTGTTTAAAAGAAACCCTACACACCCTATCATTACAATATGGCTACAACTATCAAGTGATATAATTTCCTTTATTGTTTCCTGCCCTTAATATTATTGAGTATTATTAACCAGTTGTCTGTTATTATCCAACTGCTGCCTTTTACTGCAGCAGTGGTTTCATTCCACAGAGGCCAAAGCAATTCCTGCACGTAGTGACTTTTATGTAAATGGAGAATGGTTAAATTCATCAGCCTTAATTTAGGAGTAACAAGAACAAGTCTTGGTGTAAATTCTATAAACCAGACACTTTCTGGAAATTATATTCACCTTACATTGAAATCCAGTAATTTATTTCACCCTTCATCAGTCTAATGCTTTGTGCCATTTCTGGGTAAAGGAGTTTGCAAACTTTGACTTACTTTTAAAATAGTCAGCAATGTATTCATGTTTTAAAACTATTTTATCAGTTAACAGAAACTAGCATAACTCAGCTGAAGTCAAAGTGCTATTGACTACCTAAGTGAAGATTTATGTTTTAAAAAGCCAATTCTCCAATAATTTGTGATCCAATTTTCAAGACTCTTAAAACTGGCCAACTGTTCCAAAGCATGTGGCCACATATGAGGACAGTCAGTGTGCTACTAAGAAACAGGTAAGGTCAAAGGAAAACTTCATTCTATTTTTCTTGCTATTTTTAAGAAAGTATTTTTTCTATAGTAGTGATGAAATAAAATTTTAAACGTGTTCTAGGCTTTTGATTGTGACTGCAGAAGCATTTTATGTTTTTAAGTGTTACTCAGGGTGTTTATTTACTATACATTAATAATAAGGAATAGATTTGCAAGAGATAAGTAGAAGGGATATTATTTATGCAAGGATCTACATTTATTCCTTTTCCTTTCCACATCTGGACTGCCCAGTGCCTGGCTTCTGGAACCTGTGCTGTTTCTGCACCAGTGCCTAAGGTTTATTTGGGGGGGGAGAGAGAAGGGCTGCTAATGGTCTCCCAGAGATAAATGAAATTGCTGATTTAGTCAAGCTCATTCTTGACCTTGACACAAGATGGGACAGGCAAAGGGAAGAGCTCAAAATAGAGCAATTTAAGAAAGGAAGATCAAACGAATGCTCAGGTCTGGCCAAGACCCACCCCCTACATTCAGCTAACACCTGGCTGAGTTAGAAAACATGACCAGCCCAACCTTCCTGTAGGAGCCGATTGAAGCTGTCAGCTCCCGGCTTGTCACCCACTGCATCAGGAGGCCCCTGGGCTGCCACAAGAGCCCTAATTAGGCAGAAATGGCACTTCGGCAACTGACCCGCCAGGACCTTTGGCAAAGCATTTAACATCATTAGTTAACATTTTTATTAAAAAAAGTGTGAATGTAAATGAACAGCCAATGCATTTCAATAGGGTTTGTCGGTGGCATTGCACGCCCCCCCACTCACCCAACCACACACACACTTTTTTGCATGAATAGTTCACTTGTTTTCTCTAAAGGGGGATGGGGAGGTAGAGACTGTTTTTCAAAGGGAACGAGACATGTTCAAAGCAGAAGCGAGGTCTTAAACAATCAGACACAAACTCTGCCTTTTCGGGAGTGAACAAACAGCTAAACGCAATCCTACCTGCAACATGCCGAAGGGGACATCTGAAAGGGAAAGCAGGCATAACCCACACCTGAGCACAGAGATACAAAATCCCATGTTCACCTGATTGTTCTAAGGGTATTCATTGTGTTCTTGTTCTTTTCTCTTACATCCAAGAATAGGTGCCTAATCCAGTAAGCCTGCAACCCTTTGCCACAGCTATCAAATACTACAGCAGTGCAAAAGAATGAACATCTAAGAATACACTGTCCTCCTCTTTCTTTGTAACTTCTTTATTCATTGCACATTACCTTTGACAGTTTACCAAAAAATACCACTCAAGCACATTAGCAACCTACCTTAATTAAGTCCCCACTAGCAGCGGTTTATCTGTGAAAAGTTATTTGTTAATACAAAAGAGTATGCAGCCTTGAGGCAGTTTATTAGTACTCCATTTTTTCCCCAGGTTATTTAACTGAAGACTTTCCATAATTTATCAATGCCTGCCCAAATTTCTGGGACAGATTTTGGAAATAAGAGACACATGAAAATTAAATTATTACAAATATACTTTCTAATAAAGAACTAGGCAGGACTTGGAAACATGTACTGCCCTATGATATTTTATGTCTGCTTCCTATGAACATCCCCCAATCCAGATAACTTATCTTCTCTGAACCCATTATCTCCTTCTTCCTCCAATGGAAGCTACGAAATTCAGCACTAGGGCTGATTCCTTAGGCCAGGTAAAGACAATATTACCCCAGAATTTGGAATTTTCTCCCTCAGTCAGTAACACCCATATGTTGCCAGCAACACTTTTTTCCCACCAAAGAAAATATTTTTTCATTTGTTAGGAAATCGTTCCATTACATTCTATGTACATTCCATTACATTCCATCTACATTCTAGCTACATGTCCTATCACTTATGCTTTCTAAATAAAGTACAAATGTAAGAAGAGATTAAAACAGATCTCCCACAATTTGGGACTCAGGTACTGAAGATATTGGTTCAAACCCCAACTCATCAGTCTTGCTCTGAAGCCCATGGAAGGTTATCCTTTTTCTCAGCATCTAATTTTAAAAAATGAAATAATGATATAATCATTTTATCACACATTGGCCTCCCCAGAGATTCCAGTCCCTGACTGTTTCCAAGTCATGTACATGCCATATCAGGAAAAGAAAAAAACAAACCCAAAACTTGGCCATGCATCTCTCCTGGTCTGGGCTGGGATAGAGCTCATTTTCTTCCTAGTAGCTGGCACAGTGCTGTGTTTTGGATTTAGCATGAGAATAATGCTGATAATGCACTGATGTGTTTAGTTGTTGCTAAGTAGTGTTTACTCTAAGTCAAGGACTTTCAGTTTGCCATGCTCTGCCAGTGAGGAGGTGATCAAGAAGTTGTGAGGAAGCACGGCCAGGAAATGACCCCAACTTGCCCAAGGGATAATTCACACCAGAGAACAGGAGGGAGTTGGCCAGGAGCCAGTGGTCACTGCAGGGGGATGGGCTGGGTATGGTCACCGGATGGCAGGCAATTGCGTTGTGTATCACTTCTTTCTCTTTCGCAAATGCTCCGGCATCTATAGATTATAACAAGTAAATTCTTACTCTCTTTGTGTGTGTATCTTCTTCTAAACAAGTGTGTGTAGCCTTTGAAACAACATGGAATTCTAGATACATATTTTTAAAGCACAATACTAAGTTTAGAAATCCATGTAAGAAGCCTGGCTTGATCTTTTGACTCAGCTGCTGGCAGCAAGTGAGCAGGTAATTTTGGCAGTATTGAAATAATTTTTATCAGTGAATTAACAAAAACAAAACCCGCATCATTCTTTCTAGAGCAGAAATATGATGAGATAGATATTTTAAAAATTTATTTGCTAATGATACTCATCTGGTGACCTGCCTATCCCCATGATGCAGGGTTTTAGCTTGAAAGCATCATTAGCAAAAAAGAAAACAAAAATCTTTGGGAATTGCCCAAAAAGCAGAATCATACAAGGCTCAGAAAGTTGGTAACTGTAAAGAGTCCATATGTGACCCCTTTCCCCATCATATGACTGTTTTCCAGTCTAGTTCTTCAGTATGGCTCCTCCTCTCCCGCTGGGAACTCGAGATGTGGCTGAAGGGAGAGAGAGGTGACAGCTTATTGAAAAGCCAGCGCTCCCTGCCTAGTTTTGGCACATTTTCTGCAGGTGCCTCGCACTATAGCCACAATAGGCTCTGGAAGAGAGGATTCAGACCTGTCAACAGCTACAGGAGGCAACTGCACGGCTTTGTCTTACAGGCTAACTTCATTGTCTGCCGTTCTGAACCCTGCAGCACAGGCACCCGTTAATGAGATGAGCCCCTTTTCCCTCCATTTGTTCCTCCCTCTGTTTCTCTTGCCTTTCTGTAATGATTTAACTTGATCGCATTGGTTGCTTTCTAGTGGGGATTGCTCCAACAATCAGATAAGATAATTGCCTGTAGTATACTGCTCAGCAACAACTATTACTTTCTTTTGCTGAAAATGTCAGAGCAATTGAAAGCTCTTAGTGAAGTTCAAGAATAAGGAGCCAAAGAAGAGGCAGCTCCTATAAAGGTGCCTATCTGTGTATATTTAGCAAGTTTGCAGTGGCCAGCTCTCCTGGGTGATCTTACTTTATAAGCAACATTTTGAGCATACTTTATATTTTCATGACTTTTAAACAACCTAAACAATGTAAACATACACACCAACCATCTCTCACATTTACTTCAGCTTTGGAAGACAGTATTAGAGAATTGCCTGGTTTGCATTTCTCCCAATTCCTACTCCATTTCTACAGACTAAACATGCAATTTCTTTTTAATCTTAAGATTTAATCTTGAAATATTTTCTTCATAACAGAAGTTTTTGAAGTGAAATGGCAGCTGATAGAAAAGTGACATGCCAAGAGAAGGTTATTTAAATATTGCACTCCAAATGTAAGTACAATTAAAACACCAGAAATAGTTTGGGCCACTATTTAATTTACTTCTTCACCTGAAACACACACTGTCACTGCCAAAAACCACGTGATGTTACGCCCTGATGAACAATTCAAGAGCACGCCCTCAGACACATAATGCTTTTTATCACTACAGTATACAGGCTCTAGAGATTTTGTATGACATCAAGACCTCCATTTATTTGACTGACAGGACAAATAAGCAAGAAAAAACCCACACATGCAAAAATTTACTCAGAGCGCAATTGGAAAAACTGCACAAAACCTCATCCTTTATCCTTTTCCATTTCCCATTTTTCCTATACTGCATATGCACTGTCAACAATAATATACCATCACATAGCCATAGCCATCAATTCTTTTTACTGTGAATTTCATAAAGAAAAAAATAGCTTTTGAAAGCTTCTTAGAGTTCTGTGAAAAGAGTACAGAGCTGAATCAGCAGCTGGATCATTACAGGCTATTCATATGCTGAGTTCCTGAGGAACCAACATAGGGAAATTCCTTATTCTTTGGAGAGGAACTCCAACATAGGCAACTATATGATGGTTGTTTTTTGTAGGATTACAGCACCTAAATCAGTGACTGATATCTGGAGAGATACAGGCCCCAGTCTTGCAATAATATTCAACCAAACTTAAACTAGTTTAACTGTGTAGAGAGCCAGATGTACAGTTTGTTTATACGTTGGGTGTTTAAGAAGTGGAACACTATTTTAGAGCTAATTTCATGGCTATGTTTTGCTATATAAAGCTACATGCTTTAGGACTTGCTCCTCGAAAATCTGAATTAATCATAGTGTGGGTATTCAATTAAACTAAGCACTGACTTCTGAAGTTCATTTTACAACTTATTCTAAATTACTTAGAGGCTTTTGCTGGATGATAAGTTTGGCAGTAGTGAAGTAAAAGGATTCTGTAAACATATAATTTCTCCTTATTATTTCATGAGTATAGTTTGAAAACTTGATCATTGCAAGAGGCACTTTTTTTTGTTTGTTTGTTTAAAATAGTGCCATAACGTGTTTGTCAAAATTAAAGTTGAAATTCTACCTAAAACTTCAACATGAAGAACTGTCATACAGAAAACTGACAGTAACTGATCTCTCTTTGTGTCTGAAGCTTAGGCTAGCAGTCTGACTCTGGAGCCCTTGACAAAAACTCACACTTCTGGAGAAAACCTGGAAGTGGTAATTGCTACTGATGCTTGTCCTGAAACAACTTGGCCTTTGAATGAACTCCCATTACAGGGCAGACTAGTGCAGGAGCTTCACAAACACTTCATGACAGTCCTGAAAAAAATGATCCTTTATAAGCAGGAAACACAAGAGAAAAGCTCTGCTATCTTCTGACAAGGAGCCTGAGAATTTAAGATGTTCCTGTGCTCTTTTTCTTGATTCTTATCCTCAGAGAATATGGGTAGAATTAAATCAAAATTGAGAGCCATGTTTATTAAGAAGTTTTGCTGCAAGCAGGCAGTAATCCATCTCAGATTTAAGCCTAAAAGCCTTTTAACTTGTAGATCATATGCTTGATAAACACATGAGATGAGGAGTAGATGATCCAATAGCCCTTTGTGGATTTCTGCTTGTAAGTGCCAGGATACCATTTAACTTTAAAATAGAGCAATAATAAGCACTTCTCAAAATTTCATTGTGTCACCCACTTATACACAGAATGTTCTAGTCTATGTGTGATCCACTGCTTCTCTCCCCATGCATGGAGCAGGTAACTGAGAATTAATAAACTGGCACAGTCAAAAAACCTGAAAGTTTTACACTCTGACAAAGGCAACTGTGTACATTTGCTACTACCCTTGGTTTAATCACTAAATATCAGCAATTGACAAAAAATACATCTTCTTTCTTTGCTGAAGGACATGAAAAATTTTATGATGGATATTTGGGCACATTAGGTGTAGTGATTATTTTCTGGTTGATGCCTGATGAATTTTACACACAGTCCTTCTCATTGATTTAGATGCATTTCACAAAACATACAAATGCAGATTTACCATCTTCTTCCTGTTCTACAAAGTCTTCTATCAAAAACCTCTTTTTCTCCCTCCTCCCCTCATGTTATTTCATCATCTATTTGTAAGAAATGGAGATTAGAAAGCAGCAGATCTGTATAAAATTAAAGGTACGTTCCTATCAGTGCAACAGACAGCGAGTAGACAATATTTTCAATGGATATACCGTGCATATTTTCTAATAAATAATACATCCTGACCAAAATCTGACACTGAATTCTATTCTTCAGCACAATTCCAGTTTTGCTCCATTGAACCATAACTTTTCTTACTAACATAATGAAATATACCATATCAATACACCATAACCAAATGGGGTTGTGCAATTCCATCAGTGCAATTAATGCAAGAAAGAGAAGAACTTACTGGAGTGAGTCCTGTGCAGGGCACAAAGATGATTAAAGGGCTGCAGTGTCTTTTATAATGGGAGAAGCTGAGACAGCTGGAACTCTTCAGTCGAGGATAGAGAAGGCTCAGGGGGCTCTCATCAATGTGTATAAATACTTGATTGGAGGGAATGAAGAGGAGAAGCCAGACTCCTCTCAGTAGATCCCACTGGCAAAACAAGAAGCAATAGGCACAAATTAAAAAATAGCACATTCAGTGTAAGACAAGAAAATAATGCTTGCCATGAGTGCAGTCAAAGACTGGAGCAGGTGGCCCAGAGAGGTTATGGAGTCTCCCTCTGGGGACATTCCAAACCTGACTGCACATGGTCCTGGGTTTGAGTGGGCCCTGCCTGAGCAGGTGAGATGGAGTAGCTGATCTCAGAGGGACTCTTCCAACCTAAATGATTGTGAGTCTATAATTTACCTTATAGGATAACTTCAAAAAAGAAAGATCAAGTTTTGTGAAAATTCATTTGAAAGCTGCCCCCTTGTGCTCTAGGAATCTGAAATGCTAATATTAAACAGCATTTTCTTCTAAAAGTCATCATTACCCTATTTATTTCATAGAGTTTTCAATTGTTCAGAACCAAAAATATTTTCCCAAACTAAGCCACATTCAGAAATAAAATATTTCTACATTGGTCCATATGTGTTTGAATTTTGAAGCATTTTTATCAGTGTTTGAAGACAATGAACGCAGGTTTTGTATTAGAAACATTCACTATCTCTCCGTTTGTATCAGCCACTGCTTAATTTCAGAAAACAGAGATACTTGAAATCTGAACTAATCCCTTCTGTGCAAATGCACCATGCCTGGTTATTGCGCCAAGAGTCACATCTCTTCCAAAACACTACAAACCCACCAGACTGACCTCATGGTCATGGAACTCTTTAATTTCCAGCCTTTCTGTCAGAAATGCTATGCATTTACAAGTGTCATCGATTTTCAATGGAAGTCAAAGGTGCACAGGCTCACTCAAAATCTACTGCTTTGAGACAAGCCACACAACGTGCTTCTAATGGGATTCTCTCAGTACAAAAAATTTACAAAAACAGTATTTCATGGATGAGTACACCCCCAAGCATTAATGCCAGTCAGTAGATTCTTTTCCTACAAAATAAGGTATATTTCATGGCATAAGCTGGATGTCATTCAAACATATGTCTGAGAGTCTTATATGGAACTGTTAATATTACATATTCTTCAGACGTCAGACTTTGAAAAGCTTTTCAGTTTACAATCATAGCTCAATTCAAAAATGTGCATAGAGTATGTAACACCATTATTTCTTTTTTTTTTTTAATTAACTGAGTCTTGAAGTGAAGAAAATAAATATAACAACGGAAATAGAGAAACATAGAGAATTTTGCCTCCACAGCTCACACAGAATTTCCCTAGCCCCAGAGGAACTATTTAAAACTTGTTGTAGCAAGAAAGGGACCAAAATGGTAATAAATGTCATTTGACTTTCATAAAAGATATGAAAATTTGCAGAGTTGTGTAAAAATACTGCAACAGTAGGCAAGTTTTTGGAAAAAAAATGAACAATTTTTTTTGATTAAAGAAACCTAAATTAGTGAAATAGAAGAAATTAAGTCAGTTATAAATTCATATGATCTTATGGGCTTATCACAAAATGATAGTCAAGCTTTTGCTCCAGATGGTGCAATAGTGCTTGTGACATCCACTTTGAACTGCAATCTAGTTATGTGTCAAGCAGGAGAGTCCATTATTCACTGCATCAGTGCTGGGGAAAGAAGGTTAAAAGTTCAAGACATGCCCCAAGTGATTAAGGTTGTAAAAATCAGGAGATATACCATGGGGAAAAAAATGCCACTCTTCCTTTTCTTCCATATGCAGTTTGTTCCCAAAAAAAAAGTGTTTAAGCAAAAAAACCCCAAACCAAACTGAAAAAACAAACCAAATAAATTTCACAAAGCCTGATAATATTCAGACTCTGTATATATTTGTAAGTGTGTTAACATTTCACAGTAGCACACTGACAGTGCAGACCAAACTCCCTGTAATCCATCACATCAGGGTCCTTGAACTACACAGGATTTAGTAATGCCCTAAAGTTCACACCAGTTACTTCAAAATGCACACACAAAGAAATCCTGTAGCAAACTCCTGATATCCAAGACTAAACCTAGCATTCATCCATAACCTGTGCATTACATTAAAAAACCTACTCACTACAAAACCCATCTATATCCCACCAAATTGATGACGATCTTCTGTAAACTCAAAACTGGGCTCAAAAACTTGTCTTTAAATCCTGTGTGTTCCAAATCCCCTTTGGAGTTAGAATGATAAATCAAAGCCTGTGAGCTCTCACTCTGCAGTTCAGCAGGCTCCTTCAGACCAGGCCAGGCTCACCCCTCGCACAGCAGGAACTGAACAGACCCACAGGAAGGATCCTCAAAGTTTAGAAAGAAATTAGTACGAAAGCCCACTCAACTTGAAGTAACCACTGGAGCGGAGAATGATTACTCAAGGCAAATGAACTCTCATATGAGTACTTGGGAAATTAAAATAATAGTGCTGCGGGAGTTGGGGGAAGCCTTAAATAATTATTAGAAATTTCCAAATATGCAGTATATATATTACTTAAGTTCTTGCAAGTTTTTATCTAGACTAAAAGTCTAATCTAAGTGTTGTGTTCAGCCATGTCAGAATCTTTTGTTTAATCTTATACATAAAGCTATATTTAGCTTTGTCACTGCAGTTTTTTCTTTAGAGGATATAGAATATTAAGAATAAAAAGAAACACTACAGAAGCATTTCAGGCATAAAAAGAAAAATCATTAAAAAGCCTTTTTTAAAAAAAATTGAAATGCCTCAAAAGCAATAATATATCTGTAGAAGAGAGTTTGTATCACCAAGCTAAAAAGACAATCATGATTTTATTGGAAATGTCATGCAGTTTTTATGTACTGAGAGCTGACTTCAAAGAACCCCTTGTCAGTGGAATGAACACATAACTCCCCTGTGAAATCCTACAAGAACACAGATGGCAGTGAGACCATGATCTTAATTAATTTAAGGGTCAAGTTTATATCTTTAAAGATGCATTTTAGAACAGCAAAAAGCAAATCCTTCATGTGACCCTTAAGCATGCAGTATTATAACTGGGTTTAGAGCATGCCTGATTAGCACCACATATTTATACCCAAAGGAGATGCACATGAAAAAGGGAACACACACAACACAGTATCATAAACCATGAGAAGCTGATTGGAATTTGTTTTCTGGCACAGGAGTATATAATAAAGGCTCGAGGTGAGAAAAAACTCTGTACAGCTGCTCTCAAAAGAAACATGACCCATTTATCTCTGAAACCAAAAGAAGAGGCAATCTACAAGATTTGGGGCAAAATCTGTTGAGAAGACATCAAAATATCATGACTCCTAGGAATGTCATGATTGCAATTATACAGATGAGGTTTTAATGTATGTGTTGATATAAGTGAAATATCTTCACCCTTTAAAAACAAATAAAAAGAACCACTACAGAGTATCATTTGTACCCAGTCATTTTTCAAAGGCCAGAGTTACAGCAATGACAGGCGTTTCCTCACTGGATTTGTTCCTTGGCTCTTGCTACATATACTTTGATTAGAGAGTTTTTAATTACACTTTAGCCTGTTAGCACCATGGGGCCAATAAAACTAAGAGAAATAGAACTAAATTCTTTTCATTCAGCACAACTGGTAACTAAACACCAATTAATTACACCCACACAAGCCTAATGAAGATAATGGGGTTGCAGAGAGTTCAGGGATGGTATGAAGTGGTTTGTGGTATCCTAACCTTAATCAGTTAACTACTTTGTAATAGGGAGGATCATAGGATAAGCCACCCTCTTTCTACATGCTTACAATTACTATTACTGTTAATGGAAATTACATGGCCATACAGATAATTCATATAACATTCACTTGATCAGGAAACAAAAATGATAAATACTTGAGGGGACTCCATACTAGTATTCCCAACAGTTTATTGAAAACAAGAGTGCAGGGTTAATAAATGAGTTATGATTCTGCTTCATCTCATTGCTTCACTTAAGGCAAACCTGAAGGATTTCTTCCTTTCCAGTGAGGGGCCATCCACAGTGTCTCTGAGAAAGCTGTGCCAAAGCTTCACCAGCTGCACAGTAAAGAATTTCTTCCTAATATTTAATCTCTATCTGTTTCAGTTTAAGGTCATTGTCCTTTCTTCTATACACATTGTCCTTTCTTCTTTACATACACTTGTAAAAAGTCTCTCCATCATTCTTGTAGGGGGCCCTTTTAGGTACTGGCAGTGCTCTAAAGTTCCCCTGGAGTCTTCTCTTCTCTAGGCTAAACAATGCCAACACTCTCAGCTTGTCTTCAAAGCAGAGGTTCTCCAACCCTCTGAGGATCTCGGCTGCTCTCCTCTGAACTCATTCTAACAGGCCCACATCTTTCTTATGCTGGGGCCCCCAGACAGGGATGTAGTGCCCCAGGTGGGGTCTCAAACAATGGACTGGATGGCCACAATCACCTCCCCTGACCTGCTGCTCCTAACTCCTTCCTCTGCAGCCCAGCACGGGTGGCTTTCTAGGCTGGCAGCACAGATTGCCAGCTCACACTGAGCTTCTCCATCTGCACCCCAAGTGCTTCTCCTCAGCCCCTGCCATGCTCAGCTTCCTGTCTCCTCAAACCTCACGCTGAGGGGGAGCTCCAGCCACTCTCTGCA
The DNA here is from genome assembly GCA_013398615.1 of Brachypodius melanocephalos. Classification (NCBI taxonomy): domain Eukaryota; kingdom Metazoa; phylum Chordata; class Aves; order Passeriformes; family Pycnonotidae; genus Brachypodius; species Brachypodius melanocephalos. The sequence continues at coordinate 7,474,167 of VZSR01000514.1, forward strand.
TCACAGACAAAGCCATTCAAGAGCCCCAAGGGCAGAGCCCTGAGGGGCAGCCTTCATCCCTGGCCAAAGCCTCATCAGCCTCAGTAAAGAATTTCTTCCTAATATTTAATCTGTATCTGTCTCAGTTTAAGGCCATTGCCCGGAGGCACAATAGTCATTGAGTACATCAGCCTTCCTCATAATCCTAGGTAATCAGTTCTCCCACTTCCTTCCAGAGTAGTTTGACTTTTTCCCTAGTGTCCCTTTTATTTTCAACATATTCCTTTATGATGCATTTTGTTTAGAGCCTGTGAAAGGGCAGAAGCTGGGAAACTGATACAGAGGCACCAAAACGTATCAGAAGGCACAGCTCTCACATTGGGTGGTATTACCCAGCATATGATCATGCTCAGAGACCACCACACCAGCACCATTTACCTCCAAGAGCCTGTTCTTCCAGGAATATTTAATTAAACTGGAGATTTCAGGGGCAAGCCTGTGCATGTGACAAATATCTGGCACTGTTTGACCACTGCCCCACCCAGGCCTCTGCACAAGCCCCTCCAAAGCATTTATATGCCCAGCACATCAACTCCTCCTGAAGTAAGAAAATATAACGAGGTGTTCGCTATGCACTCTCCTCAAGGAACAGGTAGTGTCAGTTTAGAAACTTTTTCAGAGGAAATAGCTTTTTAAAAAGAGAGTTTAAATCTCTGGAGAGGTACCATAGTATTTCTAAAGGACGTGAAAGGAAAAGAAAATGATTCCTTAGGGATTTTTCTTCATTATCACCCCACCTGGAGAAGTGAGCACACAATGAGCAAAGGTCCACACATATTGATTTTAGAGCTGGGGAAGTGTGCAGCTAACAGCTTTTAAGTATCTCCATTTTCAGTTACTTCAACAAAATTACCAGTGAACAGTGTAAGAAAGTGAAAGTTTTTGTAGGAAATTGCGGTCTAAAAATGATCACTTAGGTCGCGAAATGTTTCTTTTCATTGAAAGTGGAGGGCTTTCAAACGTAGGAGTTACTTGTGGGCGTTTTGCAGTGTCGTCTTCACCAGACATTTCCCAAACCACAGCCTGTCCCTATTTCAGGACCATAATCTCACGGAGTTTTGTTGCTCGGAGACTTTTAAAACGGAGGAGCGCGTAATCGGGCATCCTGACTGGGAAAGCCACGGCCGGGCTGAGGGAAGGGCGAGCACGGCGCGGCACTGCGGAACCAAATTGAACCAAACCGAACCAAACCGAACCAAACCGGGCCAAACCGAACCACCTCTGCTCCCAACCCGGGGTGTTCCCGGGCGGGTCTGAGGGAGCAGAACCCCGGGAACGTGAGGCCCAGCAGAGCACCCCGAGGTGCCGCTGTCCCGCGCTGGGGCAGGCGGGGAGCGCAGGAAGGGGCGGGCGCTCCCCGGCTGCGTTGCCCAGCAGCGGCCGCGGCCCCGCGATGGAAGCGGCGGCGCGGCTGGGGCGGCTGCGGCGGGAGGCGGCTGAGTATTACCGAGGGCACCGGGTACCGGAGCGGATGGAGGAGGCACTGAACGCCCTGTTCCCGCTGTGCCCCGAGGATCTCTACGGGGAGCTGGTAGCGCGGGGCGGGGAGGCAGCCGGGCGGGGCCGGAGGGGCCGTGTGGGTGCCCGCCGTGCCCGTGCCTCTTCCCGGCCCTTGCCCTCAGCGAGGGGGTGCAGTGAGGAGGTCGGCATCTCTGTGGTGACAGTTCAGTGGTTTGCCCCCTGGCCCGGGCAAGGATTGTGATATAGTTTTGAGTTTGTGGCCAGTGGCTCCTGGATGCTGTGATAAGTACATGTCCGCAAGCAGCCGGGCTTCTTGTCCTCTGCTGATTGCTTGTCTCCACACAAAAACAGAGCAGTCCACAGATGGCTCCTGTTTGTCCCTAACAAAACTGCTGCTCAGCAGTGATGACTCCCGGGCCAGCGGCGACAAGAGACTGGGTGCTGTTCACACTGCAGCTGCTCATGAAAGGCAAATGGGCCCCACTGGAAGGGTCAAGAATCAGACCAATTTTATCTGTTCCCACTTGGCAAAATACTGTTGACAGTAGTCATAATGAAACCTCAGTTAGTGGTGATACTGGAATTGCCAATACTAGAATAGTGAGCAGCTCTCAAAAAGAAAATAATGATTTCTAGTATGGTCTTTGATGGGTGAGTGGCTGTGGAATTGAAACATTTCGTTCCATCTTACACTGTTTCCCATCTCCAAGTGTTTTGCCATCATCAGTGGAAGGGACTGGAACCTTTCCTTGCTTTACTTGGTAGTGGGCATGTTCCTCTTTGTAGCCCCAAGTGTTTTCTAGTTTTCCCATTTGGTGAGTTGTGGTTTGGTGACACTGATACCAGATCAAATAATGAAACTAGTAAGGAAGTATGTAGAAACCTCAGGTAAAAATGTAATTCTTTTTCTGAACCAACATTAGTATTTATAAACTATGAACAGAGACACAAATGTATTGAATTATGATAGTTCATCAGGCCCATTAAAGACCATGTTGGAAGAAGAATGAGGACTCTGCCTACCAGAATTCATGGTTTCCACATTTTTCACTGGGCTCAAAGCTTACTGGAATGTATAAATCATAAAATGATAGAATATTCTGAGTTGGAAGAGACCCATAATGGATTTTTTCAGTGGTGGATTTGATTGTAATTGACTTTTAATTGAGTTCTTTCTCTTTTATTTAAGGCTAACTACCTTTCTAAATTTTCAAAAGCTCCAGTAATATGCAAATTAGTTGGAAGAAAAGTTTTTGATGGAGTTGGTCAGCCAACATTAGAAGTGGAAATATATTGTACAGTTAAAAACTATGAGAAGGTATGAGTTGCTGCTTCTTGTTTTATTTATTTTACTAGGACAATATCTGGCGAGGTACTATTCTTCTCATATCCCAAGAAACATTTTATTTTCCATCTTTATGACAAGATGTAAATCTCTGTGACTCGACAGTTGAGTGTTGTAAGTTGGGAGAAAAAAGATGTCAAGAAAAGTTAGACAGTGGCAGCAGCTATGAAAACTATTTTCTAGGAATTAGACAATATTTTCTGAGTGGGATCTCATAATGTATCTTTGTATATTCAATTTTTTTTCTGTCTTGATGATCATGTAGGTTTTTCTTACACCCCATACTAACCTGATATGTTCACTTTCATTTCACCTTTTTCTTTAATTTTCACATCTTTATGTTTCTCTTTGTGTGACACTTTCAGAAGAATACAGTACAGGTGAAAGACAGTACAGATAGAGGCACTTCTTTCACGCTGAGCTAATTGCTTGATGTGGGTGACAGTGAAGTCAAACATACCCATTTAGCACCTGCAATGCAGAATTGATGGCTCATCTCTTCCCCAACCTGAAATATTCAAATTACATCTGCACAACTCTAGCTATTGTGGAGTAATTATTTCTACTTTCCCTCAGTAAAACTCTTGTTCACTTAATTCTTGAATTGCATGTAACCTCATAGATATTCACAGGGTGTAGAGTTAATCCTGTTAGTGCAGGCAGCTGTGGGAAATTTGTAAATTATGTCTTCCTTAAGTGAATTTTCTTAATATCACTTTTTCTTCTGCAGTACAGAAAGATAGGTTTCAGTTATCTAAGTAGGACAAAAGTAACTGATCATGAGAGATGGCATTAAACATGAATGCTGATGGATCATGGTACAACAGGCTACCAACAGCTTCAATAAAAGGTGTCCTAATGACTGCATGGTCCTTAAAATAACTCCATTCTATTCTGATAGCATAATATATGTATAAGGCAGATCTGTCAGAGGGGATTTATCTATGTAGTTGTAGTTTTAGGTCAAAAAACTTGAATAATGTCTGCAATTACCAAAGTATAAGAATCTAAAAAGAAGGTGCTGGATGAGAAAAGACAAGTGGAGCAAATAGATTTGGAGATATGTACTTGTAGAGTTGGTAAGGACATACTTCTTGGTCTTTCAAATGACATTTCCAAGTTAGAAATTAAATAGTGTTTTAAACCTTTTACATGGTTTTGGTTTTGGTTTGGGTTTTGTTTGTTTTGTTTGTTTCCTTCTTTTCAGAGGATTTGTTCCACTGTAATGGCTACTCATTCTCAAATACCTGAAAATGCTTCATCTGAAACGATTGAAGCTGATGAGAAAGAAAGAAATGACTCTGTTCATACTGCTGTGGAATGGGTGAATGAATCACTGAATACAATGTTAAGGGACTTGGAGCCTACTGACCAGTGTCAAGCTGATAAGATGCTTGGGTAGGTCTTGCATATTATGAAAATTATTGCATTTGAATATTTGAAATATTTGCCATTAATTTATATTGTAATGAAAGACGTAGAATATGCAATGTAGATGTAGAATATGCAATGTTTTCTGCTTTATTGAAAATGTTTTTAGGATATAATATCTGTCTCAAACCCCTTTCACTACATTATTGCCTGCTTTTCATAATGATGATACAAAAAGCATGCTGTTTGAGGCTGCAACACCGAACACAGTCTGTGGCAAACAGACCTAATTGCCTTCCACATGGACTAGACTTGGGAAAACCTTGATAAAGGGAATAAAGACTCAGTTGGAAAGTGAGTCTAAACAGGATTTTAGTGCATTGTTTACACTACTTTATATATCTCACATACTCTGTTTGCCTGAATTGGCTTTCTGTGACCCATGGGAAAAGATTTCACCTCATGCATGTAATTGAAATCCAGCCACCTCTGAGTCTGCAGCCACACAATAACCAGTGTACAACTCACCTACTATCTTAACCTAGGCCAGGCTGATGGATGTCATGAAGCCCTGACAGGATCCGTTACTATCCATGCAAAGGAAATAAATCCTTCATGCTCAGGCTGTATCAGAGCTGACTTTCAAACCCAGAGCGATTTACAAAGCATGTGCTACGCTTTCTGATGCTTCTTGTGGTCCTTTTTGTTCAATCAGTGCTGCAGATGGCTACCAAAAAAGAACAATATGATAAATTTATAGACTTCTCCAGCTTCACACAGGGCATCTATGGCAAAAGCTCAAATACAAACACTTAATCTACCTCCTAGCACGTCCTTTAGCCTGCATCACATCTGTCTACTTGTCACATGTCTAACAATATTTTGACCCAGTAATTTTTATACCTCTTCCCTCAGTGAATACTTTGCAAACAAGTTAGAAGAAAAAAAGGAAATTGAAAAGCAAGAAGAAGAAGGACAAGAAGGAGAAGAAAAAAAAGAGGAAGAAGAAGCAACAAAAGTCGCTCCTGCCCCTGCCTCAAAATCTAAGCCAAAAAAGGGAGGAAAAGGTTTTACTTTATTTAATTTTAATATTTTCTGCAATACAGATATTGATAAAGGTTCTAAAAGACACCCTGTCTCATGTTCAAAGGGTTTGGTTACTCTCTTCTGACCTTTTTGATCACAGCAGTTTCTGCAGCAGAATGAGGGAGGGGAAAATACAGTTTCCTCATCATTCACATGCATTGGTTGAACAGAGTTTCTGCCTTTGTTTTACAGTTGGTTTAGACAGGAGGTTATTATTCTTCAGTGAGGAATAAGAATGGAGGAGGATGCAAATGAAGAATAAAAATGAAAATGATAAGGAAAGGAAATCACAGAACTGAGTGGTAAAAAGGAAATAGAATTAAGGTAGAAACTGAAAACAATTGAAAGAGAAAAGGAAGTCTCCTTCTAACAGAAAAGGAGGAAATACAGAGAAAAGCAAAAGAGAAAGAAAGAAGAGGGTGAAATGGGAGTGAGGGGTAGTATAGAGTAAATTGAAATGCATTTGAAAGCAGAGTGAGGACAAATACTCTACTTACTTGTGAGGTCATTCCATATAAAAGAGCTGACAGAATAAAGTTTTAAAAATAAATTATTGTTTTTTAGTACATTGAGTACACACCAAAATGACAATACTGTCTTTACTCACATAACTCCAATCCATAAGCATATATTTAGAACCAAGAAAATATTTAGCTCCTACTCTCTGTGTTGTAGGAAAGAAGACAACAGTGGAAGTGAAACCCATCCCACCTGCAGAACCTGCTGAACCTGTGCTGTGTGGCAGCCTGGCCATTGGGGGAACATCACTGGCCATAGCAAAGGCTGGGGCCACCATTCTCCATGTCCCATTGTACTTACATACTGCACTGCTGAAACACAATCAGGTACTTGTGGCTTTTGTAATTTCCTTCATTTTGTCCCAGTTATCATAATTATTGCAGCCAGTTGTGACAGTGTTATTAAATTTGCCTTAACATCCTTAACACCATTGCCTGTGTTCGCAGTTTTTGAACCCTGTACCATAACTAAAATACATCAGAAATTATTCTGATTTTTCCATTTTTATTTTCACCTCTCACTCCCAATGACAGGAGTCACCTAAAGAAATGACTCTACCACTCCCAATGGTTACTCTGTTGAACTGTGAAAAAAATTCACCTACAAAACTGAAATTAGTCAAAGAAGTTATGCTTATACCACCAGTTGAGTTATCATTCAAACAGGTACTCTTTCCTTTTTTTTTAATAAATGTATTCTATAGACATCATACTAACCTATGTACTAACCTATATACTAACATAAGTACATAAGTATATAGGTGTGTTCAATATAGTCCTTACAAATAATACTTTTCATTTTTTGTTAGCTTACAAGGCCAAAGTTTCAACAGATATTAGGCATAATTCTAACACTAATAACATTAAATTAAGTAAAAAGATGGTTTAAAAGAAGAACCATGAAGAATTGAGTTAAAAAGAGATTTTTGTGTAGGTGAAAAAATCAGTACATTGAAGAAGATGTCAAGGAATTGTGTTACACAATAATAGATTTTGCACTAGTAGGTTATAAATATTGTTTGATACAGCATACAAAACAACAAAACCCATAACAAATTCACAGGAAGGCATAAAATATTTGGGAATAAGTTGCTTTGAAATGAAATTGTGAGACTAGAAGGGAATAGAAAGAGCAAGAAGGATGGGTTAGACAGATGGGATCAGCCCTCTCTCTTTTTGGTTAGCCATGTGTTGCATTAAAGAATGTATCTGCACAAGATGCCTCCATTAGGGCTGTGATTTCTACTTTGTGTGCTGGTGACCTGAACAAATAGCTGAGCTCGATTCTCTTTTTTTTGCTTTTCCTTTAACTTTTCTGGATTGTCCCCCAGAGCTGTTAACAAGGTCACTAATTCTGCCCCATTCAAAGCCGGGATGCCTCCCAGGGCCCATGGCAGAGGAGGAAGGTGTTTGCTGCAGTGCAGAACACGAAGCTGTTTGTCCTGAGTTGTTGCCAGCTGTGACTGACTTCTGCCTCCTTCAGTATTTCTTTACTGGCACAGTTTGCGAAAATCTGAAATGTCATTTACCAAGTTCTCACTCAACATTTACTAGCTCAGCTGAAAAGGAAAAAGAACCATGCATTAAAAGCAATTAATTAATTTAATTGGACTGTTCCCTAGTGTTTAAAATCAAGACTGATTTTTTCTTTCCTTTCCCGCTTCTTGGAAGTATTCTGAAGGTAAATCCACTCTGTCTTGTCAGAATTTAGGAAGTCTCGGGCAGTGTCACAATTGGGAACAGGGATTATCACCTTCCCACTTCTCAGATATAAATGCAGTCCCCAGATATTTTTTACTTGTTAGATATCTGAAGGGCTGCTTTTGTGGAGGAGACTGCTTTCCTTGACATCCCATAATCAAATATTCCTGTTCATTCCACTGCTACTAACCCTTTATCGTTGGACACTTGACTGCATTTTGTGGATGGAGAGATTGTATTAAGGAGTCTAATGATTTGGGCTTTTTGAAGACTTTATATTAAAATTTGCATTTAGAATAAGTGTTGTCTCTCTTCTGATTTAAGCTGCTAAAATGAATTAATATAACTTTCTTTTGAAGATTACTGTTATTTAATTTCAGGGCATAGAAAGAGTTCTGGATATTCAGAAAGAAATTACAAGACTGTTGGAGTCTCCAGGCAAAATGGTACAATAAAAAATGTGTTCTCACAGTGAGATGTGCTTCATCTGATCTTTTCACTACCACTGTCCTTTTAAACCTCCACATGGGACACTTTGCCTGTTACAGGCTCAGGACACAGAACAGAGGATGTGTTTCTCTGACAGATGAATAAAACATTGGCCATTTGGTGATACTAAATTAGAAAATTTAGAACAAAACATTGTTCTGAGCATAAGGCTTTCTGTTCACCTGAAGAAATACACTGGGAGTGAATGGTATCAGAGGGCATATACAATATATACTCTGACTTTTCTACACCTCTCACACACAGCATTTTATTGCAAGTACTATTACTGTAAATCAGTCTCAGTGTGTGCATGTGCTTTTTGGAAAGCAATGTTGCTGTGTTTCTCCAAGTACAGAGTCTAGATTCTCATTTCTGAAATCCCCTGTATTTTTGATGGGCTGGCTGAGAATATCTTGAAAAACAAGTGATGGTTGGACACATGTCCACATAGAAATAAGTATTTTAAATGAGTAACCACCACAAAATAAAGCTATTAAACTATTAAATAAAGCTATTTCCTAACTGAAATATTTACAATCTCTTTTGACCAAAATTCAGTCTTTTCTCTTTTTTCTTTTCTTTTCTTTTCTTTTCTTTTCTTTTCTTTTCTTTTTTCTTTTCTTTTCTTTTCTTTTCTTTTCTTTTCTTTTCTTTTCTTTTCTTTTCTTTTCTTTTCTTTTCTTTTCTTTTCTTTTCTTTTCTTTTCTTTTCTTTTCTTTTCTTTTCTTTTCTTTTCTTTTCTTTTCTTTTCTTTTCTTTTCTTTTCTTTTCTTTTCTTTTCTTTTCTTTTCTTTTCTTTTCTTCCTTCTTTGTATTTTTCCGTGGGATTGATTTCTATCTGCTTTCACTCCAACAGCCTGGTCCACAAGCAGATAGTAAGAAAGGAAAAGCACAAAAAGCTCTGGTAAGAAAAGAGATTTTTAACTCTAAGCCTTCAACAAGGTATTAACAGCAGCAGGGAACTTAAAATGTTCTTAGGAAAGGAAGCCTTAATCTACATTGCCATTTTGGAAAGGTCAGTGCAAGACTTAAATATTCCAGATGCTCATATTTTACATAATAATTTAGATTCTTCTGACTATACCTTCTGTTCCTGGGGGACAGTAGAGGAAATGGGAAATTCCTGGGATCTGGTAATTTTTCTCATATAGAAATCCTGGTAATTTATCCAAATTTTGCAGGCCTGTAGCACCAGCAGAGAACTTTTGGTCTTGTAGACCATGAAACTGTTACCTCTAAGACTTATGGATTGTGCTGTTTCCTAACCCTGGGAGCATAACTGCCCTCTTTATCCTGCTGCATTCAGTGCCCAGGTCCAGTCTGAGGTTACAGATAATGGCAGATACAAACCAGTAGCTAAAGGGCAGCACTCACAATATTGCATAGGACATTATTTTCTATGGCTCAAATGATCTTTATCCCTTCGAAACCAGTAGTTTGTCAGTGAGTTTTCCAAATAGTGGGATGGAAATGCCATGCAGGTTTTGCTCTTTATTCTGAGATGTCCAGCAATACTGTCCCTGAAGCAGCTGGGCTGGAGGCATTTCCCCTCTATTTGTTCCTTCTAGAAGTCTTGGGAGATTCTTGAGGTTTCTTGAACACTCCCCAGAGTCCATATCATGGTTAAAAGTGGAGGATATATTTTTGTGGCAAAGGGTTGGTCCATAGCACCAGCGCATTTATGGCATTATGGTTGTTAAGAGTGCTTTTAAAACAATTTTTTAAATCAATGCTAGTCATACAAGACTGAAATCTGCATGACTAGACATATTTCCAAGGACTATTGCTCTCTACTCATTAGCACTTGATAATCCCTCTTTCCTTGAGAATTGTCCTTAAAGCTGCCAAGGAGATTTCTGAGAACAAATTTATAATTTCATGAATAAATGCACTGAAATGACAAAGGAAAAAAAAAAAAAAACAAACCAAAACCATAAATATGTATAATACATATGTGTGTAAATAAAGTGATTATTTTTGTTTTGCTTTCAGCCACCAACCTTAAAAGGAATATCACGCTTAGGCTGCCTGACAACAGGATATGATAGTCTAGAACAACTGCTCCTCCTCATGCAAATAGCCTGCAACAATATAGGTCTGGAGCTAGGAACAGACATGTACTTAGCATTAAATTGTGCTGCTCATGAATTAATGGATTATGTAAGTTATTTTTCAATTCCAGTTTTCTGGGGTGTTAAAATAATTGCAGCTGTTTGTTAATGTTATTTATTATTACATTCAAACTCACCTACAAGCTCCTAACTCCATGTCTTTAAGGTAGCAATCAAGCAAACAGAAAGAATGATCTCCGCATTTATAAATTCTGGCTGAATCTGCTTGTTTTTCCATTTTATTAAGCTACATCTCTTGTTTTCTTCAAACTATCCTAACATTTGCATGTATTTTTACTATGGTATGTTTATATACACATTAGTGCCCATCTCACTGTGCATCAACATTAACTTTTTAATTTCAGGTTTTTTAATGTTTTTATGTGACAAAATCTGTTTGTCTCCTGATGAAGTCTTACAATTCTTGACCCTTATTCCAAAATCAATCCGGTTTTTCTCTAAGCAGAAAAAGAAACTTCCAATTCCATTTAGTACTTCATGAGCTTTTGTGTGTTTGGGTGTTCTGTAGTGCCAAAGCTTCCATTACCAATATCTTTTGTGAAAGCAGTTGCTCTCCTGGCTGTAATATCTGTGTTCTATACCAGAATGTGCAAAATCTTAACCATTGAATTACCAGTAATTCTGTAACTTTCTGTTCTTGAACTGTTAAAGCCACTAAAGCAGTGGATATCCTGGCACAGTCTCACAGTGTGCCCTTAAAATTCCTCCCAGGCTGTAGTTTGTACTTCCCAGAATGATGAGACTGATTTTAACATGTCTGTTTTGGTTCTTTTTTTTTTTTTTTTTTTTTTTTTTTTTTTTATGAGAGAGAGAGGAGAAACAGGCAGGGAAAGACAGTATCTTGGTTTTGAGCACTGAGGATGCAATATTTGCTTTGTAAAAATGAGGGGAGAAAGTCACCTTTTTTTGAAAGAGAAAAAAGAGATTTTTTTTCATACGAGATTCAATAAAAATATCACATATTGCTAACTTTATGGTATAATTGTGTCAAACTGGCAGCGTTGCCTAGAAAATGCTGAAATAGATCTCTCTTCCTTTGGAAGTGGCATTGTTCAGAAACTTTGGCATGAGCCCACTGGAACCCCCGGTGTCATTTTAGGCAGAGTTTTCTGTAACAATGTGTTAACAACTCAGACACAGAGTGAAGCAGATGAGTGAATGCCTCCTGATTGAAGCACACACAGCCCACTGCCTTAACAGAGATGTGTACTCTGCTTTCCAGGGTCCTGCTTTCCTTTTATGCTTTTTACTTTACTTTCTAGGGTAAAGAAAAATATGAAATACTCACTGGAACATTCAAAAGTCCTGATGAAATGGTTGCCATGTATGTGGAAATGATTAATAAATTTCCTTTTATTATTGCACTAATAGATCCCTTAAGGAAAGAGGTAAGATACCACAGTGCAGTCCTTTAAAAACTGATGGTACTGTTCAGTGGCATATCACTGGCCTTTTCTCATATTTACAAAACATGTAAAAATACAAATCTTCTGATTTTCAAGTTTTAAGCACAAAAATATCTCTAGAAAATGCATCTAACAATTTCTTTGAATATATTTTATTGGCAATATCCAAATTTTTCAGTACCTTTGAGATAATTTCTGATGGGAAATCCTGGCATGAACAGATTGCTGTCAGTACACATACCTTAAAGAATTACAAGAATTTACTTTTTTGTCTGATTCTACTTGCTGAACCACTGTTATTTTGATTACATTTTCCTGTTTATGTACACTATTCAAATTATAAGGTAAAATTGCAAAATACAAGTGTATTACAGAAATTGATGTGCAATGCAATATATTTATTATATTAAGCTGGAGAAGCAAAAATTTGAACAATGTTGTATACTCAGTCAAAAAAATCACCAGAATATATTATTGCTGCAGTTCTTTGTGATGGATATTTATAAACAAAGTCCTGTCACTGGCAGCATTGCTTGGCAGAATTTTTCAAGTGGGAGTAAGGCAGCCCGTATTTACCTCTGTGATCAAAGTTAGAGTTAATTACTGTGGCCAATCAACTACAACAATAAAGCACAATAATATTAAGCATGATATTGAGCTGTAGATGGATAAAAGAGATTGTATTTATACATAAGGATAAATTTCCATGTGTTAAAGAATAAAAATTTAATTGCTGCAGGACCTACAATTGTAAGCTGCGATTCTGCAGTTGTACAACTTCATTAAAATTGGTTCTTGGTGTCAAATTTCACTTTATCTTCTTAAAAAATAAATACAGGGAGTTGATTTTCGTGAACAAAACACAAAGACTGTGATTGAAAGGGGAAGCAAAATGATGTTGGCTCTGTGAATCTGCCCAGTGCCTGAATCAATAATTCTAAAACCGATGAACTGCAAAATCCATCTGATTTTGTCCTTAACTGGAGCTTTGAAAGTTCATTTTTTGATTAACTTTAATTAATTTTTGTTTAGTATTACCTTGCTCTGGTAAGCCTTGCCACCCTGTGTTGTTTCAGTCTGACTCTCTGAATTACCCTGTTCCAAAACACCAGGGTATTCCCCACTCCTGCCAAGGCTGCAAACTTCCTTGAGAATTCTTAGGAAGGAAGGAAAATATTTGCAAGATGAGAATCAGCAGGAGAATTACAGAAGACAGTGAAGTGCAGTTGGGAACTGAGTACAGCGTTCAGGGAAATCCCTCTCCTCCTCCCAAATCTCCAAGGTTTACCCCTGCCACATCTTTGCCCCTGATAATTAGATCCTTGAGATTTAGTTCTGGTACCAACTCAATGATTCATTGCCAGACACCAGACCACTTCAGTGCTTAAATTTAAAATTTTGTTCAGATATCCAAAACTTCATTTTCTCTTATGCACAGGCTTGAAATCCATACAGGAATTGGCCCCTGATGTTGATTGCAAGTAGATAAGTACAAAAAACTGATCCACAGACTAACCACTGGCAGAATTATGAAGTAGAGATGTGTTTAATGTGAGAACTTTGCATTCTGTGGACACAAAGCAAGCAAATTAATTCGTAAATTTCTCCTTTTAAATTCTTTACATATCCTTGTCCTTTATTTAGCCTGGACCATGTACCATGTGGACAATGCATTAAAATAAAGAAACAAAGACCCTGAAAAATGGAGCTTTGCTAGAAAAGAGAGCATTGTATTGTGGTGTTCCCTCTGGGTCCTGCCATTGAGTCTATGTCTCCTGTTCATTATTTTATGTTTAAACAACTATGACATTTGAAATATTAACACAAAAATTAGTCCTTTGAATAAACCAATGAAACATTATTTTATGCTCATCAAAATGAAATAAGTTTCAGGAGGGAAATCAAAATAGCAGACCCTTACACTTAATTTAAATATTTTAACTCTATTTTGTGCAAATAGTGTTGATTAATTTCAGATTAAAATTTATGTGTTTTAGCGAAATCATAAAACACAGGGAAAATCCAAATGGTATGTTTTTCTTAGGCAGACAGATTTAAAATACAGTATAAAATGTAATATGTTTAAATGAAGGGCATATTTAGGATTAAACCCAAATTATTATTTGATTTTCACCTCCTCAGTTAGAGTTTTCATTTAATTTAGTTTTTTACTCCGGTTGTTTGCTCAATTTGTTTATGCAGGAGAGAGAACAGTGGAGTAGCATCTGTTGTGCCCTTGGTTCCAAATGCTACCTCATTGCTGAAGATGCTGCCACTCAAATTTCCAAACTCAAAAGTGACCAAAACATAAACATACCAACGTGCAGTGGTGTTGTCCTAAAATACATTAACCAAACCAAGGTGTCAGACCTCATAGAACTTACTGGAATTCTGGATGGTGAGTAGAGGGGGGAAAAGGCTGAAACCAAACCCTACAAGCCACACCTGTAAATATTACATGTTTTTATTTAATTATTGACACTTCTAATTTAGAAAGCACTTGTCAGAAGAAACTGAAATTCAAGTTTTGATTCACAAATCTCTATCAAGGGGCTTAAAACAGCAGTCAAGGCTTCAGCTATTGTCAGTTAATACACCGTGGATGTTTTGAACGTGGGTGCCCTTTGACACTGCAGCTAAGTGTCATGCAGTTAGATATCAGAGTTAAAGAAAATAAAAGAGATGTAATCAATTCATCTCAATTTTGAATAATTTTAGCATTAATAATTAAAAAATTCAGACACATACAAGCTGCTTAAAATTGCATTTAGATAGATTATTGAGTACATATTATTGAACCTTTGTGGTGAGTATTAAGAACCTGTGCAGCATCATATGTAAGATTTCATTTTGTATCACATTTTCTTTATTAATTTTTACACCCAAGGAACAGATGGACAAATTTAATATAGCTTCATTTTTTTCTTGTTCCTTAAGAACACCTAGAATCACTGTCTTAGAGTGAGTAAATAGCAACTAAAGGATTTTATTCAGTCATGGTGGTAAATTCTTTTTTAAAGAGAAGAAAAATCATTACTATAATGAGGAACACATTTAAAATAAATAGCACAGCCTGATCAGACAGATCAGTGAGAGACAGAGACCAGGACAGGGTATTAATGTTCACTTATCCATCTGAAAATAAAACAGAATGCTGATGTAGCAAACTCATACAGTTTACATTTTTATCAGGTGGGGTTTACTCCTGTTTGTATTTAAGCTTGGATAGCCCAAGGGTAAAAAAAGAATGAGAAGTCCAAACAATTTCTGTGTCAAATATATCAAATATACTCTAATGAAGGTGTTCCCTCTCGTTATATATAGGTCAAAGACATATTACCATATTAGGAAGTCCAGATGGAGAATCTTCAGATGAGAGCCTTGTGGATCTGGTAAGTATTGAAAGCTGTTCAATTGCAGAATTGCAAAAATACTGCTTTTAACATGTACTATTTTTTAAGGAGAAAGCCTTTTTGTGCTTGAGAAAGAAACAACATTTTACAAAATGGGCTTTTTCTAGAGGGTTGTTTTTTTTCCCCACAGAGAGTGGTTATTCTTTTGAATTTAAAGAGAGCACACAGGAAATTTGCCAAAGCAGGGAGTATATTCGAAAGTGTGTATGATCCATTTGCCTGCATTAGTTTATAAAAAAACTGTGAGTTACTTAAAACATTCCTGTGTAGTAACAACATTTTAAGCAAATATTCTTAACACTACTATATTTAATCTTCTGCAAATAAAATTTCCTTTCATATGCCAGCGAAAATTACTGTTTGCATCCGGCAAATCTTTCACTGAGAGGTTTTATTTCCCCGTTTCTCTCCGCGGAGAGATGAGGGTGTTGAATTAGACTCAGGATGCCGTGTTTAATTATCGGGAATGACTTCACTTGCCCGAGTGAGGAGTTTTACCACCTCCTGTCTCGTTGCAGGCTGTGGGCCTGGGTGCCAGGTTCCTCAAGTTGGGAGGTCTGTCCCGCGGAGAAAGGGTGGCCAAATACAACCGGCTGCTGGCTATAGAGGAGGAACTGGCCGCGAATGGAGCGCTGCGTACGAGCTTCTTTCTTACTTTGTTTTCAGCCTGCCATGAATACGGGCACAAAGATTGGAGGGAGAATGATTGAAACTGCACCCCAGGAGGGAAGCGGAATCAAAAGGCTATAAATAAGGGCTGACAAAAAAAAAACTAGGATAGCACTTGCCACAATGTATATTGTTGTCCTAATGGATTATCTGTTTACTGAATGTTAAAATAGACCCCTTCTTGAGGAGTAGCCTACATTAAGCTTTTTTTTTCCCCAGAATTAATTGGTTGTAGTCTTGAAGCCCACGGTGCAAAAGGAACAAAACAAAAAACCATGCATATAATGTGTCGAAAAGCTGCCAAAATGGAATTTTAGGCCAAATACCCCACCTCCCTCGAGGCCTGAAACATATATTGCTAACAAAACTTCATTTCACAACCCTCTTTTTATGTTACATTTCCAGCAAAATGTGTTTGGAAAGCTACAATTGCTTGGGTAAGCCTTAAATAAAGCCAAAGAAAACCCCAAGTTGACGATGCACATTCAGCCTTAGCCACTTGTATGCATCTGCCTGCCTGTTTCAGGATCTGCATCTTCTTTTTTACACTGCACCAAGGCACTGTTAAATGCTTAACAGTTCATTAGAGCCACTTCTCACTTGCTCAGGTATCAATCAAGCCAGAATAAAGACATGCAGTCTGAAGGGGAGGCAGAGAGACAAGGAGAGAAAGAAAGGAAGGGGTTTGCAGGAATTGTATTATGCCTAAGAAAAGGAAACACGAAGCAGAATTAAGTAATTTTACCTTCTTGTTTGAAATAATTTCCAATATTCTACCACAGGCTCGCAGGACTTGACATGCACACTATATAACAAGTTTTTAGCTGAAATTTACTTTTATTGAAAATATTTTGAGATTTTTGAAATCTCCTCCTTGCTCATAAATAACCATTGTAAAAAACCAGAAGCATAGAAATTCTCTTTTTTTGCTAATAAAGTAGTTTCATAAAGAAGGCACTTCTCAAAAATAAGACAGATAATTATAGAACTATGAATTTTAACTGCCTCAGCAGTATTAATATATTCCCTCCTCAAATAGTATAGTCTAAACAAAGGCTCTCGAGTCTGACAAATATTTAGACCTATATCTGATGAAATGAAACAGCAGCAGTGCCCGACACCGTTAATCATTTGGCAGAAATAGGATGCAGTACCTAAATCAACAGCAGGGCAATGGTGAGAGCAGGTCTGAGCTGCATACCAAGCTCCTCATTTGGCTGGAGCCGGGAATACCCAGGAGAGCCGGGCCGAGGACACTGAGCCCCTCATGGCTGCAGGGTGACACCGGGCCATCGGGAGTCCCCAGCGTGTGGCAGGGCTCGGGGAACAGCCAGCCCGGCCTCTGCTCTCCCATCGCCCGCCCCGCTCCTGGCGGTGATTCCCGCTGGCGATGCTGTGCCACCGCAGCTCCTCCTGCTCCAGCTGGGCACAGCAGCTTCCCCTCACCTGGCAGGGACAGGCACTGGGGTGGGGTGAGCATCGTGTGAGGGGCGAAACAGGAGCTGAGGGCAGGGGAGAAAAGGAGTCACAGAGCTGGGAAAAACCAGAGAGCTGTTGGTGGCAGTAACAGTGAACTGCTATGGGATTGATGCCTTAGCAAGGCTGACCTGAAACAGAGTGGACAGAGCCGGAGAATAAAGCAGGTATTTATTGAAA
>VZSR01000514.1:7491552-7541148 GCA_013398615.1 Brachypodius melanocephalos
GAAGCAGAGTCAGCTGATGGAACTCTGGCCATCAAGAGCACCAGTGCAGGGGCGAAAAATAAGGCAGCAAGGTGAGATGATCAGTGAAGAAAGGAATGCAATAAATATCCCAGCTCAGGCTGCTGTGCACCATGTCCTGATCCTGTAATCAAAGTGTTCTTTCCTTTCTAACAAAGGACCAGACTTTTAAAGGTGTTTCAAGTCTTGTAAGCATCATGTGGCATTTTCAAAACATCTGTGTGCACCAGAGAACATTACAACAAACCCCATTACAGCAAACATGAGCTGCCTTTTTTTTTTTTTCTTCTATTTCAGGTGAAGCAAAACTTGAATTCGTTGATTTTGCTGAAGAATCACAGCCAGAACAACTTCCTGATGTGCTTCCTGCCCCAGAGCAGGATTAGTTGCCTCCACAGCTCTCAGCCAGCCCTGCAGATTCACAGCCTGCCTGCTCAGCTTCCAGAGAACAGCACACTAACCTAGGCTGTCAACATTAACTTTGGGATAAATTTCCAAGAAAAAACCATTTTACTAAGAAACTCATATATTAACTATTCCTAAATCCATTTATTTTCAAGCAGTTCAGCCAAATATCTCTAAAAGATTTTAAATACTGGCTTCTCTTTTCCCAGGGACCACTGCCTTCAGCTGAAACCAAATTAACTGAGCAGTGACTATAGTCTGAAAACACCACAAAATTCTGTGCTGTATTTACAAATTGACAGAACAAATACTGCTGTGTTAAGTCCAAAACGAAATGTTTGTTTTGAGAAAATCAGAATCTCCCTCCCTACAAAGAGCAAGCTGTTGACAAACAGTAAAAAAAACCCCAAAAACAAACAGAACACCACATTTCACAAAAAAAGAAAGGCCTTGACTGTTTTGCTGCTCCATCCCCCCACAGCCCCTCAATGCTGCTCTGAGATCCAGCCTGCAGAGGAGATTCTGCTGTAGTTGTAGCCCTCAAGGCAAGTGCAAACCCCAAATGCTGGGCACAGAGCTGTGACTGGCATCAGGAGGAAGCCTGCTCCAGTCAGCAGCAGTGAGTAACAAGTCAATTCCACAAGGTCTGGGAAACTTGTCAGCAGTCTTTTTAATAAGCAACAATGAAAAGTTAAAGAAATAATTTATGTTCGAGGTAACAAAACAGTTTAAGTAAAAGAAATGCTTCTTGAAAAACTTCTGGGTTTTGTATAATTTGAAAATCTGAACATATAATACAGCAGCAATAATTTGAGGAAAAAATACATATAGGAAATTTTGCATTTTAAGTTCAGTGTAACAGACAACTAAGTGAAAAATTAACAACCAGAACCAACTGCCCCCAAGAAATGAAAATATCAATGAGAGACAAATTTCCGCAAGTTTATGAACTGTGTGTAATTCAGTAATTAGATCAAGTCCAAGATTTTCGTAGCAAACATGCAAAAACCACCAAAATAGATGTGAAACCACCACACTCATTACTATCATTTTATTTTAGGAAAAGCACCAGACAGTTGCATGCAGAGCCAAACCAACAAACTCAGAACATTCATCCTTCAATACTATCACTGGTTCAAATAATTAAATAAAAAAGAATCCAAGTGCATTCAAGTACGTGCCCACCCAATTTCAGTTACACCAATCTTTAGGTAAATCCCTGATTCCATTTGTTCATTATAAAAGAATAAGATACTGTGTTGAATTTAAAGAGACTACAATGGAATGTGAATTGGCAGTGGAGCAAATCAATGATGTTTCTATCTCACCCTTGTCATAGGAAATAAGGGCTGAGGGAAACTGGGATTTGTGTTATCAAATACAGACACCTGAAGTGTCACCTAATAAAGAAATTAATGCCACCAGTGTGTGCCAGGTTCAAAGCAAGGGCTCATTTGTTAGCCCTGTGAGCTTTCAGCTGGGAGTTCTCAAAATGCTGATGATTCCCAATAACTTGCAATCCTAGAATGAATCCCAAAGGCAGCCCATACCCACTGGAGCCTAAGGCAAGTTATTTTTGTGCAGCAGTAAAAACAGACTCCAGCCGCAGCAGTTCCAAACGCAGCTCTGTAACATTGAAACAAAACCCAGGAGCAAGTCCTCCTCTGCAAAGCTTTTAACCTAAATGAGAGCACCAGTCCCAGCCCACAAAGCCCTGACTCTGGCTATCACTGCCCAAAGTCTTGGGACCACAGTGAGATGCTGCACTGCCTCTGCATTTCAGTCTCTGTCTCCTGACAATCTGAGACAGAAGAGTTGTGCTTGTGCTTTTCATTTCCTCCCCATGTGGGGACAGCAGGCAGGGGACCAACAAGATCTTGGTTTAAGTGGATATCAAAACATTTTTAGAGCAATGTGCCTAAACACATTTTTATTAATAATTAATAACGCCTCCCATACTGAAGCTGATGAGGATGTAATCACTTACAGGGTCTAACCCAGACCTGTCCAGCTCAAGAGGGATGCAAGGGGCTTCTGGCAAGCTTTGGAACTGACCTTTAACAAGGCATCTTCTCAATAAAAGAAGAGTTTAAAAAGCCTCTTCAAATCCATTTTTAAAGGTAACTGACACTATCTAAGAAATTAATAACCATACCTGCAAAATTAAAATGGGAAAGGGATTTTGAGTGACACACAGTTATTTAACACTTCAGTGCATGTAACAAAAACTGCATACAAAAGACCATTCCAATCTGTATTACTTCTGTCTGGAGTACAGACCGTGGCCCCTAGTGACACACCTAAGCAATTCACATGTCCAGATAATGATTCCCAAAGGGTACAGCCTTGCAGAGTAACAATTAACAGCTAGAACTATCTGTTTCTTTTATTTTCCCAACGTTAGTTTCTTTATGCAGTGGCTTGCTTTTTTCCTCTTGTACTTTGTTCTGGTTCAGGGCATTTTCAGACGTTTGATCCCCACTGGTGGACACAGGATCTAAAACTACCACAGATTCTGTCTCTTTTTCGCTGCTAGAAGATTTTCTTGTCAATTCTGTGTGACTAGTTGATCTAGGGGAAAAAGGATAAATACATAAATACAAATGACAAATTCACATATTCAAAACAGCAAAAAAAATACAGAAAAGCATTTCTATTAGTAGCACATACGACCAAGACAGGTCTGCTAAGCTAATAAATAGATTTATGGATTTAACAGCTGTTATGTACAGATAGCAGCACACAAAATGCAACAGTCACATTCCCTCTCCTGGATCACTTGCTAAACCAGGCATGGAAGATGAAAAATGAACTCACAAGGCACTGAAAAACAGCTTCTCCACACCTCTATCCCAGAGCCACCTGCTTGGGGGCTGCACTGCACGACAGGCGCAGCACAACCAGAAGTTTCCTTGGCTGCTGCTGGTCTCACTGGGAGCAAGCACTCACTAATCCTTTCTGGAAATTCACCTACTGGCTTTGCTGAACTATCAAGGGCATTTGACCCACGCTCTGTGCTGCAGAAATGGGGTGACACCACCATTGTTTGCAGTTCAGGGATTCGTGTGGATAAAAAGCCTCCGAGCAGGGAGGAAAGAAAGGTCAGAGACACCTGGGTTGTCAAAGCTGGCATCAGCCTATGAATACTAAAAGCACTTGTCTGTATTCAGAAGCTTCGTACTGGTGCTGAAAACATCCATCTTTAGATTAGCTGGAATGCACCAGCAGAGAACATGGCAAACACTGGGAATGCTCGACCTGAGCAAGTGGCAGATTGGGGTCTTCCCACTACCACCTTAACCCTGGTGGGTGGGTAAACAGGGAGTCTGAGAGCACAGCCTTGTGCCTCCTGCACCCTGCATTCCAGAGCCTGAGCCTCCAGAGCCTGTCAGCCCAGATCCTGAGCCTTCCAGAGCCTGAGTTTTCCAGCGCTGAGCCCCTAGAACCTGAGCCCCTCAAACTGGGGAGCTGCTGAAATCCCTCAAGCTGGAAGGTCCTACATGCACTATAGGCTTCCTTCCCCACCCTCCCCTCCCTTTTCCTTTTTTTTTTTCCCTAGATTTTCATGCTTATTTATAAGGAACAGTCTTCCATACTGGTAAGGTAACACCCTTGAGAGGAAAAGGTAGAATCAACTGGAGGCCAGAGGAAGAAATTCAGCTACAGGATCCATCTGCCATGAACTGCCCTTTATTGTGACAGTCTTTGTCCTAAAGAAAATGACAACGAAGAAAGAGGTCACCCCACTCAACAATTAGAACACTGGGCAGGGACTGCACCAGCTCCCACCTGATGGGGAGAGAATAAATGAACAGGTTAAAAAAAAAATCACAGAAACAACAGTTGCTGCACTTTCCATTTCAGAAAGAATTTACTCAGCTTGCTGCTGCAGCGCTGGATAGAGCAAATGAAATTCCATGTTCAAGCTTTAATTAAAAGAATTGTCTCTAACATCAGAATTTTGGTGTAAGTTAATTAATGCAGAAATTGGCACTAATAGATACAGTTTCAGACTCATTTGATTATCATCAGAAGCTAGTGATTTCAAAAGGAAAATAATGCTTATTTTATGCAAAAGTTGTCAATCATTCCAGAGAAATACAAGATGGAGTATTTTGAATGTTACGGCAAATTAAACTTTTTAAAGCAGTGTAACCAGAAGAGGGTTATTTTAAAAAGTGCTACTTTTGAAAAGCTGATTGCCCAACACTATAAAGATGGTCAAAGCCATAAATGCCAAGTTCATTTTTATTTCACTTTGGAGGTAACTATCTTTCAAATCCCAACAGCTGGACTATTTAATACAATCTGGTGAATCAAAGTATAATTCTTCAGTGGGCTCACAGTGGGGAGTCTGCATTAGTGTATGGCAGCATTCCAGCAACTGATGCACAGCCAAACGCTCTGAAGTCTGTTTCATTTGTAACAAAAATGGATAAAATAGCAATCATATTTACCACCTTCAAAGGACAGAAAAATGAAAGATGTCGATATAAAGTAGTTTAATGGAGAAAACCGGTGATTAAATCAGTGTTTGCAGCATAAAAATAAGAATTACTATCCGACTTTGTTGTACCAGTATTGCCTTCTTCAAATCCTTCACACTGGAGCAGCACCAGCCTGACAATGCTGCTGTTACAGCTGAGGCATTGTTAAAAATTATAAACCCTATTTATCAGTTATTCACAGCTTACTTTCAACAGTTTGTCAAGAGCAGAATGTTTCAGTGTGAAGAATGAACATAATTTTGGTGCTCTTTTTCAAAAAACAGCGTCTACTCATACAAATAAAGCTGGGAAAAGCAATGAGTAAAGACAGTTTGCCACAATTTGGAAAAACTCAGTTTTGTCCAGCCAAGGTATTTGCATTTAGTTCTATGCAAAGCTCTTCCCTCACTGAGATTGTTAATGCTATTATCTATGTTCTTGTTATTTGTCCAACTATATATTTAAACCAGAAATTGAGACCCTAGTTCTGTGGTACTCATTCACACACAGCTGTTCACAAGTCTGCATGTATTTTTTTATGGCTAAACGCACCAAATCTAGACTGTGAAATATGGATTTAGATGATAAATGCATTTGGGATATGCAATATTCCATGCTTTGTTATGTAAGAGTATCAGAAGCAATTTGTTCTGTTTATATAGTTACAGAATCTACAGAAGGTGTAAATACTAAAGGGTTACTAAAGTCTGTGAAGTAGCTCTGCTATGACCTTTGCATAAAATTTACAGTAGGAGTACAAAAGGACAAACTAAGGATCAGATTGTGAACTGAGACTTGGATTTTCTTTGTTTCCTCTGGTAATATTAGAACCTTGGCATTATTTAACCTGGGCTGGTGTTCTATTCATGAAATCATTGTAAAATCATTGTGATACATATCCATTAGAAAACAGAACTTTATGTCAGTATTCATTGAGAATAAAAGCAAGAACTGCAGATGTGTCTATTATTTCAGAATTCTTTACAAGGTAGGAGAGTAAACTAAAGAAAACCCCAGGCTAATAGTGAGCAACAGTAAAAACACACCAATTCCAAGGTTAGAAAGTCTGACAAAGAATTCCACCACAGTACTACCAGTATTTGTCCAGCAGTGATTACAGGGAATATAAACAGTGGCACTGGTGAATAAACTCTCTGTTCCTTACTGACAGTATCAGTGCTACCTGCAACACCAGACATCTGAGAAGGAAGTGCAAAAACTCCCCTCCATTTCAGAGTGTCCCTGCCAAAAGCTGAGTACAAAGGTGGTCAGCACAGCAGCCAGCAGAACAGAACTGCAGACAATCTGTAGCATGGAGATTGTTCCCATTTTCAGGTGCTTCTTTTGAAAAAGCTCAGAAAGATCAGCAAATTTACTTAAATGAGGAATCTTGGAGAGCTTCTGCCTGCACTGAGAGGGCACACAAAGAGTACAAGCTAAGAAAAATGTCTCAGTAGCTTTTAAAACAGTTAAAACTGAGGAGACCTCCAACTTCCAGAACATCCCATTGTTTTCTTCAGCTGTTGTTTAAACTAAATTGCCCACGTTCAAGCTGCACTGGAAAACCTTTGCAGTTCATTCCAGCTGAGGCTGAGCTACTCCCTGCAGAGCTGGTAGATGATTTGGGGTACTAAGATTACAGCTAGGAGAGGGAGGACAAATCCTTTAATTGTATAAAATCATCAGATTAAGACTAACCCTCTCTGTAGTGCACTCTGTCAGCAGAGAACTCTGCACCCTAGAAACACAATGTTTACCAGGTGCTGAAAAAAACCTCACCAAACAACCAAAAACCCGGGGGCAGAGCCAGACACACCCCATCCTTCTGTGCCTACACACTGCAGGGGGGCACGGGAACTCCCTTTGCTCCCAAGGAAAATAAATTGTCACCTCTTCTTACAGCTGTCCCAGAATTACACTCATGCTGGGTTAAACACTGGGGAAGAGATCTGCAGAGGAAGTTCCCTGCACACTGAGGTAAGGCCTCAGTTTCTCTACAGGACACACATTACTGATGTCTCCCCCCTGAGCACCACCTCAGCCAAATTTCACACATTCCAAACCATCTCCTTAACGGCTTCAGACACACAGGAACCTCTTGCACTGAAATAACACCTCACCTAGGGGTTCTACACTCAGGTTTACTATAGCAAGCTGCACATTAAAATCCAGGTGAAGAAAAAAGAATAAACTCTGCCCTGCAAGAGGAATAACGTGGCAATTATGAGACATGCAGTCCTCTCCTGTGATGGGAAAGGTTTGCTGGGCTGCTGCAAACATTAAGAAGTTACACCTTGGTTAGATTTCAAGGAATTGCAAATGATGAGGGAGATGCATCCTTTAACCTCAGGTGGGAATGACGAGAAGAGAATTTCTCATGCAGGGTATGCAGTCCAGGCAGGGCACTGTTTGTTTTTAACACGAGCTCCTTTAGGGAATGCAGTGGTGCCACAGGAGCAGAGTGTGGAGGGAAGCAGTCCCTGCTGCAGAGCACACAGGCCAGGGTGAGTCACTGAACCAGCTCTTGTGGCCCCCCCAGGATACCCAAAAAGGCTGGATCACATGCCCTGGTGTAGCTTCACTCATGCACTGAGCCCAGGGATGCAGGATGCACTGAGGGCACTCCAGAATACAAATCAAAGCATAGCAAACGCAGACAATAGGGAGATTTGCTTCAAAAGTGCTCCGCTGATCCAAACTCAGCTGCTTCCAGGGAAGGCCAGAGAACTGCCTAATTACAGAGCCAAGTTGTCAGACCTGCTGGCTAGATGAACTCCCCTCTGCTTCCAAGGAGCCCTGTTCCCAACAGTGCTTTCACACCTTGGAGCCTGGAGGCAGCTTCTACCAACCTTTGCTGCAAACAGGACCCAGGAGAGAAAAGCAAAGCAATTGCTCTGTAAGGTGGTGTGGGGCCTGCAGGTTATCCCTGCTCCTCCTGCCAGCCTGGCCACACAGCAATAGGAGAGCCCCAGCACCTTCTCTCTCGCTGGAAATCATTCCCTATGGATGAGTGTTCTCAATTAAGCAGGTTCACACCAGTGACTCAGTGCAAGGAAGCCCTGCAGCACTAAGGACTCTGGCCCACCACATTTGTTTTAATGCTTTAAACAGATAAATTAAAGTGAAATGTGTCTTTCAGGATGTCACTGAATAGGCAAGCTGAGAAATAAATTGAGCTTCACATATGCTTTTATAACACATAACAACTGTGACTGTCAACACAAGATCCTTTTCACTGTCAATTCACCACGCATTCTGCGAGACCTTGGGGCCTGCAATTATTTCATTTCCTTTCTTGTAAATGCAATTTCCACTTGGTTTGTTGGAATAAAAGTACACAAAAGGTGGCAGGAGTTGCTTGTATTTTCTGGTTTGTTCAAAATTGTAGAAATCCACAAACTACAAACACAATTTTCAGGAACAACCTCACCTTTCAGGGTAGGCGTTCAAGAAAATGCAATGGCATTATTCACGTCAGAACAACTGTTGAAAATATCTTCATCTTTCTGGTTAAATTAAAAGGAAGATCATTTTTCTTCTAAGGATACTTAAATGAAATAAAAGGGGAAAATACATATGATTGAAAATGGCATTCTGCTTTTAATTCTTTGTGGGAATTAAATACAACTGTAGAGCACAAAAGGAAATTGGGCTCTTTATCCACTCAAATGATGAAAGTACCTGCATAAGAGTGAAGGATCAGCTCATAAAAATAGATGCAAACTCAATATTCAGCTCATTTGTCATGACTTCCTCCTCTGAAAAAAGCAATGGAGACTTGCTGGAATTGGTACTGGTGGTATTTTCTAACTGACAGAGCAGGAAATCAGAAGTTTAATTAGCCATAGCTACAGTATTTTTCCAATCTGATTTGTCTCATTTCTTTCCTTTTCTTGAAATGACAAACTGAAAAGCAACCAGGCAAGGCAACCGAAGCAAGTGCACAGCCTAATTCCAAAAGGAGCTTGGAGAACAAACCAATCCTCCAGGGAATCTGAAATAAATTTTGCTGAAGTAGGTTTAACTCTGATGCTGGTTTCAGGTCTTCAGTTTGCTGTGATGAAAGATTCTGCTGCCCATCTGTGCAAACACAGCACTATTTTTTTTGAAACTTGAGATTTCAAGGTAATTCAAAATTTTTACAAACAAATTTTCAAGAGCAGTCAGGACTTGTTTTGGTTCAACAGAAACTGCCCTGCACACCAGCATGTAGACTGAGATGACTCACATGATTGTATTTTTTAAAGTGCTTGCCACAACTACTTTTAATCAAGAGTCAACAATATAACTACCACTCCTCTTCAGGATATGGAAAAAAACCTCAACCTTGTTATTCTTCAAAATTTCTTGAGGGGTTTTTTTTTTGACTGAAGATGAACATTTTTTTGAGGAATGTTCACAGGTTTTAGAGGGAAAGAACTTATATTACAGAGAATTTAATTTTCCCCTTCACATGAGACTGCAAATTATTTGGGGAGTCAGTGGTAAACAGTGTATGTTTATCTTGTTAATCGAAACTGATATTAAATCACTTTCCAAACAC
This sequence comes from Brachypodius melanocephalos, assembly GCA_013398615.1. Lineage (NCBI taxonomy): Eukaryota > Metazoa > Chordata > Aves > Passeriformes > Pycnonotidae > Brachypodius > Brachypodius melanocephalos. Next base: position 7,501,006 of record VZSR01000514.1, read on the forward strand.
ACCAGCTAAACACATCTTGTACTACAATATATCTAGAAATCCATATTCTACTTACTGTAAAGTAGGCTTGGAGTCTGTAGCACCCTTAGGCTGGCTGGGGACAGGACCTGAGTTGGGTACTTTGGAAGTGAATTCTGTCTCCACGTCCTTCTTGCTCAATGCTGCCTGTGGGGCACTGGCTCCTGAACCCAGCACAGGCAGAGACTTTGATTCTGATGTGGCCAAGATTCCAGTGGGACCTAAAATCCAAAGAAAGTTTAATGCTTTTGTTATCCAGATTGGTCTAGAAACAACACAAGAGGAGAGCAGAACTCAAGCTAACTGCAGAAATCAACATGGAATTTTAATGAACAGCATCCAGTGCAAGTGAATATCAAAATACTGCATTTGCAGCTTCTGCTCTCCCCACCAAGATTTTCCCTTTCTTGTAGCACAAGCAACACTTGCTGTGTTGATCCTCCTGCCTTCCTTCTGGGGTGGTGGTAAGCCCTTCTGCCCACACAACCCTACCCAGGCACAACTTTGGTGTTCTCCCAGCCTGACTGCAGAAAAGCCTGTTCCCAGTACTAATGAGGAATCAGTGAACTGTCTGCAAAGTCCAAGATAAAACTCTACAGTGACATTCAAACCAGCCACCCCTGCATCAGCTATGGCATGGACTTACACTTGCATAAATATGTTTGTAGCCAAGTAGAACATCAACAGTTTCTTACAGAAAATGACAGTAAAGGACAGCATAAAAACTGCAGACCCCTGGTCTGCAGAGAAGGTTAATTCAAATCACCAGTCCTAAGTATCATTTCTCTGGCTAGCATTACTTTCAACAGCATTTTCACAGCAGGTTCAAGCAGTAAGTCCTGCAACAACACCTGAGCTCCAGGCTGGAAAGAGAAATCTGAGTGTATGTGTCTGTGTGTGCAGAAAATCTTGACAGATGCATCTCTTGGAGAAAATGGGATAAAAAGCAACAGGGAAGGGAGTCACTGTAAAAGAAAGTTCTCCACAATGGCTGCAATGGCAGTGGTCTGGAAGAGAATGTAAAGCTTCCAGAGTCACTGAATGCAGGGAGAGGAGGGCACTCCTCTGAAGTGCAGCACTTACTGCCACTGTCCTGGTCAGTGGTCACTTTCCGGCGCCGCAGGACTCGCTCCAGCTCCGTTTCACCACTGTCGGTTTCAAGGGACTTCAAGCTTCGGGAACTGGTGGATTTATTCAGTGTTTCCTACAGCGAGAAAAAGGCATGAGAAACTCTCTGATGACAGATGAGGCCTTGCCAAGCAGCTCAGTGCACAACTCCAGAATCTTTTACAGTGCAGTTCCAGAGCAGCATGCCAAGCTCTTCCATCGGTACCACAGGAGCATCTGGGATCCACTCACCCTCCCACCCTTACCTGGACTAATGATACAGGGAAAATCCACACTTACTACACACTAGGGGGTTGATATTAGGCTTAAGAGAAATGCCCTGGCCCTGTCACTAGTGAACAAATTCTGATGTTTGTGGCAAACTGCCAACTTCCTCTATCTTAATATTTGAAGGATCTTAAGAAAGTACTAGAGTTACCATGCAAATAATTAACCTCTGGTAGCAAAAAGCCAAAGATTCATCTTCTACTGCTCCAGTGGGTTTTATATTTTAGCATGGTGCTGTGTTGCTGCATCCTGGTGTATACATGTATCTGCAGAAATCAGAATTTATCAGCTACAACTGCAGCATATTATATCCTATAATGTAGCTGATCTGCCACAAACCTGACCCTATGTCTATATACTTCAAGGTTGCTCTTTCACACAGAGTCATACCTCAAGCTGAAACAGTTTTTTATAAATACAGAACAGAAATAAATGCTGTTACTGCCTTATGCCAAGGCTAGCATGTGGTATCAGTGAAGCTGCAAGTCCAGGAGCACTTTTCTTAAAGCGGGAGGAAAAGAGGCTTTAAGCAAAGCCTGAAACCTCACAAACTCGCCTACAGGAATTTAAACACACATTTAGTGCATACTGCATGCATCTCCCAACTCACAGCTGCTGGATCAGAACCTACTTGATTGTAAAATTTGCCCCAAATGTTTATAATGCAACTGGAAATTTGGTAGCCATATACTGTTTCATTCTCCCTCTGAGTCTTCCCATAAATCCTGTTTATTGAGCCTTCCAAAACATGTCAGACTCATACAGCATTTTTCCAGACCATAAATAACATTCTATTGACATATTTTGTTTATAAGCACATAACTTTTGAGCAGAAATAGCCAAGGACAAAAGTTGCAAGAGCTGTGCTATTTTTGGGAGTCCTGCAAAGAAACTTAGTTCTTCACTCCTACCTAGAAGTTAAAAAATTTCCTTTCAGAACCATTTGAAATTTAACTGAGCAGGTTATTCATTAGTAGTATGCTCCAGATCTGTACAAATGCAACTCAAAAAAGGGAGTCACTCAAACTCTGGAATTTGCACAACATAAATGTGTTTTGTTTGTAACAATTCCATGGAGGTCTACACAAAATGCATAATTAGTGTAGTAGCAACAAACGTTTACTCCATCACACCCCCATGTTTGTTGTCTGACTGTGCATAATCACTGCTCTCAAGAATAGACTGGAGTTGCATTTTATACAGTTTTTCTTGCACTGCAAACACCCTGGAAGGCTCAAAAGCACCGAGCCTGACACAGAAGGGCAGTGCCTGCAGGTTTCTCCCTGCTCCCCCTGCAGTGCACAGTCCAGTCTCCCCTGATGCCAGTGACACAGTGCTGAAGAAATTAAACAGCTATTAGAGAACCAAGGGACCCTGGGCAGGAGAGCTCTGTGCAACCCTCACTGCTCCAAACAGCACACCACATTCCACTATTCCTGTAATTATGGAATTCTGCTTAAAGCACACTCTCAGTGTTGCATTTCATTCCTTTCCTATTTACTGCTGCATTTAATTATGCATCCCTCTAATTAGGGCTCAGCATTAGGGTCTGTGATTCTCTAGACCATTTCTTCCCTTGCTTTCACATGACTGCAGAACAGCAACTTTAACACATCACTGGTGCCCCACTGTTGACTTTAAATCACAGCAGAAGCTGTGGCTACAACTCTGCAGTACTTGCATCCCCCAAAACACCACTGAGCTGTTTTTGGTAAGGGCTGATTTAACCACAGAGAATGATTGGCTTCACCTTCTGTAGAGTGGAAGTGAAGCATTTTGCTTCAACACTGGCAGAATTTCACCTGACAAAGTGGCACTCCAAAAGCTTCAGGGTCACAGAAGTCAGGGAGCAAGAACTACAGCTCCTTCTGACTGTTACAATTTTAGTTCTGGTGCAAAAGAAGCAACAGGTTCAAAACAAGCAGTGCAACACTTGAGTAAAGAACACAACAGGAGCAAACCAAGCACATTGCTCTCAACTGGACTGAACATGCCTGATGTTTTTATTTTGTGATAAGGGGTTATGTGGACAGCTCTTCAGAATCCATTTTCTCTACATATAAATGCAGACAGACCGGAGCTATTGCCTTATTTAAACTTCACCTATGCTAACAGGAAATCTGGTGCCATAGGAAAGACACCAGTTGATGACAACTCTGTATCTACTACATGTGCAGTCCAGGGGCTTTACTTTGGACTAGATACAGATACTCAGCTGCCTCTCCATCCCTAAGCATCCCCACTGAGTATATGGAAAGTTTCCAAAGAATCTATGGCAGACACAGACCACAAAATCCCCTCTAGTGGCAGGAGTACACAAACCCAGAGCAGAGTGCAAACCCAAATTCTCCCAGCAGGACCAAAACCAATCCTTAAGTCAAACCAAAGTCAAAGGTGGAACTGGGGGATTTGCTCCCAAACTGCTCTATGGCTTCAAACTAAAATGCAGAAGTTTCACAGTTTGCATGGAAGGCCCTGTCAGCTCAATGAGAAGAAAATTAAATATAATATGAAGTTCCCTTACCAGAATGCCTTTGAGTTCTTTCATTGCACTTTCAGAGGGCTTTGGTGTTTCTGGCTGTAAACAAACACAACACACAAATGTTAAAAACCACATGAAATTACTCAGGACAGAGTCTGTGCCTGCAGAGAGACCTCACACAGGGGCTGCTGCCCAGGCCTGTGGGTGTGTGACACTCCTCTGTCCCCTCCTCCCATGGGCACAGGGCTAACATTCCACCTATTTCCTTACTCAGATGAAGAGGAGAGCCTCAGCTCTCAGCACTCTGAATCACAAATTATACATAAAGATTATGCTTTTGTGAAGGAGGTAAGCAATGTTCTACAGTGGCCACATCCAGGTATTAGGTGTAAGTGTTGCATAAAAGAAAAAAAAAGTGCTAATGCAGACTACTTGTTGATCATCCCCTTTAACCACTTCAGGTATTCTCTCTGTGCTTTTTGTTTCTTAGAAGCTGTTTGTTCACAAGCTTCTTTTCTGTGTCAAAGAAACTGGCCTTTATTTACTTACTGCTGCCTTCATTTATTTTGTTCTTCAGGTATATGCTGCTCTAATTAATTTTATCCAAAATCAAGCTAAGTAAATGAGGGGAGGAAAATGTATTCTTCTGAATATTTATTCTGAGTAACAGAAAAGTTTATTTTCAGTGTAAATTACTGTAGTTAGCTAAAATTATTGGTCTGCTGCTTATTCCAAACCTTTGTTTTAGGCCTGCTTGACTGGTTGACCGGTCTCAGGTGAACTCCCTTTTTAATCCTGTCCATCATTTCTTCCACAGCTTGCCTCTTCAGATCCGTGACTTCTTCACCTGCTAAAACAGTCAAAGAGCAGATCACGCATCAGATAGGAACTGCAGAGAAATGGTACAAAGTAAAAACCAAGTTCTCATTCTGGATACAGGGATCTTTGCTATCAGCTCAGCTGCCCCAAGCTCCTCAAGGATAAAATGCCAACCTACACTGAGGATCCTGATATTGCAAATGCCCAAATGCAGAAGTTTGGACAGAAGCAGGGCCCACATCCTGAAAAAAAGCAAAGCTCCTGGAACAGGATAATTTGGGAATTAAAAAAGCTCAGTGCTCTAAGCTGAAGCACCAGGGACTGAAAGATCACTGGGGCTCAGCAGAAATTTCCACAGCTCCACTGACACAGGAGAAGCTGACAATGCCCCATGACTTCTCCCATTTCACACGGGATGAGGACCTGGCTGGAACAACACAGCAACACCTCAGCCTGAACTAAACATACCCCTTCAAAAAACACTGCTTCAAGATAAAATCACTGCATAAAGATAAAAAACTGAAATGCCATGAAAGGAAATGGTTGCTTTTTCAAGAGATTTGGTGTCAGGACTGCAAAATATTCAGATGACATGTGAAGCTCTGTGATGAACCGGAATAATACCTGTTAATGTAGCAGCATTCTGGATAAGGAAAAAAACACCCTTGACATACCAGAAAGGGGAGAGGGGAGGAAGAGCATTTAAAGCAAATACTTGGAGAAATAGGGTTGATCCTATTCAAAGCTGCAACCTTGTACCTTATGTAACAGGAATTTTAAAAAGACTTCTGCTCTCTCACTTGTCAGGGTACTATTGATGATTCATAGAAATGTGGTTTCTGTATTCTAAGCCGATTTAATGTCAGGCTTTAATTTCACAAACAGGCTGTTTCAAATATAAAAGCTTAATTGGTGGTATGGGATAGAAACCACTCATTCTAAGTCCTTAAAAGGGGTCAAAACAAGCCTCAAGTTTGATATAATAACTAGATTGAGAAAGAACTTTCTCCTTTTTTATTTTTATTTTAAGAACAGCTCAACTATTAAGAGAAAAAGCAGTTTATATGTAATTGAAGAAAGGTCAGAACTGTGAGTTTACTAATAAATAATGAAAGAATGGGGAGAGTGAATTTCATAGTATTTCCTGCAATCACTGTTTGTGACAGCCTCAACATAAAGGTGTAATCAAAACATCTAGGATGCTTCAAGGTAGGGAACCCTGGCAAATCAAGGCACCATAACTGGACTTCTATTGAAAGATGAGATTGACTCTTCATCAGAGATCTTGGTACAAGGTCATCTCTCCAACTATCCTATCCAGACCAACAACCTTGTTTATCTCAGACTGGTAACCAGTTCCCAGAAATTCCCCCAGGGATCTGCCCAAGTCATCCATTTCTCAGCTCCTCACCTGAAAATGGGAGGAGTGACACTTTCTTTCCCCCATTTCCTGCCTGTTGGTTCCACGCAACAATCCAGCCTGACTTACATACCATTAGTCTGCTAACAGCAGGGGGGTTTTTAACAGTTATATCCTATAATTTCAGCCAGGTTCCCTTCTTTGTTTAAGTGGCAGCAAATGAATTAAGCAATTCACTACAAACAAACTCCTGCTGTTTCAGAAGGAAGAGAGAAACAGCAAGAAAATCCCTGGTTATTTAACTGGCAATGCCTGTCTAACTAGCTCTGACTCTTCAGGCACTCACAGTCATTTGTAAATCTGTACTTAACTCCTATTCTCAACCTACTAAGTTTCCAGCTTCCATTAACAACAATAAAATGCAATTTCAGCTGTTACTTTGCATGCAGAGCCACCTTAGTGCAAGACTGTTTTGTTTTAGGTTTTCGGTGTTATTAAAGGATTAGGATTACAGTCAACTCTGAGTGGCAATTTCACAAGATATGAATTGAGGGATGAAAACTGAAGTATTTAACAAACAAGCTCTGTGGAGAGGCTCTGGAAGAAGAAATTGCCGTGTGGAAGTTCAGAAATTTCCCCGTATTGTGCTGAATATAACCTGCTCTCTGTTTAATGCTCATAGGTTTGGTCTTCTGCCTCTTCCAGGTACCCTGTGGAAGCACAAAGCCCTGCACATGCTGCAGCTCAAGCAGGAAGATTAGAACTTTTCTCCAGTTACAGTAAGTGCTAGGTCTTCCCTTGACATTTTTGACCTGCAGCCTCAAAGACTGTTCATACTCAAATCCTTTTGGAAAAAGTAAATTGGATGCTGATGACCAGTTCAGTTGGGGAGGCAGAGATGGCTATGAGGACCACACCAATTTACTTGGGATCTCGAGGAAGTAGAATGCAACAGAATGTTTCTGTTGGAAGGGCCCTGCAGTGATCATCTGGTCTGACAGCCTGACCACTTCAGGGCTGACCAAAAGTTAGAGCATCTTCTTAAGGGCCCCAAAAATTTACAAGCTTGGGGCATCAACCACCTCTCTCAGAAAGCCTGTTCTAGTGTCTGACCATTCTCATCACAAATAAATTTTTCCTTATGTCCAAGCATTCCCTGATGCAGCTTTAAACACTCCCATGTGTTCTGTCACTGGATCCCAGAGCTCAGCACCTCCCTCTCCATGTCCCTTCCCCAGGAGCTGCAGAGAGCAATAAAATCACTCCTCAGCCTCTTTTTCTCTGAACCAGACAAGCCCAGAGTGTTCAGCCACCCCTTACAGGAATACCAAAGCTATAGTACCAGAGACACCACTTCCCATCTTGGTGCACATATTCCTGCAATCCCATTTCTGGACTGCAAGGCACAGGAATGTGCTGGGACATGGACAGCTGTAGTTAAAGCTGACAATCAAAAGCATCTGAACCATCTTTATCCCCAGTTCCTCTCCAGCAGCTTTTCCTGCAGTACCAGTGGATAACCCACACAGCTTGAGAAGGGATGAGCCATACCTGACTCCTGCTGAGGAGGTTTCTCCTTCTTGCTCACGTTGGTGTTGGAGTGAGATCTCTTGCGAATCATTGACATGAGAGACCTTGGGGGGAAATGAAACTGCACATTGTCACTCTGTCCTGGGTCACCCACTGCCAGAATGAGCCTGAACAGGGCACACCACCAGCCTGCTTATACCTGATTATACAGCCCCTTACAAAAGACTCATTTAATGGTTCTTGAGTGCAGATGCACTGAATTACCCCCCACAATGCCTCCCATCAAAATGCACCAGAGAAATTTATTTCTTTTTAACAGACATTAGGCACAAATCAAAACACTCCAGATTTGAATATTAAAAGCCAGTGTCTCATTGTGACACATGACAAACAGAAGCTGCTCTGGCATAATAAACAGAAAGAAGAGCTGTAGATGTTGAAGTATTGTTCTCCAGAGCACACTTAAATATGGTGATCAGTATCTCCTCACCATTTCCAAGTTTGTAATCTCCTTACTGTGTCAAATAATTATCCCCTCACTATATTCACAATGTAAAAGTCCACAGCAGCAAATGATTCATCTTCAAGAACAAGTACAAGCTCCTGTGCACATCTGATGTCAGTAAGGCCAGTCATTCCCTATTGAACATCATTCCTTACACAGCAGAGTGACATCCCTGCCTAAAAGGTCAAAATTGTCCCAGAAAAATGCAGCCCACATCCTGAAACAACTTCTATCCACATACATGTCACAGTGCATGAGGAAATAGTCTGACTTTTCTACTACAGGGCTTAAAATTAATAGTTTCACCTATTCCAAACAGTAAATGGCAAAGATTCAAACAAAAAATCCCACGACACCCCTACACCGTTAATTCATGCTATCCATCAGTGAGAAAGGAACAAACAGGCCAAATGAGTTAATGGACATAAAAGAAGCAAAAGGCCAAACACAATCTTTCTGAACATGTTTAGTTTCTAAAACCAATGCAAGATGCACAAAGGGATGAATTCTCCCCAATAATCAAATCTATTCATATGTTTAACACCGTAGTTAACAAGACTCCTGGATGTCATTTCTATTATAGGAGGTTGCAAACTATCATCAAAGTTCATTTATTCCTAAAACCAAGCAAACAAGAAGAAGATTAGCTGAATTTTTAAAATTAACTAAGCACCATTTAGTGTTTAGTTAATTCATTTGAGTCTAATGCCTGATACATCAGCATAGACTGGTCATCTTCTTTTATAGTCCTTTGCAGAAATCAAACCAAATTTTGGTAATTTTGCCCAAAACTGCTTGATGACTGGGTGTCTGGGTAGTGATTTTCTCTTTTTTTCCTCTCCTTTTTAAATTATGAAAGTGATTGTGGGAACTCAATGGAGCCTGCATTTTCATCATCAGTATCTGACATGAAGGGACACACAATAATCTAACATATCCTTTGGTTCAAAGGAGTTTTCTTGGCAATAGAAAGCATTTCACAAGTCTATAATTACAGCTATCAGGTGAATAGAAAAAAAAAATAATCTCCTAAATTTAGAGGAGACAGGTATCCCTCCTCCTCCAAAGCAAAGTCTAGACAATTTGTTAGGCTTGGCAAGGCAGACACTGTTCAGAATTGGTCAGGGTGATAAGTCTGGGGACAGGTGGGGCACTGAGCGTGTCCTGCTGCTCAGGAGCCCCAGACAGGTGCAGAAAGGCTTTTTCCCTTTAAAGACACTCTCCCTGCTTGGATGCCAGCTGATGTAAGGAATTCTGCTGGTGCAGAGCAGCCCGGCTGTGCCCGGGGTGGAAGCACTCACCGGATGGGGTTGGGAGGAGGAGGAGGAGGGAGAGGCGGCGGCGGAGGCGGCGGAGGAGGTGGGGCAGGGTTTGCAGACTGCTGGATTCGCTTCTGGAGTTCATCAACTGCACAGGAGCAAGGAGACAAACCACAGTGAGTTCTTGGGCTCTTTCATCTCCTCTGAAAACCAGCTTCCATGGTTTAAGAAAAAAACTCGACTAATTAAGCAAAGAACAAAAAAGACTAAACCACACCACTGCCAGAAATCGATCTTTTGACATTTTCTACCAAGAACAATGCACAGGATTCCCATTAAAACAGCTACCTCCAACCTGAGTTACTGCTGAAACTGAAACTCTCCCTTACACAGGATTCTTCAGAAAAAATGACAGAGCAGGGAAAACCTGATGCCATTGCTGCAGTGGTCTATCTGAGGTTGTATTTGAGATTAAAGAAATTAACAATTTCAACCTGCAGACTTTTCTCTGTTTCGCTGATGGTGTGGGCTTTTCCCCATAAAAATGGTTGAAACTGGGTGGTGGCAGAATGGGGTTTTTTTCTCTCTTGTTTTCATGTCAGACCTAAAATGTGGAAATTACTTTTCTGCATCTGATATGCTGTCAAATATAATTAAATGGGGAAGGGCAGAAACAGAGGAAAAAAAAAAAAAAGTCTTGAATTTCTTTTAGTTACAGAAATCCAGAGCAACTGTTCTGTGTACAGTAGGTTACAGCAGAAGTAAGAATATGATTTCCAAAGTGGATATGGTTCTTTGTCCTTGCAATGATGGATTCAAATTAACATCACTGTATTTTAAACTTGCTTCTAAATTTTAAAAGGTAAAAAAAAAAATAAAAATCAACTGAGTGACTTTAAAGTCCAGGTACCATCTTTTGTGTCTTTCACACAGACACCCACTCCCATATATGTATCCATCTGTTAAGACTCAGGGTAAGCTAACAACAGGATTTTTGTTCCTTACAGAAGTTTTACGAGGTTATTGCTTCACACACATTTTGGACACAGTCGTCCTGCAGCTGAAGGCAGCTGCTGTACTTCATCTAGTGAAGCAAAGGTCTGGATCACAGCTACACAAAAGCTTCTGGGGTCTCAAATGTGGATGTGCACCAACCACCCCTATACCGCACTATACCCCTAAAATGAAAGTTATTACACAATTTTACCTGAATGCTTTAGGTCTCTAGCTTTTTCTTCTGCATGCTGACACTTCAGCTCCAGCTCTTTTTTATCTTCTTCCAAAAGTTCTAGTTGCTGTTTAAGGCGACTAATCTCCTTATGCAGTGACTGATTCTGTAGCTGCTCTTCTAATTCTTTAATCTGCAGTTGGCAAACAAGAGCATTCATCACAAGAAAAGGCATTTTCTGTCCCTCCCATTGGCAAATAACCCACTAGGCACAGTTGAAACATCATGTTATAGTATAGGAGTGAAGCATAAGTCCCAGAAAAAGGAAAATTTTTGAATGAGAGCTGGAAAGACTCTTCTGAGAGATGTCAGAATTTTCTGTTATGACCCCAGCTTGCTTTATCTCCTCTTTAAAATATATCTTTAGCTCCAAATTACTTAAGCTTTATACTGTTCCCTTCTCTTTTTATAGAGTTTTTAATCACATAATTAGAATTTCATTTCAGAACATTTCCTCATTTGAAGCACGAGAACATTGACATTTTTGTTCCCTTACTCCTTCCACTGACAGGCTCATTATTTAAACTCCCTTGTCTCAACTCATGCAGATGCCAGTGGGGGAATTATGGAATATCTGATTCAGAGGCAGCATTCAGATGCAGAGTAGCAGTAACTTCACAGCTCCCTAAATATATACATTTTGCTCTAGACTTCAAAGTAGCCAAAGATGCAGAGGCTTTCTATGTACTGGCAATTATTCTTCCAAAATACTCATTCAGAGCATTTGAGATTGCATAGTTTTAGTATTGCCGCATTGATGAAAGGACAGGAATTGTTTACCTATCCTTGGTGTTCTCTACTGACAGAGTTTTAGGAACAGGCCTCAGGGCTAAAGCAAAGCTCATTTCCAGGCTTTCCTGGGAAGCAATGGTGAATTCTCTCAGTAAAGAGAGTGACCTCGTCCAGTTTCAGTGAATGTATTTGTTTATATCCCATAGTTTAGATCCTCTCACACCACTTTGCAGATTCACCTTACACTGCCCTGCCCCAGCATGTCTGGCTTTCCCCCATCCATTTGTTCAGCAAGACCCAGACCTGTGGGTGCACTCCCTATCTCTCACCTCCTGTTCTTTCCTTACACCCTCAAGACACCCTTTGTATTACTCAATGTCCAAAATATTCTCTTGTCATCTCTTCATTTGATGGAACCTGACTCACTTGCACTTTAGTGGCACTCAGAATAAAACACTTGCCTAAACCAGAGCCTTCAGGCTCAGGAGCCTTCGGGTTCTGTACTCATACCTCAGCAGTGACTCAGAAGAAGGGAATCACAACTCCCTCTGAAATTTAGTTCTTAAACTCGAAGTTCTTACCAGGGGATATGATCTCAAGTAATTCTGAATGTAATTAAGACACAGCACTCCATAAATTCTGGAGGTTTTCAAAGACTTTCAGATGAGATGAAAAGAAATTCTGTTTTACCTTTTGCTGGTGTTGAAGCCTCTCTTCTTCTAATGTGTGAGTTAGCTTAGCATTGTCATCCAAAGCCTTCAAAAGCTGTTGATCAGGAGCAGAATTTTGCAGAAGCAACTGGCTCTGCCTTTTCATCTTGTTTTGTTCAATAAACATCTGTCAAAACAAGCCCACCCCCGACAAAAACAACAGTCAGGGAGGCATAGTCTAATGCTAAAACAGCAATTGGAAAGAAAATGAGATATTAACATCATGTTAATGTGGTAGGAATGATGAAGAAGAAGCTGAGAGGGAAGGGGAAAGGAAGGGGCAAGGAAGCTTTAGAGCAAAATTCACAAGAGCTAAGCTCACACTGAAAGGAACCAGGTGTTTGCTCAGAACCACCCAGTGCTACACCTCCATCACCCACACGTTGGCAGCATTCAGAATGTAAACACATCTCTCAGCTCTGTTTCCTGCAAATAGGAACAATCTGAGCCCCATTCTGGAGGCTCTGGAAACACTAAAAGAACTCTAGGTGGAAGATAAGATATCTATGAATTCACTATGTGTTTGAGGCTATCTCCTCAAACACATCTGCAAGCCTTGGCATAAAGCCACTTCCTTGAGGGTTAGCTGGATATGTGAAAAATGGAAATTCATTTCTTCAGGAAACAAATTTCAGTCCATGTCTGTGTAATCAGTGTAGACACTTGCCCTGGGAAAAGGCTTTTTAGGACAATTTCAGCCTTTTAGTTCTGATCTTTGTGTTCCTTCCTCTCCCCAAGTCATATTTTTGATGTGGCAAATGAATGCATTGCAGGGGGCGGGCAAAAATCAAAAGGTCTAGAGGCCTGACATTGATAAAAAAATCACACACTCTTCACTTAAGAGGTGCAGAAGTTGTCAGCATATGCAGTTTCCCTAAGAGATCTGCTCCTCCCAGACTGTTTAGGAAGTAGGGGAAAAAAATAAGATTGCTTCCCAACAAAAAAATTCCTAGTGAATTTATTCTGCACCTTGACATCTCTTTCAGGCAGAGGTTTTCCCCCAGGCAACACAGGCTTCCACTCGACAAACTGAGCTGTGCTTGTTCTTAGAGCAGAAACAGGGACTGGGTCGTGCTGAGGTTTCACGTGAGTGTGCACAGGTCAGCAGAGCCACTTCTGGCAGCAGAACAGAGAACAGCCTGAGAATGCAGGTACTCCCTCAGACTGCAAAAACACTGTTGCAGAGCTCAGCAAAAGCAAGGAGATGTTTTAAAAGTATTAGAAATACAAAAGTGCCATTATTATGTCTTTTCAGATTCCCATCCTGTTTATTCACAAACCAGAACTACAGAAACAACACATGGTTTCTTCCCCTCTGATGCCACTTCAATGCTCTGTGATTTGTTTCTTTTAATACAATTAGATATTTAGTATGAGCTGATGCTTGTGGCAAGCACTCTTTGCACAGACACTTCAGCTGAGCCCTCCCAGCAAGCAGCTCTGTGCAGACAGACTGAGAAAAGCACGGACCATGCTTTACCTCCCCTCGCAGCCTGCCTGACCCTGCATGCCAGGAGGAGTCAACTGATGCAGCCCTAACACCAACAAAACCTGCACTGAACACTCCACTGGGCAAAGCTGGGCCAGGGGGGCAGGGAGCAAAGGACTGGAAGCATTTGATGGAGAGGAAATGATGAACGCAGGCGCTGCTGCTGCACTTTGTTATAAAGCAAACAGGAACAAACTGCTGACAGTGCAGAGACAAATGTGCACTGGACATCAGCTCTCTGTCCCCAAATCCTGCCAGTCAAACCAATTTATGCTTAAGTTACCTTATACTAGTAGGGCTGTGGCAAAAACAATTCAAGGGCAAGAGAATTTCAGAATCAAAGCTACCCACAACAATCCATAAAGGTTTGCCTCTGTGCAACATTTCAACTCATTGCAACTCATTCATATTCTTAAAAGAAACAGCATCTTTGAACATTATACTTGAGAAAGGCCTCTAAATCACTGCAAAACAACTCAACAGTGTCTCAAAGTTTTCTGTGTTCCTGTTAAGTCACTCACAGAAGTTAATTTAACCCTGACAGAAAATAACCTCTCTCCAGAAGCCAACTTCAGCAAACATCACAGTTAACCCACTGTGAACTTGCAAAGCAAAGTGAAAACCTGGTTTTGTTGGTTTTTTTTTTTTGAATCTGAAAAATAGTTTAAGGTGATCAATTCCAGATTTTTATTCACCAAGTTTCTGTCACAAAATCCAACCAGAGTTGTTCCAGCCTGAGGGAGCAGAAAGCTGCCAAAACAAGAAGAAATCAAGTGGAGCAACTTGATTTCTTCAACTTGAGCAGATACTTCACCAAGTGTAGAAAATTCATATTCACTTTGTTTCATGTTCTTCTGCAACAAAATTATAAAAATCCTTTTCAAGACCTGGATGAAAACTTTTTCATTCAGAAGCTTTCACATCAAGTCCTGCATTTTCAATTAGCTTTATAATTTGCTTTTGTGATATTGCAAATATGTTCCTGCTCACAAATATGAAAGTGTCCTGAACATCACAGAAAAAAAATTTTTGATTATAAGGTAATGCTGCAATCAGACACATGGGAACCAAATTCTCAAGTTCTCTAGGGAGTCCCATCCATCTCAGAAGTTACTTACACAACTTCTCTAAGTGCCAACATATTCTAAGTGGAAGGGACAAAACCAGACAGGACAGTGGTACTGATTCCAAAATTTTGAAAGGCTGCACTGTTTGACATAGGACAAAAAAGACCCTTGCCAATTAATTCTAACTTAAAATTTAAAAATCAATTCCTGCTTCAGCAGGGCAGAAACCTGACTGTCTGCACAACCCTGAATATTAATTAAAGTGACTGCTGAAAGGGCAAAACAGCTCCTAACAAGATTATTTGGACTAGGTGGAATTTAACCAATTGATGGATTAGTTCCGACTTTGCCACCTGCTAGACAATTATCTGCAGAGCATCCCAATCAACGCTGGAAACGCAGGTCGATAGTGCAGGAATCCACTGAAAACCACGCCTGCAGCTGAAGGCAGGTCACAATGAAAAACAGTTTGCTTACACCTCTATCAATCAGCCTAATTTTTAAAATCACCCATTGTTCTGCAAGCCAGTTACAGATCTTCCTCTCCTCGAGTTTACATAGAGAAGCTGCAAAGTACAGGAAATCTGGGAGCTGGCCACTTTCCATCAGGAGAGTTTTCACAAGAACTGGGGAGGTGGAAAGAAGGGGATGAAAATAATAGAAGTTTTTCCCTTGACCTCAGTGAGGCCATATCTCATTGTCAGCCCCTTACCCGACAGAGCGTTCACTGCAGCTGTTTTTTGTTTACAGCAGGGCTGAAAAAGGAATTCTTCCTCATTAAAAAAGTTAGAAAGCACCTCCATTAGTGTCAAACCCCTGGGAACACCAACCCTTGTTCATGTAAGGTTCAGGATAAAACTGGGTGCTTTCCAACCAACTCTTCTCCCAGGAGTAAAACAATGACAAAGAAGTTCTTTAATATCCATGTGTGGGTACATTTCCATCTACCATAGGTCCTTTGGGTATTTGCTGTGAGCAATAACCTCTTTGCCTTAGTTACAGTTTGAAGGGAGAAAAATGTCCCAATACAGCAGGTGCTGTTCTAATAAGGTAATCAATGGTTGCATAAAGTAAAATAAAAATCAGTGGCACACTGTTCATAATAGATTAACAAAAGCTAAGTAGCAAGGCAGAGTCAAACTTGGGAAGTGTCAAACAGAAGATGGCTCAACTGAGCAGCTGGTCCTTTTCTCAATGCTCAGCAGCACTGCCCCATCCTCTCCACAGCCTGGTGAGGAATCAGAGTCACCGAAGGGTAACCCATTCACATTTGTCACAGCTTACAGGAGCTGATGCCTTTTGTATTATGTGCACCCCGAAGCCTTACAGCTTGTCTTCAGACCTCAAATAAACCCCAAAAGAGGTAGGAGCAAGGCATTTGTATCTCCCCAAAAGAACAGGCTGTTTGAAGAATTTTATGTGATGGGGAGGATAGAATGATCATGTCTAATTATGGCTTGACAAGGCACTCAGTTGCTCTCAAGTTAGGATTAAAATACAGCTCCAGGTATGGTTTTTAGTTCAATGGCTAATCAAGAAAACAAAAAAAATATATAAACTCCTTTAGTGGAGCCAAAGTCTCATCTAGTATTAAGTGAGCAGTGTGACCATGAAAAATGACATATGCATGATATGGACAGCCAAGAGTCACTCATAAATGATTCATAATACTTCTCACCAATAAAGATACAATCCATTGCATCTTTAGTTACCTTTATGATTTTAGTTACCTGGCTAATTACCAGACAGCTTCTGAAGGGATTGTTTCTAAAGAGCTAGAAGCTGGAGCATTAGGAAGTTCTGTGGCTCCAAAGAAGAGGTCTAATTCAGTCAGAATGGTAGAACTGGAGTAGATGAGCTAAGCCCATGATTTTGCCAATCATTTGCTTCTCACCACAGAGGTATTTGGAGCATGTACTTCTGAGTGTGAGCAGACTGTATTCCCATCAACAATGCAACTTCCTTAAAAATAGAGCATTATTTATTTTACCAGCCTGTTCCATAAAAAAGGGTTTCTCAAACTACAGCACTCATTCTTCACTTATGAGGCATAACTGCATAAAATACGGGGGGGAAAAAATCTCCATTGTTATTTATTTCTTCTTTTCCTGCAGTTTTCTTTTTGTCATGGTAGAAGCATTAGTGATACATTCTATAATGCTCACAGCCTTACAGCATTTAGACACCATCTAAGAGATTCAGAAGTAGATCATACACTGCACAAAAAAGAAGAAACATCTTCACCTTTTTTCCCCCCATAGACTAATTGCCTGAACAAAAAGAGAGGTGGTGGGAGAAAGAGAAAGAGACCAAAGAGTTTCTTAGAGCATACATCTGTTAGCATTCCCCAAGCCTCTTCCTGGGAAAAAGCTTGATGAAACATATTAGCATTACATCATGCTTCAAAAGTGGTAACATCCAAGCTCAAGAGAATTCAAGCACTAACTACTTATGTCTCTTTAATAATTAAATCCAGCTCAGTCAGCTGGACTGCAAATTAATTATCCTCAGATACCAGCTGAACTATCCCCAGTACAGCACAGAGGGTGGCACTTGCAAGCACAGAGTTGCTTCTCCAGTGCTGGTTTTGCAGTATCCACTCACAGATGTTATATGTTACTGCAAAAGTCCTCACAAATTAACCCAAAAGGTCACAAATGCATCTGAGGAAGAGGTCTTTGGGAGCTGATGTCATCACGATAACCAAGCCCATTGCATGCAACCCCATGAGCAGTGCAGACACCTGCTTAGAGTGACAATGATTTTCCCCAAGTTGACAGCCACTTTTTATCTTTCAGTAAGATTCAGTCCCAGAGTAAGTCAAGTCACCCATGCACTGGCCCAGGAGTGGGATGCAGGTATTTTGAGGAAAAACAAGTGAAATACACACATTTTGTTGAGCAATAGTTACTTAAAAGCACAAACAGCTGTAGGATGATCTAAGCATCGAGGAGGGAAAGTCAATGAAAAGATGAACGATGCACATTGGAGATTCACTCAATTGTTTAATTCATCTGGATCACAGCTCCTTTGAATGCAGCCTTCCAACTTCTTAACTGCAAACTGTTTTACAGGTTATTATAAACACTTGGGAAACCTTTCTTTTCTTTTTCCAGTTGTGCACTTTGAGCAAAAGCCTGTGCAAGCCTCAGAAGTGAAAGGAATCCCAACAAACTGCTCAGGAGTTTGACATTTCATTTCTATCTGTCCAAGATACAGAAAGAAGGAAAAAAGCTCAAGATCAACTTTGAGACCACACTGCTTCTCCATGAGGTTTCCAGAGTACTTCAGGTGCAGGGATTATCTTTTCACCAGCACACACTAATAATAAACTGTTCACTTGTGCTGGTTTTGGCTGGAAGAGTTAACTTTCTTCATAGTACCTGGTATGGGGCTGTGTTCTGGATTTGTGCTGAAAACAGCATTGATAACAGAAAGGTATTTTCATTATTGCTGGGCAGTGCTTGCATAGAGTCAAGGCCTTTTCTGCTCCTCACCCCACCCCCCAGTGAGTGAGCTGGGGGTGCACAGCCAGGACAGCTGACCCCAACTACCCACAGGGATAGTCCACGTGGCATTGTGCTCTGCATGTAAAGCTGGGGGAAGAAGGAAGAGGGGGACACTCAGAATGATGGTGTTTGCCTTCCCAAGTGGCTGTTGTACCTAATGGAGCCTGGCTTTCCTGGAGAAGGCTGAGCATCTGTCTGCCCATGGGGAGCAGTGCATGCATTTCTTGTTTTCCTTTGCTTTTGGGTGCAGCTTAAGCTTTACTTAGGAAACTGTCTTGATCACAACCCACGAGTTATCTCATTTTTAACTCCCAATTTTCTCCTCATCCTATTGGGGGAAGGTCAGCAAGCAGCTGTGTGGGGCTGAGCTGCCAAGCTGGGCTTAAACCCCAACATAACTTTAAAAAACATCATTGCAAGGCAGGATGTATGTTTAATAAACCTCTCATGCAAGATTATTTTGTTAAACTCATGAGATTTTTACATCGCTAAGAGTTTCAATTTGCTTCTCACACCGTGTTCTTCCACTTTTGGCTTGCTTTGGCTGCATGTATTGTATTTTGCTCATCTTTGTGGGAGAGTGCTTTTCAGGGCTACCTCTGTATTATTGCAATGGCCTTCAAGATACTCTCTGCCTTCCTTTGTTTTCTTATAAAGTGCTCCACAAACAGCTGAGAGATCTTAAAGTGTCTCTTAAAACCTGACACTAGAATTCTGGTTAAGCTTGCCAAGATTCCTGTGTTAACAACCCTGTTTTATTCAGGTAGGTAGAGATTTTTCCATGCCTCCGCCCCTTACACACTCTATTTATTTAGCTCTTTTATGCAGATTCCTGTACCTTTCACAATGGATTGTGACTCACTTCAAAACCTCTCTCCTTTTCCTTCCCCCTCTCCACACCACGGCTGACAATATTTACTCAGTTTCTTTAGAACCTCTAAAGAGCATGAATTCTAATGTTTGAAGTTGGATCGCTTTTGATTAATTAAATATATATTATGGTGGTGCCAGCAGCATGACTATAATTAAAGTTGTATTGTTTTTTTTTTTTTTCATCAAAAGCTCTGATTTTCAAGTGTTCCCTCACTCCAGTATGTGCCTGCTCCCTCTCTCTCTTGCTCCATGTCTCTCCTCTCCCCCATCTGTGCTTGCTTCTGCACACACGCTCACCTGCCCAGAATCTCTCACACCTGCACTCCCAAGTGCTCCTGTTCTGTGGAGAATCCTCCTCACCTGTCAGAAGGGCAGGAGGCCAAGGGCATCCCTTTGAAAAGCAGCCCCCAGCAGCCACTTCCCTGGCCCCTCCCAGGGCAGGTGTAATGCAGACAGAAGATGAAGCTGTGCCATGGAGAAAGGGAAAGGCTTGAGTCTGAATGCATGGGCCAACCACACCATGAAGGCAAACTGAAGGTGCTTCAGCCCCTTGGACAGACAACGTGCCCACCACCATAGGCACCTCCACAGGCAATAGTTCAGTATTTTAATGAGCTAAAACACACATGTGGGTGTTTGAGACATCACAAACACTAACACAAAACACTAAGATGTGCCATTTTTCAGCTACAGTGACAGCCACATTACTTGGAGCCTTTTTCCTTTCTCCAAGTGCTCCAAACAAATACAGAACAAAGCACTCAACATGCAGTGTTGCCCTTTACTCAAAGCTCTTCCTTCTCCTGATGCTGCACAGTTTATCAAAACCAACTACTGTGGCTTTTGCAAAATCCAAGTGAAAACCCAGCAGACATTTTGAGGTTTAAAAGAAACATTTTATAGAGACAGGGAAAAGAGGTGGCTAATGAAAGCAAGCAGCAAATCCCTGAACATCCTTAGCATAATCCAAACACAGCTACTGTAAGCACATCCTAGAAAACTTCGCTCTTCAAACACGGCTGTGACCTTGCGACATGATCCCTGAGAGAGGAAGCCTCACTCAAGCAGAAAACTGAGCTGCTGTGGATGCAGTTGTGGGCCAGAGCCTGTCTAATGCCTCAGGTCACTCAGGGGGCACCATCAGTGTGAAACCAGGCCAATGATAACAGGTTTTCAAAGCCATTTAAAATATTGGTTTCCTAAACATGAATCAGCAACGCCTTTGTCGTCGCACCGTCGCGTATTTTAAAAACTGTTCTCAAAATCGTTCTCAACAGCACAATACCACAGGAAGACAAGCAGATACAGAAAGGGAAGAATAATACAGGCCTGAAGTTCACTGTTGTAGTGATTCCATTTTGGATAAGAGAACTTTATGGAATGAAAACCTTCAAGTGAACAGCTACTCTGACAGTCTGCACCAACAGGGGCCCATATTCTGGAAGAGGCAACAACTAAATAATGACAAAACCCAAGACATACAGCATGTCTTCAGCATTGTAGGTATGTTGCCTGTCAGCTCATCAGTCAATTACAAAAAGTAATTTCAATGCAATTTTTCAAAATGTGTCCCTCAATTGATGCTGTAAGTTTTGCAACATCTTTTTTGAGGAGTCCACATATTTTTCAGGAAAAAACACAGTCCTTCAAATTATATCACTAGAAAGACAGTTAATCCCTCCAGGTTCCAACCACATCTTCCACATCGGGATGTTGTGGCAAACTAAGCCCATGATAAATTTAAAGCCTTGCCTTGAATGGGGACATAGGCAAGACTGCATGAATAAAGTGCTTTATAAATGCTTGTTGAAACAGTAAACTTGTTTTTATGGATGAAATACAGATGTTACCTAAGTAGTATCTGGGGCTGGAAGAGAGCTGGGAATTGAAATCCAAGTCATCTAGGCTTTTAAAGTTTTGCCCACTTGCAATGTCATTTTTTTCTTCCTTGACTACTCACCTCCTGTGCAAATGACTCTGCTTTCTTCCTCAGGTTCTTTTCCAGCTCAAAGTTTTCATGAAGCTCTTCATATTCCTCTACTGCCAGCACAGACACTGTTTGAGAATAAAACAAGATCAGAAGGAAAAGTGGAACAGATCAAAAGAAGAAGTACTGTTTGATTTACCCAGATAAGCTGCTATTCCCTAGTACCATGAATCCTTGACTGACAGCATGACCTAGTTTTACATTTCCATATACACTCCTCTTTGCACTATTTGTCCTAAACCTCACCACATACATGCACAATTACTAATTTTCTGAATAGAGTGATACTCCTCCTTTTCAGACTCAAAATCTCCAGTAACAGCTATCAAATACCACAGACCATATTTTGCCTCTCTGCCTCAAAAGAGCTTTGCTGAATTATCAAAGATTGTTATTCTTGAGGAATCCCTATTTGTTTACCTGGTTTGGAGATGAGCATAACAGTTTTTAAAAGTAGGTACAGTAAGTGGTAATTTAGACAGTGGGACATCCCAGGATACCTGGCTCTCAAAGTGATGCTAACTTAAAAAAGCAAATGAGCAAACACCAACCACACACGCAAGAAATACCCAAGAAAAAACCCACATACTTAGAAAGATTTAAGATCAATTCATCAGTTCTGACTAAGATGCACTGAGTACACATCTTCAACACAGTGCCACAGAAACACAGGATACAGGGGGTATTGAATACTTTGGTAGCTCATTTCATGCATACAAAAAAATATGGGAAACACACAATGAGGCTTTTTACCAAAAATTTTTAAATTTCTTAAGGCTTAGTAAGCAACAAGAGGAAAGGGCAGAGTAATCCGAGGCACTAAAAACTTTTCCCTCTCCTTTAAACTCCTTTGGGATCAACTATTACTCATGTAGAAGCACTCACCTTCATTAAGCAGAAGTTTTCCTTTTCTGAGCCATATCTCTTTTTAGACTTTCCCTGCCCTCGCTTTACCTCTCTTCTCTTCCCAGTAAAGGAAAATTTCTGATTTTCTTCCATAACTTGGAAATCTTATTTCTCACATTCTAGCACTCCTGCCTTTTTCTCATCGTCCTCTGAACATAAAACAAGTTGATTCCAAGACTTTGGACATTCAGAATTAGAAGACGCATCCTAATTAAAAGGAAGATGGGTGTAATGATTTAGGAAAGCAGGAGATTAAGGTTCAAACCCCATCTCTGCGAAGAACTGTGCCCCTGCCCTAGTTTGCCACTTGTGCCACACAGGAGAAGATTTCCCTATTCTCATCTAACACCTGCTATTTGCATTGTCACATTTTCCTGGGGTACAGAGAGTCTGGAGCAGTCCATGAGTTGAAGCAGTCCCTGCAGCAATAAGGTCGAGTGTCAGATCTGACCACAGTCACTGTTCTGTAACCTTTTTTTTTGTAAACAAAAAAACCTCTGCAGCTTCTGCAAAGGATGTAGCAAACCCTTAGAGAACCTGCTGAGACTACACACCTCTGTTACACTTCTCCAACAGCTTTTGTTGCTTATTAACTTCAGTTGTCAAAACAGCCTTTTCTTCTTTCAACTTGTTTACCTAGGAAAGTATAAAGAACACATCAAAACCAAGAGCATTTTGGTTAATGGCATAAGGCATACAGCACATACATAATGCAAGCAGTATTTTGCTGTCAGTGGCTCTGTTTCCTAGGTTTGGCTTGATGCTGGGGTTTCCATTGGGATGGAAAGCATTTTTACTCTACCTTACAGATGTCATAACAGACGTCATAGAAGGGCTGTGAACTAATTTTCCCATAGCATGTTCCAGTCACAGCTGCAAATTTATGATCTTTGGAACCTTTCAGGATAAGGTGCCATAGCACCTGGTTGAAAAGTTACTTGACTGTTTGTATTTTAATAGAGTCAGACTCCTGTTTTGTTGGGCTTTTTTCCTGGGCTCTGTTTATTGTCCAAGTGCTGTCAGCTGTGTCTTTCTGAATGCAAGTGTTGCATGGACAGGAACGGCCACTAAGTACTGCCTTACATCAGTACATGGCTTATCCAGTTTTCAAGCAGGAATGAAACTCTGCTGGCTTGATAAGCCAATTTGCTGGTCTAATTATGATGATACAGCACTGCCAATGGCTAAACTTAAGGATATACTCAGTGAAATAGCAGCAGTGATTAAACTACATGTCCTAGTAAAGTATTTCTTACGTATCTATGGGTTTAAGGAAATAAAAAAAAAAAAACCCTGCAGGCTGTGATGGGTGAGGGCTGTTAGGAAGGGGTGGTGACAGTTGTAATTATGGGCATTAGAAAAGATCAGACAAGTAGGGAGAAGTCATGTGCCAGCTACAGTGGCAGACTGGACTGACACAGAGGGTCCCTTCCAGGGACATGCCCTGTGTGATCCATCACCGGCAGGATTTGAGATTAGACAGTATTCAATTAACTTCACAACTGAGCCTTTTTAGCAAAATAAGCTCCAGAAAGTACCGACTCCACACTACCATGGTCTCGCCTTCCATGGTACAATACATACTTCTTCAATTACTTCTGCAAGTTTGCACCTCAGGTTTTCCAGTTCAATGGCCAAGGTCTTCTTTTCCTCATGAACAGACACGATTTGATCTCGCAGCTCTATGGTTTGAGCAAGGAAATGAAGAATATATTTTATTCGAAAAACAACAACAAAGGAAATGTCAGAGCAATGCAAGTACAGTTGAGTATGAAACACCTGAACTGCAGATCAAGCATCAGTTGCAATCAAGGAACATGCTCAATAATTTATGAGCTTTGCGTAAGTGTCAGGTAACAGATCTGTAACTGGGCCACAGTTTCAGCTTTACTCTGTTGAGGTAAGCTCCTTGTTCAGTCCTGCTGTCTTTATTTGCATTTTGAATGATTCATTTCCTGCTGTAACAGGGCCAATCCTGCCCCTACAGAGGGTCCTCAGTCCTGCTCTTGAGACTGCCACATCACCAGTATTGCTTCTACTCTTGGTTTAACATGGATTCTGGTACAGAGGCAGCAGAAAGCAATTTTTAAAAAGCATCCTTTAAAACAAATTAGTGCACTTCAATTCTTTTCTGGATTGTGAGTTCTTGTCACAAGGGAAATAAACAAAACAACAGGCAGTTAAGACTTGGGAGGTTTTCACAGAAGAAATTGTCCTGAACAGCTGCCAATTTATAGTCTTTGTAACATTATGTGAACAGAGTCAGAATATAACCTTTACTGATGGAAGAGCTAATGCTTGTAATTTTCCCCTCAGAATTTTTGTTCCTAATTATTAAAATATGAAATAAATTAAATTCACAATGGAATAAAACATTTGATTATAATCACTTCTTAACAGGAGATCAGTTTGCATACATAATATATCAAGGTTTAGGTTAACATAAAATCACCACAAAAATCAAAATTTATTGATATATATTAGCTTTCAGTAAGTGCTCTCATTCCCCACCTGCTTCCAGCATTTCACAGCACTGCTGTTCATTGAATACCAGCCACGAGTTGAGAAAATTGTGGGTAATCAATTGCAAATGATGATGACATGCTGGATTGTCATTCTGTTTGGTCTCACATCTTGAACAGGTCCATTCTACACCAGCATCCCCCTCCCAGTTCTGGAGCCTCAGATTTATTGTCTTCTAAATTAGAAGCATACACTTTCTAAAGTAAATACAAAGACCTGTTTTCCCAGGAGATTCTTGATAGACATTGCCCATGTTATGGATTTGTGCTCTCCAGAGAAATTAATGGAAAAAAAAAAGTCGCACTGAATTTGTGGAACTTGGATTAATTCTGGTTTTACAATACATATATCAACCTCACTATGCAAAGAAGAAAGCATATCCACATACCACACAGACCCTCAGGTTTTACTACCTTATTTGTGTATCCTTACAGTTGGGAAGGAAGAAATCATTCCAAGAAACACTCAGTACTTTCTTGAATGGTGAGAAGGCTAAAGGACTTAGAAGATCCTTAAAATAACACTTTTCATGCTTTAACGAATTGTTCATCAAGACAGAAAGCAGATACAGCAAAACCTTTCTTCAATATTTCTCTAATTTAACCCTGCCACCCTCCTAACAATGCTCACATCTGATCTGCAGACACCTTTCTCCAGTAAAGGCAAGAGGTCTTATTTCCCATTTGATTGGGTTGTATGGTGTGCATCACACCATTTGCTGCCTTTTCCTACATCTAGAGAATGGCAAACTGATTATGGAAGGGTACTGTGACACCTTATTTCCTTGGTGGGATTGTTTCACAAGCATTTTTACAACACACATCATTTTTCCCCAGTGATACTTTGTACCACTTCATTGCAGCCGTTCCGTTCAAAAAAGACAATTAACAAAGTCATACTGAAAGTTCAAAAAAGCTGTACTTAAATATCATTTGCTGCTCCAAGTTACAATAAAAAAAAAAAAGTGAAAGCCTTTTTTTTTAAGTTAAACACTTAGTCTCTCTTGTCACAAAATCCAGAATGAGAGAATTCCCCTTTTCTGGATACCATGACACAACTATTATAGAAAATCACGATGACTTAACCACAGGGATGAGAAGTAAGGCTGATTTTGGACAATGGAAATATTAACTGCCTTTCAAAAAAGAACCAGAAATTTCTGGAAAAAAAAAAAAGGAAAAAAAAAAGCACAGATCTGTCTCATCAATATATTTCCATGTTCTCCAGCTTTGCTGTTTTACCCAGTACAACAGTTCCTCTTTAGGCTGCTTCTTTGGTAATAGCTCTGGAATGTGAATGAAGTTTGTGCATACAAAGGTACATCATGGAAACAGAAATGGAGAGTTCTGCCTGACAAGCTCTGAAATAATGGCATTGCAGTTGAAGGCGACCTTGTGCTTAACTTTTACTTTGTTAAGGGTTTTAGGAAGTGTTTCTCTTACTGATTCAGTAGCATTGAACTCTCTTAGCTGGGTAGATCTCATTTTCCTATTGCATTTAACTTCCTCTGCAGGCTGTATATTCCTCAGAATTTATATTACACACCACCATCCCACCATGTTCTTAGTCATTCCTGGAAATCCTGATTCTCCCCACTCTCAGATGCAGGACTTGGAACAAGACCAATCTTTGCTCCAAACCAACACTGCTGCTCTTCAAACAACTTCTGCCTTGCATGGTGAGGTAGGATCAGCAACAATGCTCACCTTTTATTTGCTGCTGACAGTGCACAGAATTGCATGATCCAGAGGTAGCTTCTGTATCCGTGGATGATTCATCCTCATCAATGTTAATCTCTTCAGTGATAATTTCTGGGCCCAGTTTGGCCATATAAAGCATACTAATTCTTTTCAAGGTTTTATTTTCTTTGTTCAGCTGAAAGGTGAGAAATACAGACAGTAAGAAGCTAGTTAATCTGTCTTTAAGCTGCTGGGCAAGGAAAAAAAGTCAACTGTTTTTTGTCCTTAATCATTAAAAGATCTATCAAACAAAGAAGACAAAAGTAATATTAGATTAAGTTCTATTCAACATTAGAATGGTCTGAAGATGGGGTGCTTGTCCACCTTTTCCTCTGAGAGGCCTAAATTCAACATGATGCTTTATCCATGCCCTTTCTTCCTCTCTAGTACTTACATTTAATAAATACTGTGTAGGTTTAAATCAATCAAATCAACCATCAAGCTGACTTAATGCTACACATGCTTTGTGATAGCTGCTTCAGCTCCTCACCTTTAAACACGTACCAGGAATCCCAGGTGAATGACCTGAAGAACAGTTTGTGCCTCTGAAAGCACATCTGGTTTTCCAAGTTGGATCAACTGGTTAAATAAAAATTCTTACCTTCTCCTATGCCCTATTTTGCCTATAAACTACAAATACTACCACTACTATATTCCTACTCACAGCAGAATTATCTCAAAATTCTTCTGAGTTATTACTGCAGAGCCAACACACGTAAGATGAGAGCCATGTCATGAACCAACCCTTTATGGGTCAGACCACAAATCCAAAACCACTTTGGGCTGGATGCTTAAACACATGACTGCTTGGTGGATGGTACAGAAAAGACTCTACAAGGCATCTCTGTCTTGATCAAGAAAAACTGAACAGGAGTCACTGCAAATTGTTTAATTCTCATCATTTCTTTCACTGTCCTGCATCCAGACACTTCACAGCAGCAGTTCACTGGAGGTGCAGCACAGCCCCAGGGGTGTTCAGGTAAATGTCAGGGTGACTGCCCACCAGCCAAGTATTCCCTGTGCTCAGGTTTAAGAATGAGACTCAGTTTTCAACCAATGACACACCACATGCCAAAGTCAACATGGACCTCAGAAATCCAGTCTGTATCTTCAAAGAAAACCTACACAGTACAGTTCACCTGACCCTGAATTTTTACCTAAGCAATCATCTCCGATCCCCCTTATCCTCAACCCTTCGACTACAGGAGATTTATTCAAGAATTTTTTCTCTTGTTCCCAAAGACTGAAAGCGAGAATGTGGGGAGAGTGGTGTGAGGAGCCATGGTGCAGCCAGCCCACAGACAAACAGCCCCACAGAGCAAAGTGAGTCTTTGAACTGCCCTTGTACGTGCATTACAGGGAAAGTGCAGAGAAGAAGACAAGTTGCATAAATGTGTTCATTTTCTTACTTATATGCTGATTGTCTATCTTATGAATTCTAATATAGTGTCATTATGCAAACAATTAAGTAAATACCTCCAGAAAGTACATTGCTAATGCATCTAAATTAAAGTGATTTCTTGCTGGTGTGATTTTTACCATATCTAAGGATGTACTTTGGGCAGGGAATGGGGAGGGAGGGAAAAAAAGAAAGAGAAAAAAAAAAGGCAGTCAGCATTGCTAATGAAATTTGGTTCAAAATTGCTGTAATCCATTTTCTGATGAAGTGGCTCAGATGCATTTTACACAACCAAAAATATATAAGAGAGATAAAAACATTCTTTAATAATAATGCACTTCTGATGAGATGGAATATAGAAAATTACACACTTGCTAAATTCATCAGACTAGACGCAATCAACAGAGCAGTGGAGGTCACCTTTCCCCTGCCCTTGCTTTGCTTTCATAAACAATCACCTGAAATGTAATGCAGTGGTTGACTTTTTCCATTTGATTTAGACACTGAAATGCTCATTATTGTTTTCACACAGAGGAGTTCTAAGACTTATTTTCCATTTAACCTAAATGCATATGAAAACTAGAGATCAGGATGCTGGTCCATGAAAATAGAAACTACATTAAAATGGGTGGTTTCTTTCTTTAAAGGCAGGAATGGTATTTTGCATCTCACATCTGGCTATTAGTTTTTTGCCACTTCCAAACTATTTCACAGCTCCACAAGATTATACAGAAGCATATAAGGGTCATGCATACAATCTCAACTTTTAGATAAACACATAGATAAATAGGTGAATAAACAGACCAGAAAAACCAGCATCACCATAATTCTTCTCACCTTAGAAGCCAAAGCCTCAGCACTTTCACGGCATGTCTTCTCAATTTCAAGATGGTTCTGAATACAGTTCACTTCCTCAATAACCATGTGAGAAACTAAGGGAAGAGTTCAAAAATTAGTCAGTATTTTCCTGAGACTGACACATGCCTCCCATGATCAGAGATACA
The DNA here is from genome assembly GCA_013398615.1 of Brachypodius melanocephalos. NCBI lineage: Eukaryota > Metazoa > Chordata > Aves > Passeriformes > Pycnonotidae > Brachypodius > Brachypodius melanocephalos. The sequence goes on from VZSR01000514.1 coordinate 7,529,540, forward strand.
TATCTTCTTTTGTTAACTTTCATTGTAAGCATTTCACAGGGAAGTACATACTCAGATACTCTCCATAGATAGGAACTGCTCTGAGTATTGAATATTTGGGTTGTTCCTTTAAGCAATTCTCTCAAGCCATGTTTGCAGCATTAGAGGGGCAACTGTAGAACTGAGCATAAACTTATGAAAGCAGAAGACCCATAGCAGTCTCCTTGACCATCCTCATTCATCTTCTTTATTTCACTAACACTTGTGGAATCACCATGACACCTTTAGGATAATCTCTTCAGATTTGCCATCATGACATTTTCAGAAGACTGGAACCTCTGTATTTTCAAACAGCAAGTTTCACTCAGATGTATTACAGTTTCTTTTCACTTTCTGGTCTGTTTTCTATTCCAAGTCTCTCTGGGCTTCAGCAGGCCCTAAAATGAGCATCATGGTCTCACCTACCTTCACTGCTCACAACACAGATTCCAACAAACTCACAAAATCCTCCCTGAGACCAGGGCCAAGACTGGGCTGCCTGACTGCACCTGGAATGCATGGCTGTGCATTTGATGCCACAGCTGGAGGAGCATGAGACACATCTGTCCTCTGCACTTAGAGAATCCCTATCACATTGATACACATGTGGGTACACATCACTCTGTCAGACGGGCAAAAAAGTGATCAAAAAGTTCTGGAACAAATCTTGTTTTGTAACATAGGAGACCAATGTGAATCAGAAAGAATTTAAAAATGCAGATAGATTTTGGCTTGCAATTCCACTCAGCTTCCAGCAGTACATATGTACTTCAGTAGTGTTCAAAGTCTAAGAGACAGGTTTAAGGTTGCACAGGGGAACAAAACAGAAAACCCAAGAATAGTTTTCCAATTCTCAGGCACATTGATGCAGTTCCCCATTGGCTCCTGGCACCATCATCCAATCCTAAACAGCAGCCTGGACCCTAATTCTGCAATCATTGCATGGCACAAATTCCTTCTCAGCCCAGTGTCAGGGTTTCAGTGCACAGAAAGGAACTACTTGCAGCTGAACAACGCTTTGGAGCAGGAACAAGGCCGGAAAATACAGTGTAAATAAAGGATTTTTTTTCTAGTATTTCCTTTAGTTTCCATCAAGATAAGCTTTAAAACCTAGAGATTTTATAACACTGGGTAGAAAACCCCCCTTGCTCTCTTCCAAGAGTTTTGGCCAAAGACTGAATAGAGATATTTAAGCCCTCTTTGATATACAGAGGTCATCTTTATGACTACCAAACAGGACTTCATGATAGAAAAAAGATGGCCATTAACAAATGCTACTTATGCAGCTTTATACTTAATATCAACTGAAGTTTTCATTATTAAAGTTTTGCTGTTACCAGAAGAAACTAGCAACACATTGGTTTGCTGAGTAGCTGCAGGAAAGACACAAAAATCTCAAAAAATAAAGGGAGGGCAGTCTACTAGTAAATCCTGGTCTAAAAACTATGTTCTCATAAAGTCTTCTACCAGCAGAGCAACCAGATCTCTTTCTTTGACTGTCATTTTATTCCCATTTATCCTGACTATGGAGAAATTATCTGCTCCACATGTGCCCTACCAGCTGCTACATTTAATTTGAGAGAGAAGAAGTTTCAGGTAGTACATCATCTCCCTATCTCTTGTGGTTTTATTCTACTGAGCCCTGGGAGGTTTGAACAGTGAGGTGCTCTGGGCTGGATGAGGGAGCAGTGGAGATACAGAGCTGCTCCCATTTTCAGACAGCAATCTAAGGGCCTCAAGCAAGGCTAAAGTTAGGAAACAAGGATCAGGCTCTCATGGCAGAACTAGGGATTACTCTTGGTTCATTTAAACTTAATTAACCTGCAATTATGATTAACTCAGAGGAAAAAAGTCTTTCCAAATTAAATACAAAAAATATATTATTTCCTAAGTCTGTCCAAAGTTCTTATTATGTTAATATTAATATTCATAAAGAAGCACTAAGTGGCCTGAAACATCTCTAACCTTGACAGTTTTTTTCAGGGGTAATAATAATCCGCAGCAAATGCAGGCCAACCAAAAACCACTTAACTAATTAGTAGTTGCAGTCACCGAGAAAACATGAATCAACACTGTTATTACAAGTGGCACATTTGAGTGGCATCTAATTATGACTTGATGAGCACGATACTTGCATTATCAACATTACTACTGCATCCCATCAGGGACTAAAAGCTGCTGATGGCATTGACTGCGAGAAACTCCCCCTCAATGGTACTGCAGCACCCAACAATCTCCTTGGCAGGGGCACCCTCACTAAATGACATGTTAAGCATAATTACTGGTAGACATTGTAAATAAACAGGATTGGAAGTGAAAATTGTACCAAGTGCATAAGACACAATCTGACACATTGGAAGTGGCAGCCTTAATTGAGAGTTTCTTTGACTGCTCAAGATCATTTCAACTGCATTTCTCGGAGGACAGTGATTATAACTGTGGAGACAGACGGCATAATGGTATCAGCACTGCTGACAGAGCAGTGAATTAAATTGTATCTGCTGTTGTGTGAAAGCCTTGATGAGAGGTACAGATCCTTAGTGGTCTTATCATTATAACACAATGGTCATGTTGTCATCAACCTTGCTGGCTCCAATTGAAAAGAAATGATTGTGTGTTGAAGCTTTCCCCCCCACCACCACCTTCTATCTCTTGTGCTCAATAGAACCAATTTTCAGAGAGCTATGAAATCACGCAATAGGGCCTAAAATGCAGCTGCTTGGCATACAAACGGGGCCCCATTAAACTGGAATCACACACAATATGTGTTTATGCCAGGAGAACAAATAGAAGCTGAGTACAGGCCAAGTTTATTCACAGACACAAAGCCAATGTAGCTCTTCATCAATATAATTGCCTTTTATATTGTCGTTTAAATAATGGGCTCTATTATTGCTTTAAAATCCTAATATTCCTGGCATTTTATCACTATGTTTACAAGGTATGTCCTTTAAAAATGTGAAAGGAAGATAAAAGAAACCTATAAAATCTTACAACATCAAATATTACCTCGAATTTTAAGTCTTAACTACTTGACATTTTCTGCCACACTCCAGTATTCCTCATATCATAACAAAAACAAAACAGGCAGCCGTTTTTCCAGAGGAATTATACTTCTTAGAGAACATTCTGTCTTCACAGAACAGTTACCTAAGATCATTCAAGGCAGTAGACAATTCCTGTTGATTTTCAGATTATTTTCCATAATTGTATCACATGAACTACTATAAAACAGAAGTGAGCAAATTCCTCTATTAACACAGTCACACAAAAGTACAGACCATGTGATTTCCTCCTCCTGCATTAACTTCATCCACATTTCTGATGCTTCATCGGTGCAGTTCACTGTTCTGGCACAAACCAGACATAACAGACCACAATCCCATTGTAATTGTCTCTTCTAAGGAGCTATTCCACTAGGATACTTCCACTCCCATTAGATGTGCTTTGTTGCTTCCAGACACCATAGGGTTTCAACAGAACCATTACCATAAAAGTGTAAAACTGAATATTGACGTTCTCACAGCCCAGACAAGATAGAACTTGCTCTAAAAATTACCACATGAGAGCAGTTCATCCTAAAAACCTTTCCTGATGTGTCTATTCTTGAAGTAGTATTACTCCTTCATGAGAAAAAATTGCCATTATTATTATTATTATTATTAATAATCTCAGCAACAGCATCAAATCCCACTCACTTCAAGCATGTATCATTCCAAAAGTCATTTGCAGAATCCAGGTGAAACAGAGCCATATTTGCACTACTGTATTTTCACCACTTTGCACCTTGAGAATGACTACCTGTGCCAGAGAGCACAAGTGCTCTAACAGCATTTATTCTGACTATGGGCTCCTTAAACTCAGCTTTCAAGGAGAAACAGCAAGTGGACCTGAATCTCAGCATTCTTAACCCTGCTGTAGAGTGTGCAGAACTATGTTCATAATTGTCTACATCAAGAAAATCCCACCGACATTATCAGCTTACTTTTCTGAAACTCCTCCAGCTTTTTGACAGCCTCATCTCGTTCTTGCTTGATTTTGTCACACTGTAGGAGAAGAGAAAATTGAAATGAAACACTGATCCCGGTTATTTAATTAGCAGTCAGTCACAACATGCAAAATCAACCAAGATCAATTGCCAGCACAATAATATACAGAAGCCTATCAAAGCATTTCTTTTTTCTTTCAGCCATGTATGATGAATGGAAATTATGCATAAAAAATTCATTACTCAGACTATTTCCTAGCCAAACTGGCATACTGTACTTGATTTAGGTTCTGATTCAGAGCTACTCTGAAAATATTTTAAAGAGACACATTAGCCAAAACTGATATAAACAGTTATCCATGTTAAACCAAGAGTAGAAGCAATACTTTGCATGTCAAAAATAGGCTTTAAGTCTAGTTTCTTTAACAAAAATAGTCTCAGAAAAGAGGCCTACATTCCTGTGCAAGCAAAACCTCAAAGCCAATCATCAGGGACATGCTGCTTAATTTCATTACATCATGAGCAAAGTTTCAGCTTTGTAGAGAGAAAGGCACTCATTTTCATGCTTTAAGGAGTTCCCATTACCCCAGTTTTATTTATTTTGTGGCTATTGTTAATACTACACAGGCCTGTAATCACTGATCTCATGATGGAACAGTTTCTTCAAAAAGAAAGAATAAAACAGATGTTAAATAAGAGTTCTCTAAGAAAACCCATTCTGTAAGTCAATGAAAAAACTCAAAGAAATGAGTAAAATTCACAAGAGACAGTCAGTGATTAACCACATTGTGAAAAACACATGACCCAGGGGGAAGTATGACTGGCACACAAGGTGCCTTACACACACATCCTCTCACATGTAGTTGGGCATGTTCACAGCAATGAATCAACCTAAGACCAAGAGTTAACTTCTGGAAGAGATCTCTGTGACTGAGCTCCTTACAGTGCAACTCCAATTACAAGGATGCTGGCCACTGGAACAGAACTGGGTAAAAAAAAAACCCCAAAAATAACAACGCTGAAACGATTTTGCTCGATTTTCAGTTTTTCCACATGAGGAGCCACTTTGAGTTAGCCGGGAAAGGAGCCTGCTGTTAAGGAACAAGAAGGGGGAGAGCCCGATTCAAAGGCAGCCAAATTCAAGAGAACTCTTCTATCAGCTACAGAGGACCTTGGATGAGACCCAAAGGAGGATCTGCTCTCGAGCAAGGCGAGGATGCCTCTGGTGTTGGCTCAGGGGCAGCTGATGGCTACCTGTGGGAGCAAAAGGAGCTGCACACAACAAGCAATCTCTCTTCTCACGGCACTGGGATGATGAGGCTTCAGGGGACAGGGCTGAGTAGAGAGAAAGGTCAGTCACCAGCTGCTGTAAGGACTGTGAAACAAGGCAGAGCTGCAGAAGGAGCAAAGATGTGCTGATCAAGCAGGGCTGGACGAGGCCTCACCATTTCCTGGGCCCTGTTAACAATGAATCTGTTCAGAGAATCTTGCAGAGGAGAGGTGGGGAAGGGAAATCTGTGCATGAATCTCGCTTCCCTCCCTCCGTTTCCTCAACAAAAGTTTGCATTACCTTTGTGGCAGAAGAGCAGTCTAAAAGCAGAAGGCAGTGCAAGATGCAGAAAGTGTTTCTGGCCGTTTTGCAGAGCAGTTCTGCCGCAAAAGGGGAACTGGTGTGAGCTGCTGCCTCCTCAGATTTCCCAAGAACGACACTGCAGCCACACTGACATACTTCACCCACGGATTTTTCTGCACACTGCGAGCTTTCAGCCCACTGCACGTTAAGTGAGCAAACGCCTTTAGTGTTCAGTTTAAAACCCAGGAACATTAGCATTTTAAGGATCTCAGCTGTTGCCTGTGGAAGTCAAGAACTGATGGAAACCTTAATGTAGAGGACATAGCACACTCCCTCATCCCAACGACAGGAAAAACTCCTTTTAAAATCCTCCAGGCAGCACGCTGTAAGGCGAAGCAGCTTTCCCTGTGCAGTGAAAGGGGAAGTTAAATGACCTATTCCACTTCACCTCGAGTGCTATTTGCAGAGAGAGCTCCATTTGGACCACGGCAAGCTGACTATTCTCCTCATAACTGCGACATTTCTCTGCACAATCAGGGTCTCTAGGCTTGGGTCTCTGCAGAGCAATTCCTGCTCCCAGTTGCAGTTTTCTCAATACCTTCCTTTTGCTGCTACTGTGCTTCAGAATGAAAGAGGAAGAAGAAAAGGAGAGCAGGAGATTGCTGCCCTTGCTGAAATGATCAATGGAAAGCACTTTGCCTTCTGTCTTGCAATCAGAGCCATGCAAGCAGAGCTGTTATAGGTCCTTCCAAAAATACCCTAGTTTATCTTCTAAGAATTAGAAAAATTTAAGATTTTCTTTAACTAATTAAACTGTTTCAAATTTGAAATTTACACAAAAATAAAAAACCTATAAATAAAATAAATCAAAGTTATCTTTAAAAGTGAAAGTTTAAAAATCAAAATTTAAACGTATGAGCTGCTCATAAAATGCACCACAAAAGTCTTAAAAGTTCATAACCATCTCACTTTTCAAAAAAGCAACACAAAATAGAATCATTAATGGACAAAAGTATCACTGTTCCTAAATATTAAAAGGCAAATAGCGTAACGTTACTATAAAATCTACTGTTCATTTTCCACATTCAAGCACATGCAACTGCTGAGGACAAACAGTTTCCACGTATTTACTAAGCTTCTCCCTTTTCAGTGTTAAGGGATAGCTCCAAACTAAAGAGTACCCTTGAATAAAAATTAAAAAGTTTGTAGCGCCTGGATTGCCAGTCAATTTTCTGTTTCTAATTTAATTAAGAGTTTCAGCTTCTCTGGAAAGTAAAATAAGCATTTATTCTATGTTATTTAATATATCTAGTATTAGTATTAGGAATCTAATATTTATACCATCATTATCTCAATCATAAAAACCCCAACAATGTAAACAAACAATAATGCAGTCCCGAACTGGCTATAGGAGTCAGTAATCACCTCCTAGCAGTAAAAATACATTGCATCTGTATTTTTAGAAATTAACAGTTCGGTTGCCAAAATTAATTTTATGAATAACTCCATATTTTCTTCATCTTTGCAGGCACAAGTTCAGAAGATTTGTTGATCCCACTCCTTTCAGATTTTAGCCTTCTAGGTACCCAGTACACAAGGCAATACTTTTATTTCTAGTTTCTCGTCTATTCTCTACCCACAGGCTTCTTTTTTGCCAACTATTTTGCACTTAAGCTCCTACAGACTTCAGTAAAAGGTCTTCAAAAGGCAGAAACAACAGGGAGATTGTTCAGTCCAGATATTAAGATGCAAGAAGTTCACGTAGTAGTCATATAGTCAATTAAACCATTGCTAAGCAACACAAGACACAATTCTTTCCCACTTACACAGATTGTGAAATGTATGCAGATTTAATGCTTGTCCTAAAATTGTGCATTTGGTGGAGTTCTCAAAAGTATCCAATGCCATTTGCAACACTCAGAGAAACAATGAGCATGTGATCAAGGCAGAACGCCTTCCCCATTCCCACTTGGTGACAAAACATAATCTACTCCATCCATGTGCTTTAACAGAGCAAACACCATGAATGATGTATCAGAGACACAGTATTACACCTACTGTTTTTGATAGCTGTCTTGCTTTTTTTTTCCCCTACTGGCAGCATGACAAAACACTGTCAAAACCAGTGTTCAGAGTCATTTCTGTCTGATTAGCAAGTAGTCAAATATTTATTCATGATCTGACTCTGAACATGTCAGAACTGCATATTAAGTTACCCACATTTGTGAGCAGCTGACCATTAGTTATCCATTTTTGGGGGGCTGGTATGAATGTTTTGTTGGGTACACTAATAAAAAAAAGATGACCTAAGAGACGTAAGCTGCCAGTACAATTTTGGCTCCATTGTTTCTAAAAGTATTTAAAAACCCCAACAAAAAATGTCTGGAGAAATGTTGTCAGAGACTCCACCAGTGGTCTCTAAATTGGCAGTTTTGCAAGGCAATGAGGAAGAGACACTGTGGATCAAAGATCTTGTATTTTACTCCTGAATTTTCATGGTTATTAGCATCCCTTTAAAGCAGCAGTGCTTTGAACAAAGTAACCCACATAAAAATCAATTTATTTCCTAATTTTAAGAAAAAATATGGAGCAAAGAGCATAAATTTTCAAAAATTTAAATCTTCTTAAGTTAGCTGCTCATTATCCTCTAAGTTCCATGTGTCTAATGGAAACTAGGACAATTTCTGCATGCACAGCTCATCTTTCACAGCCATACAAGTACAGCAGTGACTTAGGCAAGTATTCCACCAGGTGTACCAAAAGCACACACACACACAGACTGCTATTTAATTCCTCTGTGGCACACGGCAAGTTACCTGCTAAAAAAAAAAAAAAAACACAACTACTTCTCCTGTCGACGCAATTATGCGACCGCAGTTGATACAGAAGAAGCCATTTGCTGACATTCACAGTGACAGAAACTGGAACAGAAGTCACCCACAACTTCCCATTTTCCCAGCAGCAGGTTCGATCCTGCAAAGCACAAACTAAGATACAAAGCAAGAGACACTAAGGACTTTAGGATTACTCTGCCCTGCCATAACACAAGGAACAGTTTCTTCCAGTATTGGCATTGGAAGCAAATATAACCATGAACTCTGTATCGGTAGAGGTTTTTTTGTTGGTTTTTTGGGGTTTTTTTGTGGAAGACATGCACTTAGAGCCTCACACTTAACCACTTGAGTCCAAGCACTGGAACAATGAACCATGACTGCTTACACAAGCACGCAAATTTGCAGGAATGAGCTTTTGGAGGGAGAAAACTTGCATAACAACTGAAAATCCAGCCCTGAGCACGTGTTTAACTGATTTGCTCAGCTGGGAATGTAATCCCCACGAGCTCAGGCTTGGAGGATTTTCGGGTGTTACGCAAGTATTCTGAAAAAGTTCAAAGCAGCCTCCAGAAACTCACAGAAGTAGCTAGAGATATGCAGCTGTAGGAAAGAAGTCTTGTGAGAGAGAGGAGCAACGAGGCAAGAAGACCAGAACAGAAGAAACAACCTTAGAACAGCTCATTCCATCTCAATTTCAGAAATAAAATTTTTCATTGAAATTCCCTTTGAAGAGAAAAAAATTTAAATAAAAATGTAGCTCAGGGAAGTCTCCCCATTTCTCCCCTCCAAGCTAAAGAAAGCCTTGCTGAAGAAACACCAAAGCTGACATGACTTGGGTTCAGGGCAAAGCTGGGGAGCATGTTTTTCATGGGGTCTACACATTTCCTGCCATGGCACTGCGCACATATGACAGAAACCAACAGCCAGCATGGGACAAACTAAAGGAAGAGAGCAGGGCAGGGCAGGATGCTGAAATCACTCCCAGACTGCAAATGGTTTGGAGACTGCAAGAGAAACCTGCCCAGGTGTTAAACATGCTTCTACATGCCTCCCCCTCTGCTGTCAGAGGCAGCATTCTGGGCTGGATGGAATCATGGTCTAACTCAGTTTTATTCTCATTTTCTTCCGAGCATTTCTTCCAAGCAACAGAGAGAGGACAGATTTCCTGGGATATCTGAGATATCCTTGGTGAAGGACAGCAGAACACGAATGCAGCAACAACCAAAATGAAAAGGACAAGGAGGTCAGAGGATAGGAGGGAATGAAGCACAATATGCTGACCTCAGAAGAAATACACATCATCTTTGCTGAATCGTAAGTTTCAAATTTTCTTTAACAATAAGGAAAGAGTTAAGGACAAGGTCTTCTCAATACAGCCTTGAATTGAAACATTTGTAACTAAAAATGGCCCTTCCAAAAGGATTTCAGAAGAAGCTGAGTTAAACCTACATGTCTTGGCAGCAGACAGGGATTTGAAAACTAACAGGTTTCTTACATCTTTAGCTCACTCATACTGAAGAAAGGAGAGTTTTTCTTATAGTACAGTGTAGCACTGATTCCCCTGCATTCCTCCCTACCTTCAGAAATCCTATTCCTACATTCTGAATGTTCAGAAGCTGAGGGAAGTTGTTCTCTTTTTTTCTTTTCAGTAATTAAGTCCCCTGTGCAAATGAAGTCGCAATAAAACAAGACTTAGATCAAAGAGAAACAATTCTATCTGAACACATGACTTGGTCTATGCTCCCATTATAATCACAGGCAAACCTGGTAAAGCAGCAATCACTTAAAATATATTTGCAGGAACTTTTCTGGAGTGGGCCAGCCAGAATAATTGTGAGACTTGCATGCATTGCTTCTTAAAACATATAGGTACAAGTAATGCTTATTATTTGTAAGTAACAGTGAACTCAAAAAAGAAGTCAACAATCTGCCACAGTGCACAAGGTATTCTGGTATTCAGCATTTTAGTATTAAACAAATAAGTGATATATACAAACCTCTTCCTTCGTTTTCTTATTTTCTGCTCTAAGCTCTTCATATTCGCCAATAGCTACACCAGGAAAAAAGAATGAAAAACGTTAATATAGCAGTACCTCTTTCCAAATTAGCTCTCCATTTGATTAAATTGAAACCTCTTCTGAGGTTTGTCTACATAGACTTCTTAAATAGCATGGGTCATAAAATTCATTAATAGCCTATTAATATCCTATGAACTGGACAGCCTTCTAGAATTGAAACAATTAGGATGTGTCTGAGAAAGATGGTAGCTCCCAAAACAATCAATTTTCGATCAATATACAGTTAAACAATTTTATTGATTGAGTTCAAAAATTACAAGGTGAATATACTGGTCTGCAGCAACCATTTTAAACCCACACTGGCTCAGGTTACAGAACAATCCTAGAAAGAATGGTTGGTGCAGTACATGGGTACCTGCAGAGCAGCTGATCTGTGCACCAGAAAAACCAGGGTCTCTCATCCATCCCTTTACTTTGTCTCCACTTCTCCTTATGCAACCAAAATTCTTATCCACCACCCATGCCCAAGACGCAGAAAAAAAAATCACCAAAAAACAAAAAAACAAAACCCAACAGGTAGATGAACAAACAAGAAACCACACTGGTGAAACAATGTATTTCCTCCACAGGAGCACAAAGGCTCTTGGTCACTGCTCCGCTTCAGGAAAACAAGGGAAGAGACTTCTATCATCCAGACGCAAGAAAAGGAATGAAAACTGTACCAACAGATGCAATTCGAGTTTCCTCATGCTTGGTAACGGCTCGTGTTTACTTACCTTTGAGGCAAAGTCATTCATGCCATTCGATACTTTACAAATGACTGAAAAATGTAAATACACATTTGCCCCACCCTCAACAGCTCTCTTCATACACTCCACGAACAAAGAACTCTGAATCATTAGCCCTGAAGGAGAAAATAACAGAATATTCTGGGCTAGAGCTCTTAACCCACCCAAAATGTTCTCTTAGCCAACCCTGTTCTTTCTTACAGTAAAAGAGTAAAACTCCGAAAGAGCCAACATGAGTGGACACAGCATGTTCCTTCACAAAAATGACTTCACTTATCCACCAACTACTCATTCCACAGCTCAGCTGGTCAGGAGGGACATCCTTTTTCAGTATTACATTAAGTAGGTTGTCATTGTCGAGACAGCCACTACACTCAGAGTGCTTCAGTA
>VZSR01000514.1:7541248-7595451 GCA_013398615.1 Brachypodius melanocephalos
TTTAGTTGTGAATCTGTGTCTCCTGTACCTGAATTTGCTAACAAAATGTAAGTATTATCTAAATTAGATGTTTTATATATTTGGTACTTACTATGGCTGATAAGCACTTATTACTAAAACAAGGCTGGAAGGGTAAAAATATGTAATGACTGTAATTCACAATGAACAAGAAAGACACCTTCATTTACACACAGTGAGATGGAGAGCCTTCCTACTCTTTTTGTTAAAAAATTAATCAACCCCTTTCCTAAAGCTGCATATTAAAAACACAAATCAAAGAGAAAAAAACCCAAACTTAAAAAAATGCTACATGCATATATTTTAGTATTTGTATTGAAAACCAGGGTGGCCCTCAAGTCGATTGAGAGCCATTCCATGCCAAATCAATACATAATGCCACTTCAGGATTTCAAACCTACTTATTTACTCAACAAGTAAGTGGAGCTGTCAAAGGAAGCAAGTGTCACTCCACTGTTTTTGCTTCCATACCATGGACCAGGCAAGTCCTTACTGGTACAGGCAAGAGAAAGAGCTGATGGTGCAAGAAGTCCTCTGCTTCGGATGAAACAAGCTATCCTAATTAAGTCATATTTTGTTGGTAGGAGTAAACTAATGCCTGGCTATTTGGATATATCATTAGAGGCAGAATTACCTGTCAGCACCAGAAGCTTTACTGGAATTAAATGCCACTGCGTTGCTCTTCCCAGTGTACATGGAAGAACCAGGCCAAGAAAGTGGTGAAAATTCTCAAACAACAATGGCCTCTTACGTGTATGGCACGCACAAGACTGCGAAGTGCTGCCGAAAGGATAAAAAAAAGCCAAAAGGGATCAATTTTTCCCTTGTTCACCATTTTAGGCTCAAAGATCCCTTCTGCTAAATCCAACTAATCGGTATTTCAATAGGATGCAGTAAGGCACCAGCAGCACCAGCCAGGTACAAACTACTTTCAAATATTGCCTGGGTAGCATTTTTAACACCTCTGTGTGTTAAGGGGAACGTATGGGACAGCATTACACTCATCACTCTACAGTGACTCCAGATCTGGACCCACAATACACAAACCTATTACCAGGACTAAAACTTACATCAGCAAACCAAGCTTTTGGTCAGATATCAGTTGCATTTGCTGAAACCTACACGGCTCAATTACCTAACAGTTGTTAAAAAAATAAACAAAATCACCTGTGTAAGTACACAAAGATAAGGGTTAGGTACAAATACTGTACAAAGTCAGCTCCTGCATCTGTGTTCCCATATGCCTTGATTTTACTCAAATCTGTGAAAAGTGTGTACAAGCAAATTTAATTGAACCCTAAATTTGCATTTTGCACTCTTACCGCTTCGTTGAAAAAACAGGGTGGGAAAACTAAGCACACCACTGCCTGATAAAGACCAACCACTAAGTTCACACCAAAAGATTTGCCTTTACAAGTTTCTGAAAAAAAAGAGATAGGCTTCAACACAAGAAACTGAAGTGGGAAAAACATTTGAACTCTAATACCTTCAAGCAGCCTGGGTTCTGCTGGGGAACGACGGCTGCTGTGTATGAAGATATACACACAGGTACATGGGGAAAAGAATAAATTATAGAGCAGGTGACTACGGAGGGGAAGACAGCAGCCAACAACATGCCCTAAGAAATGCTTCTGGCCATAAAAATCACCCATCTGCCATAAAGTAGAATAAATTTGTCAGACCACATTAGGAGCTTGTCAATAGTACATATTTAAAAGGTACTGCTCTGAGATACTGCTGTCAGATTGGCAGTCTAGGCTGTTCCTAAGAAGTTACATATAAGATGTTCTCTTATTCAAAGGTGCTGACATTATAAGAAAACGTTTTAAGAGATCAAATAGATCACAATTTAAAAAAAAAAAAAGTATACAGAGCCATAGTGTTTGGGACTAGAGATTGGAAATCATCACACTTATCAAATCCAGCCAACAAACACAGAGGAAAGTTACACCTTTTGAAAATGAAGCAAAAAATCCAGGCAATATAAATACCTTTAGTATATGTGGTTAACAGCAGTTGTTAACCACTGTAATTCAGCAAAGTGACCAGAAATGTGGCTATGACAGTGACAGTGCTGAAGTGTAATTTTACCTAGTTTATAACTCCAGACACTTTGATCACTGACTCCTGTTTCCAACTGAAAAAAAAAAAAAAAGGGACTATTGCAGAAGATTACTCTGTCTTTAAGGGCAAGGTACCAGCAGCGCCAATAAAACCAAACAAGGCAATCTTTCAGGCAGGTAATCAACTACTGTTATGGTTCAGCTGTTAGTCAAGTTTCCTACCATTCCTCAGGTTCTACAGTTAATAACACCAATAAAACAAAGTTTTGCCAAACTGTTTTGTTGTTGTTGTTGTTGTTTTCAGTCTTACCCATAAGAGCCAGTTGAATTGAAATGTACATCACTGGAAACATCACTTAAAGTACAGTTAGGCAATAGTAATATTTATAGTGAAAATGCTTTATTAAATCATGACATTTCAGAAAACTATTTGAGGATTAAAACTCAAACAACACTTTTAAGCCCAAAATATCACCAACACAGAGATCTTGTTTCTTCATGATGCTGACCTTAAACTTGGTAATGGAGCAAGCTGAAGAATGATCAGTATCAGGTATCTGAGTCTAACACACAGGACTTGGAAAATTCAGCATGGGTGAAAGATAAGAGTATCTTGCACACAGACGGCTTCAGTGTCCTTGTCGCTGCTCAGAGCTCTGCCAAACAGCCAAGCAAATTTGCCCAAGCCCCAGAGAGCTTCAGAGCTGCCACTGAGAATTGAGTGGGCAGCTACAAAACACCTGCCTCAGGTGCAATCTCCTGACCTTGGTTAGGAGAAGTGTAAGCAGCAGTAGAAATGCGACAGCAGACAGCCACAGACGGTGCTACCCTGCCTTCCCCTCCACCTAGGGCACCACTTCTCAGACAGTTCATTTACCTGTGCCAGGCAAGTCTCTCAGAACTAGAAAAACACATCCTGAAAAAGAAACCAAGGCAACGGCCACTGAATGAATGTTTTCTGAAACCTCTCCAAACCATTTGCGTTTTTCAGAAATCTGACTACGCATCCAAATGTTACAAGAACCTGAAGCCGTACACCACTCTGAACAAAATAAAGATAAGCCAAGTCTGTGTACCCATTATCCCAAATATTCAGATCCAGATCTTTCAACCAACTGCATCTATTTCCAAAATAATACTGTTATCTACTTTTGGAAGCAAGAAATAAGAAAATTAAGAGACTCTGTTTAACAGACCATCCTAAAATTACTTGAGGGAAGTTGGTAGTATCTAAAATAGTCTTGGTTTATTATCAATAAGAAATGAAGCATTACTATCTATTCCAAATTAAAGTATATAAAGAGTATGCATATTTACTTATCTACAGTAACAATATCTTTTATTTTACATTAGAATAATTTCATTTATCTCATTACCTTTTCACTACTTGAGTTTTTCACTCTTGGCACCAGACTCATGAGTTAACACAACTTAGCTACTGATTTAACTATGTGTGCTACCCTATTTCTTGTATAGTTTTAGATGTAAAACAGAAGAGTGTTTCAATTTTTTTTTACACAAAAAACCCCCAACTTTCTCACCAGCCACATAATCCCAAAGGTGTATGTTAGCCTAACAACACCACACTAAAACTCCTGTGTTTAAGGATGAACATCCACCAAGAACAGAGCCTTACAGTACTGGGTCTGCCAAGTACAGCTTCTATTTCAACAGCTCAGGTGGATCTGGGACAGCCAGTCCTCAAGTTACAGTAACTTTCCTTGAACTAATTCCTCTAGTGAAATTTCCTCAGACATTAAAGGATACCCAGCCCACTGCAGGAGAAGACTTTCAGAGAGCAGAACTGAAGCCTTGCTCTAAACAATTTCAACAGGCTCAGTTTTCTCTAAAGAATAACACAAACTTGTATTTTTTGCAACTGATTATTGTCTTTTTAACAAATGCTCTCTTGGAGGCAACAGTACTGGAGGGAAGCAGTCAGTCAGCAAGAGAACCAGATTTTGAGCCTTGTTTTTTGATCTCAGATTATCAAAACACACAGCTGTAAGATTATCATTTTACACCTAATGAATCCTTCCAAGGCAGAATCTACCTTTTGCTGATGGTAACCATAAATTTCCAAAGCTGAGCATATAGTAAAAACCCAAAAAGTGACAAAGCAGGTCATAAACAGTCCATTAATATCCAAATGAAACTTGGTTAAAAAAAGCTTCTGCTATACAGCAAAAAGTGATGGAGAACATTTATGGTCAAAATGAATGACAGAAAAACGGGCACTGATCACACCCCCGTAATTTCACTCATTTACACAACTTTGTCCAATAGGTCTTTTCCAAATTGCCCCTCCCTGGATTCCAGGAGAGCTCAGCTGTGGGAATTACAGATGTGAATTCCAGCGTGGCTCCTTTGCACCTCCTGCACATGAAGCTGTGGCACAGGAGGCAATACTTGGTGCACAGGAAGATGTTCACAACTCAAACAGATCTTCCAACGTTTGAATGTACCTACATGGGCAACTAAGGCTGCAACTTTGCTGGATCAACCTGGCTCGGGTATAGACTGACGACAGGGGAGTTTAAAAATGGCTTATGAGCACCCAAACTCTTTTCCATGCGCTTTCTTGCACATGGATGAAATGCGCCAAAAAAGATTAAATATTAGAGTGTTCTAGTTTCTGAGTCAGACCATGCACTCATGAAACTGAACACGCTGAAATTCTGGCCTTTTCTACTAAAGCACGGAAAGTGACACGCACGGCACCAAACCAGCCCAGGATGGAACTACTGAAATGCTACAGAAACGGACAGCGCATGAGGACAAGCCCTGAGCGATCAGCGGGAAGTTTGCTCGCTCATGGGGACAGGGATGGCAGGTGTTTGAGGGGTCGGGTTAGGATCGCATCCTGCAGCACGGAGCGGGAGATGGGACACGCTGGCAGGTCAGGCACAGCCTGGCTCAGCTCCTCGGAGGGTCAGCGAGGCGGACAGACCGCCACGCCTGGAGCTGTCCGGTGCTGCGGGCTCTGAGGTGCCAGGGCAGCACCGAGCGGGCAGCGCCGGGCCGAGGCAGCCAGGGCCCATGTGCTGCGGCACCACCGCTCCAGCCACCGCCATCGGCCCTCGCGACGGCCGCGCTCGCAGAGCCCCTCCATCAGCCGCGCTGGAAAAGCCCTCTGAGATCATCGTCTCCAACCCATCTTCAGCCTGAGCTGGCACCTGCGGGGCGGGGAGGCAGCCGCGGCGGGAGCCCACATGGGGAAGAGCCAACACGTTCCACTCCCCTGCTATATTTCATTAAGGCTTTTATTATTTCCCTCTGCATGGGCAGAGCAAGGGGCCTGGGAGCGGGGCCGGGGGACGCCCAGGCCGCGCCTGCCCCGCCGTGCCCCGTTCCCCCACCGGGCACGGAGCCCTCGCCCCGCGGCGGCCGCGCTCCCGCCGGCCGAGCCCGGGCCCGCGGCGGAGCGGGGGGAGCCGCTTTCTCCAGCGCCGGAGGCGGCGCCGCCCGCTCCTACCTTGGTCCTTCAGGCTGGCGAGGAGCTCCAGCTGCTTCTCCTCGTCGGAGCTGTTCATCCTGCCCCGCCGCCGCCGCCACGGGCCGGCGGCTGCCCCGCTGCGCTCCGCCCCGGCGAGCGCGGCTTCACCTGGCAGCGGGCGGGCGGCGGCGGCCGCAGCCCCGGGGCGCGGCGGGCGCGGCGAGCGGCCCGGCCCGCTCCGCTCTGCACATGCCCAGACTCCCGCGGCGCCCCAGTGAGCATGTGCGGGTGCGGGCACGGCGGCCCCGGCCCGCAGGCGGCTCCGCCGGGCGGGATCCGCTCGGAGCGGCGGTCCCGGTCCCGGCCGTGGCTGGGAGAGGAATTGCGGATCAGTTCGGCTGGAATAGACTTCTGAGGTCATCGAGCCCAACCTGTGACCGAACACATCCATGTCAACCACACCATGGCACCGAGTGCCGCGCTCGGACTTTCCTTGAACACCTCCGGGGATGGTGACTCCCTGGGCAGCCCATTCCTATGTCTAATGACTCTTTCTGTGGAGAAATTCTTCCTAATGCCCAAGCTAAACCTCCCCTGCCTTAAGACTGTGCTGCCTTGTCCTGTTGCTGGTTTCCTAGGAGCAGAACCTGGCTCCAACCTCTTTTCAGGGAATTGCAGAGTGAGAGGGTCTCCCCGGAGCATCCTCCAGGATGAACGCTCCCAGCTCCCTCAACTTCTCCTCACAGGACATATGCTCCACACCCTCCAGCAGCTTTGTTGCCCTTCCCTGGACTCACTCCAGCATCTCAGTGTCCCTCCTGATTTGAGGGGCCCAGAACTGCACACAGCACTTAAGGTGTGGGCTCAGCAGTGCCGAGTACAGGGAAAGAATCATTTCCCTGGTCCTGCTGCCACACTACTCCTGGTACAGACCAGGATGCCTTCGTGGCTGCTGACCAGCACCCTCAAGTCCATTTCCACTGGGCTGCTTTCCTGCCACTCTTTCCCAGCATGTACTGCTGTGGGGATTGGTGTGGCCAATCCTTGGACTTTGCACTTGGCCTTGTTGAACATCATGCTGTTGGTTTTGGCTCATCGATCCAGCCTGTCTAGATCCTACTGCAGACCCCAGGCAGGATCTCCGGCAGCGTCAGTGACCTGTGAGCTGGGATTAAGCCCTCCTGCCCCACAGTGTCAGTGCCCCGTGAGCTGGGATTAAGCCCTCCTCCCCATACAGCTGTGGTTTGTTGCAGTATTTTTAATACTCCCTTTTGCACAGCTTGCATAGCACAGCTTTCCACTGAGGATGCCTTTCTCAGAGGAGCGGTGGGGACATAAAACAGCTGTTTGAGTACCAAGAAAGCTAAAAAGGTTTTTAAAAATCCCTGGAAGGTTGCATTAATGTTTGTGAGGATCCAAGGGCAACAACTGCATGCCAGTGTCCAGCACTTTAGGAAACTTTGGAACAACATTAGGGCAGAGAACTTTGACAGAGACCTACTGTGTTCACCTCAGAGGGACACACTTCGCTGCTATTCTCTGATGATCTCTTTCCAAAAAAGAAAGGGATCCAGTGATAATCTCTGTATTTAAATGGTTACCTTACCCATCTTACCCCAAGGCTGACAGTAAGTGCAATGCAGAGTTAGTTTCTGTTTATACATTTTGCTGAGCTCCAGCAGCAGTCAGCTGAGCAGCAGCTATCTCTAGATCAACATGGGCAAAGATACAGCTCATACGCCTCCCTCCCTCCCTCCTTCTTTGGCAAACACTCATCGATCCCTGTGGCAGGCAGGTCAGAACACACAGATGTGGCAACATTAGTTAGAAATACCAGAGAGTGGAAGGAAAAAAACTCTGCTCCAAACAGTTGCTCAGTCCTCCTGCCTCCCTCCTCCCACACAATATCCTCTAGTTTTCCCGTTTTTTACCTAGTAAACATTTAAAACATGAAGAGACTCTGTACTGATGCTTTACAGCACTTTCTGTCCTAAAGGTAGTTAATGACACGTGTAACATCCTGGAAGGAAACCATAAGAACCATGTGAGCTGTGCTGATGTCTCAGAAGCTTGGTATGCTCCATGTAAGGCAAAGGAGGCAAGTTCGTAAGCTAGTCAGCTTATTTTGAACTAGTCAGCACAAAACACCTTTAACTGTACCAAATGCAAAGTTATGAATTCAGGCTCCTAATTGTATGCAAAGAATGGGAAATTACCTTGGACAACAAAGGCTCTGTAGAGGAAGTGGGAGGCAAAGTGCAAGTAATTCTGTAAGTGCTGTCAGTAAGGTACTGCAGCAAAAGATGGAAGTGTGCTGACAGCAGGGTTTTTTTCTGTAGCGCTGACAAGACCAAAATAAATTTTCTCTGTCCAGTTCTTCAAAAAAAAAGGTACAAAAAATTTACAGAGAAAGCACAAGAGAAAAAAGATGGCCTAAGCTTTGAGGAGAGTGCTTTGCAATGTGAGACCTCAAACCCTTGATCTTTTTAATTGAGCAAAAAGGAAACTAATTATTTGGTTATGGCAATTTCAATACTTGAGGGCTTTTCAGCCTAGGGGAAAAGAGTCAACCAGAATCTGTGTCTGTAAGCAGAACCTGAACGTAAAAGCTACAAATAAAGCTACGTATCAACAAATGCCTCCATTTGAAGGAACACAGAGGTCCTATTTAGGTCCTTGGAGTTCTGGGATGACCTTGGTTTTGAATAGTCCACTTTAAGTCAGAGCAGTTTTGCCAGTATTTTACTCTTCAGTGTCCTTTCTTGAGCTGCCTTGTTGGCTGCCTTCAGCCACAGGTCTCATTCCAAGTCCCTCTTCCCACTGCTGATATCATTCCCTTTCATTTCCAAACCAATTTCCTTTCTGCAGTGTAATAGGAGGATTTGCAAAAGAGTCATTGTAGGGTTGCTTATCCCTGCACGGTGCCAAGGCACCGGACATTTTCATCCTCCAACAATGTCCTGTCTGTTGTATGCAGCCAGAACAGGGCATAAAATCCCTTTGATATCTGCAAAGACAGCAAGCCAATTCTTCCATTATTTTATTTATTTACTCAAGTTAAAGTAATATGTCCACATCAAAAGAATTCACTCCCGTAACTTCTGTATTAGGGCTTCATAATTTTTCTTTTTGTTTTTTTTTTACTTACATTTACATCCAGTTACAATACCTTGAAATGTCAGCATCTAAAACAAGGATCTCCTTGTTTCAGACCATGTTGGTTGCAAGAATAGGATGGCTGTCACTGAAATAGTATTATTTACTATTATTATAGTAGTAGTAGTAGTAGTGCTAGTAATATTACTAATAATATATTAATGAATTGTTGCTAATATTTTTCTAAGTTAGGAGATAGCTGAAAAGTTAACTCTATTACTAATAATTGATGTTGTTTGGGAAACCAAAATTCAGATGGATTCATCATACCTCTAGATTCCACCAACTCATAGCTGCAATGGATGAGAATCTCTCTGGTGTTCTCAGCTACACAGTTGCCATCAATCATATAAAGTAGGAAAATTACAGGAAAAAAAAAAAAAGGAAAGAAAATAAAAATTACTGGAAATTCTGACTTTGTCTTACTTTGCAATAGATCTTAGTGAGTTGTCGGACACCTCCTGTTATTCTGACTAATGCTTGAACCTGGTGCAAATGATCAGTTCCCAACATGTGTGTGTAACTCGGGCTGTTGTCCCTGCTTGCATATCACTTTTTCAACTTTTTTCATGGTTCACCTCTTGGGTGGGACTTTGATGAGTAGTCAAATGATGGACTTGGCAAGTTGAAAATATCACAGAATGACAAACTGGAACAGGTTGCAGTGCTTAAACACATAACTCCTAAATTCAATGGACCTAGAGTGAAGACCTAGGAATCCATAGTATAATAGGGTTTTTTAATTCTGAATTTTGAAAAATAAAATTTGAAACAATTATCATGTGTATGAACAACTTTGTCCTGGGACAAAAGATGGTAAAGCATGAACTTTATCTATAAATCCTTAGAATTTTTTTTTCTCTCATAAATTAGCTATTTAATGTTATGACACTCATAACTGGGCATACAGAAGGAAATATTTTGGTACCCTATCAAATAGGTACAAGAGTCAGGAATTTGATGTGGTTGTTTATCTATCTATCTATCTATCTATCTATCTATCTATCTATCTATCTAAAATATGCATATTCCCATTCCTCATTTTGGGATAAAATTTACTTGAATCTTTTAATGGATTTATCCCTGCCACATAAATAAATCCCCAACATCTCCAACAACAAAGAGCAAGGAAGGGAACAGTGGACCCCTCTGGCTGGGAGAGAAAGGCCAGGTTCCCGTGGGAAGCAGTGTAATCCATCAGTCCCTGCAAAGCCTGAATTGACTCCTGAGGATTCATCACCCTCCTGTTGAGGAGAGCTACCTGGTGGAAAGAGCTGTGACTGCAGGCTGAGCATACCCTCAGGGCACAGCTACAGCCATATGTTTGCTACTTTCAGAACAGATTTTATCAGGAGTGGGGGGGACAAGATAAAATAAACCACATAATCACTGCACAGATAAACAACTATCAATAAACTGAAAAAAAAAAAATAAAAGAAATGGCAATAGCTATTTGAGCATCTAATTAACACGATGAATAAGACTAAGCAGCTTGTCTTGCTGAGGTAATGTATATTTTTCCATCAAACCAATCAGTGCTGAATAATGACCGGCATAATATATCAGGGTAAATAAATATAAGCACTTCTTGTCTTCCTAGGACAGGAACTAACTAATCAGCACACATTCAGACTTGAGTATAAGTATGATTAAACATAAAAAACCCCTCAGATAGTACAGATTCATTTGAAAAACTTTAACCATTTGATTAGAGACACTAGCATGATCTTTGCTAGTCATCTCCATCTAGGATGACAAACATGTCTGTCTCTCTGCACAGCAAAAAAGGCACAGATTGATTGGATAAATCACAGGAAGATGAAGTAATTATCATGGCATTTTAAAATGCCCTAATTGTACCATAATTGACAATCCTGGATATTAAATTTGTAACTGTAAAGTATAACTAGGCAAATTAAATCTATTCACCTTTCCTAATAGTTCATCATACTTTATGGATGCTCACCTCATATAATCTGGTTGAAATGGGTGCTTCCTCTGTCTTCAAGCACAGACAGGTGGTGGATTTCACCCACTGAGGTGTGAACATCTGCCAACGTCTGCATGGACACATATTTAGAGATCACAAATAGCTCACTAGTGAGATGCCCCATGCTTCCAGCCTTTCAGAGATAAATACCATGATTTTGGAGAGTTAGAAATTGAGTCACTTTCCACACCCCTTTCCTGGATTTGGTGACCCTGTTTCACCAGTATCACTGGGGAGGCTGTTGTTGCAGTGGCTTTTATGTGCTCCTCTGGGGTTCTTTGCTTTGTTCTGCAGCAATTTGTATAACTGGCCTGCCAGAGCAAAGAAGAAGAGAGGTTGTATAGGAATCCTTAAACAGCTAAGTGTTATGTGATGGTAAATGACAATAGCAAAAAAGTCTTTTTTTTTCCCTAGGAGGAAGGGATGATCTATTAAAAACAGGGGGAAAAAAGGAAAAAACAAACAAACAAACAAAACCCCTTACCTTAGCCATGTAGGATCAAATATCTCTGTGCTCATAATTTCATGGTGAAAAATGGACATAATCTGATTGTGGTGTGGACAGATGTTTATGATGGGAGAAATCTTAGGGAACCGCCACACTGCAAGCTGACGGAGTGTCACCGAATACAAAAACTTATTCCTTGCTAAGTTACTCCTGGAGACTGCAGTGTTATTTCATACCTTGTTCTTTGATAAACAACTAACATCATGTCAGACTAAAGAACAAAATCAGTTAGTTAGGAACTTAAATATGTTACTATAGAACAGTCAAGGTCTTTTAGTACTGATCATAAGCATCTTAATAGACCATTCATTATGCATAGCTTTTGAATTCAATGCCACTGTTATTTTGCCTACATCTTTATTATGCTGCTCTGCAAAGTTGCCATCATAATTAATTTCTACAGAAAGGGCAAGTCAATTCACTTTTATTAAGCAATTTTACAGCTTATGAAAAATAACCCATTGCCCTGCTTCCTCAACACACTTTCCATCTAGTACTTATGTGCAACTGGAGCCACTTTGTCTGTCTCTCTCTCCCTCTCAGTTGAACTTTGCATAAAGCTCAACAGCAGTTGATGCTTTTGTTCCTGTTGCAGACTTGTCCCTTTTCTGGTGCTTGCACTACCTCCATTTTCCACATAATTAGGGTCAGATGCTAGTTCCCTGAATTAAAAGGCATTTGGGCTCTCCTTCCAACAAGCCTTTCTACTCCCTTCTTGCAAAACAAAGCTGTCACATGCATTCTTTAGCTGGTGTTGGATTACATTACACCACTTGACCACACTTACTACACTAAGATAATTATGCCAGGTATTTTGCTGATAAAAATCACCATGGCATTATTGTGTGCTGTGGAACTCCATCAGTTCATGTCAGCAGAAAATTTGGCTCTTTGTAAGAATTTAGGGACAAACCTCGAGGTTGCCATAAAGATTCTCACCAGCTTAACCAGCATTTCTGGAAGTCCTTCCATGATGCAGAAGTAAAGAGACCAAGGAGTAAGTGAATTTATTTCCATGAAAATATCACACAGACTTTCTGCCACTTGCCCAACTGTACATCATCAGGTAGCAGAGAAATATATCCTTTGCAACACTTGATTTTGATCTGAACACTTTGATTTGCAGTGCCACAGGCCAGCTCTTACAGCTCACACAAGCACTGCTCCTGGCTGTGCTATAAACAGAGATAAAGAAATTGTGTCATGAATCTTGAACTAGAAAGTCTGAGAAGCTTATGAAGAGCTGCTCAGAAAGGATAAAAACCTGCTCTCGGTGGAGTTGTACTGGTACTAAACTTGGCCCAAAATGTTAAAACTTAAGAGAACCCCCTGCTCTTGGAGCCTATGCAGGACAACTCATTTTTGTGGGGCCAAGCCATGGGTCAACTGGAGATGGGGTTTGCTCTGTGTCTTCTCAGCATTCAATGGTCTTTCAAAAAGCTGCAAGTTCCCACCAGAGTTTGAAACCAAGAATCACAGACAGTGAAAATGGAATACAGTGTACCCACAAGGGATTGCTCCCATGGAGCCTTTTGGTCAACAGGACACTCTAGTGTATCTTCTCTATCAAAGCAGGTCATACAATTCCTCCTAAGAGTGACATTGAGGGTAAAAATCCTGCTTGTCATGCTGGTTCCCAGTAACTATCTTGAGTTTAAAATTATTCTCAGTTCACCCCATTTTAACATAAGAATATATACCATCACCAGAAGTAGTATATATTATATTCTCACTCTGCCAGTGCTTTTGATTTGTATTATTTTTTTACATTAAGGTTTTTAAATTAAAATAGATGACAAACCAGGCATTAGCCACGTCTCTGATCAGTCAGTTATGTGCTGGCTTAATGGCATTACTTTTAACTGACTTCATTCACATTCCAAATATCAAGCATATCATTACTCATATATAATAAATACACAATAAATATACAATAAGTGTAATAAAATGCTCTAAAACTATGTGGAAATACTGCTTTTATGCAAAAAAAAATGAAAGGAGTGTCAGAGAAGAAAGTGATTTCCTCCATTGTACAAAATTAGTGCAATGAAACAATCTAATAAATCAGAGTGTTCTCACAAGGTGAGTTGTTTTGTCAGTTGAGTGCTTGAAATGCTATCTAATGTCTCTGTGGAAATGGCTGAAAGAAACAACAGATGTCTCAGATTTTTGCCTTTCATGTCTTATTAAAATCAAGAGAAGATGGAAAGGCAAACAAAGGGTTACTCATCATTTTTCTCTGCCTGGAAGAAGTTCCTCTGAACACCGCCTACAAGAAGAGGCAGTGAAAACTGAAAGACAAAAAGCAATTTAGATAATGATGAACATTTATAGAAGAAAAGATTCATTAAGAACACTATTCCCAAGGATAAAAGGTGGGAAGGAGACAAGAAATTCTGCAAGCAGCTCGTGTGAATAATGTGGCAGTGCCACTGCAGCCTTCAGCAGAGCCATCTTGTATTGTTCCCTGCCACTCGCATTCAGCTGAGGAACCCTGGATGAGAGGCTTGTGATCTGATTTGTGCTGGCTATTTTTGACTTCACTCCCTCATTCAGACTCGCAGCTCTGGCCTCTGAGCCACATCTCTGCTCTGCAGGGACTGAGAAGCTCTTACCTAAGTAAGGCTCAAGTGATTTGGAGCATCTCTCTGGATGTTTACATCAGGCTTTTCCACTGTCATCACCTAAGATGTCTCCAACTCCTACCTTCACCAGCTCCCCAAGCTGCCTTGCATGTGAAGCAGCAAATGTTTGCCATTGTTGATTATCTGCTAAACTACAAGAAATATTAAAATCTGCTTCACATTGCTATGGTAGCCACTTACACTTTGCACTAGAAGCCATAGTAAACACCCAATCCCTTATTCTGTTATTTTCTCCTTCTGTTGCTGCAGGAAGATGAGTATGTCATTTGCATTGGCTGTACCAAGCATCTCCTGATAAGATGAAAATCTTATCGGGCTATCTTAGAGAAAATGCATATGCAAAATGTGACCCAAGTAATGTTTCTGAGCTGGTGTTTTAGCACAGCCTGGGGAGCACACATCCAACCACCACACCCCGTGAGTGTCACTGTGTGCTGGGTGTCACACAGCCCACCAGGATGGCTGGACAGTCCCTGAGGATGCCTCTCCTGCCACACCCACACCTCCACAGGCAAAGTTCTGAGTCAATCCAGGCTGTGAATGACAGCACTTGATGAAGCTTTAGAGAAAAGGTGCCAGAGAATGGATGAGACCGTTCTGCAGTAAAAGCCACTTATAGGAGATGCGCAGAAATCCAGCTGAGATACTTAAGAAAATAAAATAATAATCCTGCTTTTGCATTCCTGAGCCAAAATACTGCAGAGGAGTTCACACAGAATAGGTTGGCTTTGATCTCAAAACTTTTACACTTCAAATAAGGAAACTGAAGAGATGGTGTTTCTTTCCTTAGTTATTTTCATTTAAGACCTGAGTCCCCAAGGTGTTGATACCAATGGGATGTGCTGATGCTAGGAGCCACTGAAAACTGACAAAAAGCAGTTTTTAAACCATTCAGTGAATGATCTCATACATAATGCCAAAGGCTTCAGGCACTGGAAAAGATTGGGCTGATGGGTGATATGTGGGTGATATAAGGGAATTTGTCTTTAGAGAAGGCTGTCCTCAATTAGAGAACCATAGAACAATTAAAAACAAACAAACAAACAAACAAACAAAACCCCCGTATTTAACTAATTTTTGGACACTCCCTATAAAGATTTAGACCTTTTATTTATATACAGATGCATCAGAATCAAAACAGTGCTGTACCTACTGTAAAAGTTTTTAGACTGACTGTAGACTTGTGTCACATACATATCTTTATAAGGTTTACTTTTGTTTATAGAATTGCCGAAAGTATAATGATGTGGACTAAAGCATTCAGTAGCAAGTTTCTATGTAAAACCAAATTTTGGATTTGATTCAGTGGTTACACTGCCACTAATTTTTGGTTCCTTAAGGGGAAAAAAAAGTCAAAACTAAACGAAAACAAATTATTGCTGCTTGGTTGGGAAGCTGTAGCACCTCACCACCTTGTGGCAGCTCTAAAAAGCCAGCCAGGGATCCCTGTGTTGGCCAGGAGACTTCTTAGCCACACAGTTTGGTTTTGCCAAGGCAGAACACCGGGAGAGATGGGGCTGGGGCATCCTGGAAAGCACAGCCTCTGCACTGCTTGAGTCAGAGCAACCCAGAGATGGGCTCTGGAAAATTTATCCCAAATGACCACTCATGTTGGGGGAAAGCTGAAGAGTATCCTTACCTGCCTCCTGTCCCTCCCCTCCTTAGGTTTTAATATGCTGTAAATTAGGGAATACCTCTAGGTCATAAGACAAACCCTGCGCTTTTGAAAATGACCTGTCAGGTGCTCCACTTTCCAAAGAAAAGATTTGGGCATGTATGCCCTGAACAAAGGTTCTAATCTTGACAATTCTTTGCTGGAGCAGGAATTTACAGCTGCAGGTGCAGGATGAAGGAAGGGAAAAGGGAATGCTGTGAAGGGGGCACTAACCCCTCTATTAGGCCAGGCTGCTGTAACACGCATTCCTGTCTCAGGACAGGATTACAGCTGCAAGTCCAAGCAGCTGCATCCCCTCCAGAGAGGGGAAGATATGGGGTCATTTCACTCTCTGCTGTTATTGAAATCAAGACTCCCGTGGCTATGGCACTGCTCTTGTGAGAGAAGAGATGCATCCCTACAGTTTATGCAACACCACCAGCTCCAAGATGTTTCCAGACTAGCTGTTGAAATAGTTATAGCATGGCTTTGTAGCAAAAATGTCACAGCAACACTCTTCCACCCTGGCTCTGGGTCCTTGCTCTAAATGAACTGACCTACAGCCACAGGTCTGCATTTAAAGAAACCACCCTCCCTTCCACCAAACACATCCACAGGCCTCCAAGCCACTCCACAGGCATCAGAAGGGCCAGAACCAGGCAGTCTGTATTGAACAGCAGATTTCTTCGGAACAAATGCTTGGCAAAAAAAAAAAAAGCTTTTACATTTTTGCTTCCTACGGTGCCTCAGAATGGTGTCTGTTTAACTAGCATGTGCTTATTAATCTGGTAAGGAAGGCGTTCTGGTGTGGTTAGTGAAAAACACAGGCAATAGTGCTTTGTGTGGGAGACAGCCCAGCTTGCCAGGCTTGTCTAAGCAGCCTGTTCTGCCCTATCATTTATGAATAACTATTTTACTTCCATAAAGGAACCAGCTCGATTTTATGGAAGTAAGGATGATCCTCTGACCAAATCCATTGGTAGAAAGGGTCTGAAAATGAAGACAGCTTGCAGAAGTGAGAATTGCTGCCCATCTGGGGGGAGCTGGCACTGCAGGTCTATGAGATCTCCAGTCCTGGCTCTGGTGCAAGCCTCAGAGTCAGTAAATGAGTCTCAGGCCCATCCAGATCTGATAAAGTGCTTGGCAAGCACCAGTGGTGATTTAGTCTCCGTTCTTTCTGCTGAAGAACAACAGACTGCAGTCAGAAAACACTCTAAATTGTCCCACTCACAAGTCATTCATACAATTTGCCAGTGCTGATAGATGTTAATACCTTTCTGACTCTTTCTAGAAGCTGGATCTATTTTATCAATAAATAAATCTTGACCTAGTCTGAGTTGGCAACCTAAAGATGAATTTGAATTTAAATTTTTTCTCTTATGCATTCTCAGCAGAACACATTCCCGTGTGTCCAGAGCTACTGAAAGCTAGCTATACTTTCAATAAATATAAATTTTCTAACTGTGCTGTTTCTAATGCTCTACTGTCTGTCTTTGGTCTCTCAGTATCTCAGTAATACTTTTGAAATATATCTTAGCCTTGAGTTCCAGGCTAAGAACCAACTGGATTTTGTCAAACAACAGAAAATCATCGTTTCTTCAGGAGCTCAGGACGAAATATCTTCAAAATACCAATTGCTTTCCAATTCTCTTATGTGTGGGAGGAAGCCAACTGCCTCAGTGGAGCTGCAGCGAGTTCAAGGGGTGTGCAAATGGTCAAGTAATGCAAGTTGGACAGAAATGTATGAAAAAGGGAGTAGCAGGGGAAATATCAAACAAACAAAAGGCTAGGTCAAATCCCAATAGGAATGAGAGTTCAATGAGGTGGGCAGTATTTAGCATAGGAAATCAACCTTCTGGTGTGTACTTTGTCTCCCCCTGCCTTTCTGCCTTCTTCATTTCTTCCAGCTGCTCAGCCAGTGGAAAACATTGCACTGATCAGGTATTTTCCAGGTCCCTTCAGCTTCCAGTTTCCTTCTGCTCATAAAGCCCACCACACACTGTTTGGAGCTGTGGGCTTACAGACCTGGAGCTGCTCAGGGTTGTATCCAGTCTGTTTGCACCCCAATGGCACCTGACCAACCCCAGCTGAATCCTGTGCTACAAAAACTCTTGTGGACACTATACCAGCTAAACCTCTCCACCCTAATCCCCCACCCTCCCCTCCAAAACTATAGTTCCAATAGACAATGCAGAGACTGGTATAAAGGAAGCAATACCAGTGCTGCCATTAGACTGCCTCTGTTGCTGTTTTTTCTGTTTCCTTTTGCCTGTCAGCAGACCTTGAGCTCATGACTCTGGCCCTTTTGTCCTTGCTTTGGCATATTCAACATGTGGGATTCATCACCCTCACGAGAGTAGCATCTGCTTTTAACTATGCAGGAATTCTATAAAGCATTGTTATCATTGGTCCAAGAGAGGAAAGCTATCAGCACAAATATCACAGATGAACTGAAAGAAGAATTTCAGGATATATAGGTCTGAAATATTTCTGACAGGTCAGCTAAAAGATGCATTAAGGCAGAATATAACACTCATCAATCTCAAGAAATGCTTTTCTTTCCTTGACTTGTACCCATTGGAGCAAATCCTGAGTCTCTAAGTCAGCTTGTTGACATACTGGGGCAGAAATGACTGAAACACACTTGTAAAAAATATTGCAAAAGCTCTATAATAAACCTCTGTATCTTCACATTACTGATATACACAGCAATCATTCTTCGTAGGTTTGCTCAGTGTCCAGGGCAGCCAGGAACAACACTCATTTTAGATTATTCTTACTTAAAGTACATCTCTATTGATACAAACTTGGAAAACTATATCCAAGGAACAAAAATCAGATCTTACCTCCCATGAAATTAAATCAAGAGTGAAGAGTGCAGTAAAGGACAGTGACAGAGAGCCTGCTGTTGAAATACTGGTGCTATAACCAGCTCGATTGTCTTCCCACTTTGCTTTGAAGTGGATCAGGAGAGAATCTAACACTGTGTTTCCAGGGGCTAGTGGACACCTTGGAGGCATCACCAAGTAGTCAAACACGGCCAGCAGTAGTGGAGGAGCTGTTCACAGCTCCTGGCCATTGTGTGGGTCAGGGAGATTTGGGCTCTCAGCCCTCAGCCCCTGAGCTGCCGGGCTGCTTGAAGGGGCTGGAGCAAAGCAGCCCCGGGAGAGGCTTTTGGGCTGGTGGACTCTTGCTGGACTGGAGTCAGCTTTGTGATCTGATTGATTAAATAAAAGGCATCTTTATGTCTGTAGAGCAGCAGGGATATTTGAGTGGGAGATATTCCTACCTGGGGACTTGGAATGACCCAAAAATACCTTAACTAAACAGCTGTGTCTTAGCAACTCAGAGCTCAGAGCAAGAGCCACCTCTTAGCAGGTGTCTCTAAGGGGGCAGGGACACTGCAGTGCTCCATCTTCCCTTTGCTCATACACACACCACAGTGAAGTTCTCAATATTTCAGCTGCCCTAAATACCATTTATCCCATGCAGCCCGGTTTACTGTTACAGAATTACAGAATTACGGAATTATGGAATTGTGGATACTCACAAATATGAAGACTGCATTGACTAATGCCTTAGCCAATATTACAGGAATATAGTTTAAAGTTAACTGCATTACTGATTCATACTGATAAATGTAAGAGATACATTTCTGGTATAATTTCTCATACTGATAAATGTAAGGGATTCATACAGGGATAAATGTAAGTTCTCTATAAACTCACTTAGCTGCCAAATACAAACTGGAATATGGCTTTATTCTTATAAGAATAACATACCAACTATCTCCCATGATGGTAAACAGGAACAATATTTAAAGGACCTAAAGTACATGATGAGCAGTCTCAACCATTTCACAAAAGCAAATGTAATAACAGAGGAAGAGAGGGGTCTTATAAAAATTTATAATGAAAATGGCATTCAGAAATCCATTAGCAAGTGGCTGTGCTTCGTCGCAGCATCAGGAAAGTATTTCAAATGTAAGCAAGGATCTTTGCTTTTAAAATCCTTAATGAAGATGTAAAGTACTAAAAGCCACTGGGAAATCTTTAAAAATGAAAGCAATACCATGCAGCAAAGCTAACACCTTGGCTCATAATGGATTACAAGTCGATACTGTTGTTCTTGCATACATTACTGCAGACTAACATTATCTGAGTGAATGAAACTGCAAAACTCACCTATTTTTTTTCCTTGGCCTCCTCGTTTCTACTAAGATTTTTCTTCATTTACTGATCTCCCTGATGGGTACCATAGCGATGGATGAAACATGGCCATTTATTGAAACTTCCTTTTATTAAGTTAAACAAAATGCATTCAGGTGAAAAATGAATGGAAAGATAAAATAGCACTGAAAACAGGGGAGTGCTTGTGGAGGATTGGGTTTTGAAACATAGCTTAAAGTTTGTTCTTTTGGTAGGAAATTCAGTGTAATCTGTATGTTGCAAAGATCCCAAAGGTTTTTAAGGACAGCATTAAGATTTATTAGGTACAGAAGCTCCTAATTGCTGTATTCTGCAGCAACATCTAGAGATCAGAGCCTCCCAAAGCAGATGGTGAAGACACTGCTAGAGACTTCTTCAAAATGTCCTTTTTCCTGTAGATGTACACTTCAGACAAAACCTGTGATTTTTTTTTTTATGACCACATTTTTTCCAAGTGCTCATCCCCTGTCATTTTGTTGTCAGGTATGGCTATAGCAGGGTGTGTTGTACAGCCACTGAATGTCTCTGAGGAATGCAAGGGCAGTTCATAAGGGCATAATTTCACTTCAAACAAGTCATTCAGTAGTACACTGCTTACTCTGCCACATCAAGGAAGAGAAAATGCCCTGGAAGTTGCAAAACCTTGGAGTTTACCCTTTGCCAGTAAATGAACTGAGGAAAACCAAGCTGATATCTCATATTGGTTAGTGTAAACCACAATGAAAAGAATCCTGGCTTCTGAGGTAGGTGTTAGGTGAGAAAAGGATGATTGGAATGTCTTCTGCAGCAAGAATAAATGTTGTGCCTGGGCTAGTAATGCTGGGCAGCTCTCGTCAGTGAGCTGGTGCCCACTGCTGTGTTTTGAGCAGTGCACTTGTGCTGCAGGCTCTGCTTAGCCCAGTGTTTGCTGTGCTGCACAGGGAGCGCTGGGGATGTCCCATGGCTGGCCAGCAAGGCACATCCCTCCACATGGGCCAGTCCTTCTGCTGGATGACAAGTTCCAGCTCTCATCACTGTAATTCCAAAACAAATTTATCAGTTTAATGGGAGTTTTGTATTCTCTTACAGATGCAGGGGCTCGGTCTCAGCCCCTCTGGGCTCTGTGTTTGCTTTCAGGCATGCTCACCCTGCAGAACATTACACTGTTGGGTGTGTAGAGAAAAGCATCGTGCAGCCAACAACTGAAACTTAACTGCTTGGCTAGGACTGAACTCCAGCACCTTTATAATGAGTAAAAAACCCCAAATCTCTGAGTGTAATCAGTTGTGGGACCATCCCCATTCCATCAGAAGTCAAATACACCCTGGACTCGCTGGTCACTTTCTGCTACAAGCAGCACCTGCTCCTGGTTTGCACTTTCTGAGTAGCTCTGTGAGTAACACAGCCTCCTTGCTTCCCCTTCACAGTGCAGGAAAGGTTCATGCTCAACCCTAGATTGAAGGAACCTGGCTTTGAGCTCTCAATTATCTTAAATACAACCAAGTACACTTTTTTTTTTTTTTTTTTAAAGGATGCTGTAAGAACACACAGCTGCATAAAGGATGAATGATTCACTTCCTTATGCCTGATGGAAAAGAGAAGTCAATATCTTAAGTGTAATAAAGTTGAATTATGGGCTTTAAGAGGCGAATCTTGCATTGGAATAAGGAGAATGCAGCAGGCAATCAGTGTTGTGAAACTATTGTTTATGCACTTCACAGCTTAACAAATAACAATATATAGAGATTGATTTTATAATAAAACATAATGATTTCATGCACAGTAGCTATTATAAAGGGATGTATTGTTTATTTGTTCTCTTGATAGCAGCAGTGACTGGTTATTTGTCTCCCTGTGCAGGAAGGGAATTGGCAGAATCTTACCTTGAAGTCAGTGCTGGGTCTAATGGTTGACCATTTAGAAGGTGTTACAAAGGCTGAATCCATTCTGATAAACAAAGGAAGACCAGGAATAAATCACTGTCCCCAGGGTCAACAGGCTCAGCCTGGTTTATAACCTTGCTGCTCAGGGCTAGGTCGTTTTGATGGGCCATGTTTTCATATACTTGGTATTTCTTAGGTACACTGTGGCTTGAGAAAGAAATAATTGCAATTTTAGGGCTTCTCTTTAGCTTTCAAAATACATGAAATAACACAAAGGCTGTATTGCATCTTGCTAGTTTGGTGGGTTTGGGGTTTTATTTGGATTGGTTTGGTCTGTTTTTATTTAATTAGTGTAAACCAGCCTCTGTGTTGGGCAGTGGGATTGAGACGTTGGTGTCACCCAGCTATCACCCAGCCCCCTGCTCTCTCCTGCACTGAGATTTTAGGCACTCAGTATTATTTTGCTGACATAGGTTTTTCAAGGGGCTGTGCCTGATGATTTGGGGCCAGAAGTGAGAAAGAAGCTTCTCCCTGCAAAATCAAGGTGAGAGCTGCTGAGGGACAGCAGATTGGGAAAGCAAAGCAAAGCAAAGCTCACGCTGTGCACAAGAGTGTGGACATGCACCTTTTGAATCCTTCACAGGGCTTCACAGGGGTTTATCCCACTGCCATGCTCAGGCCTGGTGAGGTAGCTGCTTGTTTCTCATGGGTTGTGGCTATCAGACCCAGTTGTCTCCGGAGCTGGGTTGTGCAAAGCCCCAGTGCGTGGTGAAAGTTGTGCAGCTCTCTGAGGACGGTGGCTGTGTGCTGGGACAAAGACGAGGGAGAGGTGTAAAGAAAACAAACATCCAAAGAATAAAATGGCTTGTGCAGACCGATACAGTGAGCATGTGTGTGCAGGGGTGTGCAGCACCTCAGTGAGCACATGCGCACTGTTTGGTGCATTTGGTGCTTTGAGTTACACCTGTCAAACCCCAGGCCTGAACCTCCCTCCTTCTTTGGACAATCTATTTCCTTTTTCTTTCAATTTTGCAAAAACCTCCTACTAATCCTGGATGGTGGCAGAGAGGACTCACTGTTCCAAAGCATCCTTATTTGTATGATTTACTCTACTTCGTATCAAGCTGCCTACTCTTGTGGGCACTGGTACAATCAGAGCTGTGTCTGTGCTTCTTCTGTAGTATCAGGGAATTAGGATTTCTATGTGAGATCTCAGTGCCAAAAGGCTTTTACCCATGCTGGTACCAGTGGAGATATTCTGTCTTGTAGCTACTGAATCTTTGGTCTGGTATTACTGGGTCAGCAAGGAGTTTGATGTTGCATCCTCAATGGACCCTTTTTATTCTCATTATTTTTTCTGCAAGAAAATAAAGCTTTGAAACTGTTCAAATGTTGTTGGCCTTGCCTTATTGCATGTAATTTTGAAGCATTTGTTCCAGGCACACTACAATTTTTGCCATTTAGTGATTACCTTTAAATTCCACGAAGCCTTTTCTCATGTGCCCTTGTGCAGTGCTTTGGGAGATTGTCTGATGTGAAAGGCACTATTACACATTGAACTGATTATTGTTGTTTGTTGCTGTTAACACAGACAAGAAACCCTCCTGGCAGGGAAACAACTTCTTTGCTAATAAGTATTCATAATTTGTATCTCAGCAAAAGATGTAAACATATATTATCATTAAATAGGCTGTAATTTTAATTGCCTATAAATGTTATTAATTCTGATTGTGATTATTCAATAGGTAATAAAGATAAAGGCTGTCAAAATTAATTAAGTACATATTCATTAAATTCAAGGTAGCTTCAGTTTCTTTATTGCACAAATACAATTAACACTTAATCTGAATCCCAGTAAGTTACATAATCATGTGACTCAAAATAAAGGGAGGATACAACCTTGGCCTTTTACTTTTTACATGGGAAAACATTAATGATGCTGACATTGGAGACAATTAGACAGTGTCGGCCAATTGTTTTTAGTCAGCTTTCTCTCACATCTGTGGTGTCTACAAGCAAGAAGGGCCATTGTTTCTGCAGGCCTCCGTCGTGCTTTGGCTCTTTGTGCTAACCGTCAATCTCTTGCTGAATATCAAAGCTGTGAGGAAATTAGAACAGACCAGCTCTACTGCACCACACTAAAGCTTAGCAGGGTGCATCCACTATGCTACTAATTAGGCAGTGGCCAACAAAATAACCTGTCAATGTGTGCTTGCCATTTCCCACACACCTGCATTTCATACACTAATAAGCGTACAGCCGTGGAGAGAAAGGAATAACTGCTGAAGTGTGAAAAATGAACAAAATATAACAATGTTTCTCTCCCCACCTATACTACTGCCAATTACCATTTAACATTAGGTAGAATCAACATGTCGGAAGAAAATACAATACAGTATCTGAAACTAAAGAGGGGGTAGGAAGGAGCAAAGCCACACATAGCGAGTGTATTAATGTTTGCTGCAGAACGTCGCGCTCAGTGGAATCTCTCTTTATTTGTATAAACCAGGAGGTTGAAAATGATCGTGATTAGGGTTTTTCTGTTCACGTCAGCCCAGAGAGAAATCCATATTTTTGTGGCTTACCAAAAAGAGGTGAACAAAACCAGTGGCAAATGACTACTCCAGTGCTGTTCTAGCAGACTGCATCCTTCATGTGCACCAGTGCAGCCAAGCCAGCACAGGCTGACTGAAGTTCTCATCTCCCTTTGATTTACTTTCAGCCAGTCAGTTGCAAGCCTCTCTAAAGCTTCCCTCCACCATCCTCCCACCTTACAATTCCTTCATATGAAATCATATCAATCAGGATGTCAGTACCCGCTTGCCTGGTGAACTTATTACATTTGCGCTGTTATTTCCTGTCACCACTCTTTCTCCTACCATACACAGTTAGAAAACTCCTAGAAATTACTTTTCTACCCGAGTGATAAAAGTACACAGAAGTGTCCTGTTATTACTGTTATGAAAGTGGGAGGAGGAATGCTCATGCAGTGATTAGAAATGTTGTGTTTGAAAGGGGCTCATCCTCGAAACACAGAAATCAGTTTTATTACAAGCGTTACAGCATCGCTGCCGGTTCACACAACTCCCACTTACAAGCCCTTGTAAATTGCTAGGTTTTGTACCATAGTAATTCTCACACCATATATTTCTTTCCCTTTCCCTTTGCCTTAATGCCTGATCAGATTGCAGGAGTGATGATTTAGAAGTGATATGCACTGAAAACAAAACAGAGCAGAAGTAAAGATATTAAGTCAGGTGCAAAGCGCCCAGGGCCAAGCTGCTAAGGCCATTACCTTTGCCAAGGGTCTGACTCAGCTGAATTCAGCACTTCAGGCTTGGAGCTCCTTATTTTTTTCCTTCTTTGCACAAACCCAAGGATTATAAATGCAAATTTGCTCATATGAAACGCTGTGATTCCATGTAGAACTCCCTCCCCCTCCATCCTGATGCGTATACTTAAATTCTCGCCTTTTTTTTTCTTTCCAGGGACTTGAGCTTTGGTGGATCAGGCAAATAAAGGGCAGAATTCCCTTCAAAAACAGATTTGTAGAAATATATCACTCCTGAGTAGCCATCCTACCAGGCGTCTTCAACATAAAGCTGAATTTAAAACACGAAATGAAAACCAGAAGGGCCAATGCTATGTGTGGATGAAGCTGTTTTCCTCTACAAGAAAAATCACTTCATCTCAATATGTAGGAGAAATGACTATATTGTTATGCTATCCTTGATGGAAATCATACAATAGAGGCCAATATTCAAATGGTATTTGTTAGATACTTTTGAACACCACTCTGCCTTTCATTAGACTTTATCCAGGAGCAGCATTTTCAATTATAAATAAAAACTTTCTCCGCCTCTTCCCACTTGAGCTCAAGTACAGAAGGCCCCTATTTAAAATGCAGCTCCCGAGCAGGCCACCAGGCCGCCTGTTCAGCTGCCAGTGGCTTTTGTGTACAAAGATGTTAATTGGTCCTAATCCCCTCCTAGAAGCTGTTTTGGTAGCCTGACCTGGCACCCCAAAGGACACCTTGGTGTGAAAAACTAAAGGGCCCATTGAAAAGAGAGTGAAAAGCAGCACTGAGCATTCCAACACATTTTAATTTCAGGAATTAAAAAAAAAAAAAAAAAAAAAAAAAAAAAAGGCGAGGGGAGGGGAGGGTGTAGCCAGAAGGGGTTACGGCAGAGGGGGGATGGCACACATCATCTTG
Source organism: Brachypodius melanocephalos (assembly GCA_013398615.1). Taxonomy (NCBI): domain Eukaryota; kingdom Metazoa; phylum Chordata; class Aves; order Passeriformes; family Pycnonotidae; genus Brachypodius; species Brachypodius melanocephalos. Next base: position 7,567,002 of record VZSR01000514.1, read on the forward strand.
CTGATTCTGAATTGGTCATACAAAGCTTTAGTAACCATGAAGTAAGCTCTACTAACACCCTTTACACACACACACACACACACGCATCCAAAGAAAAAAAAAAAAAAGCCAAGATGTTCTTATGTTTCAGCTTCAGGTTTGGATCTTTCTTCTGTTTTGTTGTTTGCAGTGCACAAACTCCTGCTTAGGAGAACTTAAGGAACCCAGATGCAACCCAAGGGTCTGACATCCCTTTTTCCGTCCTCCTCAGGACGAGCTGGGTAAATCCAGACCAAAGTCGGTTTCCCTACAGATTCTGCTGGCCCGTGATGTGGCACAAATAAACATCCAGGACCTGAAGGAGAGAGGACGTTTTTTATTAGGTCCTTACAGAGCAACCAGGCGGGGGCAGGGGCAGAGGGAGAGGACGGGAAAAGGGGAAAAAAAGGCAGCTATTATGGCAAACTTATAACCAAATGTACACAAGAAATGTTAGATATAAACACTCCCCCTTAGGAAGTTGTAAAATGCTATCTGTTCAGCGTGCCATTGTGCAAAATGTACATTTACAGCTTGGGTGGTAAATTATGCTAATAGAATGCGCGAACCTCAACCGTGAGGTTTTGAATTTTTTGACACAGTTCACAGATCAACTCCATAGGTCAAAGGAGTTTGCCTCCCACAGCCTGATAAAGTAGAGAGATGTACAGTCTGTGTGTATTATTATAATCTTGCTGAATGCAAGTTTTTGAGTAGGGAATGTTTGGTATATTTTCATCTCTGAATTTGCTCGTAATGATTATTTTTCATGAGACACTGCTCTAGGCAAGGACAAAACACTTAGGAGACTCTTTTCATGGAAGTGTTTCAAGGTGTTGAATGCAAAAACCCAGTAATAAAAGCTCCCATAGCACACCAGTGTACACAGAAAGGAAGTTACAGTAGCAATTCTTTCACCAAAGAACAACCACTCTGATGTACTTTTTCATGAGCTTTTGCAGTACAAGGGCGGGGAAAAAAAGGGCATATAAAATGTTAGATTCCTTAATCAGCAGAGATTTTCTGCTCAAAGAACAGGGGCCCATGGTTAGAGTTGGAAGGTAAGACAAAGGCATGATTCTTGCACAATTACTGTAAAACAAACAAACCAACCCCCCGAACACAAAGCGCCTAAGAAATGTGGAGTATCCATTTGGAGAGAACAGCAAAAAGTGCTGCATTCTCCTGCTGACCTCCTAAAGCACTTTTGGGCACCTTAAGTTTGCAGATCACATTGTTAGCGTTTTCCAGACTCGTGTAAAAATATATTTTAATGCCAAATTTAGAAAGGGTAGCTTCTAAATTTAATCTTCACAATTTAATCTTGTTCAGTTATCTCAAGGTGCCTTTTTGATCTGAATGCCTGATTCGCTGCTCTCATCATGGTAAAATTACTCTGTCTCTGGCATGGCATTTTCTGGATCAGCTACTTAAAAGGGTTATATCTCAGAAATAAGGTGGGACTACAAAAGCATCTTAAAAATGGATGAAAATTAAGATGGTCAAGCAAAAAAAAAAAATCTCTCGGAAGCTGAAAAATTAAATGGAAATGTTAAAATTCAATGCATAGTAAAAAGGCTGATAACATTCCTTTTCCCAGAATGTATTTGTCTTTTTAAAGTATACAGAAATATTTTAATAAGTTTGGATATCTCACGGGTTTATTTCTGTTTCAAATATCTTCTTTGCAATGAAAGCAAAGGCAGGAAAGAACTCAAAGGGATTCAGGGAGAAAGGGTTTGGGTGAGTATTTCCATGTGCACCCCCTAAGATGTGCTGGAGGAGCTGCTCAGCAAGCACAGAGCATCTGCTGGAGGAGTTTTAATAAAAAAAAAAAATCTGAATCAGTTCTGTAGACCTCAACCTCAGTCTGCGTGTCACCTGCAGGTGAATCATGCTCTGTCTCCTGAACTGAGCTGATTATTCACATGAGTAAGGTGAGCAGGGCTTGTTCCAGGGTCATCCATGTGAGTTCTCATTATAGAACAGCCCTGAAGTTGCCTGAACTGAGGCAGCAGAAGAAACTGAACAAACTAACCCAAAAAATCCTGCTGCAAACCCCACTGTGTCTCCCCCAGTTCTGCAAGCTGCTCTGGCACTGCACAGGGGCAGAGCAGAAGACAAACCTTACCTCAAAGCAAGGGCTGTCCCTGGAAATCACAGCAGGTCATTAGAAATGTGAAAAACTAGTATTTATTTTCAAGGACTTTGAAAAGTAAGTGCTCCAGAGCACCGAATGGTTCTTGTTTTTCACTGGACTACTCAGAGAGAGCTTTCAGATGAAGCCTTGCTTATGAGCTGCTGCTGGTGTGTGTGGATCTGTGCTTTCCCCTCAGTATTCCTGCACTTAAAAAATAAATTTAAAAAAAAAAAAAAAACAGGGAAAGAAGCAGCCTCTGAAAACCACTCCTTCCTCTTTTGGGAGGTGAGCGTATGGTGAATATGTCAAACTTTTTTTTTTCTCCCCATTCCAATCATTTCCCTCCACTCCCCCTCACATTTACAGCTCTAGTGGTATTTCAATCCAGTTAATGTTGTAATCCTGTGTTGTAAATGTCACAGGGGTTAATCTCCACCAAGCTTTTAAGAAAATAAATCAGCATTTTGACTGATTCGATACTTTAAAAAAAGTTTCCACCCACTCTTCCTTTCTTTTCCTGATGTGGCAGGAGGGGTATTAAACTCTGGGTGAGCCTGTAAGAAACTGTTGGATATTTTCTGTTATCCCTGCCAGGTGGCAGAGAACCACAAGTGCATACAACTCCTTTTTGCAAGAGATGAGTAAAATAGAAGGATTCCTAAATGAGAGCCTGATCCTGATGGCCACCCATCTGTTCCTCTTGAATTCTGTAACAACTGGGGAAAAAAAAATGAAGCAAAGAATTTGAACAGAAGGAAAAAATGAAAAAGGAGTGAGAGCATGCAGTAGCATTCCTTGCCCCTGTTGGTGCACCCACAAAACTTTGAGCTGTCTGCTGTACAGCTTCCAGGGATTTCTAAAATTGCAGCTTTTGCTTTTGAATTTACATGCGAGGCTTTTGAGGGAGCGTGGTGGAAATCACAGCCATGCTCACACCTGTTTACATGGGCACTCAAAGGATGTTACTCACTCCAAACACCACTCTGGCATCGAGCAGAACAGAGCTGGGGAGGGCAGCACTTCTCCAGGGTGCAAAAAATGTCCTTGTTCCTCTTTTTGTGAATGTCAGCAAGCAGCAAAGGCAGGAGGCTGGGAAGGAGGGGCCGTGCTCTGCGTGGTTCCAGCTGCTGTGCTGGGGGAAGAAAGGCACACCAGGAGCAGCAGCCAGAGAATCAGAGAGCACAGAGCATCCAGGGTCCTCCCCCAGCCCCAGCCAGGTACCCAGGGACCCCACTGCCCCCAGCCCTCCTGAGGGGCTTTGGGCCAGCTTTGGAGAGCAATGGCAGGGCTCAAAACAGAGGCAGCAGGGCTGCAAAGCTAACCTGATCTCCTCAGAAGGATGAAGAATATTGCTGCCATGGTTTTGTTGTCAGAAATGCCTAGAAGGATGGAGCAATTAAATATTACAGGTGTTTTCTGCACATTCTAGGTGTATCAACGAGATAAACTTGTACTGTGCTACTCCAAACAGAAAACATTGGTATCTGTGTTTTAGAAATGAGGAGGTTTAATACAAAATGGCACATGGCTTTTGGAGATAATCTGTCACATAATCAGGAAGAGAACATAAACATAATGATGTTTAAAATCTCGAGGGGGTGCTAGTGGGGCTTGACCCTACAGCACACCCTCTGAAACCTGCAGGCCTTGAACCCAGGGCTAAGAAACCTCCTAAAGAAGGTCTTAAAAAACTCCAGAATGTTTAACCTCTCACATGGGATGGACCATCCCTCAGCTCAGATTCAGATGATAACAGCAGTTTTGTGAACCAATTAATTCCTTCTCCAAAAATCTCTATTCACTTTACCTTTACCTGCAGAAGTCTGGCAGTATCAAAACGTGCAGTTTTTCTCAAACTCCTTAACAATTAAATACCAAAACCCTGCTCTTGTTCTCCCTAAATAACCTACATGCCTGTAAAACAGTGAACACCCAGTGAATACACAATTTAAGGAAAATCAATCTACATCTGTCCCCAAAAGCACAGCAAAGGTAGCGGATGTGGAATGGCTTCCTGTATTTGCATTTCCTTCACACAATGAGTGGATCTAGTTACATTTGTTTCACCTTTCAGCTATTTCTCCAATTTTCCTTTCTGAATGGAGGAATTTATCCCTTTTTTTTTCTCCCAGAGTCAATGCTGGGGAGGGAAGCAAGGAAGTTATCAAAGGGGGGAGGGTGGGGAGAACAGCCTAGCCAGAGCTAAGGCTGTAATTACCTTAGAAACATAAAGGTCTATTCTCTCATTGCTGAAAAAGGGGAATTACACACATAACTTCCATTAACATTAATGGGGCTCACCTACATAAATCCCTGGCACATCAATGGCAGAATAGATCCTGTATAACTATAGGTACTGTTTACTCAAAGGAAGTGTGTACCAAAGCATGCTGCCTAAATCAGCATAGAGTGGGTGAAAGCTCTACCTTACTCATTTCATTGTCATTTGCTCTTGAAGGGCAATTATCAAGAAATTATTAGGTAGTGGCATCTTAATATCATGCTCTCCTGCCTTTTTACTTCTTCCCTGACAAAGGCAAAAGCTGACAGAATGTAAAATATTTTCATAATGGATTTTTTCCTGGTTGTTTTTCTGGTACTCCCCCTTTTCTACAAACAGAGACACACATCACTTGTGTTTATCCCTCTCTGCTCTGTCTCTGTGTGTGATGATGAAGGCTGGGCCAGTTTATAGCCAGTAACATCAAATAAAAGGACTTTATCTCTCTTTCTTTTCACGGATATAAGAAAGAAAGTATTTGCCTGGCTGTTTTTCAGGTCGGTCTGCTGTTCAGAATGGCTATTGCATGAATGTCACTCCAGATGCTGCATGTAGCAAGGGATTTAGTGTTCACCATTACTGCTAAACACAGTGCAACAACATCTCATTGAGTCAGTGCAATCATAAGGAAGGAAACTGGGAGCTCCAGCTACCCGCAATGCTTTGAATTGCTCCAGGTTTTGGAGTGGTGGGACAAGAATAAAGAATATTTAGAGCAATCCTGGAACCACAAATCACCCTCTGACACTTCATGGCTATAAAAGTTAAGCTGCAGTAATTGTGCAGGGTTACCTTGGCAGGCTGTCCCCAGGCACTGCCAGCACCAGCACGGTGACAGGGGGTTAAATGCAGTCCAGGCAGCCTTGTCACTGAACACAATGTCCCCTTCCCTATATTCCTAAAATACAGGCTTCAAATACCAAATGGCTAGTTCTTATATAAATCTCACATAATTTACTGTTGGTTCTAGGAGTTTTTGCTGGGATTTTTGGGTTTGTATTTTTGGGGTGTTTGTTTGTTTGTTTGTTTGTTTTTTAATTCAGAAAGTGTAAAATTCATCCACAGAAAAAGCACTGATTTTTGGATGAGGCAGGTATCACCCTGATGGAGTAATTGAGTGAGAGGGAAACATTCTCCAGAGCAGCACCCCAGACCTGCCCTACCAGCGAGCTGCCTGCTCTGATCCACTCCTCTCCTTCCTTTCTTGCTCTTCCCTGGTTTACAGAATGCTCCCTGACTGCTCAGAGGTTGTCAGGTTTGGTAGGGAATGCCTTTCCCTACTGTTCCAAGGGGAATTTCTCTCTTTAAGGGGCTCTTTAGCTCTGCATCCCCTGCGTTGCCAACAAAAAATCTAGAATGAAAGCAAAATATTGTGTAGCAGAATGTAACTGAGAAAAATGTAGATGGTGTTTAATCAGGAAGCCCAGCCTGAAGTCTGGAAGCACTGTCTCAAAGTCATCCTTTGGTCTGGGAGTTATCAGTGTCTATTCTAAGTGCAAGGATAAAAGGAGGAACAGAAAATAAAATCCAGACCTGTTCGGATCTGCCATAGATATACCAGGGACAGAAAATGGGAAGATTTGATTTGTGAAGAAACACAGCTAATGTGAGTGGCATGAGTCTGCTCAGTGTATCATATTCAGAGAGGGAAATCATTTGTGATGGTCTTGCAGCTCTTCTAGGCATCTGCAGAGATCATATCAAATCTATTTAAAATGTGAAATTTCTGGTTCTGCATGTCAAAGTCAATCATGTCCCTGGCTTTGAAGAGAGCAGAGTTTCACTCCCTATAAACACAGAAGGATAGAAGTTCTCATTTTTGGCTTCTTTGGAGCAGCTCCTGCAGTGATTCCCCTTTTAATGAGACATATTACTCTGCCTGTGAGGGAAGGCCAGGTTCTGCAGACCTTATTTCTATGGAGTGTGGGTGAGCCAATATGAGTTTTGCTGGAGTAGGGGCTGCAGATGTGACCCTGTGTTTTGATAAGCCAGCCCCCAAGAGAATTGCTTCATAAGCAGCAAAGGTAGGCAGAGCTGGACCAGCCAGTCAGGAGCAGGAAATAACTTTGGAAAACCTGTGAAAACAGGGGGGAGATTTTAAAACCAAAATACTATTTTAGTTATAAACAGATGTCCTGTAAAGCTCTTAAAATTTACCTGCTCAGCACAGTATGCAACTTGCTGAAGTACAGTGTATTGACTTTTCTTGTAAAAATTAACTTCCCTTTTGTACTTAGCTGCCAATTTTTATGCTGAACTTTTCACTTTCCTGGAAGTTCCTCATATGAGCACTTGTAACCAGATTTTACCTGCCTGTGTAAGGATCAGGCAGGAAGAATACACTAGGCATGCTGCTTTCATCTTCTCATGTCTTAAGCATGGAAGACTTCTGTATCAGTCAAGCCTGATAATAGGCCATGGATACAAAATAAAATAAAGTAAATAACTCAGCATCTCCTAAATGTACTTTCTCATAAAAAAGCAGAAGTGTTCTGGGCACTTGGCCTTCCTGACCTGCTGCCACTAGCAAATCCTATTGATAAAAATAAACCTTGAATACAATTGCTAATACATCTCTTCTCTGAGAATAGCTCCTGACACCATACTTATCACTGGTGCCAGCTTGGGGCTTTTGATTCCTCCTCAAAATGCATGTTTGCACCCTGTGCATGCTGCTCACTTCTTAATCCTTCTTCCAAGACAGCACAACCACCTTGGTTTGGGGGTTTAACTTGTGCAGGCAAAGAAATGCTGCCACATTTCAGCAATATTTCTCAGTCAACAAAGACTGTGATGCCAGTCTCTGATCTCACCCATAATTATTGAACAATTTTTTTTTCCTTTGGAAACACACAATTATCGAATTCATTGTAGACATACTGTATGCACTAACTTAATTTTTAGCTGTATAATCTTATAATGGACATCAATGAATAGAGGATTAGTCAAAACCTATTAATAAAGAGATAAAAGAGGCCCTCAGATATTTTCTTTCAAGAGGCACAGTAAGCTTCAAGTTCTGCTTCTAGAACCAAGCCCAAGTACCCAGCTTGCACAGTGGGCAGCACAGTAGGGGCAAGAGGGAGAAATCACTCCTTTTAAATTGTGGATTAGAAGCAAATCTACCTTGCAGGTCTGAGTTTAGTTTTCATTTAGCACTAAATGCCTCACCTCAGCATCTCTCTCCTTTGAGGTCCCTGAGAACCCCTCAAGGTGTGGTAGTCTGCAGTGTCCCAAGCCCATGAGTGTTTTTGTTTGCTTTTGCAGAAAAATCGAGGCTCTGTGGGATTGACTGTGATGGTATGAGGCTGAGCTGGGGCTGGCAAAGCACACCACCAGCACAGGGAGCACCAGGGCAACCTCCATCCCACACTGCTTCAGCCCTGAGCTTGCAGTGCTAATTGCAGCAGAGCAAGGACGCCCCAGTGTGCAAAATATCCAAATGTGATCTGTTCTAAGGTGGATCAGACAGAGAGAAGGATGCTTTTTCTGCATGTGTGAACACACATTTCTGTGTTTCAACCTTAGGAGGAGTGAAATCTTCAAGTGGTTCACATGGTGGTAACTTCTTGCAGTTGGCCTGATTCCATGCATCTGAAGTTGATAGAAACTTTCTGAAGTCAGCAGTGGAGGCTGGATGAAGTTTAGGTGAGCTGTGTTTAAAAATTTATTTCAACACACATTGGAAAATTGTTTGGAGAATGTGGACTAGGAACAGAGAAGTAACTAGAAGGAGGAGATAGATGAACATCATCTCTGTGCCACTGGGAGTATTTTAGCTGCCTGGCTTTTAGAAATTTGATAAGGAGAGAGTGACACATTCTGAGAACTATCCAGTTCAATAGATCATTGTCATTTCTTTTACTGCCTGGAGAGCAGACTATCCCAAGGCTGTTCCTGCAGAGTTTGTAATTTCCTTCTCAGGACCCAGAGAGGTAATGGACAATGCCACCAAAAAGAAAAACAATATTACCATTCCCCCCAGAAAAACCCAAAACCACCAGATGGCTGGGACATAATTCTATCATGATAGCCCTATGCCTGTGTTGTGTGAGGCTTTCTCAGCTGAAAAATTTCAAGAACATTTTCCAGGAGACCTCAATCCACTTTTTAGCACCATTTTCAGTTTCAAAGCTCTGTCAAAGTGTTGCTCACCTGAAAAAGGTGGGAGCACACCAAGATTGTGCTGTTACTGTTGTTGCTTTCATATTACAGAGAACTGGATCTAGGAATCTTAAAAACATCCTGCATGGTGTTAGAGCAGATGGACTGTGCTGTTCCCCAGAGTCAGTGGCAGTGTAGCACCAAGAAGTGCTGGCTGGACCCTAAGAACCGTTGGCAGAGCTGTGGGGCAATAGCTGTCACTTTATTCTGCACACTTAACTCCTCTTAGTATTAATGGAGCAGCAAAGAAACAGTTGAGAGCAGATCATGGCCTGTAGCTATTTATATGTTTCTGCCTCATGTCTTGCATTTTATGGCATTGTTCAGTGGTGTCCCCCATAAACCTGCAGTCACTGTGTTTCTTTTTTGGCATATACAGGACTGTGCGTGTGAAATCTATAATGGCAAAAAAGGAGGCATGCATTTTGAATTGAAGTGTATCTTTCAACAGGGGAAGTGAATTTCCTTATGTAAATGCTCCTGCTGCACAACCCCCCACTCCAAGCCTTCGTGTGGCCCCCAAGAGCTGCTTTTTGTAGGCTGCTGGTGCCCTCACCATCTTGTGCAGGACTTGTTTATTTGTATTTCAGTGGCACTTAGAGCTTCCCGAGGAGTGAGGTCCATTGTGTTATGTGCTGGGCACACAGCTGAATTGGAGCGAGCACAGCTTTCTCTGTGAGTGCTCTAGAGAGAGAATAGATCATTAAGGTCACTTGTTTTCCTTACAGAGGCCAAGGCAGGATTGATTCCTACATTATATTCTATCCGTGTATGTATTTTTCCTTCCCAGTTTCAAACGGCCAAGGTGCCAAGATATTACTCACTTCCCTTAGGAGAGTCTTCTGCAACCCAGACATCTTGTTCAGACAAAGTTATGCCTGAATTTTTTTAAACCCACTTTTTTTTAAAAAAAAAATTCATTCTATTATTTCCAAATGGGGATTGTTCATGCAGAGAAGGACACTTGTCACAGAAGGAAAGGGGAAGGAAACCCTGGCCCCTGCCAGGGCAAAGAAAGGCTTGGAGGAGGCAGCCTGAGTCAACCGTAAGAAGAGTCCCACTAGCTCTTTCTACCTCCACCCACTTCCAGACACTCCTGGCCATGTTTGAGACAGCACTATTGAATCCATTCAGCACCACAGCATTGTATCTGTTCAGAGAAATGCACTTCAACAGGCCAACCACCCTCAAAACCAGCCCCATTGTTTCTCCTCAAAGCCTCATTGAAATCTGTATGTATAACTGGCTGCTGTTTTGTGAGTCAGCCATACTTGTGTGTTCCTGATTTGAAAATGAATGCTCCTTGGAGGGTTGTTTTCCTTGAAATACCTCTTCTTGAAAAAATGTTCCTCCTTCCTTCAACAGTATCACTGTGGAAATCTCACCCTTCAGAAAGATGATCAATATTGCTTTGTGGACTGGGATCTGATAGGAATTTAGTGTTGGCAAGGGCATCAGAGCAGTGGTTTAACAAATCCACGTCTGTTTACTGAGGAGCAGTGTTACCTGCCTTGCCCACCAGAGAGAGACACAATCACTCTCACACACCTCAAAGTGCTCCTCTTGCATGCTGTCAATGAAGCAGTAAAAGCAGCTGGACTAGAAGGAGCTAGGAGGAGTTATTCTACAGACTGCATTTTTCACTACCAAGATACCTTGCAGTAGCAGATCTGTTTGAATTTTTAACAACAGAAGCACAGAGCACTGGCAGATCCAGCAAGCAGGCTCAGTGACACCTATTCCTCCAGGTGACGGTGCAAAGCAGGGCAGGGTGAAAAGCATGATAGATCTGTGAAGCACCATTCATGTCTGGGTTTGACAAAAATCTGGTTTGTTTCATTAATCACACCTAGAAACCCCTCAAAGCCATAAAAATGCATTGTCAGGTGTTCTAAATGAAAACTAGCAAATACATCTGATGTCTAAATATCCAGAATGGTGTGCCAGCCTTCACCCCTTTTGTGAGCCCCATGTTGGTGATCAGCACCTTAGCAGCTTGCTCGGAGCTTTGTTGAGGTAGGTGCCTCTCTCAGCTGTAGCTACCTGCCCACCAAAGCAGTCACAGAACCACAGACTGGTTTGGGTTGGAAGGGCTCTTTAAAGGCCATCCAGTCCAAACCCCTTGGAATATGCAGGAACACTTTCCATTGAACCAGGTTGCTCACAGCCTTGTCCAACCTGGCCTTGAATGTTTCCAGGGACAGGGCATCCACCATCCCCGTGGGCAACCTGTGTTTGACTACCCTCACCGTAAAAAAATTATCCAGTATATTTAAAATAATTACACCTAGCTGTATCTCTACCATCACCATGAAAAAGTCTCTCACCTCTCTTTTAAACCCCCTTTAAGATCAGATGCTCCTGCAGCCCCACTTCATTCAGCTCCTGGCTGGATGAGGTTTTTTTCCTGCAGTTGCTTGTGTGCAGCACTGAGGTGCATGCTAAGACTGGCTTCCAGGTGCATTAAGAAAGACACATCAGCTCTGGGTGAGGGGGAAAGAGATCCCCATCTCCACTTTGAAATGAGGGGTTAAACAAACCCGTGGAAAATTGGACTGCTTCACAGAGTGTGGTAATGGAGTTGATGCCACGTGGATGGCAGAAAGTGTACACGATATTGGCCAGTTGTTTGATACTGCCACTCTAAAGGCCCCAAGAATTAGACCAATTTCACACTAGAAGAGGTGCTTGTTTCTCACATTTTCTTTCACAGTTGGAGTCCTGGTCACTTGTTGATCTTCTGTCCTCATAAAATCTTTCCAGTTCATTTAAAAGTTGGCTCTCTTGTGCATTTTTTAAATTCTTTCTGAAGCTCAAGGTTTGAAATGCTTCCTTACTTCTGAGACTCTAAGGGCAAAACTGTAAAGTGAGCACCCTGACCCCAAAGGCCTTATGCTGCCAAATACAGCCTGCAAGAATTTGTGGTAAATGGGGCTGTGGGATCACGCTCCAGTATTAAGTACTGACTAAATCTTGTACTTGAAGGCTTCGAAATCCTTTGCTTTCCCTCCAGCCTTCTCCAATGCATCTCTGTGATACAGGGTAGAAGTTCTCCACTGGGAGATTTTCAAACTTTTCTTTTTAAAATTTTACTCTCCCCATAAAAACCAGGTGGTCATGTAAGGCTGGTCAGTTATTTCCTTGAAGTTAAGGATATCTCTTCTTTCCCTGTAATTTTAGAAAATACTACTGTTGAGTCCTTTCGACGTGTTTGTTTGCAAGATAACCCATGAAAATATGGTGCTACCTCTGCTGTTCCCTTTCCCTCTCTCAAAGCACCCCATGTGCATGCAGATGAATATTTCTTACATAAAAACATAGAGCCAGTAGCATTATATCAATTAGCAACCGTACACAGTTCTAGCTGTGAAAAGAACTGAATTCAAGTCCTGCACTGTCTTGTGGAACAAAACTCACCAGTTCTAGAAAATTACTGCAGCAGTTCACCAGTAGATTAACTCTTGGATTAATCAAGGCTGAAAGTGTTGCCTACTAACATTGCTGCAAAATGTGGTTTTGGTTCATCTCCAATCCCAAACTACCAAGAGTTCATAGAATCAATATCAACCCATACACACTTAGGTGATCCCCACAATACTACCACCACAAAAGCACACCTTGAAAGTACAGAAGTCCCTTGTCATGTTATTATGATGCAGACATATTTATTTTCTGTAAGTTGAATTAGTTTTTCTTCTTTTTCAGGTACTTGTCACCTCTTGTTTTTTACACATAGAGAATTTGCAATGAAACACCTATAGTTCTTTATGAAAATGTCATAAAACCCCTGATCTGAATGTTGAGATTAGTCTCTTCTTTTAAATCTCGTGCAATAAATTTCAGAGTATCAAAGTAAAAAAGTATCAGCTTTACACCAAAGTTTGTTTCCTGGATTTGCTCTTCTGCTGGGATACTCACTGTTTTAGCCTGCACAGACACTGCAAAATCTTCTGTGCAACTGAATTTTTTTTCTGTGTTATCTGCATATCCACACCAATTACCTGTGGAGTGCAGGCTGTTTCAAGGGTTGTTCTTAGCAGAAGCACACTTGTGTTTACATATAGCCAGATATTAAACTTCTTGGAAGCTCTCAGATAGATGAACTCTGAAATTTTATTTCAATAAATAGTCACACAAGTACTAGCAGGAGTATTTTATAGTGCTAATGTATTCACATGGATCTAGAGAGGGGTATATCTGCCCTCTAAACTGTGAAAACAAATGATCAGGTAGAAAATGATAATTTATCCTGAGTTCAATATAAACTAGCATTATAGTTCTTTAAAGGGTTTCAACTTGTGGCTGTAGACTTTCCACTGTTTACTTCATTCTTAAGGAGTGAAAAAGCTACTTATTATTGTTATTCATATGAAAGAAGTGCTTATTGACTGGCCTAATTATGCAAATGCACAGCAGGGGAGAATTTCTACCTGCAAATCTTCCAGCATAAACTAAATAAGAGTGGGAGCAGAATGGAAAGCTAAAGCAAATGAACAAAGTGGTAGAAGTGGGCAAATGAACAAAGTGGAGCTCTCTGATTACCAACCAAGGTCTGCACATTCTGTCCCCACTGGATTTCTGTAGTGTTTTACTCATAGAAGTTTCCCAGACACACAAGCATAGTTCTGGAAAGAGCATTTAATGCTTTTAAATAAGGTGATAAATCCTTATCACCTACAGATCTAAGAAATGTCATTTAAGTGATGTCAAGGAAACAATCTTGCTCCTGTTACCTGTGACAAGACAAAATTGTGTTTCATGTGCATATGGATTATATGGAGGTTATGAAACATGGTGTGCTGATTTTGGCTGTGGTAGACTCATTTTTCTTCCCAGCAGCTGCTGTGAGACTGTGTTTTGGATGTGTGATGAAAACAGCATTTGTAATTCAGGGATATTTTTGTTGCTGCTGAGCAGTGCTTGCACAGGATCAAGGCCTTTTCTGCTCCTCACCTGACACACCAGTGAGCTGGCTGGGGGACAGCTGGGACAGCTGACCCCAACTGTCCATAGGGTATTTTCCTACCTGTGCCATCATGCTCAGCACACAAAGCTGCAGGACGAAGATGATCACTCTGTTAGAGTTGTATGACTGAATCAAGCAGGCAAACCTGCCAGATGAAGATGTGCACTGTGGTATCAAAAGGGAGTTGCAGCAACCAAATCTTTCGTTTGAAACAATTTTGCCTTTCCTGAATTCTCTTTCCTGATTAAAGAAATTCGTGACACGGCACCTCATCCCTGACCCGTCCTTTCCGTTTTGTCAGGAGCTGCCTTAAAATTACCGTCGCGTTTTGTGAGACGTTCAGATCTTTTCACTTAAACTCCTTCCTGTGCAGGTGTTGGTGCCAGAGGTGCTCTGCAGAGGTGGGAGCGATGATTCCCTGCGGGTCCCGCCGCCCGTGGTTCCCGGAGCCCGGCCCGGGTTCTCCGTGCCGCCCCGCGGTGGGGCCGCCGCTGTCCGCGGTGCTGAGCGGCCCCGGCCTAAAGGAAAGGCTCTGCCTTCCTCAGACACATTGTGGAGACAAGGTGAGGACCCACATCAGCCCACCTGGCACAGTGGGAGCAGGTTCCTCTCTGAACACGAGCAGTTACACACAAAGGGATCCAGGGATTGCATTGATATTTCTATTAATTTGTTTTTTTGTAGCACCGCTGGCACTCAGGGCAGTCTTGCAGAAAAAGATCATTTGCTTGAAACTTTTATGCCTTGAGGCCTCTTTGGCTGAGCTTGTATTGTATTTTTGCTCTTTGATTCCTGTGTTTGATTGTCCAAAAACAACATGCCAAAATTTAGCTAGAACATTAGAATAATTGCCTTAAATGTGGATAAAGAGATAGAAGTAAAGCTCACACCTTACGTTTCATACTAATTATATCCAGAGGGATACAAAGTTTAGCTCATGAAGAAGTTTTGAGGCAGTAACACTATCTAATCACAGAAATAGTACTTACTGGCCCACAGAGCCCATAGAAGGTAAGTGCATGTTCAAAACTCCTGTTTGCAGGGAGAAATTTCTGTAAACGTATTCTGGGCAGCTGGATTCGAACATCTTCCAACAGAGTGAAAATATTTTTTCTTTACTTGGTTCCTTTTTTTATAACTGTTCTTCATAATAAGTACTATATTAATTGATTTGTTTTTCATCTTTTCCCCATTTATCCAGTCTTCTCAAATAACCCTCACATATTTGTTCTCAGCAATGAACATACTCCTAAGAAACTTGAGAGGTGCCATAGAAGAGTTTTTACTACGTGATTAGATTCTTCTTTTATATACACAGCTTGGCCCTTGCTTCTATGAAAGTCTGTGCACAAAGTACAAGGCATTTCCCTGAGGAGCACTAGGTCAGGCTGCCACATTTCTAGTTAGAAACTTCAGGAGCTCAAATTTGCAGTGAAATACAGACTAACAGATGAAATGCAACTTACAAGTTTGGTGCTTTCCCTTTGCAACCGACAAATGTATAAAAGTTTAAATCTATTCCTCTGGGTTTTTCCCCACTTGGCTCTTCTAATAAAAGAGAAAAGTTGTTCCAGAAACAAATGACCAGTTTTAAGACTGAAGGCGGTCCGTCTGTGGTGATCATCTTCTCACAAAATACCATTTAAACTCTACGTGACAAAGGATCTGATTTCATCAGGTGAAGGCAGTAGGACACTTGCCAAGTGGAGGAGAAGCAAACTCACCAAGTTTCTTAGGATCTAAATCTTAACAAAGGGCAACTATTTCACGTATCTCATGTTATTTTCCTTAGGACCACATTCAAATTACACCCATGGAAGAAAGTATTAAATATACATGCAAACATGGTTAAGTGTGCGTATGTATCCATCAACTTGGTAAGTAATAATAATGACAGTAAAAAATGTCTAAGAAAACACAATGCACTAAGAAATAATAAGCATAATCCCTTCTATTAAAAATGTTTCACTTCATGGGGCCAGTAATCCAAGACTGTTTCCATACGGCTCTGCTGTTTTAACAGCTGTGACATGGTATAAGGTTTCCTATTTGGAGCCTGAGCACAATTAAAGTCCTCCTCAACACCTGATGTAATGGGCTCTTATTTGCTAATTCATCTCAGTAATCAGCTGATCTTGAGGATGTTCACAATGCTGTGTCCAGAGAAATATAGAGATTATCTTGGAGCATGCACTCAGGACGCCTTGGATTGCCTATTTATCCCTCTTTAGCTCTTTATGGCAACAGACACTTCATTCTCCTGCCTGCTTCTAATTTCCATTTAGGATTTGGTTTATGAAATTGTTTAGAGGCCTCAAGGAGATTATGACCAGCTAGTAGTAGACACCCTTTGGAGGTTTAAAATAGAGATCTGGCAAGAAAATAAAGAAAGGAAGAAATATCAGGACTAACAAGAGACAATAACTGCAAGCATTGAATTGGAGTCAACTATGGTGGCTGTTTAATTTTTGATCACAATTTGGCCTCAACTTTATTTCAGTACAAGTATACACTCATATACCTCCTTCTGGATAGGTTTAGATGAGCATCAGCATCCCCATTTCAGAGGAAAAGCAGATAGAAACTCACTGACCAATGACTAACAGTGCTCTCAGAATCAGACAAATTCTGGCAAAAATGAGATTTTGTCTTCTTAGTTTTCTTTTTAATTTTTCTTCTTAAATTTCATGGCTTTTTAATTAAGTCGTGAGGATAACCTTCCATGCTTCTGTACACACACCAGCTTGTCCTTCACTTGCTTCTCTCTCTGACAGCATTTTTGTAGCCAGGTGTGACCTCAGGAACCGTTTTTTTCTCTTTTGTGTCCTGGCTGGCTTTCTTCCCAATATCCAGTCTGAATCTCTGGAGCCACAGCTCATGACTTGCCAACTTGTTGCTTGCCAGGATGAGTTTCTTTCTACTTTTTTTTCCACTAAAATAAAAGGGAAAAAAAATGTGGAAGGGAGTTTAAAAGAAGAAGAAGAACTCCACGAGGTTTCCTGTGCAATTTTTTTTTTTTTTTTTTTGCTGGATTGATCCCTGTGCAGCTAGACTAATAGAAAATCTTCTAATATGTAAAGGATACCAACCTTAGGAAAAATTTAAATTCATATTAGCATTCATCTTTTTTTTATTTTGGGGACAAAACTGGAAAACCATTTTCCCTTTGGTTTTCCCTCCATCTCAGAGAGTGTTTACATGCACCTTCAGTGACGTGCTTGTGGGTTGTTGTGGTGGTGCATCTGCCATCCTCCTCATCCTTGGGCCTGCTCTGTGATCTCAGAAGCTCCAGATAAACCTTGATGGAACCAGCTGAGGGTTGAAATGTCCCTTGGCCACAGCAGTCCAGCCATAAGACATTCCCTGGTTGTACCAGGAGCTCTGGCATGGTAGAGGTGGAAAGTACCAGAAATGTCAGCTTCCCAAACAAAGTGGGAAACAAAGGATAAGCAATTCCCCTTTGTAACCTTGGTAAACCACTTACCTGACTTGTGGCCTGAGTGGAGTGACACCACTGGGGGTTGTAGCCTGGGTGGAAGTGTACCATTGTTACAGCACTCTGGGAAGCTACAAAAAACCCAGCAGTTATTGACTTGGGTTATGGTCAGGAGGAAAACTTATGATGGCCAAAGTCAATCACCCTGTGACCCTATAAATGGTGCCCCTAAGTGAGTTCTCCTGGACTGCAGCAGCTGCACCAGCACCTCCCTCTCAGAGCTCCCAAGCCAAGCTTGTGATACCCCAGGAACTCTCTCTGACAACAAGGCTGAGGCTGATTCTAGCCCCCACACACATCCCTACATTCCTCAGAGTGAAACCCTTGACTGCCAGGAGATGGAAAGGGATTTGGTGTGAGTATTTCACTGAACCTGAGGGGAATTTCTGATAGGTACCTTTACACCCATGGAAATAGGTATTCACATAATTTTACCTGTGTGCCTGTGGATGGATTATGGTATGGATGTTACAACTCAAATCTATGGTTAAGTCATTGCTATAATTGTAGTGAGCCCCACTGAATCACTTTGTAAATGTTAAAGAGTTCAACTATTAAGTGCTGCTAAACCCTTTTGCACCCTTATCTTTGCATCCATATCCTTTACACCTTTACCTCCTTTTGCATTCCCAGATTCCATACAAATCATTACAAATTGCTTCTAATTTGATCTTCCTTTTTATGCTTTAACATGTGTAGTAAACACAAGAGTGAACCTTGCCATCAAACTCTGTCAAGCTGGATTTCCACAAATTCATATTAAAGCCTGCTTTTGCCCATACCTTTGATGGTGTTTATTGAAACAACCAAACCACTCATTTGTGAGAGCTGTAAGAAGAGGTTTCTACCAGGTAGATATGCCTGGTTCTGTGACAAACTTTGTGGACTCACCTTGTGTGGATTGGATTGTTTCATTTGCCCTCTGCTACATCTGGTTCCTTGGTTTTCTGCTTCAGCTGAAACATGAAAAAACAATTTATTTGCCCAGGCTGTGGCATCTCATCAGATGAGGCCAGTGATCCAGTTTTCTTGCATTGGCAATGACACCAAGTGCCAAATAAAGGTTTGTGTTCTGGGCAAATCCTTACACTGGTGTGATGTTTTCATTCTTGCTCACAGCAGGGAAATCTCACAGAAGAATGGGTTGCAGATAGCTGAAGAGAAAAAAAAAGCTCTGGGAATTTATTTTTTTTTTTTTTTCCACAGGGAGAATAAGAAAAAAAAAGGCAGCACGTCTTGGCAAACAGTTATATTAAGTACAGTTTGCAAGAGTTGTGTATGAAAATAAGTTAAAATTATTTTGATTGTTAATGTAGAAAGGAGACAAAGAAAAGGTCATATGGTAAAAGAATTAAAAAGGACGTGGTTGCAGAAGGTGGGAACATCTGTTCTGCTACTTCTAATGACAGAACTTGGGACTATTCATGTTAACAAAAAATAGAAAACATGTACAAAATATAATAATTTTTGCTCTGTGAGTGATTGACTGTGGAACTCACTCCACTAGAAAAGTTTAAGACTTAATATACAAACAGAATCAGTCACTTGGACAGAGATGAAGAACAGCATGAACACTAACAACTAGAAAGAAAATATAGAAACTATAGAAAGAAAATAAATATATACTGTGTTTAAGTTGCTCAGCAATAATTAGAAGCAGAAAGATGGGGACTGAAGTGCTTGTTAGAGAGGTCTTACACCTGAATCAGAAATATTTCATGTCAGCCCCTGCCAGCCAGCACTTCATCCACAGCTATGGTCCAGGGTCACAGTTTATATTATGACTGTTGCATAGACAGCCTCAAATCGATTGATTTCATTTTTAGCTTCTCTGGTAATTTTGTTAAACACTTGCTGGTGGCTGTGACTTGACTCTGTTCAAGAGTTATTCTTTGGAAGTGTTTTCCTTTCCTTAAAAGAAATTAAATACTCTGAAGTTAATCAGAGACCTCGTGTGCTTTTTTACATGTCACAAGATCATGTTTCTTGGGCTGATGACAGGATTGCAAATGGAGACAAAGTGGTCAGAGGCTGCACTAATCCCTGGCATGAGGGATGTGGAGGAGCAGCAAATAAAGCAGGGTCTATGTTAAGTGGGTGGGCAAATGCTTTTGAAAAAATCCTCTAAATAGACTGATTCCTCTTTTCCCTGTTTGTACCTGGCTAACACTGTTTTGTGTTTTCTCTGGGTGTTCTGGAGCTGATCCTGGGAGTTTTGCCTTCCTGAGGCCCACAGGAAGAGAGATATTGTCCATGTACCTGTGAAAATATTCCTTGAGTTCAGATGAACAAATTTAAATAACCCATGCTGCACTACATCTTTTTAAATCCTTGCTCACTCCAAGCCCTCTGTGTAGCTGCTGCTAAGGGAAAGTTTGGAGAAGTCTGCCTGCCACAGAAATCCTTTTGTGATTTCCTTTAAAAAATCATGCAAGATATAGATTTATACTTGGTTTATTTGCTTTCCTTCTCAATATTCCTGCCCCTCACACTCACACATGCTCCCTCTGCATAAACCAAATATTTCTGTGTTTGAGCTCTAATGCCCCTGTGATGGCCACAAATAAAAATAGAGCACGAAATGCAGCAAAACCTTTCAGCAGCAAATAGCTTCAGGAAGGTGGCTTGTGTTCATTGCTCCAGTGGGATGAAACCCAGCATTTCAGTGCAAACAAGCAAACAGTGTCTCTGGGCAGCACACAGCTTCAGAACAACTTTGGTGTAGTTGGGAAAAAAAACAAACCAACAACAACAACCCAAACCAAAACCAAACAAAACAAAACCAAAAAACCCCACCAAACCAACCAAACAAAAACCAAACCAGCTTTTGAATTCAGACTCACTGTATGTGTAGATGTGTGTATGAATGATTTTTAATTTGTCCTATGCAATGACACAGGTGGTATTCTCTCTTTTTTTTTTAAACAGAAATGCAGATGAAATTTTAGTCTGTTTTGTAGAAAGCAGAGTGTTTTGGCTCTCAGGAACCTCTTGCTTTTGAAACGCTAAAAATTTCAAAGGAAATGACAAATTGCCTCCCTCCCTGTGGGGCTCCAAGGTTTTGGCCTGAGTCACAAGCAGAGACTGAAACAGGACTGGGACAGCCCTGCATGGGGCTGGAGAGCCTCTGGCTTTTGCTCTGACCCAGCTCAGAAGCAGCCTCTGATACAGGTGTGGGACAGGTGGAATTTGAAGGAGACAAGGGGAAGAAGAAAAAAAAAAAAAAAGGAAAATTTTTGAAGTATTTATTTACCTGAATGCTTAGACAAGGCTCCTTCACAGTTCAAGACACATCCTTTTTTTTTTCTTTTAAATATTCAGAAATAATTAATAATAATAGCAATAAGAATAAAAATGTCTAGCTCTTCACATGTATACTGGGGGCTGCAAAGCTGTAAAACAAGGACTTTGCTATTGTGTCAGCAATTTAGCCTAATGCTGGCTTAAACTGCCTTACAAGAGGAGCAAAGAGCTTACACTGATCACAGCTCCAACCCTGAGACTGCAGATCAGACCAGCAACCAGGGAAAAAGAGCCTCATGGCACCTGTGTGAGGGGACAGGAATGCTCCTGCAGTCTCTGGGTAAATAGAGTAGCAGGGAAATCCTCTTTTTAGATGAGGGCACCTGAGACATCTCTGTCAGAACACATTTGTGCTGCTGTTCCCATGGCTCACAGTGCAGCAGCAAATTTGGGCACTGAAACGGCCCCATCTCAACTGCAGGAATGTCCTGCAAGACAGAGAAAATTCATCCCACAGCTCAGCCCCACGTTTGGCAGGGGAGCCTAGGGAGGGTTTGGGTGGTGATAATTCCCTCCTTGGCACGGACAGCCCAGGCCAGGGCTCCCCTCTTTGTCCTGCCAGGCAAGGCAGAAACTGAAAGCTATCCTCTCCGTCCAGGCAGATCTATTTTGTCACACTCAGCTCTTTTCTTTTTAACAACATTTTTCTCTCCGCTCCCCTCGAAGTTTTCCAGTCTTGACCAGCAGTTTCAATGTCACCCCTTCAAGTGTCACCTGTGGTCCCCTCCTTCACCCCGGTTGCCCTTCCCCAGATCGTTTCTACACACTTCACAAAAAAACCCAACCAAATCAGCATCTCCACCACATCCTTCCCTCCTAATCTGGAGCAGTGCATCTGTCCTGGCTGGGACGGGCTCAGAGGAGGCCACACCAGGGTCCCGTGGGCTGGAGCAGGTGACACGGTGCTCGTCCTGGGGAGCCAGGGCATTGGGGGGCTCCTGGAAACCAAGGGTTCTTCCCCGCACTGGCTGCCCAGTAAAAACCCTCAGGGCTGGGCTGCCAACCAAAATGAAAGCAAGAGCTGTTCAGAAAACACCTGTAAATATCTGTATTTGTGGGCACCGGCTGTGCATGTGTGTTTAGATGTTCACAGATTTGTATTTATATCTGTGCGTTCTCACACACACACGTGGATGTACATCCAGAAGTTCCTGCCAGGCTCTGGCAGGAGAGGTTTGGAGGTGAGCAGTGCCCTGCCCGGGGTGGCACCTGGCAGGCTGGGCACCCCCTGGGCACCGCCACCACCACGGACACGGACCCGGGCGGGGATGGAGTCCGCGGGCCCGGGGAGCGCTACAAGGGCTGGGTCGGAGCCGAGCACGGGACTGGGAAAGCCTTAAACTGCCCCAGGAGGGAAATCACCCTCTAGGAAGTGGACCTCGCAGCCCCCCGCTCAAAATGAAACATTAAATTTAATTTAAAACCAAAATAAAAATGCGGAAGGTTGTGCAGGGATAGGATTTTGTTGCTCTTTTTTTTTTTTTTTTTTTTTCCGGTGCATGGATAAATGGAGGCAATTTGGGTGCTACAAATATAAGACGAAAGTACACCTAATTCCATCATCATATAGATATAATATATTTCACTCTCACCACATAAATACAAAACATCCAAATATCCAAAACATTCAGAACAAAAGTTAGTAGCAAGGGCTCAGCGCTCGATTCATTCATTATTTTTTCGACTAGTTGCCTAGAAACTTCAGACGTAAATAATTTACAATAAAATTACTATTTTCTTTCCATCCAGCTCCTTCTGTCCAGTTCTGGTCTATAGTTAATTCTATATTCTACAGCAACCATTCCACTTTTTTGTAATTTTTTTTTCTTTTTTGGTTACAGTTTGGTGGCACATATTTATACAGTTTGTAAACGCCATTTGTTAAAGTTCAAAGAAAGAAAAGAAACTTAAAACCAAAGTAAATAATTTTTCCCCCAAAGAACTATCTAAGTACAGCATCCCTTTTGTGGCAAATTCAAGTACCGAAATTGAACAGAAAATATTCGATCCAGAATACTAGAAGGTGGAATACATACGTTTGTGGAGAAAATCGCAGTAAGAATTATGGGAAGGAAAAAAAAATTAAAAAGGACGTTTGTTACATAGATGTATTTTAAAGTACAAAAATAACAATAAAAGATACGCTTTTTTATATTTTACGTTCATTTTAAATGAAGTGTGAGCGATATGCGAGAGGGTTATTTTAGGAGGAAGGAAGGCTACAGGGTTTTTTTGTGTTTAGTTGAACATTGAAATTATTTGGAAAAATCAAATAGAGCAATAAAAATTAAAATTACGATTGCAACAAATCTTGATACAAATAGATTCGTGAGTTCCATGATTTATCTGCAGACTTGTTTTTGCAGATAAGCTCCACGGAACTGGCCCGTGGGAATTCAAATTTAAAAAAAAAAAAAAAAAAAAAAAAAAAAAAAAAAAGGGAAAAAAGAAAAGGAAAAGGGGGGGGAAAGGGTGGGACGTTGTCTTATCTCGAAGGAAGAGACAATTTTATTCAAAATTTCTGCAGCCACTGATTTCTGTCTCCCCTATTCGTGACTGTACGTTCAGTCCGCTTCGGCCCTTCCCATATTCAAGATTTACTGTGAAAAAGAAAAGTTGCTGGAGGATTTCCTGACTGCTGTTAAGGGCTCGGTCGGTAACCGGGGGCTGTAGTGCAGCGAGTGTGGGGGTAAACGGGGGCCACAGGTGGGGCCCCAAAACCTTTGTGCTTAGAAATTACTGAGTCTGGGAGACACAAAAAAACCACCCCAAAACGGGCATCACCTGGCAGCTCCATCCTCCTCTCCCCGAAACGCCGCTCCCTCGCTCGGCATTGGCTAAAGCCGACCGAAGGGAGCCCGGCCGACCCTCGCCCCCACCGCTGACCCTTCTGCGTCCCTTCCCAAACGAAGGAACGGGATCGCCGCTCGCACACGAACTGCGGGGCAGGGGGAGCGCACCGGGAGGCGCCCGCAGCCCCTCGCCGCGCCCCGGCCCCGCCGCTGCCTCGCCTCGCCCCGCGGGCTCCGGGCCCCGCTCCGGCCCCGCTCCGGCCCCGCTCCGCCCCGGCCCGCGGAGGGAGCCGCGCCGCGGGGCTGGGGGCGGCGGGGAGCGGGGAGGGGGCGGCTGCCGGCCCGTCCCTTAAATACCGCCACAAATAGAGACTATAAATATAAATAGGGGGGGGAAGGTACTTAAAGTCAGTCCAGTGCTTTTTTCTCAGCGCTCTCTTTATTGTTGGTCCGGGAGTAGGGCTCGAAGGCGGACGAGCTCAGGTAGCGGGCCGACAGTTCCTGCAAGTTGCCCGCCAGCGAGCCGGCCACGGCCAGGGGCGCGGAGGAGAGGCGGCCGGCCACCGAGCCCAGCAGCGCGGGCACCGGCAGCCCGAAGAGCCCGTGGCCCGCCGCCGCCGCCCCGTGCAGCGCCGCGGGCGGGGGCGGCCCGGCAGCCCCGCTGGCCGCCGGAGGGTGCGGGGAGCCGCCGCCGCCCCCCGGAGCCGCCGCCGCGCTGCCGCTGCCCGCCGCAGCCAGGCCGGGCCCGCGCAGCGCCGAGCCCAGCGCGCCCGTGGCACAGGGCGGCAGCAGGCCCGGCAGCCCCGGAGGCGACAGCAGCCGGCCTTGCTCTAGCAGCCGCAGGACGCTGCAGGTGGCCGCGGTCTCGGACACCACCGACCGCAGCTCGGAGTCCTTGCCCTGGTCCTTCTTCTGCTTGGTGCGCCGGTTCTGGAACCAGACCTTGACCTGCGGGCCGGGGAGAGAGGCAGGGTCAGCGGGGCGGGAGCAGCAGCGGCCCCCGGCAGGTGCCCCGGGACCCCGGCGCGGCTCGGCGGGCGGGGGAGGCTGCGGGGGAGGGCCCGCAGACACTCGGGAGCGGGGAGCGATTCCAAAACGCACAAAGCCACGCTCACAGAACACAACCGCCCACGCCCTCTGTCTGTTCCCGGTTTCGGGGTGACCCCGGGGCCTTTCGTTCTGCATCTCTAACCAGACCTCTCGCTTCGTCCTAGTTTACTACAAGCCGGGAATTCTTTGGGAGACCGAGCCAGCGCTTTCCCCACCGCTTTATACTAAGCCGGCTCAGCCGGAGCGCCGGGCACTCCGCGGTTCCCAGCGGCTGCTGCCCGCTCCGGCTGCCCTTCCTGGGGGTTACAGCAGCAATGAGCTTCTTTCCCCGTGTTCCAAACTGGACATACTCTCTCTACTCCCAAATGATTTTAAACAATATTTAGCTTTAGAAAGCAATACTGGAAGTCACTCAAAAAACAACAGACAAAACCAAAACCAAACCAAAACACAACAAAACCCACCCATGGCGCGTTCTGTAACCTAGGAGCTGTTAAACTTGTCATTCCTATCCGGCAAGGAAATAAAAAAGCTAATTAACATGTTAAGGGAAATGTACTTGTTATATGATGTTTTGTGGAAATATGAAACAGACTTTGAGAAGTTTGGACTTTTTGGATGCTTCCCTGCGTGCTCACACAGTTTTAGGCCTTCTGTCGGCCCCCGTCCTTTCTGCCCTGGAGGGTGGAAGGGCAATTCTCCCTCTCGGACATACAAGGACCCAAAATATAACCCCATCCCCGGATCTCTCATATTCAGGAAAGCTCAGGCCGAACGTCTCTAACCCGGCAGCCCCGGGGGAAGGTGCCAGTTTCCCCCTGCGGGTTTGAGCACCTGTATCCCGCTTGCTGCGGGCTGGGAGCGGCTCGGCCTCCCCTCGCTGCTCCCCGGCCACAGCAGCAGATCTCCGCGCCCGGGGGCGGCCGGCTCCGCGCAGCCGGGCACACCGGGCCTCGACAGCCGGGCTCAGCGGGCCTTGGCCGGGCCCGAGCGGATCCCCGCGGGCCGGAGTTCTGGGGAAGCCGCTCCCGGCCTGGCACGAGTCTGGCTTCGTTGCCAAACTCCCCCCAAACTGCCCTTGGGCCGGGCCGAACTGCCCACGGGGAGAGCCCACTGGGGCGGCGTGCGGGGACACGAGGGATCCCCTTGGCCAGCAGCTCCCCTTCCCTAGACACACGCAGTTAGGGACACACACCGTTAGGGACACACACATCTAGGGAGTCCCTCGCCGGGACGCCTCAGCCACCAGCCCCTCAGCTCCATCCCCCCGACCGAACACTCGTGGGCACCTCGGGGGCTGCCTCGCCCCGCGGGGGCTGCGCTGTGGCGCGCAGGAGGAGCGCAGGAGGAGCGCAGGGCCGCGTCCTTGGGGCCCGCAGGGCACGGAGATGCCTGGGCCGGGAAGGGGATCCCGCGGAGCAGGGCAGGGCAGGGCAGGGCAGCCGGGGCTCCTGGTCCTTCAGGCGCTACCTGAGTCTCGGAGAGATTGAGCTGGCGGGCGAGCTCGGTGCGCTCCCGCCCCACCACGTACTGGCAGCGCTGGAATTCCATCTCCAGGCGGTAGAGCTGCTCGGCCGTGAAGGAGGTGCGGGTCCGCTTGGGACGGTCCAGATCAAGCCCTTTAGGCAGAATAATCTCTCGGATTGAACCTTTGGCATCTGGCAAAGAAAGGCGCAGTCAGCTTCACACCCAGGCAACCCTGCTTCCCCTCCCTTTTTATAGTTTCTAATTTTTCGGCGCCTTCAAGAGCGAGACACGAGTCGGGATGGAGCAGGGTCCCTGCGACTATGGCACTGCACCTGGCCACTACACCCAAGGAAGGAAAAAACCCACAACAGAGAAGGAAGGAGGGGGCAGTGGGGGCCCAGGGCTCTATAATTAATCCCCTCAGCCCATTTAAAAATTACTTTGAATATATTGCACTCACAGTACGGCACTGCGGCATCATCCACGGCCCCTCTGGGAAGCTGTGGAGAGAGAGATCCTCCAGGCCAGGCTTTGTGCCTGGAGTGCAGGGCTACTCTTTGTTCCCCTTAAGCTCCGGTTTAAGACTTGCTGGTAGCCACCATGCACACCCCATCGTTTCCCAAAATATAATCCCTTCTTCTTATTTTTTTTTAATAACAAGTGTCTCATGCTTACAAAAAAAAATAATTAAAAAATAAATAAAAAGGAAGGAGGTTTCCGGGCAGAGGCAGCACTGCCCCGACCTGGCTGCCTGCCACTGTGAACGTGGGGAACACCTCCAGCCCACCCTGCACCGCTGCCGCTTTGGGGTTTTGGCAACGAGGAGAAGCAGGAGGGATGAAGAAAAAAAAAAAAAAAAAAAAAAAAAAGGAAGGGGGGGAGGGATAGAAACCAAGGCACCAACCAGCCCGCAGAAACCTCACTTTTCTGGTAGCCCCGACCGAAGGAAAGCGGGATAAATCTCATTAACACGACTGTCAAGCCAGAGCCAGATTCAGTTTACCTTAAAGCCTTACCAACTTTACTTGCCGTAATTTTACCTCCTCGGTACGTTTTAAATCAGAGACAACCACATCATTTTAATCTGACCCTTCTCTGGATCAACCAGTGGCTCAAGGATTAATTCTGGCTTTCAAGGCTTGCTTCGCACATATTTTGTTCCGATTCTCTTCTCTCCCTCCTCCCCCAAAACGCACCTTAATAAAACTGAAATTTCTTCAGGTAATTTTTTTTTTTTTTTGAGGGAGTACGAATGAGGCGATTTAGCCATTTTAGCCTGGAGAAGGGACGAAGACTGAGTGAAATTAAACGTATAACTATTAAAAAGTACCAATTAAAAATCCCTTCGTCATCCCTCCATTTATTTTAAGGCTGGTGGTTGTTTTAAAGCAGCCCTTTCCTCTGGGCTGGCGGGCACGGGGAGAGGGGGAACAGAGGGAACCTCTGCCCTCCGGAAGGGCCTTCCCGCCGTGGTACGCGGCCGGCTGCGGGCGGGATGCGCGGGCGCGGAAGGAGCGCGCCCGGCCCGCGGGGCAGAGCCGCGGCCCCCCGAGGGAACGCTGTCCATGAGGGCTCCCCGCGGGGACGGGCACCCCGGGAAAGCTGTAACGAGGAAAAAAAAAAAAAAAAGCCAAACAAAAAAATCCAAACCAACAAAACCAACAAACCAAAACAACAATAAGCGAGGCTGGTCCGTTCCGGGGCAGCGCCGGGGAGGAACCACCGCGGCTTAACTTTTCGCCGAGATGCCGGCGGAAATTCCCCGGGATAAAGCCGGAGGGAGCGGGGTCCGGGGCAAAGCCCGGCCGGCAGCGGGGTCTCTCCCCCGGAGCCCTAAGAAGGGCTTTCAACCCAGGGCCAGATCCAAGGCAAAGCGACAAAATAAACCCATCTCCCGAGCATGAGCGCAGCTCACCTTCCCCCACCCTCGCCAAACACCTCAAACTCATACCTCTAACTAGGATCCTCCTGCAATAGTCCGGATCAGCCGAACTAGATTTACTTTTATTACAACCTTCCGTAGCTGCAGAGGCAGAAAAAGTCCCTTGCTGATCCTTCAAAAAAGAAGTAGAAATATTTCCTTCAGACCCTTTGCTTTCCTTGCCCTCTTTATGTCCGTTCTTCGAGACCCGGTTAGCTTCAGTCTCTGAACTGCATCTAACGTCCATTTTGTCTTGTTTCCCAAACATGTAGTGCAATAAAAACAAAAAAAAAAACCAAAAAGAAAAAAAAAAGCGCCAACAACGATAACAAAAATATTATAGAAGAGTAGAAGAAGAAGACGAAGTCTATGCTGGATATTGCACGACTTAGGGTGAGATCGGTGGGGAACTGTAAAGCACCTTGAGTAAGGAAGGTCGGGTTTTATCCCACTGGAAAAGCAGCGGCTTCCTCAGTCCCAGCGTCCTAATGTGACTGTCCAGCTTCCCAGAGCGCCCAGTGATCAGGTACTCAACAGTACAACTCTAAAATGATTTAATGTCTGCCTTATTACAGAGACATGTAGTTGTTAGACACACAGAGGGACGCGCACTCGCTGTTTCAATTGATTACGGGTAATTTTGCAGCCTCCACATTTAGGTTACCTCATGAATACACTAAATTGTTTGGATAATATATCAGATCGTAATGGATGGTTTGTGTGCTTGTCCCCAATCAAGTAGAGTTTAGCCAGTGAATAAACTGAAATGATTGGTCTTGCTTTCAGGAAACACACAATCAAAAGACTGAGACTTCCAGAAAAAAAAAAAAAAAAAAAAAAAAAAAAAAAAAA
>VZSR01000514.1:7595551-7609248 GCA_013398615.1 Brachypodius melanocephalos
AGGGAGAGAGAGAGAGAGAGAGGGAGGGAAGGAGGGAGAGAGAGAGAGAGAGATAGCCCGTGAAAAATCTCAACTGCGTGATCCACTAAAGGAGAAAAAAAAGTTTTACTCTAGCTATTTCATTGTCTCTGCTACAATATCTTTGAGAACCGCAACAGCCAGTAATCCAATAAGACCATTGATTAGGCTACAATGATTCAATTCAAGCAAATGGCCTTGTGCAAAGAGCATGCTCCAGTCCTTCTTGTCACCTTGCAGGGCAGAAGCCCTCTTCATGCTTCTCTCCTTATTCATTCCTTTATGGGAAATGTAGAGCAAAAGGAGTGAAAGATGGCAATTATCTAATTGGACTATTAACAAACAATTCTCTGAGTGTGGCTGTCTGGCAGTGGTTCTTGGGCGAGGTGAAAGGCCACATGTTGCACTGGCCCCATTCACAAAGAGTTTAGGGGCCTGAGAGGGAGAGAAAGAATTTTCCCTGAGAATTTTTCGCCACAAATGGCGGTGCATCCACCAGGCTGGCTGCTCCCTGCCTCGTCCTCTGCCTGCCTGGGAATTCCACCCACCTGAAGCAGGCAGGGCCAGCCGTGGCTCTTGTTGCAGATGATACCAGAGAAGCAGAACACGGTGCCCTTGCCAGGATTGCTCAGCTCCATGGGCCTCATCCTGCCTCTGCTGGTGGAAAAACCACCCACCCTCATCCCATGGGACACAGCCTTTGTCCAGGGTGGTGTAATGGAGGGAAGGATCCAGAGCTGGGGATTAATCACCATAAACAGGAAATTCATGGGAGGTGAAAAAAGAACAGGGTGGGGGCAGTGTAAAGAAGAGGGGAAAGGAAAGGAAAGGAAAGGAAAGGAAAGGAAAGGAAAGGAAAGGAAAGGAAAGGAAAGGAAAGGAAAGGAAAGGAAAGGAAAGGAAAGGAAAGGAAAGGAAAGGAAAGGAAAGGAAAGGAAAGGAAAGGAAAGGAAAGGAAAGGAAAGGAAAGGAAAGGAAAGGAAAGGAAAGGAAAGGAAAGGAAAGGAAAGGAAAGGAAAGGAAAGGAAAGGGATCTCGAAGCTTTAACATTTTTTCACAAATCACAGCATCATTTATTTATATTGCCGTTGTCTGAAAAGTTGGATTGAGATTGGTGAGGTGTACCTAAGATCTCCATCAAACCCTCTCATTTCAACTCTGTTTATACACACAATCAGACATGGAACATCCTCGTTATGGACCAGGTTTCGTTCTTCCTTACAGCCAGTGCATCTCAGTGACCAGATGTGCTCTGTTGTTAGTTCCTGCTGGTATGGCAGGCATACCCAGGGGCCCCAAAAAACCACAGCCCCACTGTGCGAGCTTCATGCAGCTACAGAGAGAGGATGGGATGAACTCATGGATCTGCAGTGGTGTTCAAAGGCCTGTTTGGTGGCAGGATGCTCAGGAAACAGGACATTTCAGAGAGATTTGGCCTTTCCAAGGGAGATGCAACAAGTGGATGCTGATTAGGGAGATTTTTCATGTGGCTGAAGTATAGGCTGGGCTTAGCAGGCCAGCTTTGTTGTTGATATAGATAAACATACATATGTGTGTGTGTGTGTGTGTGTGTGTGCACAGGCACCAGAAACAGTCCCAGCTGGACGTGTCTGTTTAATGCTAAACAAAACAAGGCTCTGCTACAAACATTTTTACCTAACTGATTTTATTTCAGACAGAATAGGCGCAGTGATTCCCATAAAAGGTTCGCTGTGAAATACAGAGGCAATTATAATTATATTTGCATAGGTGTGTGGGTGTATGTATGACATTTCCCCCCATAGTTTTCTTTATGCTAATCTCTATGCATAGGCCATAATAATAAACATGGAGCTATTGAACTCAATTACACTGTTTGAAGCAGAATATCTGGAGATTAAATATTATGTTTGTGTAATAATCTGGCTTTGTTTTTCTGTGGTTAATTTTATTTTTATTTTTAACTAGCCCCTGATCCAAAACTCAGCAAAGACCAGGGCAATTTTGTTCTACTTGTGCCATATTATGATAAATACATTTCAAGGATCTTTTTGTCCATAGAAGTCAGTGGTACAAAGAGGATTTTCCCAACTGAACCAGTTAAATTTGCTTTCACACATTATGAACATAGCACTGTTGAAGACCTGGAAATTCAAATAATGAGTCTAATCCTGCAGGAAACTTGTAGTGAGCAGACAAGCCTGTCCAAACACTGCTCAGTTACTTTAATTGAGGCCCGCTCATCTGCAACAAGTAGCAACATCCAGAACAGCACTGGCAAAATCAGAATTTCACAATTTACAAAAGCAATGTTTTCTTTAGTCCAGCAGTCACTGAATTTCCTTTCACCTATTCTCATTCATTTTTTACCCCCCGAAATATGCTTAAATCATTCTTGAATGTCATGTTCTTTCAGGACATAAAATGTTCCTCTCTTACTGTCATAACTTCAGGGATGTCTGTGGCTTCAGCACTCTCACACCCACACAACTGTGTCACTGGATAAGCAGATTTTTATTCCATTAATTTTCCTGATTATTTTGGTTCAGATTATTTGCTTTTTGAATTTTCAGATACCTTTGGCAAGGTGCTGCTAGGCCTTTTTTGGATACTTTTTTAGCACAGGGGATATGAAGTGGTGTACCTTGGGGCTAAACAACTTCCTAGTTATTTCCAATTAACAGAGAGTGTGGTGATTACTCATAATGATACAGGTGGTAATGTCAAAGAATCACTGCAAAGAAACAAGAAAAACCTGATTATTATGTGCACCATTTCTCTTGGGCAGGGTGTTCCTGTCCAGTGTGAGTGACAATCTCAGTGCAGAAGAAGAAGAAGATGATCAAGATGAAGGTTCACCAGAAGACTTTCTTTCCCACGAGTCTCAGGGATGTGTTGACCAACAGGAACATTGAGCATCTTCTCAAAGCAAAGTGCACAGCATAATTAACAATTATACTCTTCTGCTTTTGCAGTTACTCACTGCTGGTGGGGAAATTTCCTTACAACAGAAGATAAACTCTGGAAATTTCAAAATGTACATGCTACTGTGTATTTAGGGGACATTCAGAAGGCATGTGCTAAGCCTTCTGTTGCAGATAGTGGTTTGTTCTAGTGTGAATTGCCTTCATCTCCTGCAAGTGAGCCTGGAAAATGGACTTTTCCCACACAGGGGAGCAGTATCCTTGAAGAACAGAAATGTGTTTGTATGTGGAAGCTTTACACTGCCTTTGAAGGAAAGGATTGAAGTCTTTAACTCATTCAGCTCTCTATGTGAAGTGGAAGGTAAGGTTGTCATGTTTGTGGTAGTCTGCACGGCTAGAAAAATCTCCAATTCCACTTTCCCAGACTTTCCAAGGACTGATGCTCAGGTACATCTGTGTGTTTCAGTGGCACGTGTGTCCCTGGGTCATGGCATGAAAGAGGTACATGGTGTATTTTATGTGAAATTAAATGTCACAGGCTCACAAGAAATCTAATGGGTACAACAGCAAGAAAAAGCAAATTTCTCTTTGACTTATATGTGGGCAACCACCTCAAATATTGGTATGAAATTGAGATGTAACTGTGTCCGAACAGGCTTCATCAGCTCCCGTGCAGGTGTTGTGTTCCTCATGCCAGTGCCCCATGTATTCCTTCTGTTCTGCAAGACAACTGTTTAAAATAAATGGGCACACCCAGAGATCTATTTAAAATAAAGCATCAGATCCAGATAATCTAAGCTAGTACTTGTAGCTGCTACCTTCCCATGCTTTGCTGTGCTCCTGAGTGCCAGCCTGGTGCAGAATCCTGAACTAACTGCTTCCAAATTTTCCTGCATACTTTGGCAGTGATTGCAGTATTGTCTCTTCCAGATACTGAACTGAGCACATTGGCAGGACTCAGCAGTGCTGTTCTGGAGGCCAGTAATAATGAGCATGGGTATCACACATGTATCATGACTAATCATGTTGTGGTCATTATGAGATGCTCCTTGCAGTTATCAATCTGGACAGTAGCTTATTACAAAGCTTTATTGCCTGTATCATGCCCATGGCATATGCAAGCCATCTGAACAGGGCTGGGACAGGATTCTTT
Source organism: Brachypodius melanocephalos (assembly GCA_013398615.1). Taxonomy (NCBI): domain Eukaryota; kingdom Metazoa; phylum Chordata; class Aves; order Passeriformes; family Pycnonotidae; genus Brachypodius; species Brachypodius melanocephalos. The sequence continues at coordinate 7,599,626 of VZSR01000514.1, forward strand.
CCATGGGGGAAAACTGTGATTTAAGAGGAAATACAGTCTGTTCCCTGACAGCGGATTGAGAGCCTTTGGTTTCAGCCTCACCCGTGTCACTGCCTCCCTCTGTAATCACCAGTACCTGAGCACTCAAAGTCCCTCTGCTTCATTTCACCCTCTCCTCAGAGGGCAGTGAGCTTTACCAGCTTGCCTCGAGCACTCATGAGTATTTACCACCTCAAAAGCTGTTAGACCATGAGCCTTTACTATTGGTGCTAAAACTCTCACAACCCTATTTTTTTTCACAGAGCACATAAAAGCAAGCCTGAAGGTTTAAACAAGAGGAGATGTTTGCAGAGGTGACGTGTCCAGAGTAGTAGATGTGAACCATACTCTTTCCAATACTTGGAGTTTTAACACTGAAGACCTTTGCGTCAAATAAAAATAAAAATGAAATTTTTAAAAAGTCAAATTTTGGGTTAAAACCATTTAGTTCTTTGATTTTTGGAAGCTTACGTCAGATCAGATTGAACACAAAGAGTGTCTCAAAAACTCATGAGCATGGTCCCAAGGATCCAGGGAAAGCTACAGAGGACAGTCATGTTGGAATGATGTGAGAGATTGGAAACTCCCTTCACTCTGGGATGAGATAAACTCTCTCATCATCCTAAGGCTCACCCAGAAGGCATCCAGTAGACATGGTTAAAATCTTCCTGAAATGGTTTAAGTTTGATTTTTTTAGTTGCTGTTTTTACTTTATTATCGTGTGATTACTTCATTCCCCATATGGAAAAGGAAAATGTCAACAGCAGCCACAAGTACAAACCACAAACAAAATCAACTCTCTTCTGGAAAGGTTTCTCTACCTGGATCTTTTGGCTACATCCAACAAATAAGAGCCTAAACAGAAAATTATTGAACTGTGGGTCTTGAAGTTTCACTCATAACATGAAGGGAAACACAGTCACATTTAAAGGAAATTTGTGGACTGAATATGTAGCTTGAGTTCTGGCAGGATTTTGCTACCCAAAAGCCAGCAGTATTTCAGAGGGAGCCCTGAAAATAATGATTCAGTATACTTCCTAACATTTTGTCATGGAAAATGATGGTAAAGATAGGAAAAAAAAAGGTTAAAAAAAAATCAGTGCGCTTTGGTTTGTTAAAACCCATTGGAGATGGTGGGTCATGGGATGAGTTCACTTTATGGTGAATGCTTTACCTGATGAATTTAAACATTCTGGGAGGGTGAGCAGCACCATGGCAGACAGCTCTGAGTGTGGTTAAATGTAATGTAAATCATCAGTGATTAACTGTATAGCTTGAATAATCTGGAAAGCCCTGAATTTCCTGCAATCTCTGAGAGCAAAGAATCTGCACCAGAAGCCATCAGTGTCTGATTTACCTCAATCTGTAGCAGCAGCTTAAAAAAACCCAAACAAACAAAAAAAGAGAGACTATTTGGTTTTATTGTATAAAGATAGAGCAGAATGCCCAAAACCCATCAGGATAGCTGGTTTATGCCATATAGCAGGATTATGCCACAATTACATATTAAATTTGTGTTCATTCTTTTTATCATCTTCTCTCTTGAGGTACATATTAGAGTCAAAAAACTGTTCAAGAAACTCAAATAAAGAACAGTTACAGAGCTGCCAGGATTAAGACACAAGACATGGCAAAGACTGGAATTATTTTGCTGAGAAGAAGATGAAAATGGAGCTGATTGTGGAAGTCAAAATTCTCAAGCGCTGAACATTGGACTCTCTTTTTATTTGCCACATGAGAATAAAAATCAGGTTGAATTTAGACCCAGCAAATTTAGAATGAAAAATAAATGCCCAGACACGTCTCATCACCTATGGGAGCTGCTGTTGCAGGAGGTTACTGAGGAAAATACCTTGGCCTGATTTTAAAGTGAGTTGGGCATTGTTAGGATTAACCCATGACACAAGGTTGAAACCAGTGATCAGACTGATAGAATCTTACACCCCGGGCTGGGCACTGCTCACACTGGGGAGTGAGGCAGGAGTACACCAGTTTGGGATTTAGTTTGTTCTTCCTAGAAGTATCAGGAGTAGGATACTCTGTAAGGTATCTGAAAGACTGGTGGCATTGGGTAGAAAAAGCTAGAGTAGTACATTTGGGATAGCAGTTAACATTAATCCTAAATGTGGAGGACAGCTCAGAAGTGAGGTCCTCAGGGATGTGCTCCAACCACAAGACCATCCACCAGGAAAAGAAAAAAAATATTTAGAAAACAGAGGTGTTAAACAGCAGGGAAGCTGAATAACTGCCGAGCTACCACTGTTGAGTTCTCCGGTGTAGAAATGATGCCACCCACTCCCTGCTCTTTAACATGGCACAGACAACATCCATGGGATGTCTGACTGTGAAGGACAAACACTTGGCAAGATTTCAAAATATCCTTGAAATGCTTACTCAGATCCTCATGTGCCAGGTAAGGGTCCAGCTGTACCAACCTTTCCCAGTTCAGAAGAAGGCACAGCTCTGACTGATTCCAAGCTTTTCCACAGGGATGAGGTGCTACTGATGTTATTAAATTGCTCTTGACTCCCACTCCTGCCATATTAGGGTCAGTTCCAATGACTTCTCAGTTAGCAACCTACTGCCTGGTTAGTATGAAGCTGTTTCATGCAATTTTGTGTCTTGGTTTTATCCTTTTTGTCTGCTCTACCTTCATTTCCTCCTAATGAAGAGCAGAATTGGACCTTTTGGTGTCTGCATCTTTTTCTTTTTCATGGGAACTAAATCACCATTGTGTTGGCAGTGTTCCCACTGCTGTCAATGGGAATTATGTACTTTGAAGGAGAATGAGGCCATAACTGTTTAAGAATTAGGCTATTAAGACAGGACAAGGTTTTTTATTTTTGTATAGTGCATTACATATGAAAAATCAAAACCGCTTTGTGGAGAAAAAGGATAATAGACTGTACTTCAGAGGGTTGTTTAGAGTGGTGCTCTGATTCAGAAGGGAAAGGACAAATGACTGTACAGATGTGAAAAGAATAGCAGAAGAGCCGGACATTCAAGGCAAGAAAGCAGCCAGCAAGTTTTCTGGCAGAACAGATGTGGCAAAGGGGAAATGGAAAGCTGAGCTACGGAGAGGAGCTAAATGTCAGCTGGGAAAAAATAAAAAGATGTTGTAGAACCTCAGTCTAGAGTAACTACTCAGTCCTCCTGCCAAACACAGGCCAGTGCCTAGCCTTGAATTAAGCTTCACAGGTCAGTGGACATTCCCACAGAATCAGTTTTCTCTCTGTTACCAGTCCATGCCTCTGCCACCTCAAGACATGAGATGTGCTGGGGAGATGCCATGTGGCTCATGGGGCCAGGTTGTCACCTTTGTTCCTGTAAAGTCTTTTCAGCTGGGGAGGAGGACATCACCCACTTGCCCAAGTTTGTTGCCATTGCCACACTGGCAGGTGGCTGTGGAGTTGTGCTGCAAACCTGGATATCATGGGCAGCCCTGTGTCGTGTCGTGGGAAGACGGCTCCGTGTGAATAGCTGCTTCCTTAGCAGATGGAGTGGCAATTGTTGCACTGCGTGGGAAGGCCCAGGCAACAGCCCTTTCAGGCAAATGAACACCACATCTGGATTTCTTTTCATTTCATTATGTTCCCACTCTTTGAGTACCTCCCTCCCATCCCCGTCCTTTTAAAAGGGATCTATCCGGTTGCCAGCAATCTGACAGGAATAAAAGGCTGCTTGCCTTGCCTTGCCTTGCAGCCCTTTCCACACCCACAGCTTGTGCAGCAGGGTGTTTCCATGTGGCTCTGGCCCAGCCAGCAGCAGGGCAGACACAGCACCCTGCCCATCTCAGGGGTGGTGGGAGCTGCAGGAAAAAGCGGAGCAGTGCTGCTGTGCCTGACCACCAGCCACGGCTCTGCATAAGCTGCAGCCACTGAAGCAGTTAAAATATAGATGAGCCCAAAGGCTGTCTCTTCTTCCAGGAGGAATCTCAGGAGAATCTGGAGGCACGGCATGTGATGCACCTCCCTGCCTGCCTTCCACCCTGCTGCCTCCTCTGCCGGCTGGGTGCTGACACTTCTGCTGGGGTTTGAAACCCTGTCTGCAGCAGGGCAGGTGGGCCAGGCAGAGCAGGCAGCACAGACCCTGCCAAAGGAGTCCTTGAAGAACATGGAGTGTCCAAGCAAAGCCATCCAACACAAATTCATTCCACAGAAAAGGCCATATAGATGATCATCCCTTACAATGCACTGGGCAATCAAGCTCAGCTTCTTCAGTTTAGTTCACTGGGATGATTTTGCTGCTGCACTTTCATCTGGAGCTCAGTCATCCAGAATAGCACAGCTCATTCTCTGAAATGTTAAGAAACAGTTGCATAAAATTGCTGTTTGATCAATTTGATAGCTAGAGCATATGGAAAACTCAAAAAACCTTTTTTTTTTCGCCCAAGCATGTTTGCAATCAGTATTCTTTTCCAGTTTTATTTTTTCAATATAAGCAGCTTTCAGCATTTTCTATTATCAAATCCTTGTCCAAGCATTTACGAGGCAACTGAAGTGAGATAAAGGAAATGTTAGTAGTCTTCATTTTTGCAGAGGTGAGATGAAGCTTGAGCAGGTGAAGCAACTTTCCTAAAGTGGGATATTGAACTTGTGGCACTGGAGTGGAGCCTTGCAGAGCTTTGTGGCTCAATTCCATGTTTGCAGTGCTTCTGTCCTGAAGTCCCAAGTAAAACAAGTCAAACAATGTAGAATCATAAGAATTGAAATAAACCATCTGAATAATTTAAAATTATTTCTGTGATGTTGGGATTTCCCAACTATTCAACCTCTTTGAAAATAATATTCTAACGTACCATCCAGCAAGAATCCTCTGCCTCTGTATACAAAATTTAAGGTGTACTATTGAAATGAAATGGAAATAAAACAGTCAACGAGTTCCAATACAGCAAGGCACTCAAGTATGTGTTTATCTTTAAACACATCTGGAGCCCCATTGACTTTGACAGGGCTACTCATATGCTTAAAGATAAGCCTGCTTTTGTTGGATTATGGCCCTGAGGATCTAAGTGCTGGGGGAATCATTTTCATGCTCTCCAGAAAGGGCTTTAAATCACTCTTGTTTAAGGAGAGCTAACTGGTTGGATGTAAACACACCTAACAAACCAATAGATCAAGATTAACTTTTATGCTGAGCTACTTGACATGTCTAGAAATTACTTACTGTTGAAGTTTGGTCCTTATAGAAAATAACGATCCAATTATTTTTTAAGTGAAATGGAGCTGTAGGAAAACCTTGATACCTCCACTTGGGAATTTTGTTTAAAAAAGAAAAGAAGGAAAAGGAGAAGCGAGACATAGCAATATTAAAGGGAATGCAGTGTGCATGACTGAAGGACAGGGGAGTTAGGGGGATTGCTAGATTTCAGCTCTTGAAAGCAGAAGCAGTGTGGTACATACAAGGACTTTGTTGTTGGTTTTGCCGTTTTGCTGGTGATGCTCTGAGATCAAAACAAATGGGCAGCAAGGCAACATGCCCCCAAGAAATAGGTTGTCTTGAGTACAGTATCTTTCATTTGTAGGTGTTCAAGAGCATAATACAAAGTCCTTGAAATCAGTGGAAGTGCTCCCACTGACTCTGAAAAGCTTTGCTGAAGCTTGGCACTGCTCATCTTGCCACCCTGAGCAGGCACTCTGCTCTGCTCAAGTATTTGGGTCTGGACAGGTCAGCCCTGCCCATCCCCTTGGAAGGTGCACAGGCACCAGGGCTGAGATCTTACTCCTGCCCTTGATGCATGTAACCCTCCACTTGAGAAAAAAATGTGGAAACAGCACTTGTGCCCCAGGGTTTTTGCCTTTTTTTTGCTTCTTCACAATCCATTGCAGGTCGTGGGGCTCTGCCACATTGGTGTGGTCTCTACAAGTGGGACAGCAGAGAAAAACTTGGTCCTTAGGGTCTCAAACCTGCAGTGTAGGTGCAACCCACGCACTTCAACTCAGTCCTTCTCAACTGGCCTTGAAAACATAATAATGAACAGCGGTAGTCAGTGGGGGGTTTGTTGTTGAGGTTTTTAAAAGCAAAAAACCAGAATTGGTAATACTCCACAAAAACATTGCTTTTTAAGTGTTGCCACCTCTGCTCTGTGCCTCATTGGAAGCCTGGATGGGAAAAGCAATGGGAAATGCAAGATAAGAAAGCACCACCATCTAGGCCAAGCACAGCAATATAACATCACTCCAGCAGTAATGACAATGGAGAAGGAACAGAATGCTGTCAGGAAATAATGGTGTCCTGCTGGCAGCTAAATATGAAAGCCAAAGCAGAGACATTTATAAAATAAACAAGCATCAGGGAAGATGAGACTTTTATTACAGAGCAGGAAATAGTGATCTTTAACAATGGTCCATTTCAGTTTCTCTCATTGTTACAGAAATAAAGTGGTGTAAATGAATGCTTTGTCTCATGTATGATTTATTGTTCCTCAGGCAATTACTGGACTGCATTCAGTCTAGTCTAGGGGAGGGAATTGCACGTCATCTGACCAGAGGGCAGCTTGTGGGGGCTAGCAGGCCAGGAGGGGACATGGTTTGTGTCCAAGCCTCTGACCACCACCAAAAACAGCAAGCCAGGCTGGCTGACATCAACATACGCCATGAGATGCTGCACATGACGACAGAAAGCTGCACTGCAGCCCCGTGACATCATTCTGGGGCAGAGCCCATTTAAGCAGATTCTGCACCTCACCCCTGCAGATCATCCTGCTGTGGCTGCTTCTCCCAGTGGTGCCAGCTAAGTAACTGCATGAGGAAGCAGATGGAATGAAACAACACCCGGAAAATGGCTGTGTCCCCCCCAGCTGGAGCCCTCAGTGCCACTGCTGTGACAGTACTGCACAGATGGGGGCTGTGCTGAAGGGACAAGCACAAGGGGTTACAGTGAAGGGGCCAGGAGATCCCTGTGTAAAGAGTAATTCTACCAGAGAGAGGGCGAGGCAGACCATACCCTTAGTGAGAGAGTAAAATTACATTGAGACTGTGACATAAAATGTACTGCCCTGACACAGAAAGCTCCCACATGCTGGTGTACCATACATTTATTCTCTGTGGGGTACCAGCTCTATGTAAATGTTTCATAGAGGAAACAGCAGAGAAAGCAGCTTGGGGCAAAAGCAAACAAATTTTCAATTTCTCCTATCATTTCAGAGGAAAAAATAAATCTGCAAGAAAGATTATGCTGTTTGCCATCAAGGTGTCAAATAAGGGAAAAGAAAAAGAGCAAGAATTTGGACGTAAATAAGTAGTCAAGGTGCTGCCTGGAATGAAGCCGGAGCTAAAGCCACACTCTTTTATTAACCTTCTGTAAGGAGAACAAACCCCAACAAACCCCAAAACCTCCACATTAAAAACACAGTAGGGTCATGGTGACAGAAGCACAGAGGAAGAAGAGAGAACACATATTTAGGTTGTCAGAGGGATATGTGACTTATAGCAGTTGGATAACATGAAACATAAAGAAAGAAAATAAAGCTGACCATCAGAAAACATTTCTCACCAACCTCCTGTTAGTGTATTTTCATGCTTTTCTGAGCTATCTGGTGGTGTAACAACCTCTTGAGACTGCAGAATAATTCCTACAGGCTATTTTTAAATTTAAGGCTGGAGTGAAAACTGTAAGAAAATGCTACTGAGTGAGGATAGATTAAATAGCCTAATAGACCATTTTCCTCTCTAATTTCCATTAAGGTGATTAGCTGGAATGTTGCTTGCAGCATATTAGTGAAAAAACACTGGAAGCACAGTCATATAGTGGATCCAGTATCATAAACTAATGTTTGTAGTAATAACAGTGATATAAAAATACATCTCAGGTATTTTATTACTCTAGTTAATGCCTGAGAGAATCACAATCTTCAGCACATGCATCTTGCAACACCCCCCAGGAGAAGAGATCTGTATCAACTCCTTAAAAAGAAAAGGAGGAAATATACACAGGGATTTAGTTGTCTGGTGTGCTAGCGCAATCAGGAAAATTAATCTGAATTAACTGAAGCATGAATTTAATTTGGATCCTTCTGCCAAGTTGCATTTTGTACATAATCCTCATTCAGAAGAGAAGTGTCTTCCATTGAGTGCAGAGTATCAGGCTCCCGCCGCGTACCTGTTGACATCGATACCCATTAGCAGTTTACAGTGGATTAGTTACACTGTCCTGTGACTATTAAACAGAGAGTTTGTTTGCATTTTTCTATTGCTTATGGTTTGGCGGGCAAGCTGCCAAGCATTTTAGACTTAACTACACAAAACCATCAACACCTCGACGGTGGGGAAAACAGAATCGAGAGGGCTCCCTCCGTTGGGTTCCCCGGTCCTGGGGAACCGTAACTCTCACAGCAGGGTTCGGATGGCGAGGGGCCAGCTAGCTCGAAAAACTGTGTCAGATTTGCGTGTTAAACAGATTACGGGTGTAAATTAAAATGACTAACAGCTTTGGGGTGATGGGCAGAGTTCATGCTTTCAAATAACTTTTCTCGTTAAGGTAAGACTCTCAAGTACCGGCAGCACAAGCCCCCCCAGTTTACCTGCCCCCTCATTGTGGTGCTCCCTGCCCTGTGCGACAGGAGCGGCTCTTCCTCTGCCTGAATCCCTCTGCATCGGCCGCCAGCCGAAGGAAGTGTGTGCTTTAAGGGACTTGTTCATTGGGAAAGTGGCGTTGGATGCCTGGTGTTTATAGCTTTGTTTTAAACTGCGGTGAAACGGCACTAGGGAAGAAAGAAAAGGGAAATGGAAAAGAAAAAGGAAACGAAAATGGAAAAGAAAAAGGAAGAAAAAAGAAAAAGAAAAAGAAAAAGAAAAAGAAAAAGAAAAAGAAAAAGAAAAAGAAAAAGAAAAAGAAAAAGAAAAAGAAAAAGAAAAAGAAAAAGAAAAAGAAAAAGAAAAAGAAAAAGAAAAAGAAAAAGAAAAAGAAAAAGTTAAAATGGAAAAGGAAAAGAAACAGAAAAACAAAAAAAGAAGAGGAAAAGAAAAAGGAAAAGAAAAAGGTAAAGAAAAAATAAAGAGGAAAAAATGAAAAGAAAACGAAAAAGAAAAAGGAAAGGAAAAAGGGAACATTTCTGTGTGGAAAAAGAAGAAGGGGGCTAGACAACCAAAAACCTGTTCTGCAGTGTCGGCGATGCCGCCGCCCGGCCTGACGCGGCTGCAGCCCGGCTGCTCTCGGGGCAGGGAAAACCTCCCGCGCCAGAGCGGGGTGGGAGCGGGCCAGAGGCGGGGGCTCCTCCGTCCCACTCCGGCCCGGCAGCAGCTCCGCCGGCCCCGCAGGCTCCCCCCGGCCGCTCCCGGCTCCGGGAATGCAGCCCCGGCGAAGGGAGAGCGAAGGGCGCTGCACCTGCCCGCCGGGGCGGCCGCGGAGCCCCGGGGCCTCTGCCCGCTCCAGGCCCCTCAGAGGAGCTGCGGGAGGCGAGAGGGAGCCGAGCCCGGGGCCGGTGCGTGGGGATGCGAGACCGCCCGCACCGATGCGCACCCCGAGGCCTTCCTGCCCTCGCTGCCCCGCGGCCCAGGGGAAAGCCCGTCCCGGGAGCCGTACGGGCATTGCCGGGCACAGCTGAGGCATTGCCGGGCACAGCCGGGCTCAGCTGGGCACAGCCGAGGCACTGCCAAAGCACAGCC
>VZSR01000514.1:7617242-7731898 GCA_013398615.1 Brachypodius melanocephalos
GATGCGGGATGCGGGATGCGGGATGCGGGGCGCGCTCGGCGCTGCTCGGCCCGTGGCCTTGGAGCTCTCTCTGCCGGCGGCGCGGCGGAACTGGCGGAGCTGGAACATCATTCCCCCGCCCTCCTCCTCCTGCTCCTGGCTAATCCCAGCCATCTCTCCTGGGAACACAGTGCTGAAGGTGGAGAACGAGCGCGCCGAGCCGGCCCGGCCCCCGGACGCGTTTCCCGGCGGGTGCCACCCCTCGATGAGCTCCTGTTTCTTTTAAAGGCTTGGGAATTATTTCCTTGCCACAGAAATATCGTTTTCGGCTCAGGAAGTCCATGAACTGCAAATTGCTTGAGGGTAAGAGGCTGTTCTGGGAAAATACCGCTCCGGCTTGCCTTGTACTGCCGCCCTTTCCTGAGCAGCTGCTGATGGAGGCAGAGGTGGGGGCAGGAGTAGGACAGGATGGATCCTTTCATGCCTCTGTGACAGGGCAGAGGACACTGGCAGATGTGCTCTTTGGGAATCACTTTGCTACGAGGCTCTGCAAAAAGAGATTTTTTTTTTTTCTCCCAGGTGCATCTCTTCATAGCATCACAGAATGATTTAGTTTGAAAGGGACCTTAAAGATCATCTGCCTGCAACATCCCTACCATGGGCAGGGACACCTTCCACTAGACCAGGTTGCTCAAAGCCACATCCAGCCTGGTCTTGAACACTTCCATGGACAGGGCATCCACAGCTGACTGGGCAGCCTAACTACCCTCAGAAAAAACAAACAAACAAACAAACAAAAACCCCCCCAAAAAACCAAACAAAAAAAACAACAACAACAACAACAAAAAAAAAACAACAAAAAACAAAACAAAACAAAAACCCAAAAAAACCAAAACAAAAATCCCCCCCACACTAACATATGATGTAAACTTACCCTTCTTCAGCTTAAAATCATTCTCCCTTATCCTATCTTCACACAGGTTTTTTGGGCTGTTTACCCATCCCTCTGTCTATGCCACAGTTTATATCCCCTTTTGGGATCCAGAAAAACTGTATGCAGAAATCTGCTATAGCCCAAGAAATCTACAATGTCTACAGTGGCTTATTAAAGAAAAAAAAAAAAAAAAAAAAAAAAAAAAAAAAAAAAAAAAAAAAAAAAAAAAAAAAAAAAAAAAAAAAAAGGAAGAAAAAGCTAATTCTAATTCTGCTTTCATATCCATTAAACTGTGTTGCATGAGTAGAAAAGAAAGCAGAATCTGACCAAATTCTGCTACAAGTCAGCTATATAAAGGCATTAAGTTGAGTGCTTAATTGGTGTAAATGGCACATTTCTGCTATTAGTGTTGGACTGCAGACAACCTCAGTTTCAAATTAATGAACAAAAATTCTGGTCATTTCAGAAGGGACAGAAAGATCCAAATCTGCAAAGGGCACTTCCCAAGATACTTTTGCTTCTGTAAACCTCTGACTGCAAGGAAGAAGAGAGGTTCTGTGCAGGGTTGGAACAAAATTTCAGAAAGGAGGGTTTCTCTGTCCTTTGACAACCCTCTTGTGCATTTGGAAACAAACCTCAGTCACGTCTGGAGCTCCTGGATCTGAGATACCTCATCCAGGAGGAATTTGACCAGCAGTACTGAAGCCAATCTGTTGGCTTGGTGAGCTCTAGAGCAGTGATTTTGCTGACAAAGAGCAGGAGGTTTGGGCTGGACACATCTTGCCAGTGCAATTATTTTGTTGAGGGGGTCCTGGTCTGACAGAATTTACTGAAGGAATTACTGTGTATTTCCAGCTGGGACCCACAATATGTTGAAAGGAGATGATGGGGTTTGTTCCCTTGCTCTGTGCTGTGCCTCTGGTGTGGTTCACTGGCCAGAGGAGCTGATCTGCAAATGTAATGTGATGTGGGTCTGTTTAGGGGCAAGCATTTCACACAGCTCTTAAGGGTGGCCACCTAACAAATTATTCAGTGCTGTGATCAGGTATTTCCTCTGGAAAGGAAGAAAAATAGTCATGGCACACAGACTGAGAAATCCTGGCAGGTTTGGTGTGATACCCAACAGCTGAAGTGAGCTGATGCCGTGGAACCCTTGGGTAGAGATAAGAGCTGAGCAGCAACTCTTGAGGAATGTGCAAGAGAACAGCTTACAGTGGCTACCACTGCAGTTCTCCTTCCATCACCAGCTGGGCTGGAAGAATAAGGAAATGCAGCAGTGTCCATAAGACATGTTGTCAGGAGTCTTCATCTTGCTCTCCATGCTGAGGCCTGCTGGCAGCTCCATTGTTTGGGAGCCCTTGTTTTCCAGCCAGACCCCTGGATGTGGACACATCCTTTGTTTGAGGTCTGGCTGCTGTGCTCCACTCCCCCTTCCCTCTTCTTGCAATAACATGATGGAGTGAAGGTTCTTGGTGCTGTAGGATTCAGGAGGCTGTGCTTCTCCTCACAATCTTTACTTCATGGGGACCTGCAGCCACCTCCAGCCCTGCCTGCTTCCTCCTCTGTGCGTGCACTACCTCCAGGGCTCGCCTAAAATCTGCTGTGTCTCTCAGCTGCTCAGCATTTCATTTCCGCCGTGTTTCTGATATCCTTTTGCTTAGACAAATGATAAATCCCTAAAAGCTGCAACCTGAAGCCCCATCTCTGTGGATATGATGCAGCTAGCTGGCTTTGGCTGCCGGGCGGGATTCAAACATTAACCCTCTCTGAACTTGCATTCATCCCGCAGCTGAGCTGCCCCACCCACACATCTCAAATTCCCAAGTGATCCTGGAGGAGGGTAGTGCCATTTAAATGGCTTTTTCCCGCAGTCTGAGGAGCAGCAGCAGTGGGCAGCCTGGGTGCCAGGCAGTCTCGGGAAGAGCCCGCAGTCCCTGGGTAAATCCACAGGGTTCATTGCACTTGGGGCCTGTGGCCCACATGGCTCATTTAGAAGTGCTAAAGATGTTTCCTTGTGGAGAAAAGTGTAAGAAGAGACTTCATTCCACACGCAATTTTTGTAAGACGTTCCTCAGAAAAGGTGGGCGATTTTGCGTGCATTTTTCCCAATTTAAAATCATCAACCCAGACAAGATCACATCATTGAAGAATTATGTCTTAAACTCATTAAATACGTGAAGCTGCATGGGCCCAGAACCTAAAAGAATGCCCCCCACTAAGGTGGCAAATTGTTGTTTACTGATTCACTAAAAAGCATCTAAAGTGCTCTTCCCATGACAGCTAAAACATTTAAAGGGCCAGCATTACAAAGGGTAAGCAATTAATGGTTTATTAGCTGAAATGGGTGGGACAGGACTGGAAAAGTTCATGTATTCCTGCTCAGAGCTAAAGGAAATCAGCAGAATTGCAAGAAATTTGAAGACAAGTGTCCACTCAATGTTGTCCCAAGGCACACCCATCTGTGAAAGTGTCTTCCACCCCTCAAATCCACAATGACTAATGAGCGGTAGGATAATGGAGCTAAAACTCTTCCAAGATTACTTTATACAAAACGGGAAGACAAATTACTCAGTGTCATTATGAAAATGGGGATGAAAACAACTGATGGAAAATTTAGCCTGACACTCCAGAAACTCTGAGCCACTGACATGAAACCGTGCCCAGTGTGATTGCCAGGGAGAGGAGGCAGAAGGAGGTGTCTGATTGTGAGCATCTTACAGACTCCTGCCTGTGGTTTATAGAGTGCTGTGGATGATTGAGGGTAGAAAATACTGTAAGCAGGATACTTTGGGGATTTACAGTCCTTAATCACCTCGGAGCTCTTCCAGATACACGTTTGACCTCGACGTTATCTGTAATACTTGGCCAATACTGCAGCCTGTAAAGGAAGAATTTTATCCGTGTTCTCTTTGACTGAACTTGTATGGGACATTGGAAATAAGATCAACAGTTTTGGGTTTTTTTCCCATCAGTGTTTTACATGCTGAGAGTTGAGAGGGTCTGTGCCAGTCACAGAGACATTCCCACATGGATGCTGGTGGATATTTATGGCTAAGAGTTTGTTCCCATATTTGGGGTTTAAGATTCCCCTCTTTCAACCTGCTTATACACATATGACGCCACATTAGTAATAATAACGAATAAGCATTTTTTAAAGAGCAAAGTGGACTTGTCATCTTGAATCTACGTGGGGTTTTTTGCCAGTTCAAATAAATGCAGAATTGCAAATAAACGCAGTGTTGACATGAATCATGATGCTTAGCTTTCATGCAGCATATAATCTCACATACCCTAATGTTAATTAAATTCCTAAGAAGCAGCTTTCTGATCTCTCTACAGGGAGCTTGTTTGCCTTAGAAAGAGCTACTGTGCTGAGATAGTCTCCACTGTACCAGCATTACGTTCACTACATTAACTCAGTAAAGGCTTGGCATTAGACTTGCAGCTGAACCTCAGTAATCCCCTTTGCTCATCTGGAAACCCAGGGCTTCTGCACTGTGGGCTCTGATGCTGGTGCCTCGTGGTGATACCAACCTTTCTGCTTGTTACAGCACCCTGAAGTGGTGCCACAGCATTCCAAGGAGCCAAGGAATGAGCGGTGAGGTGGCTTTGCTTGCAAAGCTGTCCCCACCCTGACTGAGAATTGTTGCCCTCCATCCACCAGCGTTTGGTTTTGTTTCTGGCCCTTCAGAAAGGGTCTGGAAGAGTGTTGGCTGTCTAGAGCAGCTTCCCTTCCCAGCCCCAAGTGTATTCTGACTTACCACATGTTTCAGAGAGCAGCAGGAGCAGAAGTGTCTGACACAGAGCTCTGCTGTGTAGGAAACCTCAGCCTGGCAGCAACCAAACCCTCCAGAGGAGCTGCACCCCTGGCTACCGGGTGAAGCTCTGGGAGAGAGAAGATGTCACCAGTTCCCCAGGGAGGAAGGCTAATATTCCTCATTTGTGGGTCAGCTTTGCTCCTTCCAGGCTGTTGTGGTTGCTCAGCTTTGGGGAAGAGGGAAGCAAAATGAATCTTTCTACCCAGGCAATAATTTGGGGATGGGGGAGAGGGGGTCAAGTGGCTGGTTAGCTCATGAGTCAACAAAGACTGGTCCTGTGTTTTGTTACCAGGTGAAAAAGACTCCCATCAAAGGTATTTTCTGACTACCTTCATTCCTCTGACTTCATTCCTTGACTTCATTCCTCTTAAAAACAAAGAGGAGGAACAGAAACTAATACCCAAGCCTTGGTTGGTCCTGGGGCATACTGAGAGCATTTTTCTCTCATAAATAAAATGATGGGACCACTTCCTTGGCTTTGGTGTGAAAAAAAAGAAATAGGAATTTCTCCTATTCAGGGTGAGAGTCCTGGACATCTTTGAATCCACTTAGCATTCTATGTAGTGTCAGGATGTGAGTCTTGAGTGCTCTCAAATATTCCCAGAGATTATAAGCTCAAGCACTTGACTCAAGCAAAAGCTGAGACTTTTAAAGATGGATACAAAGAAAGCTAAACCTTCCCTGGGGTCTCCAACACACCCTACACCAGTTCATGCATTTCTCTCTCCATCCCAGCAGTGTGAGGTGTGAGGGCACAGTGGTAAGAACAGGAGGTGTCAGGGGCATTCATATCCCAGGGGAATATGGGGTTGTGAGGAGGAAAATATTTGCAGAGTGCCTTAAAAGCTTGTGTGGCTCATCTGGCAGGGTGTATTTGCTCTGCACAAATGTCTTGTGTCTGTGCTGGGGCTGGGCTTGGGCCAGCCCTGCTCCTGGGCCCCACTGAGGGCTGAAATCCCACAGAGAGCCCCCGAGCTGGAGGGATTGGGATAACCACTGTGGGTGGGGGGTGGGAGGAGCCCTTTGAAAGTGCTGAGGATGCTGAAAGTGAAACTTCACTGACACCTCCCACCCAGCTGACCTCAAGTAGTGTGTCCTTATGTCTTGGGATCAAATCTAAAGCTTACACAGCCCTGAGATTGCTTCCTTAAGGCGACTGCTGCTGCCACTCGTTTTTTGCTGTTTTGGGGTGCTTGGGGGTGATGTCACCATTATACCAAAACATTCATTTTCTTGGGGAGCTTAGGTATATTAATGCATTCTGGAAATACTTTCCAGGGGTCTGTAGCAGGGCAGTGGATCAAATCTTCCATGGTCCTTTTGTTAACATTCAACCTCAAATGGAATGTTTTTAGTTCTCACTGTCATGAAGTGCTGCCAGGCTGAGGTCTCAGTCCTCTATCAAAAAATATTCCCATCAGAATCAATGTCAGGTGTAAATAAAAGCAAACCATTTAGTCCACTGCCATTTATGTTTAAAAAGCACCGCCATCCTTCTAGTCACTGATTTTCTCTAAAAAAGGATGGCATTACGTTCATTGTCAGTGCAGAATGCTGAATCCAGTGGTGTTTCATAGAGGAGGTAACACAGCAGGTCTTTGGCAACATAGCAGATGACTTAATGCAGGGAGAGTTTTACTGATTATTGAAAAACATTTCTCTCTGCCCTAATCATGACCTTCTAGGTTTAACCTATGTAATCCAGAAATATCAGATAAAATAGCAATTTTGCAGTAAGTATATTTTTACTGGAATTATTTAACCTTGCAGCTGTGGTCAAAAGCTTTCCTTTCAAGCAGCACCTTACAGAGCACTTATATTTGCCCTAATCAAAGAAATGGAAGTTGGGACAAGTGCAGGTTTGCTGTCCATTAATGTGAATAGGAAATGTGTATTGCAAAAATCTCTCTCAATACAAGTACCAGTAACTCAATTTGGAATAACTTGTGGTTAGTGGGATTTGCTTTTAAGCAACTATGTTCAAATATGTAATACTGCAATAGTGGAAAATGGTTTAGATTAAGCAAATAATGTAAAAATCGTTTCTGATTTTATTTTTATTAAATTTTCTTGTTGTCACAAGCTCAAAGCCTGATGCTGCAAATGGCTGAGAAGCTCCTGGGAATTTGCTAAATACTTTGCAGTACCATGTGTAGGAGGAGGCTGAGAAGATTTTAAAGCACTTTGTAGGAAAGATGTTTATATCTGAGTTGCAGATGAAAAACTGTGCAGGACAAATTGTATCAGAATTACCATACTGGTCAGTGAAAACCTTTTTTAGAACATCAGTGTGAATATGTTGCCTCAGACAGGGGCCCTTTTGGCCCAGTACCCCATCTTATTTTTACAGCTGCAAGGTATTTTCGGTTCAGGGGGGTTATTGAGCCCTGTGTGTGGTTTGTAGTCAGTATGAATGACTGTTCTTCCAAACACCTCTCCATTCTCCTTCATGCATGGAAACCCAACATCCTTTGGCAAAGGCTTTCCTAGCTATGTGAGAAACAATCCTGTTTTGCTTTGAAGCAGATTTCTATTTGCTTCTTTTGATGGTCCTCAATTCTGCTTGCAGAAGAGGCTACAGAGAGCTGATCCCTCACCTGCTCTCTCCAGAACACCTGAGAGACTGAATTCTGCTGGGATGTAGTTCTTCAGTCACAACTTTTTCCCCCTGGCCAATGACTGCTCAGTCATTCTTTGTTTGAAAGCTGTCCACACCTTCAGCCATCCTTGCTGCTTTTGAGATTTTCCCAGTTTTTAACTGTGCTGCTTGAGAACAGGGTGGCAGAACCATGTTGGTTTCTCCAGATGTGTGCAGCCCATGCATTTGGACAGCAGTGAACAGCTGTCCAATGTTTGAGCCTCTGTTGTAACAATTCCCAGCACGAAGGACACCAAGCCTGCCTACATTAGCTCCAAGTACAACCTCTCAGGAAGTTCTGTTGCTTTTGGCTAATTATGAACATTAGCAGTTTTTAACCCTGTGTTTCAGGTCAGTGGGGGAAAAAATAAAACAGAGATTGATTGCAATAAGAGGATTTATAGATCTGTTGCCAAAAAGCCAGACTGAGCCAACAAGTCAGGTAAGCAGGAAAATAGCAAGCACACAGGCTTATTGTTGTCTTAGCCCTAAAAGTCTCTCTTTTTCGTAGTGAAGACTTTCAGACTGATTAACATAAACTCTTTTCTGATCAAATTTGCTGAGAGTTTGGCCTAGAAGAAATCATTGTAAGCATGTAGGATTTCTGTGTGGACATGTGGACGTGTTCCATGTATACAGTTCAGTAGGTCCTGGCTGCATGAGACTGTTTCAATTTTTAACGAAACATGCCTGGAGATTAAATATTTAACACCTCTTCATCTAAAGTCCAACTCCCCTTACTACCACTACAAAAATTGCAAAGGGCAGTGATACTGCTTGTTGCTCCATGTGTTTTAGAGTGAAGGATGTAAAGGAAGGCTTTACTTTTAAAGTTGGATATAGTTTGGATATAGCAAAAACCACTAACCCTGAACTGAATCTTGCAGGTTCTGACGTACTAAGATCAGTGAAAATTTCATAATTGAAATGTCTATTTATATAGGAAGATTTTATTCAAGTGAGAACTAGGAAAGGTCTTCTTAACTCTTTTTATTTTATTTCTGCTTGAGAGAAAAAGAATTTAAAATTCAAAAGACCATCTCTACAAAGACTGAGTGGTATAGAGAGATTCTATAAGCTCTCTGAAAGAGAAATTAATTGTTCTATGGTCTACCCAGGGGTTACAATTAGTGCCATCCTCTTATTTTGATTAATTTAAAATTTTCCTGTTTGTTCCTGGCAGAAATCTTTAAAGAGCTCCATCCCTTACAGTGTGTATTTTCCCTCCTGGGAGCTGGAAGTGTTTCTGCTCTATCAATGGGAAGCTGTTGTTCAGGAGAAGAAACTTTAAGCACGAGTTGGCTCCAGTGGAAGCTGAAAGGAGCTGGTAATCCATGTGCATTACAGTGCTGGCTGATCAATAATAATTCAGGGACAGAGTGGCGTGGCGTCAACTAAGAAGTATTTCAGGGCTTGATCAGTTGTGCTCCTTTTCCGTGGGGACTGTAGTGCAGTCTTCACTTATAAAGACATGTGATCTGAAAGCCTGAGGCAGAACAATCCTTGTTTTCATAGGAGAAGCTTTTCTTGGCTGTAAAAGCTTTTACGTCCTCATCTTTCTTTCTAAAAGCTGTGCCTCCTCCACAAAATTATATATTAAAAAAACGCCCAAAAAACGACAAGCCACGAGCTTAGGATGGCAACAAGATCACAGCCTCTGCGAGGTAAAACAACGTGTAAAAAAATATTTTGGGCAGCGTTTCCTCATGCCTGCTTCATTCTGTCTCTTGTCATCTATGCTTTTCTTGGGGCTCTCATGTTTTCCCACATTGAAGGTACCCGGAGGGCCACTGAAAGTGAAGACTACAGAACATTTCTGAAGAATCTGACCTTCCTCGCCAGAAAGTTATCAGGTATGTACTGGAATTTCAAAATGACTAAACTGTACAGGGAGCTACTCTTGCTTTTTGAATGAGGGGTTTTTTTGTTGGTGGTGGGTTTTTTTTGGTTTCTTTTTTTTTTTCTTTTGAAAACTTTAAAACACTAACAGCTGACCATGCAAACAGGATTTTCCCCCTGCCTAGCTAATGACTGCTGTTTTCTTCCTTAGCTGCAATCTTTGACTGCAAGCTTCCCCAGTCCTTGTGTTCCTGCCTGGAAAGACTTTTCCTGAGGTGCCTGTGTTTTCCCTTTTGCTCAGGTTACCTTTTTGTCCAGGTTCTTAATGAGCAGCTGAGATTCCTGTGGCATTTCCTTCAGTTTGCTGGGGGCTGAATCCTCTCTCTCAGAAAGTTTCTGCAGCTCCCTCTTCCCTGCTCTGTGATGGGATGTTTAGAGGGAGAGAGGTGCAGTTCTGCATGCAGACCCAGTGATGCTGCTTGGAGGGGATAGAGGAGAAAAGAAGGGTTAGAAATCCTTCTGGATTTGTGACAGGGCTTGTATATGGGCTTGGAGTTTCATTCAGGTGGCCGTGCTGACACAATGATCAGTTTTGGGTGATGAAATAATGTGAATAATGTCCTTCCAGGCAAGGCTCAGCCATGAGGAGGAGGAATAAGGGTTGCAGGCTCTGGGATTCACAGCAGGGCACTGGGCAGCGACATCCAAGTGGTTCGCATAGGTCCCCTACTGCTGACCCCACATTTCTTAGTGTCTTAGTGACTAATCTCCTGGGAAGTCCAAAATGAAACAGGACATTCAGGCTGGAAGCTGATTTTTTAATCATCTTGTCCTGCTTCTTTCTATTTACGTTTATTTGTTCTTTGTACTTTTATTCACCAAAGCCACTGACCCCACCTGATTTTTTCAGAGGTGAGGGTGAGAGGCTTGAAAGGGGAACATGAGAAGGTGAATATTTTTGTCTTTGAAGAGAATATGAGCCAATCCTCAGCTGGAGTATATTTCACTGGAGTTAGAGGCAGGCTGCTCCCTGAGTGGTGGTCTGCAAGCACTCACTGTGCCTCCTCCTGTGACAGATAATGTGACAGAAAATGACAAGATGTTTAAGAACGACATCCATGAGCTTTTCAACAGAGCTGACCCAGTCTGGTTTACCAATCCAGAGGAGAGATGGAGTTTCTTTGGCTCTCTCTTTTTCTGCTGCACAGTATTCACCACTGTGGGTAAGTACAGAGGTAAAGTGAAACCCTTCAGAATCAATTCCTATCGCTGCTTTCCCTAATGTATTTCTTCCAGAGAATTGAAACCACCCTAAACAAACAAACAAACAAACCAACCAATCAACAAACAAAACCACCCCTTCTAAACCCAAAGCCCAAACCCCCTTGAATTTTCCCCCTGAGTACTGATGATGAGTCTGCAAGCCATTCTGCAAACACAGACTGCAGAGACACAGCTGAGGCACAGAAACAGGTCAGAATTTGACAGCTAGTGATGGTACACACGAATTGACTGCATAATTACATATATATTGTAATATGTATTCATATGTGATGTGCACAGGGCTATTGAACTAAAAAGAAATCTCCATTTTTCAGTCAAACCTTATCCTTCCCACTGTTGTGTGTCCTCTTGGATAATGTTTTCTTCTCTGGAAAAGGTAATTCATAATGCATATATTGTATTTTAATTGCTTCTCTGTTATTTATGTCTAATTCAGCTTTGTTAATCTGTGGTTCTGTAATTAACCACCGTGTTCACATTTCTCTGGGTTAACAGCACATGATAGTGTTTAAGTCACACCTTTGAAATCTTTCAGTCTGACTTCATATTTCAAAGGAGGACCTAGATCAAATGGAAACATCTGCTCTGATTTTGGCTCCTTTTGCATTACTAAATAGAACTCCTCATGCTCATTCCCAAAGCTACTTTTATCCCTTTGTTAATCTTTCTCAAATGCTGGCAAGTACAGGCACTGTCTATCCAAATTTGTCATAATCAAAGCTGGATGGGAAATATTCCCACAGCATTGTATCAAATTGCAAAGACATTTCTCCACTGCAGTAGGATATTCTCAAATCCCAGCCTGGGTATGCATCTTACTGTAAAAAAAAACCCTGAACCTTAAAAAAGAGCTCATCCTACACAAGGAACAGGGTGAGAGCTGATGTGCTCACTCAGAGCTCTCGTGTGCTGTGTCCCAGCTCAAACCCCAGATTCTCATTTCTCAGGTGACTGTTCAAACTCAGCTGCTTGCAGTTTGAAGACGAAAGTCTGGGTGGTCAGAGGCACACTGGGGATGTGACCAAAATCCTCATCCCTGTGAATATTTCCTGGAACAAACAGCAGCCAACTTCAAAAGTTTTCAAAAGAACTTTTGAAAGGGGATGTTTTATGAAGGATGTCTTCTGAAGGATGAGGAGGAAAAGGGTTGTTAAAATTTAATACAGTTACTATAATACCAATGTTTTTTCCCACTGTAATGGAAAAAGCACTGGCTTACAATTTGAGTTTCATATCCAATATGTTAGAGGAAGGAAATATAAATACCCTAATTGGATTCAGGGAAAGGGCATATCTTCTGCTACCATTTTATGTATCACATCTCTCTCTTTCTCTTCTCTTCCCCTTCTTGTTCTCGTTCAAGGTTATGGTAATACCTACCCTGTGACACGGATTGGGAAATATCTCTGTATGTTGTATGCTTTATTTGGGATCCCTCTGATGTTCTTGGTCCTGACAGACATGGGAGACATCCTTGCAACCGTCTTATCCAAGTCCTACAACGAGTTCGGGAAATTACGGTCAAAAATCCTTGCCTCTAAACTCTGTTCTGGATCCACATGTAGCAAAAGGAATGAACTCAAATCCAGGGCACAATCTAAAATAGTCATCAACGAGCTCCCGACCATCATGGAAGTGCTGAGGAGTCAGTCAGGTATGAAACAGAGGCAGGGCAAATATCGCAATGTGGAGCTTTTTGAAATGTTAATTGCCAGGGAGAGTGAAAACACACAACCAGCAAGAACTAGAAGCATAGAGAGATGGAGCTCATGTCCTGAACTAGCCAGGGAAAAGACGGTGTCCAGAGTAATCAAGAATTTCGACAAAATAGGAAAAGAGTTAGAAAAATTAGATGTGCCCATTGTACTGATGGTGCTCGTTATCTTCGTGTACATCTCCTGTGCAGCTGCTGTTCTTCCAAAGTGGGAAAAAAATATGGATTTTCAGGAAGCCTTTTATTTCTGCTTTATCACCTTGACCACTATTGGATTTGGAGATACAAAACTAGAACATCCCAAGTTTTTCTTGTTTTTTTCCCTCTACATTATCATTGGCATGGAAATTGTTTTCATTGCTTTTAAGCTGGGCCAAGACCGCTTAATTGTTCTGTATAAAAAGGTGATTTCATTTTGTGCAGAGAAAAAGATGCCACCAAAGAAGATATATCCAAAGTAGGAGCACTCACTTCTCCTTCACCTGTCAGCACAATGAGATGAAATTTTTTCTATGCATTTCTGCCTTGGGCTGGCAGGTGCCATATTTTAATCTGATTTCCTCTGAGAAATGACTGTGAAATGGCTGAATACCTCCGGAGGCTCTTGCTGAAGGCATCTCCAGGGAGTACTCTCCAAAAGGGTCCCTTCTCCTAAATAACCAAAGATGTTGCATGATGAAGAAGATGAAGGCTCTCCCTGCTAGTTCTCCCTGACATATTTTGCAAATCTCTAACTTCCTGCACCCTTTCTGTCCCCTCTCCCACTGCAAGCCAATTCAGGAATTTTGTTTTCAGCATTTTGTATTCAGAATTTTGTCCAAGCAAGGCCTAGGTCTCCTAGAGGTCCTGCCCTGCCACCTTCTCTGCAGCCAGGGCCAGCTTGGCTGTGGCTGGCTGTCCTGAGCTGTGACACCCTGCTGCTGCCACCTGCTCATCAGAGAGAGCTGGGGAGGAGAGGAGTGGACACAGCTGTGTATGGCAAACATCACACCTTGCACCAGCCAGGGAAATGTTCCATGGAAAGGAAGAACACATTTTTCCATCTCTGTCGCCTGCCCAGAAGCCAGACAGAGAATTGCTGATCTGTTCAGGGCTGAAAGCTCTCCTGTTCCATCATGATCCATGATGTCTGTACTCAGCCTGGAGTCAGTGTGTGTCCCACAGTGTCCATCTGCAGAGGTGCTCACGGAGAGTTCTGCTCCTTGGTGGTGTGAGGGAAAGGCACACAGCAAACCTGGAGTGGCTGCAGCCCTGGAGGGATGCTCCATGCCTCTGCTGCTCAAGGAGCAGGTGCTGAACACAACCCCACGAGCCCCCACTCTTCACCCACATTTCACCCTGCACAGACCTCTGGGAGCTCCCTGACCCACAGAAGGACAACCCCACCTCTTTCACTGGGATGTGGGTCCTGTACTCATGTCATTGTGGAGCACATTAGGATGAGAATATCATTGTTTCTTCAAGATTTTGCTTATATTATTAATAATTTGAATTGTCAATAATAGCTTTTCATTAAAACCAGTAATTTAGAATAAAACCATATAATTCCTATAAAATAAACCACTAACCTTAATTAACCACCTTTTAACTTGTGGATGATATGCATGCCCACTTAATGTGAACATCCCTAAATAATAAAGAATGCTTGATTATGACAGAATGTACTATATTCTCCATTAGCAAATTTACCAGTTGGAGCTGAGATTTTCAGAACATTTACAGGCCATCTTATGTCTGTTGAACTCCATGTATGTGGCAATATGTATGCAGTCCTAATTAATAATTAGATGCAATTAAGCATTGATGATATGCAAGATATATAATGACTGATAGTAAATAGAAAAGTGTTTTATAAGAATAAAAATAAAAACTACAGAAGTTGGAAGAAACTTCAGTTAACTCTGTCATGTTTGGTGTGATTTTGGCCTTATGTAGAAAGTCCCTCCATTCGTATCACTACTCTCATATTACTTCATTTTGTGTCTTCAGATTAAAAATCAGTGTAGAACTTTGTTCCTACATGTCAAAGTTCTCAGAGATCAGTGAAAGGACTTGGATAATATCATGGGCTTTGGATCAGATAACTGCACTTCCTGCCCCTCAGGGGTTTCCTTGTGATATTCTACAGCTGTCAGCATTTTTAATAACTGGTCTTTATGTAATTTAATTTGTCTCTGTCATATCAGTGGGATCTCATTTGTGGAAAGCAGATAATCCTGAATTTATGCCCTATGTATTTCTCATTGGCATGGTACCTTAATATCTTCCCATTTACTTTATGGATTTAGGGAATTTTGGCTGGATTTACAACAGGGATTCTGCACCAAATCATTCTAGTTATGGCCAAGGGATGGCAGTAAACAGCTTTCTTTCCTATCGAACCTGTCAGTTCAGGGGAATAAAAATTGATTTTTATCAATGAAGAGAGGGAACAAATCACATAACCATTATTCTCTATAAACCAATAATGCACCTGACTCTTGAATATTGTGCACAGCTCTGGTCCTTCACCTCCCAAAGGATATGTAAATTTGGAAAAAAAGTTTATAGCCCAGGGTAAAGGATGAACAAAGACAGGGAACAACTTCCACACAGGACATGTACAGTAGCTCTCTAGTCTGGAAAGAGGTAAGAGACTGATGGAGAGATGTGTAAAATTACCAGGGCTCAGAGAAGGGAAACAAGGAATGATGGAATGATTTTCAAACATCTCCCACTACGAGAGCTTGGGCTGACAAATGAATCCCACATGTGACAGGCTTAAGAAAAGGAACAGAAAGAAGAGAAAATGGTCCTTCACACAACGTATAATTAAGCCCTAGATACGCCTTGTCGTGGGAAGATGTGGCAATTAAAAGTTCCCATTAGATCAATGAGAGATGGGACAAAACCATGAAAGAAAATCTTCAAAAACAATTAAATCCAAAGATAACAATTCTGGCTCAATAATCACTGAGCTCTAAACCGAAGATGAGGAGAAACCTCTCTACAGATTTTGCAATCTTTGTTTTCTTCCTTTGCAACCTGCTGTCTCCAAGGGACAGAAAGTTTTCTCTCCATCCTGTTCTGGCCTGATTTCCATGCCTGTAATGCATAGAAACATATTGCTAGAGAGTTAATAAAATCACTCAGGAAATCTAATGCCTGAATAGATATTTAGTTTCATATTTGTGTGCCAGGTATCAGTCCAGTCTGATTGTGCAAAACGTATCACCAAAAAATTGTGATTTAGGCAACACAAGACAACCAGTCTGCAGTAAAATAATGTGGTCATTTGGCTTGTGACACGAACCCAAAGGAGGGTGGAGAGTTGGACACACATTGCATTGTTCAGGTGTAAAAAGGTATTTATGTCTTCTGTTCAGGTGCACTGAGTGATCCCACACCAACAGGAATATCTGGGCCTGATTCTCTGACTCTCAGAGCTGGAAGCCGGTTTCCAGATGGCAGAGCAATGTGCAGCAGCCTTGGGCTGACAGTGACAGCAGCAGTGCACACTGCAGACGAGGATCTGAATGTAAATACAGTAAATATAGTCAGAGAGTTAATGAAAATGAAACATACTAGTGAGTAATGGCTCATTTAGTGCATAAATATTTATGATTTGACTGCTCTTATCACAGACTAAATCCTGGAAGAATTCACGATCTCTGCCTACAGAAGTTTTTATTCAACAAAATTGACACGGAGATCAGCTTTGTTTGCTTCAAAGCAGTACAAAATATTGCTTTTCATAAATTTCCCCCATCATGATCTGCATGAGATGCTGGATTAGATGTGAAGGGCTTCACTGAAGAACTCTTCCATCAGGAAAGACGTGACTGATGGGGACAGAGTTGCTTGATGTGCAACCCACAGCGGATATGAGTTATTACAGCCCCAGCTGGAGAGCTTTACAGATCAAATGCCCTTGACGCTGAAGGATGCTGGATCAATCACCCTTGATTGGGCCAAGATGGCAGCTGTCACGAGCACTTAGGAGCAGAGGGCAGGGTATTCCTGGTGTGGGAATCACAGGGGAACCACGGAGGAATGAGTGGAAGGAGCAGAAAATAGGTTAGAAGGAGAAAACGACAGCAGCGGCGGAGGAAAAAGCCATTTTCTGTGTTGACATAAATATGGTGAAGAGATGCTTGAGACTGAAAATACAGTGGGGGCTGGTTCCTCTGGCTTGGAAAGGTTTGTGCAGCCAGATTGGTTGGAGAGCCCTTTTTAAACCAACACAGTGGTTATGGATGATGGGCTCCAGCACAGGTCTCACCACCAGCAGCCACAGCAGGGCAGAAAGTCTGTGCAAGGAATCCTCCTGAGAGATAAAAGTGTCAGAAAGAAGACACAGAAAGAAATGGCTTTTTTTCAATGAAAAGCCATTAATGAAACCATCAGAAACTCTTATCCTCTGCTTTGTCATTCAAGGAATGACATTTTGTTCATGCTCATCTTTTGCATGAGCAGTAGGTCTGAGGACTCAGGAAATTCTTAATGGGATGTAGGACTTGTCATCTGTGTGCCAGTGCTTCAGATGCAGTCCAGATTTTAGTGGTCTCTACGTTAATAACATCTGATAACACTTGGATGGCTTTTATGCTTTTTCAACTTGTTCCAGGTGGAGATGCACCCACATCATAAAAACACTGCCACATAATGAATGCTAATTGCACGTGTGGTGGTGGCAGGCTCAGCAGAGGCAAAGGCTGGGACTCCAGCTGGGAGCAGTCCCTGCAGCCCCCTTTGCTCCCAGGTTCCCAGCATACCTTGTGATCCTGATTTCCAGACCATAGGGAGGATCCAGTGTAGCGTGTGTGGCTGTTGCATGCAATGTGAGTGTTTTGTGAACCCGGAAGGATGGGTCTTGTCATTTAACCTGGCTTTCATAAATGAAACACTTTTTGAAAATATATTATTCTTATATATAAGTAACAACAATTTTTTTAAAAAAAAATTGTTATTATTACTATTACTAAGCAACTCCACAGGCTGTGTCCAGCATATTCTGCCAGGACATTTTAAGACCAGCTTTAAGTATTTAGCTGAGCTATCTTTCAATTTCTTCCTCACCTTATGCACCACTTATAAGGCAGAAAAAATATTTTTCAAGTCATCTGACATGGCAGCCTCCATTTACACACAGAGCAAGGGAGATCAGGTTGCTCAGGATAAATTTCAATTCTTTCTGTTAATGTCCACAGGCACAGATAGTGGCAGAAATACAAGGAATTTTCTCCATCACTCATACAGCAAATCATTGTTATGTGAAGACAGCAGATCTCTCATATATGAAGCCAATATTTTTAGGATAGCAGTCTGAGGTCTAAGTGCAAACCTTCATGAGCAATGAAGTCCACGAATGTATTGCTTGTACGTGCCAATAACTGATTGTCTGCACGTGGTTTTCATTAGAGAGTTTTAGGAAGTGCTTGAAGAAATGTTAGCTGGCTCGTGTGCTTATGGGTTTGCATGTGAATCTGAGGTTTTTTCCTTCTTTTGTTGTTTTTTTTTTTGTTTTCTTTGAGTTAAAAATTCAGTCTCTGAGTAGATAAAATGTAGTTGTTTTGAGGTTTTTTCAAACTGATGAAGTTCTCAGTGTCTAGCCAGAGACAGAATCCTTCCAACACTGGTCTTGTGCATAAAATTTTGTCTGTGCATTTTCAGGATGCACCAAAGTCCAGAGGAAATGGAAAGCAATGGGCAAGAAGGGAAAGTAAAGCAAAGCAAGAAGAAAAGAGTAGAAATTTGACAGTGAAAAATGAATTTCTATGTTAAGCACCCACCAATGAGAAATCAGGGTAACGATGCTGTCTAACAACATTGATTCATCACATTATCTGCTTCCACAAATTCCTGTGTGAACAGGAAAACCGGGTGAGAGAACACCACAAAATCAGCATATAAAATTGCCAATATTCTTGGTGTGCTGCTGGAAGAGAGTTCCTTGCACTGCAGGCTGTCACTGTTCTCTCTGATCCTGTGGGGCAAAGCCACCTGCTTGCTGCCTTTTGTCACACGTGGCAAAAAGATTGGAGAAACAGTACCAGAGCTGCAGTTCTGACTGTGGGCACAAGACCCTCATTTCCTAATATTTCCCCATTTCATGCTTTTCTTGTGAAAAATAATAAAAGATGTTGCTGCTAAAGGAATTTGGGAGTTTGGGGAATTCAGTAATTTATTAAACCTTCTTCTCACCAGCTTGATAATGCACATGATTTTAGGCTGTTTATCACTCACACAACCATCCAAACTCTCAGGGGAGCACTGACTGCCTAGATTTCACTGATGCTTAATGGATGATACTCCAAATACACTTGCCAGCCAAAAGTTGTGAGTGTTTTTGAAGCAAATCTGAGTGTAGGGTGGTATTTCTGGATGAAGTACAAAATGTTGATGGTAAGGAGAGGGCTTTTGGAAAGGCTTTAACAATTCCACCTTTGAATGACTGTGTGAGATGAGCCATCAGTGTCAGTAAGAAGGGAAGGACCTGAAAGACAAATGTTTTTGTGATCTTCCAACAGTGTCACTGTAACTCAGCTTTTTACACAGAGACACATCAGGTGACTCTGCTGGTAAAAAAGGACTGATTTCCTCCAAGGCTCATCCCAAGCTGTTCCATATCTCCAAGGAGAACACCAAACAATGCCATGATCTGCTTCAGACAAAGCAATATGCAACATCCTTGATAAAAAAAAAAAAATAATAAATTCTCAAACAGTTTGAATAACCTTATGATAAGACAGCCTTGTACTTCCTGGGAAGAGGAAATAAGAGAGCAAATGGAGGCTCATGGATTTTCCTTGGAGTTTAAGAGCAGGACATAATTTGCTGCACTGAGAAGTCTGATTTTCAGAATGGGTCTGTAAATAGTGAATGCTTGGAGTAACATTTGACATCCAACAGCACCTCTTTTCTATCTCCCCTGCAAGAAAAGTTACGCTGCCAAATGGTTTTTACAGCAATTTTCTCTGCCAAGGAAATGAAGATATTTTGTACTCAAAGAGATTAAGGACTGGCACGGGTACGTGTGTTTGCCTTCTAAAAAAGCCAATTATAAATGCTATTTAAGAAGAAGCAGGCTGAATCCTGATCTTCTTGATATCCATGGCAAAGATCACAGTACTTTAGAAAAATCAGGTTTGGAGAGATTTAACAAATAGAATATGTTTCACCATTAATCACTTTGATCCTGGTTTTAGAAGAGCCATTTCATGCCTAAACTGTCCTCTCATGGGACAGTTTTTCCTATAAAAAAGGCCAAAATTACTGCTTACTTGTTGTTTTTTTTTTTTTTTTTTTTTTTTTTTTTTTTTTTTTTTTTTTTTTCTTTTTTTTTTTTTTTTCTTCTCTTGAAAGGACTAGATATTTTTCCAGGTCAGCAGTACTGACCTGAAATCAGGCCATGGTTACAGTCTCTGGAGAAAAGGGAATTTCTCAATAAATCCAAGTTCTTCTTGGTCAAAGACGAACATTAAGATGTGTCTTATATCTACATTAAGCAGCTATGTGGTTATTAATTTATTTTTGTGGCTATGTTTGGCATTGTCATTGGCTTTGAACAGAGCTCCCTGTGTCAGAGCTCCATCAATGGCCCAGAATGTCCCTGGATCCTCAGGCTTGAGAATTGTGATGTTCCCTGGGACAGCAAGGCTCCCCCTGCCACGGGTCAGAGATTTACTTCTTCCTTGGAGAAGAGTGGATGTATTCCCTCCCTTGGCCTTGTTTTCCACTAAAAGGGAAGCAGCAGCATCAATAATCACAACACAATAAACACAGCAACTAAGGTAGTCATTAAACTCAGTCTCCAGGTGACTTTAAAATAGATTTGAGGGATGATGTTCCAATAAACACTTTGACTTGAGCTTAATTGAAGTGCAGTGTTTTGATAGTCAAGTATTTTATCTGTTCAATTATAAGCCTTTACTGATGGGAATGGGAAACCATGCTAGAAACTGTTCTCAGCGTTTCTGGTGTTTGGAAAAAGGTGTCATAAAAAACCATTAGGGAGCCTGTTCCTGTAAAATTCTCCAGCCTACCACTTCACACAGAAGGATTTGAAGTGGCTGGCTTTGGCAAATGCTGCTTTGATCTAAAAATCTCACCTGCTTTTTAGTCTGAATAGCATCACCATGGGACTACACAACCTTTCAGAGCAGGTCAATTATAAATAAGGAAGCCAAAAGATTTGGTCCCTGGCTCTGATTACACTTCCAGCAGTTTCAGAGGGAAGTAGCTCTGTCAAAATCAGAAAAAAATCATGAAATTATAAACCCAACATAGGATTGGGGTCTTGAATTCTGTTAATAATTATTATTTCTGGAGTTTATTATTTTTATTATGGCGATTCTTTGGAGCATCTTAGATAAGGGCTTTAAATCCCCATTTATCTGGGAGTTTCTAGCTGCATGCCTGCTGCAGGGTGCATCTCTGTAACTGAGGCAGCCCTTATCACTTCCTGCCTGTCCTGGCTGAGCAAGAAAGAGAAACTCCTCATGGCACGAGCACAAAAATGTGTCACTGGGTGATTGAGTAGATCTGGGGAGCAGCTGCGATGTATTTCACAAAAAGAAGAAAACTCAGTGAAATAGGAGCTGTGAATGCAGAAGCCTCCTGCAACCCCATGAAATTTCATGACAGGGGAAGTGTCTGCATTGCACATCTGTCCTGCTCCAGCTGTGCCACTTGCCCCCACCAGCTGTGCTCCAGCTCCTGGACACTTGGCCTGGCCAATCCATCAGTCCATCAGTGAATGCCTGACCAATGCATTGGCTTTGGGTCTCAGTATTTCATATATAAATATTGATATAAATATCATTACTGATCTCTACATTAATCTTCTGGATAACTCTGAACACTGAGGAAAGCATGAGTTAATCAGCCTTCAGACATTCATTTAGTTCTCATAATGATGGATAACTCTCATTCAAGGTGCCTGAAGCTGCCTGCAAAGCTGGGAGAGTGGTGTAATCCAGCACAGCGACAATTTGACAAGCACAGATTGTGGAAATCAGTTTCCCCCTCTCTAGAGTGGGGAAAGAAAAATGTGGCAAACCTGCAAAATTTCAAATAATCATTATATTTTATGAGACTGGGCTAGAAGGCATGTGTGTCAGAGAAGTACTTACATAGGAGTGTTTATAGTCATAAAAATATTGCCCAGATTAAGTGATTTATAGTAAAAAAATCTGTACTCTGGGGTCCATGAGCATCACTTGCTCACAGGCAAGAATTGCCTTAGAACCAAACTGAAACAGGTGCAGAAAAGAGATCAGTCAGAAAAACAACCACACTTGAGTGCTTGTTATTGTTGAGAAGAGACTGAGACACATCAGTGTGTCCCCTTACAGGAGATGATTCAATTCAGAGCCTTCCTGGCTCACTCCCTGAAATATTTGTCAAAATTGTACAGAAAGATCAGCTGGAAGAGAGCTTCATGGCAAGAAGGGCTTAAAACAACATGATTTAATGAAAAAGCAAGAAAATCAAAGCAAAGCAGATTATGGTGTCTGAGAGAGAGCTGGACAATGCACAAATGGTCTGTGAGGTTGTAGCTGTCAAACCTGGCAGGGAGATGAACTCCTGATACAGGAGAGCCCTCCCTTCATTTCTGCAGGCCTCTATGGATCTCTGGAGACAGCAGAGCAAGGTGCATCCTTTCATTCCTTTAGATCTGCAGAGAGGTCTGTGCAGTCTGGAGAATACACCCCTGCTGCTTCCTGCAAGATTAACACAGGGATAGCCTCTCTGGACTATTTGCCTTTACAAAATTTAATTTTTAGTCCCAGAGAACACAGTGAGTGAAGGGAAGTAAAATTTGTATTTACAAGAGGGAAGCAATATGCATAAAAAATTGTCTGCATGAGCTCACAGTCTCTTAAAGACCCAGAAGATTTTAAACCAAATGGGCTCCTGTTGGCTCTACAAGGTGTAGGGCACTCTTCAGGAGGACCCTAAAAACAAACACTTTATGGCGAACAGCAAGTGCTGAAATTCCTAGAAAGTCTTTCAAAGTGACGATGTACTTTTGTTCAAACATGACTCAAAGGCTATTCTGAGTGAAGGATACAATTTACAAAGGATTCTGCCCAGGTGTATAGCAGGCTGTGTGTTTCCTAGTGGATTTGTTCTACTTTCTGTGTGTATTATGCTGTCTTGAGGAATGAATCAATTGTATTTGAAGCAGCCTTCACATACAGGCACCCACTAAACATAATCTGGAACTTCACAGCCAAGTGAAGCCTCTCTTCTTGGAGGTTTTCCATCCTCTGGCACGACCATGGATCTCCATGGTGAGAGTACAAGGTGCTGTTTGCTTGGCTCAGGTAAACTCCCACACTCAGAGTGACTGACAACAATTGCAAAACTCTTATTTTCTTCAATGGAAAATCAAAGACCTTTAGTGTGACTTGATCCCTGAATAATGCAGCTGCTGTCATTCCAGTTGTACTTCTGGAATCTTTGGAGATGCCTTTCTTTCTATTCACTCAATAAGAGTGGTGAGACACTCTCTCTGTAGCTTTGCTTTCACAGCTCTCTGGAGGAAAGCAAAACTGTTCTCAAGCAACTGCAAAAGGAAGGATGTGTGATAATGATCACAGTCTGACCTCCAGAATATCGATCCTGGAAGCGAGATTGGACAGATGCCTTCTTTTTTATGGTTGTGGAATAACTTTCTTGCTTATTTTATTCCTTAAGGATTCTGCTTTTTTTTGTGCTTTGAATGGTGTTAACGGTAAATAAAATTCCTGGGGAGGGGGGAAGAACTGATTAAGAGAAAATTCTCATTTTATTCCTGGAGGTAACTTTGCTTTTTGGTATTTCCTGTGTTCGCTTAGAGTTACCCGAAATCACAAATGCCTCATCTGTATTTTTACTATTCAGGCTTGTTGGGGATGCGTGCTGGAAATAGAAAATCCCTTTGGCTGGGTTAGCTGAAGCCGCTAGATGGTGCAAGCAGACCTCGCTCCTTCGGGATGCCCAGTGCCACCAGATGGCACGGCTGAGATGGAGTCGCATCCTCCCGTTTGTCCTGCAGCGTTCCTCTGCCTTGCTAACCAGGGAATGCCTCGGAAAATTCTCTGCAGCATTAGGGACGGTGGGATTGTTAGTGGGGGACTTTAAAAGGAGGAGCATATGAGTGAAGTTTAGGAAGGAAAGAATAACAGAATACTTTACACAGAATAGTCAGACTGTCATTGGTTCTAAAGCAAACAGGGGCACAAAGATCATTAGATGTGATGCCCTACATTTATCATCTCAGGGAGAGCACAGATTTTAAGGTGCTCCTTGATCAGTTCTTATTTTAACATTCCTTTCAGACAAAAATATATATAGGAAGTGCTGAAAAATCTCAAATCTCTTAATCATGGCCATAGGAATGGGCAAACTGAGGCACAGGAGACTCAGAGCTACAGAGCAGCTCAGGGCCAGGGCCAGAGGCAGCAGCTGGGTCTGCTGACTGCACAGTGGGGCTGATTCCCTGCTCCCCCAATTCCTCCTCTGCTCCTCAGGGGTGAAAAGAGTTCCCTGCAGTGGAACCTGGAGATCACTGCCCAGGGCAGGGACAGAGGAGGTGACAAAGGGCCAGTCCCTAAGGCAGGCCCATCCAAACCCACGTGGGAGGCAGGCAGTGAAAACTTTGGCAATCCTTGTTTATGTGCCAGGAAGGGTAAAACCTCTGCCCACATTGCTCTGCATGCCAGCGGAGGAAGCACTGGCTAATGGCAGGAGAAACTGATCTAGAACAGGGCATTTTATGCTCTGTTTTTTATTTGGAATCAATTTGGAAAAATGACCGAAAGCAAATTACAGCCTCCTGTGGCTTCATTTGCCCTCATCCATTGAAGTGTGGTAATGATACCTTCGAGGACTGTGGCAAAGCCTAATATGCTGTTTGCTCACCATAGGATAAAAGGTTTAATTAATACCAGAGGAGGAGCTAGATTCTAATTCTTTGTTCCCATAATTGATCTTTACAGGCCTTTCTAGCGTTAGAAAAATGAACATCTCAGACAGAAAGACTTATTTTGAAGTTTGTTGTCTTGTACTGACAAGAAATCGCTGGACGCACACACAAAATTTTAAAAAGTCAAACCAAATCACCATCCATCACACTCCAATTAAAATAATGGTCAAAACAAGCCCTAACACAGCCAGAACAATGCTGACTTCAGAGTGTGTTGGAAGACAGGGGAGCTCCTTAAAGTAGTTTCACCAAGCACACCCCATGTACCACTGGAGGTTTGAGATGGGTAATCACTTCAGGAGCTCAGTGGGAAGGTGTTTGTTACCATTTCAGGGTTAGGGACAGAGAAAGAAAATGGATCTGGTTGAAGAATACCCTGGATGCACAAGTTTTCTCTTCAGGCAGATCAGCTCCCCTTGCATTTCCCACCATGTCCATGGAAATAACCAGCAAGGAGGATGCTCTCACAACCACTCTGTAAAGCTGGTGTCACCACTGAGCACTGCCAGGAGTTGGACTTGGTGATGCTTGTGAGTCCTTTCCAGCCAAGGATATTCTAATCTATGAATACTAAACTCCACAATGCATCCTGGATGTCTCCACTCAGACTTCACACTGAAAAAACATCCCTGAGATATCTCCCTCAAGGCACACAGTGCCTTTTCTCCTGCTTTGGAGTCCTGGTCTTTGTTGGAAGCCTCCAAACATCATTTTTGCTTCCTGAGTTATCTCTGAAGCAAACTCTGCCATTTCCATCCCACTGCAAGCAGCGATTTTTCCTATTCTGCAGCCAGTCAATATTTGAATTGGCAGGAAGATGGGCTGTTTCAAAGGACAGATAATCTTTTATTTGTTCTCTTCCCTTCTTGCTTATACTCGGCCCAGACTTCTGCTTAAATGTCTCCAGTTTCTCTCATTATTGTTATTTTCAGTGGAATTTAAGCGGTAGAGGCCGTGGGACCGTGGCAGCATGGCTGATGATAACTGCAGGAGGCAGATCTGATGTAAACACACAAAATGTCAGCTCCTGCACCACAGCCCCATCCCAGAATAGCACCGACCTTGTCACCCTCCGAATGCTGCTCTGGATGCTGAACTTTCCCTGCCCTGAGTGCAGGAGGAAATGCAGTGCACAGGGAGGGAGGATGGCTGCCAGCAATGGCCAGCAGCACATCGGGGATCACCGGTGAGGCTGGGAAGGAAAAGGAGATGCTAACCAGTGGTGACACGATCCTGAGTGTCATTCCCGGGCCGGGAAGGGGTCCGTGTGACCTTGGGGTACCTTCTTGAGAGGAGGAGGGAGAGTGGCAGCAGATGCCTGCTGGTGGCACCGTGCTGGCCCTTTTGCTGTCCCCTTTTCTGTCCCCTTGTGCTGCACCTTGCCGGGCTTTCTGTGCTTGCTTTTGAAGGAGAAGACGGGGCAGGGGCTGAGCGTGCAGAGCAAACACAGCAGCCACTGTGCCCTTCCCCTGTCCTCCCTCTTCCCTCTCACCCCTTCCTCCTCCAGGGCAATCCTCACATCAGTTCGGACAGAAATCCAGGCAGAAATCAGAGTTGCATCCAGCAGTGTGGATGTACAATGAGGGGTTCTGAGAGGGACCAGCATCAGCACTGGGCTCCTTGGGCTGCTCTGCACACCCAGGGCTGCACAGAGGGCTGGAAGCTGACCCAAATCCATCTCCCCGACACAGATTTATTACTCTGGCCTTCCTCAGTGTCCTCATTTTACATTGGTGCGAGCCGTGGCTGTGACTCCGTCACTTGGGGCTGCTTTCCCGGAGTGGTTATTGTCAGATAAGAGCAGGGCAGGACAGAAGGGCTGTGAACACACCGGGGGAGAGGGGCTGTACATCCACAGAAAACGAGCCCAAGCATTCATTTTGCTATCTGCCCAATGAATATTGCATCTCTTATTAGAAAAGGCTGCCTGCAAAGCTGTAACAAAAGGCTCAAGGGTTGTGTCAGAGCAAGCAAATTATTTTGGTGAGGGTTGAGTAACATTTCTCAATTTTGGGGGGACAAACAAATTTTTAAAAGAGCAAGATCTGTTTCATAGAGTTACTTTTGAACACCTATCACAAAAGCAGTGTGCTTTAAATAAGATCATATGTCCATAGGCAGTACTTGGCAAGGCTTATGGGACCCAGAAAGGAAACGTTAATATTTAAGAGATGTCTTTGTTACTGTTTAATGATCTTTGCTATACATTTCAGACCCTATTCATTTCTGACTCTACAAGTTGTGTATATAAAGCTGACAAATAGAAACAGAATCATGTTATCTGTGCAATCAAATAGGACTAAAACACACACGAGAGGGTTTCTAATATTATCAGCCGTTTACACTGAATGGATTATTGTCTCACAAAGAAATTCAGCTGGATTACAATATTTGATAAACACCAAGAAGGAGTGTTCTGCTTGTGCAATATCCACAAGGACAAGTTCCAGGCACAGGATATTGTTCTGCTTTTGTAAACATTTCGAAGGCAGCACTGCTGAATGGTTGATGGAAACGCTGTTTGCACTTAGGTGGTCATGCTCTGGCTGCAGTGTGACAAACTGCTCATTCATTTGCATAACTGTAAATTAATCATTTACAGCTCAGTGCTGTCTGATAGAGGGGTGTTGCAGGGAGTATTGATGAACCCCTATTGATGTGTTGGTTCTGATATGGAGGGAGTCTGTAGCCCCTGCCCAGGACTGGGGTTCCTTTCTGTTATACGCTGCATAACTAAATAATGTAAAGGCCCTGGGTAACATCTGATTAGTCCAGGCAGCAAAGGGAGAGCTGCATGCAGGAGCACAGGGGGACAGTGGCACTGCCTAAGGTCAGGCAGGCAGCAATTTCTGTTTGCCACCTGTGCCAAGATTTTTGTACTCACAGGCTGAGGGAGGACAACAGAGTTTCTTTAATTCTTCTTTGGAGAACGTTTTTGCTGTCAAGAACAGCAGCAGAAGAAGGATAATATATTTATTAAAACATAACAGGGTCTGAGCATCAGCAGGGGAGTATCCTGAAGCTGGCACAGAGGTGCCCAAGGGCACACCTTCAGCCAGGCTCTGTTATTTAGAGCAGCCTGGTTACTCTGGTGTTCGTGGACACAGCCACTGCATTTTCCAGCAGGTGCAGGAAATGCAATTAGTTGCTATGGATATTGATCCTGCCTTTAGAGGCTAACTTTGAAGTTGGTTTGGGTTATCTGAAAGACAAAGATGTAGCACGATGCTTTGCCTTCACTAGGATTGCAAATTATTTCTTTTATCCTTGAATTTTCCTTTTATTGCTTTTCTTTCTCTTTTTTATTTATTCTTGTGAAGAGACAGTCTGTGCAAATATTGGGATTTGAAAATAGCAAAGCAATGGAGGCAGCCTATTGAAAGCTCCTTTCATGTAGATGCAGGTTCTAGCAGAGCTAAATCAGAGGTAATTTGTTTTTGCAAAGAAATGGGAATACATGATTATTTTTGACAAAGAGAAATCACATGGAAAGAAAAACATAACATTTAATTGTAAGTGAAATTCTAGATATGTTCAAAATCCAATTGGATTCAAACCGAGACTGGGAACAGCCCAGAATGCAAATGACCAGCTCATAAAAACCCTAATGGCTGTTTATAAATATCTAGATTTTAATTTTGAATTTCCAGGACTATTGAAGATTAGAGGAGCTTTGTTCTCAGATCCTTGGTTTGGGTTGCCTGTGTCTTAAAGTATGAGGGATCTGCTGCTATATACTTACATGACAATCTAGGAAAAAACAGGGAAAAGGTTTTACATTTAAAAAAAATTATTTAATTTAGGCAATTAGGAATATTTCTTTCAGAAAATGAATCAGTTACAGATATGCAATGTTGAAAAGCCATGTTTTGGTGCTTCATATTTCTTATCAGAAGCTTTTCCTTATGGTGATTGTTCACAGTGTACAATTTCAAAAATATTCTTCACTTCCCCTGAAAAAGGATTTTTAATCAGAAATCAGGGAAAGTTATTGGGAAACACATTATTACACAGAAGCCAACTGGCACCTTCATCACTTCTTTGCTGCAGGCAATCTAGATAGTTAATTACAATTATAATTATGGTTATGGATATAATTTGCAGCTTTCAGTGGATATATCTTACCTGGATTCCTCATGGAAAAGGCACAGAAAGAGGAGGAAAAAAAATGAATGAAGATATGCTCTCCTGTTAAAATCCAGAGCCTTTTTCCCACGTCAGGGCTTTAAACAATGAACTAAGCCAGAGAAGATATTCATCTTTAGTACAAGTCAGTGTGATGCTCAGTCCAGTTCCCTTTCAGTCCAGAATATGTGGTCAAAATGGGACTTCTCCCTTAAATCTGCATATAATTCTTGTGTGAAGCATCTGTAGTGCCTGGATTTCATCCCACTAACTGCAGTCATTTCTGCAAATGCAAAACCCGTTTTCATTATGTAAGAATTTCCTTTAATGAATACCAAAAAATTGTAGCCTTTAAACCTGGGACTGTTTATTATTCATAAAGCTATTCTTGTCCATAACTTCTCACATATGATGGGAGCCCTTAGAAGCTAAAAAATCAAGAAACTGTGTGTAAATATTTACCAGCACAGAGTCATAAAACACAGTAAAGGACCTGAAAGTTGAAGGGAAGAGGCTATGAACGTGGTTCTCCCCTGATTTAGCTGCATGAAGCAAACAGACCTTTGGAAAATGAAAATGAAGAAATCAGATAACCAATAACTATAAAGGCTCATTAAAACTTAGACGCGCGCCCCTCAAATATAATTACCTTTAATACGATTTCATCAAATGTCACCCAAGAGCTGGAAACTCATAATGATGAAACACTTTCCACCCCACAGTGAGGAGGTCTCATCGGGCTTTATAAATATTGACAGTGACTGACTCTTCCTGCAGGGAGAATCTGGTGGCTGGAAAATGTGGAAGTTTAATCTAATCCAGAGCGCAGGCAGCGTCACACGGCGGGGGGAGGTCGAGACCCTCTGGCCCCTCTCAGCCCTGGTGCCTGTGTCCCCAACACCTGCAGTCCACTCAAATCTCACATGTAGCATGCTAAACATTTGTCAGATCTGCATATCTAATCATGGAACTTCCCTAAAATGTTTAAACTTCACAGGGATTAACCAACCTGCCCTGGATCAAAACACCAGTTGTGGCGAGCTGTAAGAGCAGAGGAACCAGGAGGATTTGTGGCTGTGGAAAGGCTGTCCCCAAATATTTTGTGTGTGACTGGCTTTGTTTACACAGGAAAATGGAAGGAAAAATGATATAAAACTCTTGGGATACACAAGACAGAGAGCACTACAGATTTAATTAGCACAGCCAGTTTGATAACCAGGATGCCTTGGCAAGAGCAAGCAGAGCTTTGAAGGCTACATGAAGATTGGATCAAAGTCTGTCAGACAGGAAAAGATGATTGAATCAAACTTCTACAAACAAGAGATGTAAAATCTCAAGAGTTTTTTCTGTGTGTTGTTTAACCTAATCATTGTAGTAAAAAATTACTAGCCTTCCTAGAATAGTATATAAGCATTTGGAAATCTCAGTAAAAATGAATTCTGATCACCAAATCAGTCTTCCCATCTCTCTCAGTCATCCATTTAAAATGGTTAAAAAAAAGTTATATAAAGTCAGGATTGTATGACAACGAAGATACTCCAAGCCATAGAATCACTGAATCCTGATTTTGCATAAGTTCTCCTCCCTTTTCAGAAAGGTAAAAGTGTTATATAGTGAAAATTTAATACCTTTGATGCCATGCATAGAGGAATTCCTTCACTCCCTTTGCAGAAATACTCTCCTGCTCAAGGGCTGGTCCCTGGATAAAGATGGAAAGGTTTGACAGGGTACTGAACGTTTTTAAATGCAATGTTCAGCAAATTACATTTTTTGAGTTCATGGCTTCTGTGGTTTTGTCCATTGCGTTGCATTCTGCTACATTAAAGAAATATGGACAAAATATAAATGTCCAGTTGCAATGCATACATTATATAGGTTGTTTTTTTTTTTAAGTAAGATTGAAAACAAAACTGCAGAACTTGATTTATTAATATATTGTATCCACACCTGTATTCAAATATGTGTGTTTATACATCAATGTGACATTACATGTCCCTGCTCATGGACCCCTGCAAATACTATGCAAAATTATCTATCACATTAAGACTACACAAGGCTCACGAAAGCTTGAAACACTGACAGAAAACAGGAGGGACCAGAGCCAGTTTTGATAGCTTCTGACAATAAATAGTAACCTTTATTTTTCACTTACATAGCACAGGCCATGCATCACTTCTATGGGCAAGCCCTGCTATAGCTAATGGAAATATATCCATTAATAGCATCAATTTTTTTCTCCTTTGATTTCAAGGTTCTACAAAGCAAAATAAAACAGGAAATAAAGCAGGCTTTATGCTGAGGGAAATGTAATGTGGAATTTGAATGCATTGATCAGGAAAGAATAATTTGCTCTATGTTTTGGGGTCATTAGTGTGGGAGATGGTGCAGTGTAGTCCAGCAGAGTCTAAGTTTAGCACTGATATTTCTCACAGAGCATGAAGCTAATTAGTCCCTCTGAAAATTCCTTCTCAATCCCTTGTGGATTTCTTTCTGAAAAACCTCAGAAAGCCAATAGAGAAGTTCCTCTTAATGCCATGCCTCTCTAGTTAACTCTTTATTTTTCAATCAGGACCAGGACGAATGTGGCAGTCTTGAAGGTTGTTCACAGTTGTTACACTTATAAACACACACACTTTTCTGGGCTTTAGCATTGCAGCCATCAATAAATGGGGAAAAAAGGTGGGTGGGTGGTTGTCCTGCTTTGATTTTCTGTTGCTAAAGCCAATGTTGAAGAAAAGAGGGTGTGTAAGAACCCCAGGGTTTGCATCTCCAGGCTGCAGGCAGCACAAGCACACGAACGCTGGTGATGAACACACCACAGATTTCAGTGGATCCTCAGGGAAACCAACAGCTCTACTCACAAAAAAAAGGCAAATGGTTGTACACCAGAGTCCTGTTTTCTGCTGTTTCCTCCATTTATGATTCTTCCCTTCCCCTGTTTGCCTTCTATCCTGCCCTGCTTCCCGTGTCCATTGCTTACTTCTGCCGCCTCAAAGGCTTTTGGAGAACAGAGATTATGAAGACATTTCTGCCAAGGGCAGCCCAGACCAGGATTTACACCCCTCCTGTAAACTCACAATGATTTCCTTAGCACTGACATGTTTTCCCTTCAGTTGAGCAGCTGCAAAAAATTACAGGCTCTGAAATCTCTGTGTATTGTTCCCTGTGTGAGTGGTAGGGATCTGTTGGAGCCAAGTTCCCTTCCATATGTGGAAACTGTCCTCCCCAGGAATACTCTTGCTAACTCCGCTCTAACCAGCCACTGCCAGATTATTTCCAGGCATTAAAAAGATTTTCTTCAACCAAACACATTTAGGATTTTCTAATGGCAATTTAAACCTAATCTGAGAATGTCTGGAAGTGGAAAATGACTTCTACATGCCGAGGGTAGTGTTCCATTACCAGTAATTTATTGTCTTTAAGAGCATCACTGGAACATTTATTGACACAACAAAACACAGACATTTCTGGTTTATTGTAAAATCTCATTGTGCTCAGCCATTTGTGACTAAGCACAGCAGTGCAATTTATACTCCCAGGCAGGGCTTCCTATTTTTCCAAGTGTGTTTAGACTCATATGAAGATTGCATGGTCCAAGGGACAACAAAAAAATCTCCTGTTGAAAACCAGTGTAAAACCACAAGCACAATTGGTGGAAGAAAATCAATTAAGGTCTTTAGAAAGGAATTTGGCTGAAGAAATTTACTGCAGCTTTTCCAGTTGTGTATGCTGGTATCTAAGAGATTATGACTAGTTTGTTGAAGCAAAGGGTCTCAGTCATTTTAGATTGTAAATAATGTTTTTTTTTTCTGTGTTAAAAATTCAACAAGTTCATGTAAGATATAAACTTGGTATTTGTCTCTTCATTGACTCTAGAACACATATTTCAGAGAAATGTAATTTCTAATTAAAAGTTACACAGAAGAGAACTGTTCAAAAAGCTTTTTTTTTCTATACTTAAATATTTATAATTATTGCTAAGACATTTTTGATCCAGTCCTGCAAAGTCACATCTTGAAGTCAGAGATTATAGATGTGGGTAACTGTTAGGTCTGTCAGAGTACTAGAATATAAATCTTTGCATTTCATCCATCACCTACCAAGAGTAAAAGCATAAACTTCTTGGTTTTGTCTGGGATTGCTCCTACTTGCAGATGTGGGTAGGTGGCAGAAACCTCTTCTTCTGCCTTCCCATCTTTCCTGTAAGACCAGGATATTTCATGTAAGGCCTTGTCCTGTAAAACTAATGTGATTTTCTCCAGAGAAGGCAGTTAACATTTCTCCTTGACTGCACTTATATCAGACATATTGCATAAAGGTCTGAAGAGATTTTATTTATGCCACCAATATAAATAAGGCCATAGAAAATCTTTTTGTCCCCCAGCTGCTCTAGTATCTTTGGTCCTGCATTAGAGTTGTTTGTTTTCTTGCAAGCTCTGAATGTTTCTTTGTGCTCTTATCCCATAATTATTTCATTAGGACCCATGAGGCTGCTGCATCAGCACAGCACATTCAGCCCAGGTGATGCTAAAATTATAATCTATGGGAAGCAATCACAGTGTTCAGCAGCCTGCAGGTCACACCTGCTCAGGGTGCTTGGCTTGTTTTCCATGATGAATTTT
Organism: Brachypodius melanocephalos; assembly: GCA_013398615.1. Classification (NCBI taxonomy): domain Eukaryota; kingdom Metazoa; phylum Chordata; class Aves; order Passeriformes; family Pycnonotidae; genus Brachypodius; species Brachypodius melanocephalos. The sequence goes on from VZSR01000514.1 coordinate 7,650,149, forward strand.
CCACAGGGTTTATTCCAGGATAATACATTTAGATGCAGGTCTTCCAGGCAATTCAAGGATTTTAGTGTGGATTCACTTTTCTTGATGGATGGGATTTGCACTTAAATGTTAATTAAGTGAGGAAACTTTTTGAAGCCTCTTTCATTGATGGTTGTGTATTTGAGGGACTCTACTGTGACATCATAATTCTTTAAATTGGCAGATGAATCTTATTTCATTTTATTCACACTTAACTTGCTTTTGTTACAGCTTGGTTTAACATTCTTAAAGCCAACTGCACTATAACTGTTAAAGAACAAGGAAGGACTCCACAAGGATTCCCAGGGTGAGTGGGTTGTGCACCATTACCTGAATAAATTATTTTAGACACACACCTCCCTTTATGCACATGTGTCTGTAAACACAAACTCACACTGCTTGCTTATTGCTAAACATTTCTCCTAATAAAAGGAGCTCACAGCTTGTGCCTGGAGGTGACTCTGCTTTCTTGCAGAGCCACCTAGAAGACACCAGTCTCAAAAGACATGTAAGCAGTCAATATAAACACAATTCACATGCAATGACTGAATTCCTCTGAGCTCCTGGGATAAGAAAGATTTTTTTTTTTTTTTTTGGTCAGAGGCTTTTTAGTTTCAGACAGATTTCTGAAGAAAATAATTAGGTTTGTAGAATTGAGGCTAACATTTCTTCCCATTGATCACAGAGCTAAGAGTGACCTCAGGGCTGTGTTCACTTCAAAAGGAAAACCAGCTTGGAAAGAACAGATACAACAAGGTGTTATTTAGCCTAGCTGTTTTCCAGCTTTTAGGTGCTTGGCACAGCCTCTTTTCTTGTCAGATGAAACATGTCAGAGGCAGATCTCTCCATCACTAACCTGTGGTCAGCAATACCAGAGTTCTCAGACAAAGCTGCCATGAAAAGGCTGAAAACAGCATCCCTGGCCATCCTGCAGTGTGCTGGTTCTCCTGGACAGCTCATGAGGACAGACACATTAAATCCTCTGCCCCATGCAGCTCTTGGCAATGTTTTCTCTCAGGAATGAAAAATATTCTGGACGTTAAAAGCCAGCAGAGACACAATGATATTTTGGGATGGAAGGGCACTGCCTCTCCTTCCTCTCCTGGTTCTTGGGGTTAAATTTTCAAGCAAGTCCAAAAGGTGAGGATATAGCCGGCATACCAGGAAACCATTGCCCCTGATGAGGCATTCCTGGTGTCTATTCTGGCATTGCTTTGGCTGCCATGTATAGATGTAGACAAATGTTTTCCCATCTCTACCTAAACGCTCTTTTCATGCTGTAACTCATTTAAGTAGCCCAGGTGATGTGTTTCCTTCAAGGGGTTTAGACAGGGAGCAGGGTTAAGTGACATTTTTCTACTCAAGCTGTTTCCCAAGTCCAGAACTGTCAAACGCTTTATTTTTCAAAACAGCTTAAAACATTAATTTTAGAGATGTTTTACTGTAGAATACAATTTCCTAAGTTTGAAACGCATTGAAAATTTCAGACCTTCATTGAAACCCTCACAATGTTGTATTTTTTTGATTTGTTTTCAGTGTGAATTGTACAAAGCAAACCTGAAGGAACACCATCTCAGACTGCTACTACAATTTTGGATCAAGACTATGTGTGAACAGTATTTTAGAATAAATGCCCTAATGTGAAAAACTTTACTTTTAACAGGTTAAATTATTTAGTTCATGTAGATAGCCTATGCCATTATGTATAGAAGTCTGAGATTTTGCCCATGACACATATATACATGTGTGGTCTTCCAAAAGCATCCCAACAAAGCATCATCTCTTTATATTCATATTTTCATCTACTCTTCCACCACAGCCTTTCTATCTCTGTAAGAACCTCCTGCATAATTTCTTGGTGGATGGGAAAGTGTCTGCCCTGTATTCTGACATTAAAATCAATGTTGTTGTTTCTATTCAAAGGGGAACAAGTGATGTTTTACTCCTTTTTAGCAGAGACACAGGAGCTGTTCAATCTCTCTTCTTCTCCCACACCCCCTTTCTCCACCCTGAGCCTTTCCAGCTTTAAAAATTACCCCCTCAGAGCATGTCAGACCTGGTTATCACACACACAGAGCTATTCAGCCAAACAAATGTTTAACATTATTGATGAATTGGTCAGTAATTCTCTTAAAAGCAAAATTTCCGCTTTTTTCCCCTCTCTCCTCTGAACACTACACGCCATACTGAGTAGTTGTATATATAGAAATACACATTCACACATTATAACCTTTCTGTAGGTTATAATTTCTGCAGATTAAAATATAATGCACACCCTCTGTGCCTGGAGAAGAGGAGATGCATTATTCAGTGGAACTAACTACCACAGTCTCACTGCAGAGTAATTAGCAGCATGACTGTGGGGCACAGAGGGGAAAAAAAAAAGTCTGGAAAGAGCTGCAAAGGATGAAAAAGCTGACTAAGTGTATTACTTGCTATTAGTAAAACATAAGCTGCCAGGTATGGCTTCCAACTTAAATTGTAAGAATTATTTATAGCAGGAGTTTACCCCAGCAGCATTAACCGCAAATGATTAATTCATACAGAAAGCTAAGTTAATTATGAAGTATTGCAAATTAAAACTCCAAGCACTAAAAATAAATGTAAATCTTAAAAAGAGACAGCTTTAAAAGGGATTACTTTTCCCAAAGAAGCCAGCAAGGTAGAGCATTTCTCAGACTGGATTGTGAGAACGAGGAGTGTTTTTTTTCTAAATTTCAACATTTAAGGAACTTGTAGGCAAATGACCAAAATTCCACTTCTCCCTGGTGCTTGCAATGAAATCATAGAATGCTTTTGGTTGGAAAGGGTCTTAAACATCATCTCATCCCAAAGTCCCTGCCATGGCCAGGGACATCTTCCACTTGTCCAGATTGCTCCAAACCCCATCCAACCTGGCCTTGAACACTCCCAGGAACGGGAAGCATTTATAAGTCCTGAAAATTTTTATTTCTAAATAAATATGTGCTTTTGGAACTAATTTTGGAGTTTATTTATTTTAAAATTTTCTTATTAGAAGTTTATTTCATATTCATTTCTTATTAAAATTTGAAGAGCAATCACATAATTAAATATGGGTCTAATAGGCATGTGTATAGTTAAAGAAGTCAAAGCAAATAAAAAGCAGAGACTTAGAAAAAGAGGTGCAGTTGACCAGCATTTTTCAAAGCATGAAAGCATTTTTCAGCATTTTTGCTCCACTGTTCCGTTGACAGCTAAAATAACAACTGGAAGAAAAAACTCGCTGGCTTTTCTTCACTCTTTTTTTGGACCAATCTTAATTAAAAATTACAGAATAGTAAGAAACTCAAAATCATCAACAGCTGATTTGGCTGCGGCCCTATTCCTTTTCTGCTTGTTCTTCAGCAGGCACAGAGATGGCTGATTAAAGACAAATGGGTATTAGTGAAGGAATCATCATTTGCCTGAGTGCAGCTCACACCTGCAGAGCAGCAGACCTGGCAGGCTCTGCCCTGCTCCCTGCCTGGGGGTGACCACAATTCCATCAGCTGGATGGGTAAAGAAAAGTATCCCAGCACCAACAGGCATCTTCACATGCAAATGAAGGGTTTTGAGTGCTCTTCTGTTTACCCATGCACAGGCACGATTCTGCATTTGTGTTTCAGCATAATTTATCAAACAATCAATTAGCAGAAGGCAAGAGAAGCCAGGAGAGTGGGAAAGGGGAGGGGTGTAAAACACCAGCAAATGAGCAGGTATTGTCAGTGTGTTGTAGCTTCACAGCAAGAGAGGATGATGAGGAGGAATATGCCAGGAGAAAGGACTGAGAGAGGAGGCAGGAGGAAGGGAAGGACCCCCCTGTCATGTAATTGATACCAAGAGATTGGAACAAATTGTTTCTACAGCCATGTCCCTCTTCAGGAATGGTTACAGAAACGTCTTATTCCTCTCCACATCTGCTTTTTCACAGGTGACAAAACAACAGCATTGCTGTTGATTTGTCCCCTTGTGAACTGTTTGGAATAAAAAATACCCAGGCCCACGTATTCCTGGTAAAATATTGCTACTGACATTCCACTGACCTGCATTTCATATTAATGCTGCTTCTGCTGCTGAACAGAGCGGGTGCTCCTTTCCTCGTTCTGCAATCCATGCAAGTTGTCAACTAAATAACGTCAGTTTTTGACTAAGTGCCTTCAGTACCTGACACTCAAAAGATGGAACCTTTCTCCTCAGTTCAGTCCAGTCGATTGTATTTTTCTATTTCCTTGAATACAGAAGTCCTGTTTTGGAAATTCAACACATGAATGTGTCCATCTCCTGAAGCTGCTGGTTAAAAAAGTTTAAAAACACTGAACCAATTATTAGCCACCGTTCAAGGATCAATAAATTATTAACAGCCTTTTGTGGTACTTGTCATGTGCTGGCATAATAGGTTCTATGTAGAAATAATACATGGTGGACATGTCAAACAAAATCAAAGCTACCTGCATGCAAACAAAAGAGAGGTGAGCTGTCAGCAGATCCTCTCCCACTTTTCATTCTTTTTAGAAAAATCTGTGTATAGCAAATAACCCACTGCTCTGAAAATTTACTCCCATTCCCAAGACCTGTTGAACTTCACCCAGAGATGGGTTAAGACCTATGAGAGCAATTTAGACCATAAACATTTATCTTCTACTCTAATAGACTTTGGCAATATTCCAGGGTAAAGGTCTTTTGTTCTCAGTCTGGGTGTTTACAGCTCGAAATTGCTGCTGCCACAGAGGCACCAGCACAAGTTTGAGCACTTTCCTGTGAAACCTGCATCAGCAGTGAGATCACACCACACCAAAGATGGAAACCACTAAACGGATTAAAAATGCACAGCAGACAACAGAGCTACAGAAATAAATGCCCTGTGTAGTGATGGTGTCATTCTCTTCAGCATGACATTTGGATCTGGGGCTCCTGAGCTCCTGAAGAGACTTCCTTCCCTTTCAGTGGGTTTTTCCAAAAGTGAGGCTCTGTGAAGCAAAGTTCACAAAGTTGAGCATTTGGTGACTAAAAGAAAGTAGTGTGGTATGTGACATGAAAGACAAGAGCTTTACAGAAGTGGAAGCCTTTGTTAGAACGTATTTCTTGGCCATTTCAATGTGATTAACCTTTTTTAAAATATGAATTAAGAAGGCTGAGTCAAACACTTGGAATGCCTTGAAGAGAAGACAAAAAAATTGAAGGGAGACCCCACCGTGGTCTTTAACAACCTCATGAGGGGAACTGAGTGGCAAATAATGATCTCTTCCCTCTCATCCTCAGCCACGGGACTCAAGGAAAGGTGTGAAGCTGAGTTAGGGGAGGTTTAGGCTGGATATCAGGAGGAAGTTTTCCTCCAGTGGTTGGGCACTGAGGCTCCCCAGGACTGAGCCCAGCACTGAGACTGCCCGAGGTCCAGGAATGTTTGGACGATGCTCTCAGGCACATGGTGGGATTCTTGGGGTTTCCTGCACAGGGCTGGCTATTGGACTCCATGATCCTGGTGGCTCCCTTCTGATATTCCATGATTCTATCAGATTCCAAATTTTAGGCTGTTGTTCCGCGTGGCTCGCCAAAGGCTGCGCGGGTGTGCTGTGGTGTCTGAGCAGAGACTTTTCCCCAACCTGCCCCTGCTTTGGCACATCCCCCTGGGTTCCCTGGGCACACAGAGGTTCCCTGGGCACACAGAGGTTCCCTGGGCACACAGAGGTTCTGGTACATCCCACTGGGCACAGAGAGGTTCTGGCACATCTCCCTAGGCACACAGAGGTTCTGGCACAGCCCTCTGGGCACACAGAGGTTCTGGCACATCCCCCTAGGCACACAGAGGTTCTGGCACATCCCCCTAGGCACACAGAGGTTCTGGCGCTGCCCCGCAGCCCGAGCCGCCCCGGCTGTCCCGGAGCATCCCTGCCTGGGTTAGGGGGCACAGAGTGAGGCGGGCAGAGGAGGGGAGCCCCCGCCGCTCCTCCGGCGCTGCCCAGCGCTCCCCGGGCTCACACGGGCACCAGAGGTGCCGCCCCCTCTCCTTTCCTCTCCTCTCCTCTCCTCCTCCTCCTCCCTCCGCTCCTCCTCTCCCTCTCCTGCCGTGCCGCTGGCAGCGAGCGCAGCGCGGAGCGGGGCTGCAGCAGCGCGGTGCCGCCCGTGTGTCCCCGCCGTGTCCCCGCCGTGTCCCCCCGTGTCCCCGCCGGTCCCCGCCGGGCTCCGTGTGTCCGCAGCCGGGCCGGAGCATGGCTTGGGGCGAGCTGGGGCTGCTCCGCTGGCTGCGGGAGAGCCGCCAGTCCCGCAGGCTCATCCTGCTCATCGTCTTCATCGCCCTGCTGCTGGACAACATGCTGCTCACCGTGGTCGGTAGGTAAAGCGGGATCGGGATCGTTTCCCTCTCCCCGTTTCTGCCAGGGATCGTCTCCGCCGGCAGATGTGCTCCCTGAGTGCCTGATTGATGCTCTCAAACCCAATGTTTTCAAACGCCGATTAATTTATTTTCGTTTTTAACCATGAATTGTATTCCAGGCACTGCAAACGCGCCGCCGTGGACATCAAAGTCTTGCTTTATTTCCATGCTAATTGCATGATAAGGAATAATATGAAAAGGTCTTAATAACTCATTTTTTTCTCTTTTTCTTTTTTGCTTTTCCTGCAAAACGCCACTAATATTTCATAGAATGACAGATAACAGTATTTTTAGCTCATCGTAGTTTTTTTTCCTCCTGTGGTCACACAACTGAAACGACAGTGTAGATAATATTGGAGATGCCTGTTTCCTTGTGATAGTTCATATTTCCCCCACATTTGTCTTAAAATTATTAATAAGAAAAGTTAATGCTTGATAAGAAAACTATCTAGGTCACTTTTAAGAAAAGCCCTTCCATGAGTTAGTTTAATATAATAATACAAGTTTTGATCAAAGTCTAAGATCCAACTTTTAATGGCTTCAGTGGCACAGTGTCAAGATTCTGCTCAAATGAAACAACTGAATATTTTTCAGTGGTAGACTCAGAACTCCTCCTATTCGAATGTTTATATGAATTGAGAGAAAATGGTCCAGAGAAACCAGTGGCTCATGGATGTGCACACCAACAGACATGAATGCACATGGTTCTCCTGGAAGTGACTGGATCTGTGCAGAGCCAGATCTCAGGTGATGCTGCAGACTCAGCTTCTGAATCAGACTCCTGGATTTCTTGAAGGGGTTACGGCTTAAAAGTTGTTGCCACGAGGTAGACCTTAGTTTAAAAAAAATCTATTTTTAGCAAGTTGATTTTGGATTTTTTTAAATGTTTATGTACTTCCTTACAAAATTCATAGTATTTAGTTACTTGTTTAGTAATATGTGTGCTAGAAGCCCTAGCAATTATGACAGTTTGCAGACTTGAGAGGCTGGGCTTTTTGGGGACGAAATGCAAGATAAGAAGGGGTGATTCTGTCACTTGTATTAAAAGTAATGAACCTGATATGTGTTTTACAAACTGAAATCCTAATGTCTGAGATACACATTAATACAATTAATTTGCAGCTAACATCCTAAAACGTGTAGACATGGTTCCTTTTGGATGAACTTTTCAATGTAAATTTTAAAATAATGAGACATGGAAATATCAACACATTAGTTCTGATTCCTTGATGTAGGTCTGTTACCTTTTTTCCTTCTTATGGCTGGTACCTATCAATACTTTTGGGGCTCATTTTAGAAATGGTTTTTATTATATTTTTTGGCATTTTGGTTTAATAATCATTCCAATGCTCTTCTCATTATTCAGGCTTTCAAGAGGCTTCAGACATGGGTTGTGATATTTCTAATATTTTTCTTAATGATGCATGTATAGAAAACCTTATGGAAATCTTATGAAAATGGCAAAAAATAAAGAATAATATAAATGAACTTTTTGTTTTAAACTGCACTTCTGAGTTACAGGTGTGTTTTTTTCCCCAGAGCCAAGTTCTTTTCCAGCTCTGTGTTTCTGAATGTGCTCTGTAGGAAAGCCTCATGTTTCCTGATCAATGGCAAAGCAAGCAAGAAAACTTGGTGATTCCACTTACAAACAACCTGGTAGTAAGATGCCAATGTATTCTATTTGTTTTTCCAGTGCCAATAATTCCCAGTTACCTTTACAGCATCGAACACGAGAGAAATGCCACAGAAATCCAGACCACTAAGCCCAGCCTACCCTCAGCAACGATGGACAGCTTTCAGAGCATCTTCTCCTTCTACGACAATTCCACCATGGTCACTGGAAATGAATCTGACAAGACACAGCCAGGAGAGTTGCACCAGACCCAGACAGAGCAAATGGTTGCCAGTGTGACTCCTTCCCCCTCTGACTGCCCCAAGGATGACAAGGAGCTGCTGAATGAAAATGTCCGAGTGGGTCTCTTGTTTGCTTCAAAAGCAACAGTGCAGCTGATTACCAACCCCTTCATAGGGCCTCTGACAAACAGGTATGTTATTGCTGCTGCACCACCACTCAGGATTCCACACTGATGTTTTAGTGTTTCAAACATTAGTAGTTCTCTTTTGACCCTGGCTTGCTGCCTTCTTGCTTTTTCTGGAGGAATATTTTAGTGAAATGCATTTGGTGAACACCTCTAAACACTTACACCCTTTCCAAAGTAGCTGCACATCAGCCATCAGTATCACACATTTTCCTCCAGCTCCTGAGACCTTGGGTTTCTGTAGAAACCTTTGCTGAGATGGTGTTGAAATATCTCCCATATACTTACAGGAGGCCAAAAGGCACTGCAATGTAGTATTCACAAAGATTGTGAATTGTCAATATTGTTATGTAACCCATGTTAGGCAAAGATGGTGTTGGAACTGTAGGCAGGGTTCAGATCCCTTCCCTGCTCTCACTGAGATGAGCAGCTCTTGGTGCTGTTTGGAGTGTGGTGGTTTGGAGTTGTTGGTGAGAATCAGTGGGAAATTTGTGTGGACTTCAGTGAAAAGTGAACAAATGTCCAACTTTGCTGATGCCATGTTCATCAGCAGGTTCAGTGAGTCCCACATTCCCATCAGTACATGACTCTGCCCAGGCTTCTAATTTCTCCCTCTAAATTCTTGCAAACATATGATGTCTTGAACCAAATATGTTTTAAATGGGACTTCACAAATAATTTATTTGAGTCAGGATCAAGCTTATAAACACTGATGTCAATGACTTAAAACCCCTCTCCAAATCCAAGTATTGATGATGTTTACATGAAGATTAAAAAAGTATATATAATATAATTTAAATTTTTAATATTAATGAATAATTCGATTTCATTGCTAGCATTTTGTGTAACTGCTCCCCACTGGAGCAGCATCAGTCCTCCCAAACAGACCATGAGATCAATCTATGCAGGAAATAAACTCCAGACTGCATTGAGTCGGGTCACTGATCTGCGTATTTCCTATGTGAACTGTTTTCATGGAGAATTATTCCTTTCAGAAAACCATAGGCAGCAGAAATTTGTACTTGTAGAACGCTTTTGTTTAAGCAATCAATGTCCAGTGAAGAGAGTGGGAAAAAGGCTGCCCTTTGTAGGTAACTGGTTTATCCAACTGCACTGGGACAGAGCCCAGAGGAGCTGTGGCTGCCCCTGGATCCCTGGAAGTGCTCAAGGCTGGGTTGGATGGGGCTCAGAGCACCCTGGTCCAGTGGAAGGTGTCCCTGCCTATGGCAGGGGGCTGGAAGGAGATGGGGTCTAAGTTCCCTTCCAACTCAAACCATTCTGTGATTCTCTGACTCCACTGCTGTTTTCAAACTCTCACCAAGCTCTGTGCACCAGGCTGAACCCAGCTGTGCCAATCAATGCCTCTGCCATGTGTGCCTCCTTCTTTCTCTCATCACTCTGAAAAGATTTGTAGTTTTAACCTTGTCCTTGTTCGTACCAGCCTCAAAAACCATTAAAAAACTATTAGCTGTTTTCATCAGCAGCATCATTTTGGCACCACCCTGGCTGCAGCTTTGAACTCCTTTACATGAGAGACAGAGGGAGAGAGCAGCTGGGAGCACAATGTGTTCATGCCCAAGACACACAGAGAGAAGGAAGCAGAGGAATAAAACCCTCCCATTTGTAACTACATATTTGCAGTTCAGTTCCTGTGTGAGCTTTCCTTTCAGGTTTTGGCAGGAGGCTGAAGTGACCTGTTCTGCAGGTCACTGTGTCCCTCTGCCCTCCCTGTGCCACACTCCCTGTCCCTGCTGACCCTACATGTTCTTTTTTCAACTCTACACACATTAAATGGTTTGTTGGTTCAGAAACTCAAGGAACATATTCTTGCCATAAATCCTCCCCAGTCTTCACTGCCAGGGAAGAAGAGAGCCAGAGTTGCAGCCAGGACAGAGCTGCTCACAGGGCACCATGGAGCTGTGTAACAACAAGGGTGGAATCAGTGGATTTGCAGCACTGTAATTGATAATTAGGCTCTAATAACCCACAGCTGCTCACCTGGCCAATGTAACTTTTATTGTGCTGTTGCACAGAACCAACAATCTGTTGTCTTATTTTGGGGTAATCCTGTTAATGGGTATAAATAATTTACTTACAATCTGGAACCACAGTGACTGGAGTTGATTTTCCATTCTCCATCAGTGGCAGCCTTTCCTTTCCCTCCTTCAGGTAGGGACTCAGGCTTTTCAGAGATCAGAAACAGTTGTAATAAGCACTTTTGACTGCAAGTAACCTTAGTGAGACATGCTGGACTCTGCTTCAGAACTGCTTGGAGGGTTTTGAAAGGAGTGCCCAAGAAAATTATATACTTGGCCATAGTAAGAAGAAAATACAGGAGAGAAGACAGGCTGTAATAATCTTTGGTGTTGTACACATGCAGAGGAACAAAATGCAGAGGTAATTGTGATGGGAAGCAAGGGTCAAAATCTCCTTTATTTAGTATGATAGCACTGCTCTGTGTCTAACTTATGAATGTTTATGGGAGATCTCACAGCTCAGGTGTCTGATGTAATGATGGAAATGTGAATGTGGGAGCCAGTTTGGATGGCATTTCTCTTCATCCAAATAACTGAATATTATTTCAATGTACTTGTAGCAGAAGCAAATTGCTGTCTCATAGGCCCTGTGTCAAGTCTACGAATTGTTTGATTTCTGTACTGGAAACATAATTCTTCCTCATCCTAGATATGTCTGGGATGGCCTTGACAGACCCAACCCTGCTTTACTTGGCAGTGGGAAAAGGCATAAGGACATTCACCTTCTGCTTTCATACCCCAGAAAAATCTTGTAATGCCCACCACCAGAAGTATCCATACCTGCAGGGCTTGTTTTCTTTTCTTTTTGTCTGTACTCCTATCAGTGCTTTCTTTAATTGAAAACCTCAAAATCAAAGCAATTATGCTCAAACTCTCTGTGGCCTGTTTTCCCTGGGCCCACTGGGAAGGGACATGCTCACTTCAGCTCTGAGGCAGGTGAGAAGTTGGCAAGAGGTAATTTTTTATTTCCTCACGTACATAGAAACACCAGTGGAGGCCAGCATCCCATTGTGTAATACTTATCACACACACAGCAAGGGAAAGGCTGGCTTAGAATAAATCATTCACTTTAAATAAAGCAGACAAAAAAAGTATTTCTCTTTTATGTATCATGTATGAATTTGCTGGGAGATTAAAGTTATTATCCTAAGGCCACAGGGGAAGTTTGTGATAGGGATTTAATTTGCTTTGGAGACACCAGTTCAGGTGAGCAGCACACGAGTATCCAGTCTCTGCTGGATATTTACAACACCAGGAGAATCTGTGCACTATGTTTTTATCATATTTTAACGCAGTGATTATTAAAGGCAAAATACCACGTGAAAGCTCAATTTATTTCATTCACAAAAATGAGAAAAACAATGAACATTGAGTTCTGCACTTTAAGGAGTTTTCCACTATCAAAAGCCCTCGATTGTATAAAAATATTAATACAAAAACAAAGCTTGGAATAATTATTTTGGTTTTCCTGTGTCATGACTACTGTTATTAAAAGGGCCATTATTGACCCTTCTGTTATTTGATTGACCTGCTGTAGCCAATGCTGCCCATTTAAATGCACAACCCTGTCAAAGCGTTGGACACTGAAACCCTTTTGAAAGTACTCCTCTGAAAAGCATGATCCATTGTTGAAGAATTTGGCCATTAAATAATGTCCTGGCAAATCCATTTGAGATGAACAATCCCACAAAAAATGAAGCTGTGAACAAAGTGTGCTGGATAAAATATGCACAATGTCGTCAGAGATACCTAAGTTTTGACTCTAGGGCAGATTTTTAATGGTGTGAAAAATAATATATTGTGGGGTGGGGGTTTTTTTTGGTTGAATTTTCAGTTTTATCTGCTAAAAAAAAATGTATTTGCTTCCCAGCCAGAAAGTTCTTTGTTTCCTGAAAATTTGAAAATACTTGGAGCAACCAGACATTTCTACAGGTTGTTTAGAGTCCTAATGAAGAAGTGGTCTGATGAAGAAAGCTTTGATCAGCTCCATTTCTACTCCTAAACATATGGAAAGCAAAAGTATTATTCTCAGGCTCTTTGGGACTCTTCCAGTGCTCCTGAGGGCAAAACTCCCAGAAAAGCTGATGACAAATTTTTCCAGTGAAAAAGCCATTGGCTTGACTGTGTCTCATTATAATCATTGTCTCATGAGGATGGAAACAGATGAGCATTGAAACACGACTGGGGTATTTCAAAGTTCAGCACACTCAGGGAAATCTTCCCTTGGCATGTCTTTGGCAACCTTGTGGAGGCCCAGAGGGGTTTTATTGGGAACAATTAAGGCAGAATGAGAACAGGGCAGTCAGGGCAATCATCAGAAGGATTTCTTCCAGAGATTTCAGTCTGCTGTGTCAGCTGAAAAGAAATTTGTGATGTGGACAAACACGGCCATGTGGCCCACAATAAATAGTTCAAAGCCTCCCAAGAACCTACAGGGTGGGTTTGTGTGGTGTGTGAACTTGTGTAAGACTAACTCAAACCCCCAGTGGGACAACCTCAGAAATGTGAATATTGGTTTTGTTTTCCAGAATAGGCTACCAGATTCCACTGTTTGCTGGCTTCTGCATCATGTTCGTTTCAACAATCAGTAAGTGTCCACACCTTACTTGGTCTGGCCCAGGCGCAACTTTTAAATAAATGGTCCATAATAATTATCACTGGGAGTTCTTCTTGTTGATGTATGGGGACTAACTTCCAAGGAGAATTTAAGGGATCAGCTTAAACATCAGCTCCATGTGGATGGTGGTACTGATGAGATGGAACAAGTGCTCTCTTGGGAATGTCTTCATCTCTTCATCCCACCTCAGCAGGTCTCTTCCTTAGCTGAATCTTTCAGGTTTTTGTGATCTGGAGCAGTGCTCAGGCAGTTTTAAACAGACAGCCAAGGCCCTGAACAAGGAGATATCATGGGGGGTTTATCAGGAAGATCATGGGGCTGCAGTGGCTCGTGAGTGGAGCATGAGTCAACAGGATCACAGCGTTGCTAAACATCGCTGTGGGATGTGCAAACAGGAGCACAGCCTGCAAGTCAGCTGAGATAATTTGTGTGCTCTGATGGCATTGATAAGGCTTCAGCTGCTGTTTCACGTTTGGTTTTGGCCTGACATTTAAAGCTGTGGCCCAGACAGAAAGAGTACAGAGAATATCAAGGTTCTTTAGAAGCCTGTGAGGATTGGTGAAAGAACCATTTTTTGCCTCAGAAGGCAGATGTAAGATTTATTAGAGCCTATGACAAAAAAAAAGGGAAGGGGACAAACAGTTTTCCGTGAAAGAAAGAATAATGAGAAGTTTCCCAGAGGAGATATGGCTGCCCCATTCCTGGAAGTGCTCAAGGCCAGGTTGGAAAGGGCTTGGAGCAACCTGGGATAGTGGAAAGTGTCCCTGGCCATGGCAGGGGATTGAGCCAGTTGATCTTCAATGTCTCTTCTAACCCAAAATATTCTGTGATTCTGTGATCTTAAAACTATATCATCAAGGGAACTGAAGAACTAGAGAAGGTGACCTGGTCTTAGAGCCACTGACAACTCTGTGTTTTAGGAACATGTTAGATAAATTCTGGCTGGGATGTAGATAAGAGTTAGTGAGCCTAATTCATGACAGAGGAGAGAACTGTTGGTCTGCTGAAATACTTTTTTTTTTCCCTTTATTTTTCTTGATTTTTGTGTGTCCACACAGTAGGGATTTTTGTAAGATGTGGTGGAAAGCCCCAAGAGGCACAACCCCACAGGGTACGTGGGAGGAGTGCACGTGTCTCCCATATTTAATTGTGTAAAACACCTTCCTGCAGCTGTAACCTGCCCAGCAAAATGCCTCAGGTGGCCAACCTGAAAAAATAACTTTATAAACTCACTGGGGATTTAATGACACTGATGATGACATGGGCTCTACAAGCAGAGATGTGGTTGAGTTTCTGAGAAACTCCTGTTTTCCAGGGTTGTGGATGGGGAATTCAGCCAGGCTGAGTGCAGCACCCAGGGTCTCTGTCCCAAAAGGCAGGGAGGGAGTGGCTGAGGGGGCAGCCTTGGGTTAAATCTCTTGGGGAAAGGAAGAGTGGCACATCCTCTGGTGCAGTTTCTCTGCTACTGGGAGGAGAAGGAACTTGCTGAAGGTTTTGAATGGGGGGGATCTGGCTTCTCTGCTCCTTCAGCCAGCTGTGCTCCACACATCTGGCACAGGGATGGCAGCACCAGGGGAAAAACTCTCCCCACCCACTGATTATTGGAGGAAGCATTGGCGAGTGTGTGTTACACCCTGCCTTCCCCAAGTGCCTGGAGCTCCAGACTGGGCAGCTTTAAATGAAGCAGGGTGGAGAAGTGAGGCTGGGAAGAAAAGCCTTATTACTCCTCTTGTGTGCAGCTGAACCACAGCAGATGCAATCAAATCCCAAGTAATTAGTTAAAAGTGCTTGGGCTCTCGCATTCTGCGTTACCTGGAGGCTTAGACACCTGAGATCAATTCAACACTGACACATCTAAATGCAATAAGAGAAAATAACGCAGTTAGCATCGAAAGTGGCACAAGTCACTGTAAACTTGACTAAATTGTAGGAAGTTTTTGTGATGGTTTCAAGAAATCTAACTTTTTAACCTAGTTAGAGTTAACCTAATTTTAAAAATTACCTCTGTTTTTTGGGTTTTTTTTTTCCCTGCAGTGTTTGCCTTCTCTGGAAGCTATGCACTACTGTTCATTGCCAGGTCCCTTCAAGGAGTGGGTTCCTCATGCTCTTCTGTGGCAGGTAAGAGAAGAGATGATAGAGGAAAATGCAGATCACCTTCAGTCATGTTTTAAAATTGAATTTTGTCAGGACATTCAGCAATTAATACAAAAATATTCAATTGAATCAATTTCATATTTGGTTGGGTTTTTTTTCTGTCTCTTTCATATGAAGTAGCTCAAAAGCAAATGTCTTTTAAGACTTCCTTGGTATTTGGGCTGCAGTAAGGTAGACCACTAAATGAACTGCACTCTCCCTGGGATTTCTGCACCTGTGTCTTCAACATTTTAAATTCATTTTTAGCCATTTTAAAGGTCACTGGGAACTTATGTTGGTACTTATTACAGTTAGAGCAGCAGCTCTGTCTGTTACAGAAATTTCTGTTATAAAATGCTGTTTTCAAGGGCTTACCATGCTGGCTGCCACTTTGAGCTCAGCACCACATTTCCAAAAGAAGTGCCTCATTTTCAAATGAAGAAGTAAAATGGAGTGTGGCTTTTCAGCTCAAATTATTTGAGCGTTCTTGAGGCCGAGGGTGCAGAAAATATGGTTTTTTTCATGCTGAATATTTCAGTCTTGGAAAAATTTTCTGCAATGGCAGGAACTGACATGGGTTAAGATGGTAAGTCCAGCTTTCCCAAGGGAAGACAAGCCAGAATCAAAATTATTGTTCAGCTGAAACTCAGTCCCTGTGCAAGGGGGCACCTTGAGCTATGGGCTCTTAGGTGAGCACAAGACTTTCTGTTTTTTCTCAGCCAATGTGCACAAAAGAGCAGAAGAGGCCAAGGGACCATCTAGTTCACCTCTTCCTGAAGGCAGGATCAACTTAACATCTGTCATTCCTCATGCACACTTGACAGGCATGACCTCAGAAGCCTCCAGAACTGCCCTCAGCATCCAGCTCAGTGCTTAAGTACCTTTATGGTCAGGAAGGTTTTTTTTTCCCCTGATGTCTCATCTAAAGGCTCTTTCCTGCCATGTGAACTGATTTCTGCTTCCCATCCTTCAGAGAACACAAAGAACAGTTTCCTTTCTTTATCTTCCTGGCTCTCTTTCATATTGCAAGGCTGTTATCACCTCTCACATCAGTTTTATCCTCTCTGGTTTTAAACTGGAAGCCCTGCAGTTGTCTCTCACAGATGTAATCCTGACCCCTTGCTCACCCTCGTTGCCACTCCCTGCAAGGTCTCCAGGCACCCCCAGATTTCTCCCTGTGCTGCAGCAGAACCAGACCCAGCTCTGGGAAGCAGCTCTGACTCCCTACAGAGCCACCAGCAGTGAGAGTCTCATCCTGCATCTCACAGGCAAAGGAAGTTTTGGGTACCATTGCTGCCAATCATTTACCCCTCCCTATCTATGTGTAGAATTTTCTGTTACTGTCTTTGCATTGCCCCCTCCGTTGTTTTTTTTTTTTTTCCCAGAATATTTCCCCAAATCCCACATTCATTGTGAATTCCAGTGCAGTTGTCTAACAGCTCTCCAGCTGTTCATGCAAACAATTTGATGTCACCCACTCTTTTCAATAAACACGGTAATCCACACAGGACCTCTGCTCTTTTGATGCTCATGATGGATGGTATTTACTGAGTGATCAGCCATGCAATGCATTGTTTTCCTTCTCTGTGTAGCTGCAGACCTTATTTACCGAGTCCCATGTAAATCTTGATTTGAAAACAGAATTATTAATTTCTACAAGAACTCTTCTGCAGCATTTATGTCTACAGTGTCTGAGTGCTCCATAAAAAGACAAGCAAACTAGGCTTCATGCTTCCTCTTGTGAAATGAAGGTTCATGATCAAGTGCAGAAATAAGGCATGGGAAGATAAAGGTCAAAAGGATCCTTTAATTTTTTGATGCTGAACTTGAAATACTCATTTACAAAGCAATCAGCTCTGCATAGTATCTCATGCCCAGAGCACTGTCCACAATTGGAGCTAAGTGGGCACCAGACCTTTGTGCAGTCTGAGTATAAAGAAATGATGGTGAATACTTGTTAAAGCTTTGTTCCTGCTCACTGGAAAGCATTGTCTAAAAGCTCTGTGACAAAGAGATTAATAAAGAATCTAACAAATGAGGGCATCACTAAATTACCTGACTAATACTGCACAATAGAACGTGATCCTGGGGACCATGGACATTGCCAAAATATTTTTGTCTGGAATTTAATTCTATGGAAGGGACTATATGTATTTTTTTTAATATATTAAAAAATATTTGGTGATTTCTATATGTTTAGTAGGTGTGGCAAACGATGACCACAAACTGTAGCACACAGATGCCTAATTTTGTGCTGTGCTTTTTTTTTTTTTTCCCTTTCTTTGTCTCCCTTTTTTTTTTAACCGTAGGGATGGGTTTGCTTGCCACTGTTTATACGGATGACGAAGAGAGAGGCAACGCCATGGGAATTGCACTTGGAGGCCTGGCTATGGGAGTGTTAGGTCAGTGAGCTGGAGGCTCTGCTGGCAAAATAAACCATCCCCCAGCCATCCCAAAGGGTGTTCCTGGGACCCCTGAGAGCAGCAGAAGGGTCTCATTGGGTGTAGTTGGTGTTGTGCAGTCTCCAGAGTGGATTCATGGTGCCTGTGGAGAGCAGCTGTCCCACAGCACACATTCCCTGTGCAGATACACGTGTAAAGCCC
Source organism: Brachypodius melanocephalos (assembly GCA_013398615.1). Lineage (NCBI taxonomy): Eukaryota > Metazoa > Chordata > Aves > Passeriformes > Pycnonotidae > Brachypodius > Brachypodius melanocephalos. The sequence continues at coordinate 7,667,965 of VZSR01000514.1, forward strand.
AGCCTCTGAGATGTTTGGGGTTTGTTTACACTGCAGAGTGTTTTGGGGAATGAAGGACATGGTTATTGCCATGATCAATAATCTTTGTGGGGATTTTCAAGCTGGAGTTTTGGTCTCTGTGTGCCAGTGGCAGCATGCCTGAACGCTTGCAGGGGGTTTGTTCAGAGTCAGAGTCTTCCCAAATGTGTCCTTTCCTTTCCTTGGCAGTGGGCCCCCCTTTTGGGAGTGTCATGTACGAGTTTGTGGGGAAGAGTTCTCCTTTCCTGGTGCTGGCAGCCCTGGCTCTGTTCGATGGAGGTCAGTATCCCTGAGTCAGCATCACCCCCTCAGTGATGTCCCTGTCCTGTTCCTGCCATCCATCCCTTCCTGGAGGAGGGTTACAGCGTTGGTTTCTTTTCACAGCTGTTCAGTTACTTGTTCTGCAGCCCTCCAGAACACAGGCAGAAGTGAGTATTCAGGTAAAGCACTGCAGGAATGGGTGTCACTTTGCCTTCCCTAACCCCAAGCTTTTGTTTCACAGAGTCAGAAGGGGACACCTTTACTGACCCTTTTGAAGGACCCCTATATCATTATTGCAGCAGGTACCAGACCTCTTTTTTCCTTCTTTAAACCAGCCATTGATGTAATTCCTGGCCTCTTGGCATGCCTGGGGCTGAGCTGCTTTAACAGTGTTGTCATTTGCTGCTTTATTTTACATAAAGATCTAAGAACGTGTTGGTAATACAGGATGAATGTACCAGTAGAAGCACAATAGGCAGAAAATTCGAAATAAATGTGTCTTTCCAGCTGAGAGGCCACTAATGACTTGCAGGTGCCTGCTGAGGCAGTGAGGTGTGGCCAGGAAACTTCCTGGGAGGTGAGGCAAGTGATTTGGGGCAAAGGCTTTCAGAGTGAGGGATTGCCAGCACATCACAGGCAGGCACAGGGATAACACTGAACTTTGTTTCTGTTTGGAGAGGGAATGAGCTTGGTCTCCTGAGCGTGAATTGTGCTTCAGAAAAGGTCTGGGTGGAATGGTAAATGGTGTTTGGTATCGTGTGTATTGTTTTTCTAATGAGCCTTTCTGTCTCAAGAGAAGTTTGCCTTTTTGCATTGCACGTTGTTGAGTGTTTATTCTGAAGTCTGTAATTAAGCCTGGCTCTTTCTAATGTTGATCAGATACCTGGAAACAGATAATTACTTTCAGGGTTCTGTTTCTTCATCCCAACTTGTTTGTCCAATAGAGCAGCTCTTCCAGGCCTTTCTGGAAGTTTCCTGTTTCTTGCTGATCTCAGGGAGTTATCATAACCTTAACTCGGTGACTTGAGTTACACGAACCCTTTTGCTGGAGAAGTTCTCGGAGCATGAAAAAACCACCGAACAAAAGATTTGAGGGAAAAGTGTGGCACAGACAGTACTTGTCATAAGAGATCATGTTTGTCATTCAGCTGATTCAGTAAGTTCTCTTACAGCAGTTAAAGCATAGAAATGATGAGGAAGTCCCTCCCGTGGATTATCAATGGGATTAAGAGGAGCACCTGGGGTCTCTGCCTCCCAGGACAGAGGCTGCCCAGTGCTTTGACAGTACAGATGATGCTGCTGTTCTCCAACCTCAGCCTCCTCTTGCTTTATTTCCCTTGCAGCCCAAGTTTGGTTTTGTCAGAGCTGAATGCCCAATGCCCTGGTTTGTGTCAGAGGTGATGCTTCACAGTCTGTGCCACCAGCACCCACTGACCAGGCAGAAGAAATGTCACTGACGTGTTTTACTCCTGTTGCTGGGAGCTCAGGGAGTGAAACCAGTGACATTGCTGAAGGCAAACCTCACTGACAGGGATGACAGGAAAATCAGTGCTACTGCTACTGCATGGACAGACGAGTTAGCCTGGTCAGATTCAAAAACCAGAGCTGAGGCAGAGATCATCAGGAGCACACAGGCCCCTGAGAAGGTGTGGGACAGCTTTTCACTGGGTTCCTGCTCCTCCACAAGAAAATGCCAGGGCTCTCTGTGGCTCTCTGCCAGAAGCTGAGGGGGCTCCTGGCTGCAGGGATGGGATTCAGCTGGAAGGCAGCAATTTCACACCTTCTGGCCAACACAGGGCATTCAATCTGATTCAAGGAAGAAAAGAAAAGATGTAGGATCCGTGCCCTTGACACATGGCACTTTAAAGAAAAGTCAGCTCCATGCAAGACTGAGGCAAAAAATAATTTAATTTCTTTTGGGGATGCTTTGCTGAGGTAGCAGGCTCTTGGACTTTGCCCTGAGATTGCAGAGTACCAGCTCAGGCTCTCACTTTTCTCTTGGGGCACCTTCTACAGATCTGAAGTGCCTTTATCATCACATCCCTGAGTACTTGGGTGAGCTCTGGTGATGCTTCTTGGCCTAAGGAGAAGCAAGTGCCACATCATGTACAGGCACACCTGTTTCTCCTTCCTTTGTGTGGTTTGTTCAGAACAGAATAAACCCTTTGCTATTTAAGCTCAGTTAGAATGGTCCTGCTTCCTTCCTGAAATGGTTTTTTTCCAGCATCAAGGGAGCTGTTTGAGCATGGCTGATTTTGGCTTGGAAGAGCTCCAAGGTTTTTAACTGGGGCTCCTTACAGGCACTCCCTGGGAGCTTGCACCCAAGTGGAAAGGTTGGCTTTTGTCTTTAGGGCAGAGCAGTGCTGAACTGTTGCTCCTTGCCTGGGGAAGGGAGTGAGCCAGCTAAGCCAGCAAGTTCATTTTAGGAATTGTGGATACACAGTCTAATATATTCTGACAGGTTTGAGCAAAGAGTGACATCAGTGCTCATTTGGGTTTGAACCTTATGATGAGGAGCTCCTTCTGAGAGAAATGATATTTCTCTGACTGCTGAGAAATTCAGCTTTTTATTTTAAAAAAAGAGTGAAATTTGACTGAAAGAGTCCAGAATATTTTCCTGAAGTTCAGAGATTGTAAATACTGGGGAGAAAGATGGGAACACAAGTTTGAGGTTGTCACTTCCAGCAGTGATTCCCGAAAGCCATTTTGTAAGGGATTAGCAGAGGGGACATGTTCTGTTGCCCTGCATTAAGCTTTGAGTGCCCGAGGGGCTTTTGTGTGAGTGTGAAAGGCGTCTTGAACCCAAAGAAATACCATGGGGGTTCATAATCCCTCCACTAAAGCTGCAGTGCACCACTGAGGAGAGAGGAACATGACAGGAACCCACTGGAGCTGCAGGCAGTGGTGTAGGACAGAGCTGGGCTGGCAGGCAGGACTGAATCAGCACTTCCACCACTTGTTATCATTTGTGTCTGGGTTATTAAAGGTCCAGGAATTCAAAAGAGAATCATAAGAGTTTGAAATTCACAGGGCTGTGCAAGCTCGAAGCCAAGGCTGTGTTTGCTGCACAGGCTTGGCTGACTGCTGGCTGTAGGATCTCAAGAGAAAATTCCCATTGGTGGGGAACAGACACCCCTGTGGCTGTATCTTGGTATTTTTAGGATCAAGACCTCCACATCCTGTCATGTGATGTAGGCATGAGCTCTCAGATGACAGAGGCACAGGGTCAGAGCCTGAGCCTCTTACACAACAGGGCTCTGGAACTGCCCCAGGAGAGCAGGTAAAGACCAAGTGGTTGTGGTTTTAGCTAATCATTTGTACAACAGACCTCGTGAACTTTCCAAATGTCATCAAGCTCACTGCAAACTTTCGCATTATGAAACAGCTTAACCTTTATTGTAGAATTTCTGGGAGAATAGAAACATATGAAAAGTTAAGTGTTCAGTGATTTTACACTGTGTTCTATTTAATGTTAATCGCCATCTGACACATGACAAATAGGGCTGTAAAAAATGAAATATTTTATGTAAAAACACCATTCCTTGCATGGTGTTCTGTTTATAGTCAAAAGAAATCATTACTACTGTTTTCTCCCTCCTTTCTTTAAGGATCAATCTGTTTTGCAAACATGGCTATTGCTATGCTTGAACCAGCTTTACCCATCTGGATGATGGAGACCATGTGCTCAAAGAAATGGCAGCTTGGTAAAGTACAGTATATTGTTTGCATCTCTGTATTTTTTTCCATTGAATGTCTGATTTCTGGTCTTGTTAAAGATTATTTGCTTCATGGGGGAGTATTTATTTTTTTTAATAATCTGTGAAGTGTCAGTGTTAAACCTGCACAGTTACAAACACTGCTAGGTAAGAAAAACACAGCGGGGTGATGTTACTGCAATAGAGGCTCCTGTAACGGGCTACACTCACATTTCAAGGAAAAATAGTTGCAGGCAGCCTCAGGACTAGGGTTGATCCAGCTCCATTGGGAATGCCAGCACTGTTTTGGCAGTGAGTGTTGGCCATGGCAGGTGCAAGATGCCTGCTGAGCTCCAGAGCCAGCAAAACCTTTAGTTTGGTTTGTTCCCTGCAGGGAACCCCTGCTCAGCTCCTGGTTTGGATTGCCCTGAGCAGGCAGGCAGGGATCTGCAGCAGGGGCTCTGTGCTTGGTGCAGAGCAGGTCTGTGGCAGCACACCCTCCTGCCACTGCTCCTGGTGACGTGTGGAAGGATGCCCTTCTGCTCAAAATGTGGCCACAAGGAACACTTTCCCTTGGAATTGAGATATTTGGCATCCTTTAGTGGTTACTTAATCATCCCTTTCAACAGAAAGCAATGGGGAGCCCCACCTTGGACCTTGTTATGGCTTTGAGCAGGGACACAAACTTGGGAAACCAAGTCCATAGGAAACATGGAACATGCCCCATGGATCCATTTGCACTCCAGAGTAAAGCTGGGGCAGGTGCTTTCTCTTTGAGGTGAACAAGAGCAGGGAAAAACCCACCAGAGAGTGGATTAAATCCTAGTGAGTGACAAACCCTGTGTGAGTTGTTGATGTGAGTTAAGTGGGGGATGCCCAGCCTTCATCTATCTCTGATTAATTCAATGATGTGTTCATGAGGGTATTTTTTAATATCAGTGTATAGTTTGAAAGAAAAAGAAAAATCCTTCATGAAAATGATGTTCAGATGATCTCCCTGCTCTGTGTTAGGGTAGGTGTCCCTACACCCTATAGAAAGCACAAACCTTAGTTCTAATTGATGTAATTGAGATTTAGAGTGGCCACAGTTCTTAATGTACTGCTGAACCTGGCAAGAACTTCTAGCCTGTAATACAGCAGAATGAACAGCAAACTTAGGTATTTTGAACCTCAAAAAGGAAAAATAAACATTGCCTATTTACCCCCCTCACCAGTTTTATATTACTGGTGCAATAGAAATGAGATTAAAAATCTCTTCATTGAACAGAGGTTACTAAAAGGCAAATACCCATTTTAAATTAAGACTAATTTAACCTCTTAATGATACAAGTAATTGAGTCAATTTCACTTTTTCTGATTTGGCAGCATTAATTAAAAATTTTAAGCCTCTTAAACTGTAAATTGAACTGCAGGGTTTTAAGCAAGTTATTATCTTACGCAATTGGAAATCCAGCTGTTTGAAATATGATCTGAGGAAGGTAGAAAGAACCTTGATTTGACCAATAAATATTACTGTGCATAAAGCTTATTATTTTTCTATTTTTCTATTATTTTTCTATTTTTCCTATTATTTTTCTATTTTCTATTATTTTTCTATTTTTCTATTTTCTATTATTTTTCTATTCTCTACTAAATTTTCTATTTAGAAAATTATGATCCTGCCTCAGTATACCACTGCTCACAGGCCAACCTGTGCAAGTCTTATTTCACAAGCCTTTGCAGTATTATTTCTCTTTTACAGCTGTCAAGGTCTGCTCTGTGTGACCATTTGTTATAACCAGACAGCTCCAAGCACTACTGAAGTAGCTGTGGTTACACAGGCTGAAATTAAATCTTTCCCCAGCACCAGCACTGTAACCCACAAGGTTTTTAATCACAGGATATTGCTGTGCTAAAAATTACTCCTTGATTTTTTTTTTTCTTATGAATATATCAGAGAGATGGGAAGGAAGATGGATAGGCAGGAAATGAGAAAAGCTGTGTCGCCCTGGTGAAAGATGAGGAGCACACACACGTGAAGGCAGTGGTTGGATTGTCTACCTGACACCATGGCTGCTTTCTAAATCTCTGGCTGGGTCCTGCCCTGGGACTTCTGTGTCAGGAGAGGATGAATCCTCCAGTACTGTAAAAGCTGGCTTTTAAAGCAGAGATGTCACCAGACAACAGCATTTACTCCAGACACAGCCACTGCTGTGGCAACCTCAGGGATAGAAAAAACATTGCTGGTGCCAGTAATGTGCTTTTCCAAGTGGAGGTGGGAAATGGGAGAGACAGAATTTACTCAGGTGTCCTCATCTGCAAGCTATCACAGTTCTTGTTAATTTTATTTTATTTAAACCAATAGGTGATTTTTTTTTAAATTAAAAATATGTTGGCTAAATCATTTCAATACAGTTTTTAAAGGCTTTTCACTTTCACATGATTGATCTGCTTGACCAAGGGCCATGTCACAGCACAGACTTGCCTGTAACAGGAAGCTTCATGTCACTCCCAGGCTCAGAGGGGGATTGTCACTTGCAAAGGCACAGCAGCCCTGCTGTCCCCTGCTGCAGGGGGATTTAACCCACCCTGGGCTGGCTGCATGTGCTGAGCATGTGCTCCATGAGCCCTGCACCTGCAGATTTCCCTCCTCCACCCATCCCAAAGCTTACTGCTGTCAGACAGAAACCTTTTGCTCTCTGTTGCTCTGTCCCCTCTCCCAGACCAGCTCTTGTGTTTAATGCTGAAAAACTCTTTTCAAAGGCATCACGCTGCTCCTGCATTTCACAGATGATGTCTTTAGATTACACAGGAAAGCTGCAACAAACCGGATATTTGATTCTTCGGGCTCTATTAGATGTGCCCAGACCAAAATTGCAGTGTCTGGGATTTATTAGTTTCTTGTAACACCTCACTAAATTCCTTGCTGATAAAGCATCTCATTCATATTTTTCAGGCGTTGCTTTTCTTCCAGCCAGCATCTCTTATCTCATTGGGACCAATCTTTTTGGGATACTTGCGCACAAAATTGGAAGGTATGCTTAAATTAAAACCACTAATCATCTCCCAGTCTCCTCATGTACCATTTCCAGTGTTTCCCAGGGTCATTTATTGATAGTGGAAATTATTAAGGCTTGTTCTATGTGAGCAAAATCACTTTTTAAAAAAAAAATGTTGCTACATTTTCTGTTTAACTCAGAGCTTCAGACATGGCTTTGAAACATTCAGGATCAGCTCCAATGTCTCATTATCACCCACCTCTGAGTAATGTTTCTTCTTTGATAGGTGGCTTTGTGCTTTGCTGGGGATGCTAATCGTGGGAATAAGTATTTTATGTGTAAGTAGACAATCTTGCATCTTTTAAATCGTGTTTGTGTGCTCATCTTCAAAATATCTGCCTTTCCCATCAGGGTTTTGTGACACCTTATTAAACAATGCATGATTAATAGGTTCCAGATCAGAGTTTTGAGTGCTTTCCAATTTCAGTGCTTCAATTATTTTTAGAAATGATGACTCTGAGAGGAGCGTGCTCCTCTGTTGAGCTGTCACTCAGCAGTTTGTAATAGTAAGTGTGTCAGTGGTTTAATGGCACAGTTGTCTGAAATGACAGCTCAGAACAAGGATCAAACTCTCAGATCTGTACAAAAAGGGCCATAACTCGGAGAATTTACCTCAGAAAAACAAACTAACCTCATTAGCATGTGCAGCGTGCTGTGATTAACTGCCTGAAATTTCCTTCGTAGGTACCATTTGCTAAAAACATTTATGGGCTCATAGCACCAACTTTTGGAGTTGGATTTGCCATAGGTAAGAAAATTTGCAATGAGTTCTTGCAATCTGTCGTTTCTGTGAAAATGATTTGCTATGAAATGACACAGAAAATCAGTTTTGTTGCCATCCTGATCTAATGGTGGTGAAGTTGTGGTTTAAATTGGCAGGCAGAGCAAGGATTAAGGAACAGTGCTTAGGGAGTTTGATCCAGGCTGCTTTAGACCCCCAAGCCTGTCCAGAATTGCTCCATTGACCCAAACAGATCTTTCAGCCTGTCCATGCATGTAAGGGTTGTTTTCAGAAATGAAGCCATGCCCCAAACCCACAGTCTTTCCTATAGTGGAAAAGGATTTATAGAGACATTTCCACAGGAAAAAAAAAAAAAAAAAAAAAAAAAAAAAAAAAAAAAAAAAAAAAAAAAAAGGTGGGGAGAGGGGGTTAAATTTTTTGTACATAAAGAGGAATTCCCAAGCTTTCCTTCCTCTGGGCCATGCAGGCAGGCTGCACTGGGGACCCTGCCTGGTCCTGCCTTGCTTTTCAGTGCTTGGCTGCTCAGCACATGTTCTGGAGCATCTTCACACCAGGGATGTGTAGTGAGGAAAGAGGCTACAGGCACAAATTCAGATGCCAGGGATCTCAGCAGTTTTGTGAGCTGTCTGTGCTGTTACTTGCCAGAAAGGAGGGTGTGTATCAAAAGACATGATAGAAACACTGTAAATAATTTTGATTGACTGGGGGCTAATGCTGTCTTTTAGGCCTTCAGTCAGGGTAAGTTCACACCAGATAACTTTTCCCTAATTACTTAGGGGGACAGGTAATGAGCTTTGCACAGACAGCTGGTGGGAAGCGTGGATACAGCCTAAGGTCACATCCCTCCTGTCCTCTGGCAGGTGCCACCTGTACACATGTTTACACATCCACACGTGACCCCAGATTGCAAAGACCACAAAAAGCAAAGCTAATACAGACTATTTTTAAACAAATCTTTTGCTTATTTGTGAGCAAGCATCCTTTTAGCTGCTTCTGCATCCCTTCTCAGCCCAAGAGTTCACCAAGGCGTTCAAAGCAGGGGAGGAGAAAGGCAGGAGCCTTTTGCTGACCCGTGTTTTGCAGGGATGGTGGACTCCTCCATGATGCCAATCATGGGATACCTGGTGGATCTGCGCCACGTCTCAGTCTATGGCAGTGTGTATGCAATAGCCGACATTGCCTTCTGCATGGGCTTTGCTATAGGTAAGTCCAGCCTTTCCCTGCCTGGGAAGCACAGTTCAGAAAAGGGGAATCTGCTTCAGTGCCAGCTGTAAATCTCAGTGGTACTGGCAGATTTTATGAGGAGAGGTTCTGATTTTCTGCAAGAAATCAAAGCAGGGGAATTGTGCTTGGCATCTGTTCCCCTCCCCTGCAGCAGTGTTGTGCTCTCTTCATCAGCTGTGAGAGGCTTGGAGGTGTCTCAAGGCACTGAGCACAGATGGGATATGCCAGGAAAGAGGCCTTGGAACATTTAAAACTAGATGTTTAACACCACAGCTGTGTACCAAGGGTCTGTGACGGGAATAACTCCCCACTGACCCCCTGCCTCCTTGAGAGCATGACACAGATGCCCGTAGGAACATCTCTAATCTCCTCAAGGAATGTGGGGTATGGAGCCAGGAAAGTTTTATAATTACAAACATGTCTTTACATTCCCCAAATCCATTTGTAAGGGTGGGGGGGTTCTGTACAAAATTACCACTGTTTAAAGTGACTGCTGCAAATTTCATGTCTGAGCAATCTCCAGAAAAGTGTTTTTATCTCTACAAGGTCCCTCTGCTGGTGGTGCCATTGCCAAGGCCATTGGATTCCCATGGCTCATGACGATTATAGGAATTGTGGATATCCTCTTTGCTCCCCTGTGTTTTTTCCTTCGAAGTCCACCTGCCAAAGAGGAGAAAATGGTAAGTGTAACTTTTTTTTGGTTTTGTTTGTGTGTGTGTCTGTGTGTTTTGGGTTTTTTCAGTGAAACAATGATAAATTAAATTTGCATCTTTGCCTCTAACTTCCTCAAAACGGGACCAGCACAGGCAGGCATTAACTTTGGAATGAACTTCCCCTTCTTTTTATATCCAAGATGTATAATTTGTATCCAAGATGTATAACAACCCTTTATTAGATGTTACAAAGTCACAAATTTGATTTTTTATGAAGCAGGGTCCTGCAGACATTCCTCTGCAACAGCATATGCTATTGTGGAGTCAGTGTAGAATTCATTTTTCTTTTCCTTGAAGAGCCAGAACTCTACTGGCCAATTGACCAAATTATTCCTTGGTGTGCCTCAACCTGTTTTTTTTCCCATGGTCCTCTACAGTATATTTGGAATCATCTTTTTTCCTCCTCCTTCCTTCATACAGTTCACCTATCCCTACAAACTAGTGGCTTTTTTTTTTTAATATATAATTTTGCCAAAGACCTAATGCTCTAGAGCACCCAGTGCTCCCCAGCCACTGTAGGGTGTGTAAGAACAGTGTCACTCTCTGTAGGTTTAGCCCACCCAGCACCCACCCTTGCTCTTCCTGAAAAAGGCTGACCCGGACCCAAAATGCAGTTGCTGGTTGTTTATTTGGGTGAAATTAATTTTGCATGGTCATGGTATTATTCTGCAGTGGCACATCTCTGCTGCTTGTGCTGCTCCCTTTGCAGTGGCAGAAAGTGGAAATTGAATCTTGCTGAAATAATGGTGTGTGTGAGGCCAGAGACCTTCTGTTTCGCTTGTATTTGGACTGCAGAATCCCACAGATCCCAGTTAATCCCTTGTCATGACCTTTTCTGGCTGCACTGGTTTCATTTGTTTTGGTTTTCTTACATTAAATAAGGCTGAGGAACAGAAAGAAAAAAAAGAATCAGCTGCTGTTTCCTGGCAATATAAAATTTATCACGTACCACGAAGGTCCCTGGCAGTTTGATTTGTAACACCACAACCCCTGAAGGGACAGGACCTCCCCCCATGGCTCCAACACCCTCCAGCATCTGCCACCTCTAATATTCCTTTAAATGCAAAATAGTTCCTGTTCCCAAAGTGGCTCATGGCCTTCAAATGATGCAGCAATTCCTTCAGGTTGGAGGAGAGTCAAAAGCAGGGTCCCAAAATTGTGGTCTTTGCATAATTATAACCCCCAAACTTAATTACACTCAGCATGAAGAACACTACACAGCTGCTCCAAAACTCCTGGGGAAATTTCAAGCCAGAGAATTCAGAATTCAGTATTTTATCTGGCCCTTACCATGATTACCTCTTCTAGCTTGCCATGGGTGTCAAGGCACAATATTGGGACCACCATCCTCAGTTTTGCTGTTCTGGATGTCCATGGAAAAAGGGGACAAAAGCAGCAAAAGAGAATTGGCCTGTAGCAGCAGGACTCCTCTTGACTATTCATCCAGGTTTTAATAGATGGAAATTAATTATGGGAGGGTACTGCTATCTGGAGAGCAGATAGATCTCTTTCAATAATACCTGGGCTGAAATACTGGAAATAGAAATTTTCTAGAGCTGTCTTTAGCACCAAACTCCCCACTCCCACAGACCTGTGGACTCAATTTACCCTAATTGCAATCAGTTTGGGCTCTGCCTCGAGGGAGGAGAGGTGAATCCCTGAGTGGTGCATGCAACATGCTGGCTGTGTGCTGGATCAGCCCCAGCCTCAGCTGGATGCTGAGCAGAAATACTCACACTCTGTTCTCTTCCAGGCAATACTCATGGATCACAACTGTCCTGTGAAAACAAAAATGTACACCCAGAACAACATCCAATCCTACCCCATAGGCGAAGAAGAGGAGGAATATGAAAGTGATGAATAACAGAAAAGCCATATCTCATATTTAGGTGTACAAAAATGCTGTGGTTCATGTGAAACATCTCATCCAGAAATAGGTTTTAGTTGTACTGTACATTTAATAGTGAAATGGTCAGAAAAACCAAAGGTATATTATTTATTGCCCGTGACTATACAGCAGACTGCAAACCGCCTTAAAGGGGGGAAAGAGCTTTTATAGACCATTTGTATAGTGTTACTCTGTGTATTTAATTTTATTGAATATTACTCTATTTTTTATTAAATGTGTAGTATAAATCTGTACAAAATGTGAATTTTAACTATTTGGTTTTTAAAGTCACCTCCTTGACAGTATTTCATATTTCATTTGGAGTCATTTGTTACTGTCAAACTTGAGTCTTTCTTATATAATTGGGAATTTTAAAAAGCAACTGCCAAAGAAAACCTATCAAATTTGCATCCTTTTAAGTGACACCCTTGTAAGTGCATTAAGAGGAGCTGGAGTTCAGAGTGTGGACAGCACTATCAACTTCAGGTCGTAATAATATGTTTAAAAACTAAATAAGAGGCACAACTTCTCTGCCAATTTAAATAGTGAGTTCTCCTTGAACCACCAATGTTGAGGAAAATGTTGTTAAACAGCTGAGTCTATTGCTATTATTGGTATTTAACAAAGTTTTAATCAAGCAGTTTTGCAATATGAAGCCCCCCCCAAACACACACCACCAGGTAAACGAGTCGGTATGAACATGCATGGTTCCTTTCCCTTAGCAGGGAATGTCACAGCATGAGGACACCTTTTATATTTCTATCCTTTGGATCTTTTAATACATTGCAACTTTATTTTGGTTGCATCTTCAGTGTCTGGATAGGCAAAGCTGCAGTATTACAGTATTTAGTCTTAGCATGTACTGAAAGTGAGCTGCTAACTGGAGCAGTTCAAACTACTCTTTTACATGCCTTTACATATACATCTAAAAATTCAATGTATTTATTTTTTAAAATGAGTTCAAATATTATCTTTGCTTTAAAAATTGGAAAAAACAGCCAGTTGCTTGCCAATCTCTCTGAATATTTGGGGACACAGTCCAATACAGGTGAACTATTGTATTAAGCAGTCCCTGTCTGCACTTAGAAGCATTTTAAAAACAATCCCAATGTCCTTCTCAACCATGGTGTATCATTTCATTTGTAAAATGAAAATCTTGATGTGCCTTCTCTCATGTAATTGCAGATGTTTTATGTACTACAGCATAGATACTATGTTTACATATAGTTTTGTAAAGCATATATACTATGGTCAAAAACCATGAAAAATATAGTGGATCAAACTTCAAGTATTGCTCTGTCAATAATTATGCATTCAGAACGCATCAAAATAAAGTTATCTGACAGAAGTTCATGATCTATTGTAATAAAGTGAAAAAAAGAATTAAAAAAGAACAACCCCCACCATGATTTGGTTTATGCAGTGTGCTTTACCAGTGTGGGGAATGGTGTCAGGTGTCTCAGCTGCTGGGAAAGCATTTCTCAGAGCTCCTTCAGAAATCAAAATTCTGTTGTATAATGAAGTCTTCATTGTCACCAAGCAGTAATTGTGCAGACCAGTGACTATTTACATTAGGCTCAGATTTTACTGTGATCTGCACACTTGAAACTTTGCTCCAAGAGATGTTACTCCTCTTAACTTCACCGAAGTCCTTTGGTCAACTTCAAGTTGTGAATCTGATCAAATCTGAGACTGAAATACCAATGCACAAATTCTGAATTATTACAGGACATGTTTCTTGCTAGCTGATCAACCAGTGTATTTCTTGCATTCACAAGTTTATAATTCAAACATAGCAACCCACTTTTTTTTTTTTAAAAGCACAGAAAGGCTTTCTTCATGGCTTGGTTTTGTATTTTTTTGAGCACATCAAAACTAATGAGGAGCTTGCATTAATCTGCAACCTGAGTATGAGGAGGAGACCCAAGGAGAGATTAATGGATCACATCCCCTTCTGCAGCTGGAGACAGGTTTCTGCTGGGCTTAGGGAGCAGCACGTTCCCATGATTTGCTGAGCAGATCAATGCAGTGCACTGCATTGCTCTTGTTCCGCTTGAAGATTAATTAAAATCCACATGGACACTCATGTTTGGAACCTCTGTGCCACCTTTCTCCCACTCCCAAATAAAAACTTAGCAGTTGTTTTGGATTTTTTGAGTAATGAGTAAGCAAACCTTTTTTGGTGACAGTCAGAAATAAATTTTACTCAAAAAATACACAAAAGTCCCCCTTCTGTCCTGGACAAATGTGGATTTTTGTATATTTTTGTCAATTCAATGGTGATAAAGACACTTTATTCATTTGCTCCCACTACTTATTCCTCCTCTGCAGCTGTAAACTTACACAGATGCTTTATTTCAAATTTCTCAGCCCAATTAATCCAGTTATCAGTAGTTTTATATAATGCGAAATGTGTTTTCCCCCAAAGATCCTTCCTTTAAGTGGTGGCTGTAGATGATAAGCTACTGCAATAAAAGGGTTTAAAAAACATTGACGCAATGCAAGAAAGTTGATAATTTAGCAAAACTATTTTATTAAAGCTTATTCTCATGATAAAATAATAGCCAACAAAATCATATTAGGCAGATCTTCTGCAAATGTGTGTAGCTGCCACCTATTCAGATATCATTAAGTCAAGATATTCTTGTTTTCTGTGGTATTCTTTATTTTCAGCTATTTACAGTCAAGCATGAAGCAAAGATTACATCAGGAATGTAGTCATTACAATTTCCCCCTCGAGATTCACTGCTTATTGTAAATAATGCCAGATAGGAATTCGTGTTTTCCTTCTTATCACTAAAATACAACTCTTTTGCCCTTTTTCCATTCGGTATATTTAAAAATATTGCACTACATTTAATTTACCTCTTACAATCATCATCATCATTAGCAACACTATGCGAGGAAAACGATATCCAGCTTTTCTTACCCACTGTGTTACACGAGTCAATTTAAAACCATGAATGTGTTTTTGAAATCAGTATTTGCATTGTTTTCACAGCTCCTTCATGTGCACCAGGGCTTAAATGAAGCACTTGGATATATTTGAAAACCTCTGTAGTAGTCTGTAAGAGCAAACACTGATGGGATTGAATGCAGATCACCACCAATGGTAAGCCGCTGAGAAAATGGAGTGGGGAAGTCTTAATATGCATCTCAAGCAAGTATAGGTTAAATAACTTTTAGACAAGGAGGGAAGCTAATTTTGTGCGATTATTTGCTGAAGCTTAATTTCAGAAGTGTGTCACATGCCTGTTTTAGCATGGATAGTGTTTTCCATACATCAGCTAAGTAGTATCAACTGCCCAGAACTCACAAAAAAGTGCAAGTAGTTGCAGGACTGGCAGTAACCATTTTGTTTAGAAGCACAAGCACGCTGTTCCATGGTAAAAACCTCTGCTTCTTAATTTTGCCCATCACAAACTAAACCAAGAAGCAAAGTTAAAGGAGAGGTACATTATAGATTACCTCAAAATTAAAGGAGTTATTTTTACCATCTCAAACTCCACTCCCACAAAGGCATTTTTTTCCTACTACCAGCAATACCAGTGATAATGATATGAGTACCTAGCACAGTACCTAAAATAAAGATGATATTTTACACAAAATTTCTATACACAGAAGATGAAACAAGGACATGTCTACAGGAAATAAATAAGAACAATGGCCTCAGCCATCACCAGACTTAGGTGATGCTAAGATCCACAGTTTAAACATAGCACAAGACCAGACAGTTCTTTTCAAAAGCAGCTGGCTGAATTTCTTCCTCATCTCTACTGGACTCACAAATTGACTCAAATAAAACATGTTATATACACTATAGGACATTTTGCTGACAAAGGTGATCCTTCTGCTCAGACTCTGTCTTCTGTCTGAGAAGCTGAATGCAACTTACCACTCTATGATTACTCAAAAGTGTTGAGACAACATTAGTTACTTCGTATTTTGCACCTTAAGCTTTCCAAAATGATAGTCTGCAGCAAAATATTAATTTCTTTATATTACTTACACCATCATTACATGCTTTTTCACAGAAGGCAATGAAACCTCCAACTCTTGTGAAGAACAACCTTCCTCTACCAGGCTATCAGATAATACAACATCAAAAACATATGATTTTATTCTGGAAGGCAACGATCCTCTTACCTTGAAAATATTCCCAATTAAATTATTATGAGATATCAGTCTATACTTCAATATCTAACAATAGTCCGAAGTTCTAAGGAGGATTTTTTTTTAGCATAGCATTACTATATCTCGTGTTAAATAAAAACTACAAAAAGTTCTTGTATTTAACAAAAAAAAAACATGGAAAACAAGTGATATGCAATGGTAACTTCGGTAAGTATTAATAACAAACAGAATGAAAGACCTTCTGTTTGCTTTCATGATATGTTTGGCAAAAAATACACTACTACCTAGAAGACATACAATAAAACTGTGATCAACACTTAAAAGCCTGGCCCCTCAGTGACTTCTGTGTCAGTCATCAGCTTAGGCATGCAACAAGCTTATAATGTTCTCATCATACAATGGAAACTGAACATTTTGAAAACCCTGCCTGTTTCCCATTGAAAACACTAGCTAAAAAAAAAAATACAGAGAAGGGAAGTGGGGGCAAGTAACACATTAAGGAAACCACACACATTGATGTGAAATGGTAAGGTTACATAATTAGAAAAAAATAAAAATAAGTTACTAAAAATAAATTTCCAATATAAACCCCAAAGTGTAGTTTTAACCAGCTAGTTTAACAAAATGATGGTGCTGTAGCTGGAGAACCACTATGAGCAATTAACTGTGGAGAAGCAGGACACGCACATTATACCAGTGTTTTAATTTAATTTGTGTGTGTTTGGAGTTAAGTGCAAAGTATTCTTTTAGTCCATTCCTTCAAAGACTAAATATGTAAATATCAGTCTACTGATTGAGGTGGATCAACTGGTTCTTCTTCTGATATGATGTTCAATGTTGGAGCCTCTGTCAGACTGGCATCTTCGCTATCCACTTCTTCTGCTATACTGGATTCCTCGAAATCTTTAGTCACTTTTTTGGATTGCCTCTCAAAGAACATGTTCTCCAGGGACTCTATATCCTCAATGCCTGCCCTGTAGTGGATCATCAGCAGAGTGAGGGCTTGCAGTCTCTCACCTGACTTAGCCAGTGCAGCAGCAATCAGGGCTTTCTTCCTTGCGTCGGTTGTCTCCTTTTCTTCTTTAACAAGTGAATTATTGTTTTCCAGCTCTTGGTCTATTTCGTTCTGCAGCTTATCCAGCATAAACTCCAACTTCTGGAAACGCTCCTCTGTGGGTAAACTTCTGTAGAGATCACGGCCAATTTCTTTAACAGCAATGAAGACGCTGTCATCGAGGCCACCCTCCTTGCGGACCAGCT
The DNA here is from genome assembly GCA_013398615.1 of Brachypodius melanocephalos. Classification (NCBI taxonomy): domain Eukaryota; kingdom Metazoa; phylum Chordata; class Aves; order Passeriformes; family Pycnonotidae; genus Brachypodius; species Brachypodius melanocephalos. Next base: position 7,684,938 of record VZSR01000514.1, read on the forward strand.
TGATGCCGGAGCCCGCGGCCCGCTTGGAGGGGCTGCTGGGCCCGCTGAGCTCGGTGTCGCTGCTCTCGTTGTCAGATGTGTTGGGGGTGTGCTTTGGGGAAGGCTCGGCCACGTCCGGCCCCTGCTCGGCCAGGCGGGTTTTGGGCACTTGCCGCAGGTTCAGCAGGCGGGTGCTCGTGTTGATGATGTGCCTGGTCAGACCTGTCGTTCTGTTCACCGACTTGGCCTCGGGATCAACCCGAGAGGATGCGGCAGCGGGAGCCTCCTGCCCCTCCGCTCTGCCGCTGCCCACAGTTCGATCGAGGCGCTTCTCAGCTCCTACACAAAAGGGCATCTCGGTTAAACACTTTTCTTGACATTTTTTATGGCAAACGTAAGCGCAGAACATGCACTGCGAAGCTGCTTTAGTCCACACTTTCTTTTTGCAGTAATCACACCAAGTTGGATTCTGAAACTGAGTATCTTGAAAGTTATGCTTGTTGTCTGTGAGAACTTGTCCCAAGGAAGGATCCTCTTTCTGAAGGGCACGAGCTTCTTCTTCTAAGTGACCCTCCCTCTCTTTCTCCAGCATTATGCTTGAATCATCTATTTCACCTTCTTTTAAATATTTGAATTGTAAAGTTACATCACCATAACAATATTTTTCATTGAAACCTTTATGGGTTGTCAAACTCCGCAACGCTGTTCTGGTGACTGCTGCTTTAGGTGTAGGAGCACCCAGTGGAAATTTTCTAACAAATTCCATCGAGGACGTAGCTAGACAATTTAAAGCAATTTCTTCAAGTTTTATGCTTGCATATCCTAAGCAGATAAAACCACCTGCTTTGAAAGGGTCTCTGCACCACAGTGCAACATTAAGGTACTTATGGTATTTTTCTACTTCAAATAGACAGGAGGATGTTCTCGCCATTGGCCATCGGCCCTGACGGATTTTATAAGGAATTTCTGGTGACTCCCATGTTCGATGATCATCACTATCTTTGCAGCTACGTGCATTTTCTGTAAGTCCATCTTTTAACGTATCTTGCTTTGGTGCTGTTACTACTTTCGATACTACTGGGTCTTCTACCTGATCACTAATTTTAATTAACTTCTCTGTAGATTTTTCTCCATTATTTGCAGGTGGAGGCGGCCTCTCTGGTTTATCAGAACATACACTTCCAGTTTCTAATGAGTTTTGGCTATCAGTAGCAGACAAAACAGGCTTAATTTGTGGCCTAGGTGGCACAGGAGGCTTAGTGCTAGATCCTTGTGACTGTTTATTCAATGGCTGTGATGCATCTGAAACCTCAACAGTTTTAGGTGTTGCCACTTTAGTCCCATCTTTTTGTTGTGTTTTTGATGCTGCCTGATAACTTCCTAAATGCAGTTTTCGATTCAGGATGGGCGATATTGTTCCAAGAGGTTTAGCAGCAGCAAGAATTACTACTGACCGTTTAGGACTTGGAGTTGTTGGTAGATCTTCTTTTTGGTCAGGTGCATCACAAGCTAAGTCTTCAAATTCTGAATCAAAATCTCTGCTATCAGCATCAGCTGATAAACTGTTCTGGTCATCTTCTGTCTGTCCCAAGAAAGCTGTGTCCTCTAATTGTCCAAATCCATCCTGCAGTGTTGAGCCATGCTGATTATACCCAACAGGCCTTTCATAGAAGACTAAAACTCTGTCCCCAGCTTGTCTAATAAGCTTCAACACTTGGACAGTTGACGTGATTTTAACACCTATTAAAAAAAAAAAAAGACAAACATTACTAAGTTCTAATTATGGTAACAATCTAAGTGACCAAAAATAGTCAACAAATACATTGTTGCTCAGTAACAAAGGAAGTCAATTATGACAGAAGAGCTTAACTGAAATGTAACAGACGGATTCTTTCCCTTTTATTCATACAAAATATGGAGCTGGAAAAAATAATTACATAAATACTCCAGTTTGCTGCTCGTAATAATACTATAATTTTACAGAGTAATGTTGATTTGATATGGAAACAGTTTTAAACTTGCTCTTACTGTAAGTTTGGACTTTTCAGCAGTAGACATTTAACAAAGGACTAAACAAAAATGGGTATCTTTAAACACAGTTATAATTACAGCAGAAGCAGGCTAAAATGAAAATAGTTTCAATATGTTAATGAAATATGAGCATAATGCTACATCATCAGTGTGGCTGGAGTGAGCTGAACCACCTTCCTGAGCAGAACTTTCAGAGCCATTTGATGTATCTCCAAATTACATGCAAGCCAAAATATCTTAATGAGCACACAGTCCAAATATAGTCATGCAGGGGATCACGTAAAAATGACTTTTCCTTTGTTCTAAAGCAATCACCAGTTATTTGTTCAAAGGGACTGAAAATTCTTTTAAATTATTAGAGTATTGCAATGGAGATTTATTTAGGCAGTACGTAAGCAAAAGAACTCGTTGATTTTAAGCTTTGGTCTGTAAAACCTCTGTAAAAGGTTAAACTTCCTGCTAGCCCAGTCACATTAATGTTTTGGCTGGGGTTTTTATTGTTTTGTTTTGTTGATTGTTTGTTCTGTTTTTAATGTTATTGCCAAATGTTTATTCAAGCTTCTTTTGCCTTTTACCTATGAAGAAGTAAATAAATACACAAGAAAATAAATCAAGCAAAGACCTTAAGTGACCATAAATACAAAAATGCTGGCTTTTGAGTGCCAAGCACAATTGTAGTTATTAAGAAAGGGAGATTAGCTGAACTGCGTACACGACAAGACGACCCTTATTGTGAAAGCTGACATATCACTCACTGCCAATTGCCAGCAGTCTGTCTCCTCTCTGTAGATCAGCAGCTGCAGCAGGTGAGTTTGGAGTCACAGTTTCGATGACAACGTGCCCTGCATCCTCCTCCTTGGACTGCACGAGGCGCAGCGTGAGCCCAACGCTTTGCAGATTCCCTTTCACGAGTTCTGCCTGCAGAGAAAGAAGTCAAAAGTGTCTCAGTAAAGCTGACTGCAAGGATTCATGGCTAATAACAATAATTTAAATAAAGAATTAAATTAAAATGATACATTTTTAATATTAAAAACAAATTATTATTTAAACAACTCATTAGGACATCCACTGACTTCACCTAATTGATTAACTGTCTGCCAACTAAGTTTACACCTTTGGAGATGGTCACAGAAGTCACAGTCCGAAATAAAATACGACTATTAAAAACAACCTCATTATCCATTTTATTAGGAGCACTGTACCATCAATCTAGGTATCACTTTGAATGCAGCCCATCGGTGTTATAAAACCTAACACTATGAGCAGCTCTCCAGTAGTCTGTCCAAAAGGGTGTTCGGAGTGACAAAACTTATGTACTTACACATCACTGAAGTATACTTAGAACAAATCCCAATTAACAATAGCCTAAAAAGTTTCTTCAAAGATGCAAACCCTTTCCTCATACTTATTCTGCAAAATAAAGACAATTTAAATTTTAACTGAAATAACCTCAAATACCTTTTTCAAAAACAAAACAAAACAAAGGACAACTGAGGTGCTAACTCTGCAGCTGGCTTTCATATGACAGACCTAGATAGTGATCAGTTATTTACAGATCTCAGTGTCTGAGATCTTTGGCAACTTTTTTCCTAATAAAAGCAATCCTTAATGAATTTACAATACCATTTTTTCCCCTAAAGCACATTCCTTTTAGACTGTTTCAAATTACTGTCTACCATCATTCCATCAACAGATATCCTATTTATAAGGAGAACTCGTATATTTCAGCTTCAAGGATAGAAATTTAATTTGCTTTTTTGATTCCCAAGAAGAGAGAGGCCAACAGTGTAGCAACCTCCACAGGAAATTTTGTATTTGGTTTCAATTGAGTTCAGGTAGACAGCCTTCTCCTCCAGCCTTCTGCATTTACTTTGTTGCTATTCAGATGTGGATGTTTGAACTGTCTGGTATTGAGCCTCCTCTTTGCAGGATGTGTTCATTTATTCAGTTTGTGCAATGGCCTTCCACAGATGGAAGTGGATTACTTAGCTCAGTCCATGGCTCTCTCCTCGGCTGCGTGGCTGTCACTGCTTTCCTATAATCTTAATAGTACTGCATCTTGGTTTTTTGTTTTTGTTTTTGTTTTTAATTGTAGTTCAGTTTTTTATAGAAATGGAAATGCTGTGCTGCTTGGCAGCTTGCTTTTGAACAGCACTGAGTTTGAAGCAGCAGACTCATATAAACTTTCTAAGCTTTGTCACAATATTCTGCATTTCCCACAGGCACCTACTCTTTTTCTCAAACTTCTGCTGTTAATATCCAGTAATGTACATAAGAATAATGAGACCAGTATAAGCTTAATTGCAGTTCCAAGACTTAAAGGGTATTCCAGAATGAAACAAGTAAATAGTTGCCTACAGAAACAACCCTGATGGAGTTTTCAGGTTGATTTTTGTTCATTTGTTTGTTTAAATGCCATCCTCATTTACACCAAAACTACTGTTACATAATTAAATTTCAAAAAATTTAAATAATAAAATACTAAGTGTTAAGAAACAATGAAGTATTAGAAATGCCTGTGGAACACAAACTTTTTTTTTTTTTTAAATTGCTCTTCTACTTTAGTCCTTTATTTATGAGCAATATAGCTTTAAGCTAGCGATTCACAAATGTTGCGATGTGCTGTATGGAAACAACGTGAACAATTACTGCAATTTCAAACAACACTAATTGAATATTTTAACTGTCAAAAACACAAATGACATGAATTTGCTCTGGCAGCATGCAAAGCTGCAACAAAAACAACATCCAAAGATCACAATAATATAACTGCACATTCTTATCAAACAATGAGGAAACCATTATTTCTGAGCTTTGCTCGGAGTCCAAGTACTTAAATCTCAGTTTTCCTATGATGGTTCCTTTGTAAGTCTCGCTCTAAGTGATTAAGCTCAAAAAAATATTTCCAAATCATTGTGTTTGAATAGAAGAGGAACTATCATAATGAAGATCAGGAAGTAAACTCACATTTAAGGAATGCTGACAAACATGAAAATTACAAAGGGCTGAAAAACAAATTATAACCACTTTTCCCCCTAGTTTCTGTTAGTGCACTGAAGTAGAATGCTGTTTAGTGAGAGAATTCCAGGAAAGAAATAGATGTTTAGAACAGTGAAGGGAAAAAAAAACCCAAAAAAACCTCAAGATGGTTTTCCTTTTAACACCCTGTTATTCTGGCCATTTAATTATACTCCTTCAGGAAGTCATTTTGACTGTATATAGTTTCTTCTGAAATCTTACATTAGTTCTGTATCTCAAAGGCCAGAACTGGCGTTCATTAGTAAGACAAGATGTTTGAGAGTCATGGGCTGTCCAGGGTGGACATCCTGTAAACTCTGCATGGCAGCAGAAGAGACGTTGCTGTGAGTTTGTCTGCAGTGTGAGAACTCTTGTCCACTCAGTCTCTGAGCAGAGCAGAAAAACACCCAGCTACTGTAGGAAGGTGGCCACCACAACCCTGTCACAGCAGTTACCCCAGGCAAACCTACTCCTTTCTTCCGCAGTTGGTATTTTCTCATCCATTCAAAGAATGGCCCAAAGTTGTAAGATTTCTCCAGAAAGTCACAAGTCTTGTCTGAAAGAGAATGTCAGGAGGAAGAGCTGGTGTTGTAACATCTGAACTTTTTGAAGAAAGACAGCGGTGACCTCTAACCACTGTTGGTACTTGCAATCATGGCAAAGTGCATGATGAGCAGATATGGAGAAAGGGCATTATCAAACAAAAAAAGGAAAAAAATAAAGTTACCAAAAGTTTTTTTTAGAAGCGTTTGTTAGTACAGACTCTGATGCTCTTGAGTTTCCTTTGAATCCAAGGACTTCTTTGAGCAGAATTACATACTGGATGACTTAACAGTGAAAATATTCCGTAGTGCAAAAACCAGAAACTCCCGAGGTGATCCCCAGCATTTCACCCTTCCCTCCTCCTCCAGGGAGAGACCACATGAAAGAAATGAGGGATAGCTGGGACCCAAGATATGTAGGTATCTCTGAACATTTGGCTCCCATGCAGGGACACAGCCTGCAGATTACAACACGTATGACTCACTGATGGCAAGGAGAGTTCCAATATTCCAGCAGTATCTGATGGAAAGCTGCTTTTGGAAGGAGAGTGCCTTTGAACATAACAAGCACAACTTTTTATTAACTTTGGCACAGTCACAAGCTTTCTCATGAAGTGAAGTGGTTTTATTTATCAACCCAAACCAGATGAATAGTCTCCTTGATTATTCTTTCTGGAAACTGCAAGGAACACCACGCTATGAGGCTAAGATGAATGCAGGTGAAGACCATTTGGAGCTCTCAAACACCCTCCACACCAACAAGTTCACTCACAAACCCAAACATCTTTCTACGCCCAGCACAGCTACTTTATGCCTCTCTGTCTCCCCCTCAAATTAGGACTTGATAATAATGAGGTGAAGAGCCAAAGACCTATTGGAACACAAAACATGAAGAGGATGAAAATCGGCTAAATGACACAGAGGTTAGAAGAAAATTGCTGATAATGAAAGCACATTTATTATCAAGAAACCTTGCTGCAAGGCAGAAAAACTAACAGCTGCACCCAGGAGAAAGAGAAATTTTAACCAATTAGCTGTATCATATTAAAGCAAGTTTATTTTAATTTGATCTAATTAATAGTTTTGTTTTACCAGTTCCTGCAAGCCTTAGTAGTTATTCAAATAAGGAGCAAGATGAAGCAGATATTAATACTTCATTGCCAGTAACAGGCACACATTCAGTGTATTTTACATTAAAATGGTGCTAAACTCTATCACAGAGCTTAGAAAATGTACTTTTTAAAAAAAAAAAAGGCAAGCAACCTCCAGACTATTTATTTAATACTTAATGAGATTAAGATGCAACAAAACATGAATGACTTTCCTGGAGGGAAAAAAAAAAAAAAAAGAAAAAAAAAAAAAAGAAAGTAATTTCCTTAGTGTTTTATTATTAAAAAATACCCAAAACCCAACAAGAAAATGAGAGGACACAAGATGTCCATTAACTTTAAAATTAATAGAACATTTTGATGTGGAGCTGTGAACATTTGACTTTTACAAAGTCCATAAGCATCGATTCCACAGCACAGGGTTTAGTTCGTTTATATGCACCAGTGTATGAGGCACTGCAGAGCACAACCCCACTGCTACTTTCAGTTCAATATCAGATGTATGCTCTGGAAACACAATACAGGAGAAAATTATCTTGTGTCTCATAGCCTTTCCTTGCCTCAGCCTAGTTGTTCTGAAAGCCCAGCAGTTGAATGTCAGTGAAAATCAATTTTTCCAAACCTTTTCAAACATACCAGTACTGAACTCCACAGCTCCACAGTGACTAATCAAAAGTTTATAGCTTGCTAGTATTATTTAAATGGCCAAATATTTACATGAGTTTCAAACCACAATGCAGTTTTAGTCCTCAAATGCTTCATGAAATTATCAGTCTGAAAGAATTTACAAATACAACAGGATGATAAAAACCATCCCTTTTACAAGTAACAGACTAATGCGATGCCATTCCATTTACTATTTATTCTGAAACTTTACATATGAAATTAGATTATTATGATTCAGAGGTAAGAATGCCACCAGTAATATTGTAGTCTCATAAGCAGAATCTAAGTTAACATTAGATACAGCACTTCCATTCAGAATTTCTTAGACAAGACAATAATAAATTATGTCCATTAATAAATACAGAGATTACAACACCTAGGAAAATATGTATGATGATCTCTTACCAGCAGTGCACCCTCATTCTGCTAAACATTAAAAACTCTTAGGTGCATATAAAAATAGAAAATCACAAAATTAAGCCATAGCAGGATAATTAAAGCATAAGACTTTCGTTTTTACACCAAACTGCTTATTTTCAGGAACTAAAAAGGAAATTGTTGTTTTTCTAAGCTTAATTTTAAACTGTAAAACAATTTCTAATATTCTAAATTTGCATAACTATTTGTAAGTATTAACATCATAAATCTTTACTAGAATTTAGCAAGCATGTCACATTCTTTTGAATAAATGCTAAGAAAAGCTTGATCACCCAAACACAAATAAGAAATATTATTTTACTTACTTTACATCAACTAGAAGAATAATATTTTTCCAAATTGTTCATATTCCCCAACAGGGGTATGTAACACACTAGCAGGAACTGAACCCATGTCAGTGTTATATGACAGATAAAATTTTTTTTTTGCCAAACAATCAAAGTTGCCAAAGGGGATCTTAGGTATCCTTGCAAGGTATAGTCTAACGGGTTTGTGGAAAAAGAAGTGAAAATGTCTGTGAATATGTCTGTAAAGTATTACAATCTCCCAGACAATCCTGCACGCCGAGGGGAGAGGAAGGAATATTTCATGTCAAAACCCCCCAAAACATTAAAGTCCAAAATTGGGAAGCAGTTTCTTCTCTTAGGAAGACTCACTTATTTGTATTATTGAAAAAAGGTTTTTGGCAAACATCCTTAAAGCATTGACTTTAGTATTATTGCTTTTATCAACCCTATTACTGAATACAGTTATTATATATGACCTGCACAGCAAAGAGACTGTGATTATTTACAGGGGAGAGGAGGCAGTGAAAGGAAATGGGTATCGCCAAACTCGTGATCTGCTCCTTAGAAACACTAGACACAAAGAAAATACAATAATTTTCTTTTAATGTTCTGGGAGGATTTCAATCTATGTTTTAGAAAAGGAATAGATGCTGCTCTTCTCCTTGTGACACAGCCCTGAAGCTTAGAAAGAGAGCTTGTGCTAGTGTAGCACAAGTCCTTTCCAAACCTCTTCTCCAGTCCTCCTGACCATGGGGCAAGACGAACCCAGATGTGCTCTGATGTAAACCTTGACTAAGGAATCCACGATGACAGAAACACTTTCATTTCCCAGGCATAGAGAAAACTCTCAGTTACAGAAAGAGAAACGTTTTCTCAGCATTCAAGAGCTAACCCTGTCATTGGGATGCTTAAATGGCTCAGTAATCAATAAAGTATGGCCTAATTATCAGTTATACACTGTGTTCACTGTTACGTCTCACACATGCACAGGTGTAATGCTGTAGATTTGTGGATGTGCCTCCATCTCCAGATTTAACCTGTGTATTTCCTTTAGCAGGTTCAGAAATGTTGAAACACGCTGACAGAAGGTTTAAATAAAATAAAATGCTGTAACTATTTATAGAATAACTAGACTATACAGCACAACAAACAATGAAAAGGAAGGAAATAATCTCTGCAATCAAATTAAATCTGCACAGAAAATTGACTTATTTTCCTCCACACTAGAAACACGCATTAATTACAAATCACTCATTAGAAAAAGACTGATGGTAATGTAATGTAGAAGATAGTACACTGCCTACTTAAAACATCAGTATACATTACAGCTAGATGCAATACACCATTCTAAGAAACCAACGTATACTAGAAAACACATTTACAAACTTGGAAATTGATTTACTGATTTGTGAAATTATTTTTTAAATAATTAATAGAAGACTGCTTGAATAAAAATCTGATTTCATTTTTTCCCGTAACTGAATCTAAATTTTAAATCTAAAAATGCTACCGCTCCACAATTTGTATCAAGACTTCTTTGGCAATAACTAACATACTCTTCCTTGCCATGTGATCTTTCCTTCATACCAAGGATATACACATCTTTAGTATCATTCAAATGGTAATTTTCATGTATTTTTCTACCATTCCCAGATTTACATTGATTCAGTTAATTGCAACAAACATTTAGATTTCCCTCCTCCTGCCTTTTTTTTAATATTCTGACAAAACATATCAGAGAAATACGTTGAATGAATATGTATTTCTTCCAGATATACAGAATGGTAGGTGAACAGTGGGGGTGACTTTTTTTTTTCTAAAATAACTACATTTACTAAAACATTTAAATATATACATACAAGTATATATTTAGAACCAGACTTGAACTTTCAATAAGAATTCAAAAGGAAACTATCTGCTGCTTATCAAAAAAAAAATCCTGTTGAACAGCAATCCCAATTTTTTTTGCACCATTCCTTTTACAGTCATAACTGAGCAATGGCCAAAAAGGTATTCTTATGCCCATTTTGGCTGAAAAAAGAAATTTGATGATACTAGTATACACTTAACATGCAAAACCAAAACAAATTTGGAAAAGCTACTAAAATGGACTTTTACTGTAAGGAGATATCACCAGCAAAAATAAAATTTCAACCACATTTTCTTAATTTCTCTTTCAGTTCTGTGCCACTTATTTGATAGTTAAACCTTTCCTACTCCTACTCAATGTTCACTGTAGTGTTTGTTGTGGTGTTTCTGGACCAGGCTGATCCTTCAAATTTTAGACAGTTTTAATTAATTGTTTTTTGCTTAACCTGAAGTGCTGCTTTCCTCCACTGCAGCTTACTCTGTGCTGAAACCCTGTGAGGGTTTTTCTGTACTCACAGCTGTCCCGAGCAGAACTCCACTTGCTTAATCCCCTACGAAAAGTCAACTTTTCACACTGCTCACCTTTCTCTCCAAAACCTCTGAACAACACACTCTGTCCTGAAAACAATTTTCATCAGTAAAACAAAGGAATCATCCAACACTCAAAATCATCTTGAGACTAATTATTTACACAATTCTTCCAAATATCAGAAATATCTAGTGCAGTATCAGAAAATAAGTTATTTGCCTTCTTTCCTTTGATTCAGCATTGCCCATTTTGCCATTTCTGCATTTTTTACATATATTTGCATTCTTCCATACCCAAGGCAGCTGGAGCAGCTTTATAGGGCTAGCTACACTTTGGTGTTTCATTGAGTGTCACTGAATTAATAGTCATCAGCAGTTTAGTGGAATATCAAGAAAACCACATTTTTGATGACTATAAAGCAGTGAAAAAAGGGAAGTGAGATGCTCTATCTTTTGCTGCTAGAATCTTTGCAGCCTTGTGGAACTCGTGTCTGTGCATGAGGAGACACAAGGATCTCAGATGAAAACTGCATTTTTCCCGTTTGGTTTGTTTTACTTTTAGGATGAAGTGTATTTATGGAAAAAGGTCTTGGTATTTTCTTACTAGTCATCTGAAATAGCAAGCCAGTGGGACTCCTTTCCTGTTCTACAGGATAACTTGTAAAACCCAAAAAATACAAGTTACAAAATATGACGGTAATTTCATTCTGAAATGAGTTACATCTTGGACCTAGATCATATTTATAAGTAATTCATTAAGGACACAATATTGCAAATGTTATGCACATGTCCAACTTCACCATCATGAGCTATTCGTCTGAAAATAAATGTGACAATTCATCATAGGAAAATTAAACATCTGCATCTCTGCCTGATGTGCACTGAAAACATTTGACATCAGCAAAATCCAGAAGAAGCTTGTTACTGAACAGAATGAGGAGCTGTACCTTATTTTCCCAAATTCTTCTGACACATTGCAGGTATTCTCCGGCTAAGCTATCCCTAAAAAACCTGCACCTTCCAATTGCACGGTGAAGCAGGTTACACGACATGCAAAATGCAAACTGTTTAGCAATTATCGTGAATTGCTAGGGCATTCTTACGGCAATTACAGGTCTTGAATGGAGGAGTTAAAGACAAACAAGGCAGCGGAAAACCTGCATTTAACTTTGAAGTGTCAAAAGCAGGTAAAATAAAGGGCTTCAGTTTTAGGTGGAGCTCTTCTTTGCAGAGCAATTTAGCACAAACACCAGCGTAGTGCTTCTTTAAATGCTCTTGCTCACTGACATCCTTTTAGTCCTTATTAAGCGCAACTTTGATGATTTCCTTTGGCTCTGAAGACATGGAAAAGAATTTTTTTTCCTAATGTTATATCACCATATAAGCCTTGGATAGGGAAAAGGCTTCCTCCAATATTACTTAAGCATTACTTGGTCACGATATAAATATTTCATGCAAAACTCAGGTGGTCTAATAAGAAATACAGAAATAAAGTCACTAAGGTAATTAATAATACCACGTGTGACATCAAACCAGTAAAAACCTTGTTATGAATCACCGCATTGCAAACTACAGCTAAAGGAGATTGACGAGAACCTGTGAGTTTATGCACTGTGAATACGTGCACATGAGAGAGATCAACCCAGAGGTTCCTTCATTTCGGAGATGGAAGCAAAAAACCTGATAAAAACATTCAAGTGTATGCATTAAAAGTAAACCCTCTAAAACAGCAATTATTTAAATATATCTTGGAAGTATTTAATCAATGGTGATAAGACAACTACTACTAATCTTCCTGCAATAAACTCAAAATATTGGACTATCAGGTAAAGTTCTTTATGATGGAAATAATAGACACAGTGAAGAGTTTTCTCCACACAGAGAAAGTGTTTGGCAATTTTGACTATTGGACCCAGCAGCACTAACTACCTGAATATTGACACGGATATTTCCATCAAAACTAAAAATACGAAAAGTTATTATCCTCTGTGATTACAATAATATGCACCACAGATGCTAGTCTCCATGGAAATAAGATATACAATATAATTTATATGCACTAAAAAGTAGTAACTCTTAGATTTCAATAATGGGTGTAAAAGTCACATTTTAAAGGGCTTAGAAGTCACTTTTCTGACAGAAAAGCTACACTCTCAAACAAAGCACTAAGACTGCAAGTAATACAGATTACACTCTTATCAATAACACAACCCAAGCAACAGGGACCTCACATGCACCTAGAACCTCTCCATAATCATACCATTTGAAATATTATAGAACTTAAAAGAACAGTTTGTTATTTCTGCACTGCAAAACCACACTATTTTGGCAACTGGTACATTTCTCATCAACATTAATGGCTAGATGGCTATTAAAGCAAAGCCCAAGCCTGAATAATATCCTGTGTGACCCACTGAGTGTTCAGACTCCCACATTCCCACTGAACTAGCTAAGCCCAAAGGAACTAAAGCAGATGTAGTAAAATGATCCGTGATGTTAACAGCCCTTCAGAGATTAAATAGAAGACCCATCTGTATCAAAATGAAGTTCCTGTTGCATACAAACCCCAGCCTCTCCCTTTGCCCAGTAAAACCAGACCAACACTTCTCTGAAATTCTACGATACCATGGCCAGAAGAAATGAGGATTTATATTTAACTTATTCCAAATAATTCCTGCAAGAAGGCCAAGGTTTTGTATATAATAATCTTTCTGTACCTAGAAAGGCAGCCAAACCACACTGAGTTGTTTTCAATTAAATTCTGGACAAAACATTGCAGTATAAACACACAACTATACAGCCAGTAAAGGTTTCCATGACCATACATCTATTTCTGGTTATTTTGTTGAACACATCACATCAAATCAATTTATTTATGGTTATAGGGCACAAGTCGCTGGCAGGCAGTGAAACAGCAGCTCAATGTCACATCTAATTAGTAGCACCAAGACAACAGCACACCTAAAAACTAGATTTTCATTCTGTTACCCTCGACCACCACTTGTAAAAATTGCCACAACTATTAAACTGAAAATATCTTTACATCAATTCAGTCAAAAACTGACAATTCGTTTTGCAAAAGAAATCAATACCCAGCTCTATCTCCTTTGCACTTGAAAAAATAATCCAGATTATTTTTAATACACATAAAGATCAATTCTCAATAGATTGAAAGAATTATTTAGAAACAGAACATTAGCCGTAAATTGGAATCCACATACCAGCCAGCTTTGCAACCGAGCTTCTAAAAATGCTTCATGAAAATCCAAGTGTCTGAACTTTTCATAGAAAAGTCTGCAGTGTTCTCCCACGCAATCAACGTGACCAGAACTGCCTAATAATTTTTTTTATTTATTTCCTTTCCCTATAGTCAGCTATCTGAATGACAAGAAGACAATTTGTGTAACTATGTCTTCTCCAGAAACCAATTTTAGATCTCAAACCACAAACACTAAAGCACGTAAAAGAGCTAAAAAGAAGTATTCTTCCAGAAACAGCTTAGTAGGAGTAAACCCCAAAAAAGTTACAAGAGAAGCAGAACACTACCCATAGTGGAAGTAAAAGTTCATTCCTTTTGACCTTTTTTTTTTCCAGTATCTTCTGGCTCAGGGAAGTAATATATACCAGGTCCTCATCTCCCTTTTGTAAGGTGAGTGAAAGAATGAATAGGAAATTATGTCAAGCTTAAAAACTTCTTTTACTTCAGCACTCACTATAACTTCATACATTCTGGTTTTATGCTCTATTATTTTTAAATTAGCAACATATTTTATTGATAGTTGGTGAAATATATATGAAAAATACCCACAGGATTTCATAAAGCAAGGTCTTTCTACTTCCCTTTCCCCCTTCTCTCTTCTGTCACCACAAACACAGCCTGCTTGGGACTGTGACCAATTACCTCTTCCAAAGAATTCAGAACTCACCCACTAAATTAAAAATTGAACAAAGGATTAGTCAATACTGTACAAGGCGCAAGAAAGAAATCTAACTTTAAAAAAAAGTCATACTGAAGAAGGTAGGAATAATTCGGCTTGCTTAATAATTTCAATGGCCCTTATTATAAAAGAAGAAGAAAATTACATCTAAGAAGTTGATGAAAACCTGTGAAATAATTTGAATACTTGGTTCAGACCACGGTAATATACATTTTTGATCATCACTGTAAGGGCATAGGTGAAACAGCCCAAAAAAGGCATCGTTCATAAACAGTACATTCAATACTAAGTACTCAAAAGTCTGAGGTTTCTCTTTTTAAGTGATACTTTTAAATTTTTTTTTTTAGAACCTACAGGCTTAAGACATTAGGACTCTACAGAAAAAAAAACAATGTGCAATGTGATGAATGATGAAATACCTTACAGTAAAAAGAAGAGTAAACCCAACAAAATTCCCAATAGGAAAGCTTCAGGATACAAAATTACAAATTTAATCATCGGCTTGCTCCCAACCTTTTACAGCCACTTTCCCCTCACTAGTGTTTAATATTTTTACCACCTCTACAACACACTAAAAAAACATATCAGAAAAAAATATATTCAGTCAGGGTTTAGCGGGGGGGAAAAATAAAGGAGTAAAAAGACTGTGTATATAGAGATGGGAAGAGAAAGGAGATTGGAGATGGAGAAAAAGAAATCAGATCTGTACTGGAAAATTGCAGTTTATACATCATGGCTGCACTATGATGGCAAAACAGTTCTAACTTTCCCATTCCCATGACATCTGATTAATAAAACTTAATTAACTCACATCAACTATCAAGAAACCAAATGGATATAACTTAATATTGATAATTTTCAATTATTTGTCTTAAGTGTTATATTTCAGTAGAGACATCCATGCATATAGTACAATATATTAAGAAAGGAATTGCCTTTTTTGCACAAAAAAGGCAAAAAAGAGGCAACTTCAGAGCTAAGAAAGCAAAACTATCAATGCTTTATTTTTTTACTTAGGAGTTATACCAAAAAAAATCATAATGAATAAACATGTGTGCTCATCATGCACAGCTTGCCCTTCTTCATGAACTCCTGAAATCCACAAAACCAGTGTGTGACTTACATACTTTCATCCTATTTGATTAAGAGCTTTGCAAAGTAATTAAACCTCAGGTAAATCCACACTATTATGTCAGACAAACATCACAATTAACTGTAATTTAAATGCTTTCAGCAGAAGCATCATTGATTTTTTTGCCATTTTCATACAAGGACACATTTCCAAGTTGAAACAGTATTTTGCACAGAAAGCAATCCAAGGTTAAAAATGGCATGCAAGGATGATAATCTGAATATAATGATAACATCAACTAATGAGTTGTTAATAATTATTGAAAGAGCTATGGTTTTATTACAGAGGGAGTGAAGTGCTTGCTACCATGGAGAATATCAGCTTTTTTATGGGCCCTCCCCCACGGCAGCTGCCAGAGCTGGGCTCACAGGGGTAACCCAGCCCTGATGGGGACAAGTGGCAACAGTGGCAAGATCCCCCCACGCCAAAGGTGAGTGGAGAGGGATGGAGCAGTCCCACAGCAGCACCCTTGGACATCCATGGCAGCAGGAGCCTCCTGGCAGCCAGGCTGCCCTGCTGGGGAGGTGTCCCTCCTCTGGGGAGATCTGACAGCCCACCCACCCCACTGAAACACTGAGCATTGCACCTGGGCTTGCTGCAGCAAGCACCCACCAGGTTGCATAACCCAACGTCTTTTTATTTCCCTTTTCTGCTTCTCTCCTCCGCCACCAGAAACGCAGCTTGCCTGGGACTGTGGCCAATTACCTTCCCTAAAGAATTCACAACTCACTCATTTAATTGAAAATTGAACAAAAAATTTGTCAACACGATAAAATGCCTGAGAAATAAATACAACTTATAAAAACTCATATGAATAGAGAAGACATAGGGCAAAGGAGTCTAATATGAACTAGTGCCAAGCTAGGCCAACTTCTTGGTTTAAGTCTCTGCCTGGGTAAACAACTTCTTTTTTCCAGCAGAAGTTCAAAACTCTATTTTAATTACTCTTTCAGAAGCTGGTTGTTAATGTTACTCCCCAGTAAAATGTGAAAATAAAAAGTAAGAAAGAGGGCCAAGTTTCAATGTCAGAGGTTTATTTCTGATACAGACAGAAGAGAAGAAAGAGAAATGAATTTGCTCCCATCTCTCCCATTCTACCACAGCTTTGCTGAAAAGGAGGCACACGATAAAATCTGTCAAGACCCACACAGCATTTTCCCTACACTGTTCTTCCTGCAGCCACGGCAGCATTCCTCGAGACCATTCTATTGTAGATTTAAAATATGTACCTCAGCATTTGAAGAGTTATATACCAGGTTGAGGATTTGGCAAAATCAAAAAAGAACCCCTTGCTCCACTGAATTATTTCTGAATGTGCATCCAGGACACATTTCCAGTGCCTTTCTAAGTTTCTTCTTCCATCTGTTAGAACAAATTCAGAAATAAAACTCATCTCTGCAGAACTAAATTTTTTCCTCTTGTGAGAATCAGGTTCTTAATTTTCTGGTAAATCACATTTATTTTCATTACAATTACTAGATATGAGGGAATATTGCTTTAACAGCCTGACATAAAATCTGTTCCTCCTAGCAGCTATTTTTAAAGCTTGAGAATTAATTACAACTCTTGGTTATCTCAATCATATACAACCAAGACTTTTGGTTCTTCATCCACTTCTACACATCGGTTGGCGAAAATCTGAATGCCTCTGCTCACAACAGCAGCAAGAATTTGCTCCTAGTTATTACAAACATTTTTAGAATATTTCCTATTTCAGATTCTCTTCCAAAAGTGAAAGCTTCAAGAACTCTAGTGGAAATACAAGCATTTATCAAGATTGGCAAAATATTGTTTAAAAAAATGAGTATTTTCTCAAATATCGCTTTGCAATGAGTAAAAATCCATCACAGATATTCCCATGTTTTGGCTAAACACCCATTGTAGCCAAAATGAATAAGTTTAATATTACTTTCTCTCTCCAGCAGGTCTGTACCTCAGATGTAATCTTGATGCAGTTTAATTAAAGAGTTTTTAGGCTAAAACTGTCTCTAGTCTGGACCGCCTGCTACACAAAGTTTACTCCATCTGAAGCCATGCCTACAGATATATTCTTAGGCTAGTCTGAAGACTAAATTAGTCTTTTTTGTGAATTATTTTTATTTAACTAGTTGAAATCAGATAGCTCTGCTGCCCTTCCCTTCCTGTGTAACAGTATTGTCTGACAGTCACGTACTACTTAGCAAAAGTGAAAACATAATTTGAAGAAAAAAGACTTTATCAACGAGTCTGGCTGTGCTCAGGGAAGAGGGTCTGAGCCAGCTTGGCACTGACCTGGCTGGAGCTGGGACCAGATTATTTCCAGAGGTCCCTTCCATTCTAAATTACTGACTTGACTCAAACAGATACCTTTTCCAAATACCATTTTAATCTTGTTTTGGACTGTACATATATATTTATAAAGAAATGCTTAGAATCAAGCCAAATTTTCTGCTGAATGTTTCTGATAGTACAACCACATATTTCCTGGGAGTTTCTCAAACCTGTAAATAACCTACATTAATCAGGCACTTTAAAGACTCCACACTAGCCAAATATTCACAGCTACTCTACTCCCATGAGGTGGTAGTGTTACTCTTCTCCTAGCTCCTCTGCTCTCTGTCTATGCAGCAGAACTGGCTCAGATACTTCTCACTGCACATGGTCTCCTGCACCAAGCTGACAGTCACTGTTTGCTCTTCCTTACTGCTGTGCACAGCCACAGCTTTTCAGTTCAGGCCAGAGGCAGAACTCCTCATGGTCCCCACCTCCTGTGCTTTGATTTGCATTAGAAAGTGCTCTTGCTCCCCCGAACACACCAAGTGCATTCCCTGCAGAGGGAGCTGCACCAGTGTGTCAGCAGTGGTGCTCCTAATGCTAATCCTGAGTATTCCAGGAGGACAGAGCAGAAGCAGAGCTCAGCAAGGCTGTAGTGACTTTACCAGGGGCAGCCTAAGCACCCTGCGACTGTCCACTCTGCTTGCAAAATGAACATTCATTTTCCAAACTTTCTTTCATTTACTTATATGTACATGCCCACAGAGAGAACTTGATCTACAGTCTACACATCAGTCTTAAATCCAAAAATAGAGTAATTGCCATATTGGTGTGTTTCATAGTCCCCAAAAACACACTACACAGCTCAAACAGAATTGGACTCCACATTTCACAGAAATGCCATATGACTGAACAGCAGTTTGTGACTTCAGCGTCATTTGTTGTACACTTAACTAGTCCAATGAAATCCTACTGGAAATGTGCATCTGATTTAAACCAGTGGAAATCACTGGTTTGAAATGGGGAGATTTCCTCCAGTGGGGAGGAACCACATGTTTGTTTGCATTAGAAGTTCTGAACACTGTAATCCTATGCTCCCTTCACACGTAGCTCACATTGTTATGTAAAGTGATTGTTTTTAGTTTACAAACTGCTGTACAGACTATTCCTTACATATTCCCCCACATATGTGATTTAACTACTGTGGAACCTAGAAAGAGATTTCTGCAATTGCTCTCTAAACATCAACTTTGTTATTTCTTGACTCCTGATGAACTTCAGTTGAGTTAATTCCAGTTTCTCAAGGGTCACTTATTGTATTTGCAAGTATCTACATTTTTTAATGCATAGTTATGTTATCCATCAGACTTCCATATATATTTAACTGAAGTAGAGCTACTGATGTTTTTCATTATATATATATTTATTAAGTGCATGTACTTATATATATGCACAACTTATACATAAAAAGTGCATATGCATATTTATAATATATATGCTTTTAGATGGCTTTTGTAATTAAAAAAATCCCAACAAACAAAACACACAAAAAAAATTTCTACATATTTGCCTCAGGTTCCTAAGGAACTAGGCTCTTCTTTTCCTTCAGCCAAGGAAAATCTAAAGCTTCAATTAATATCAAATGGATCTGACGGTGCACAGACATCGTATTTGTTCCCAATTAAGCACCTAAAAATAGAAAGGAATGACATAAGTATAGATCTGAATAGACTGACTTTTGGTTAAAGTATCTGTGAAGACACTCATAGTTCATAAATTCTATTTACCTCACCCAAACTCTGACAGAGGCAGCCTTTTTACCAGATTGCATTAAGGGAAATGCTCCATTTTCTAATGATGATATACTCCTGATCACTTCTGATCTGCATGTGGCCTTTGCAGAGCACCACTCTGCTCCCTCTAACCTTAATACACCAGGTGACCTTTTAGTCATTCATTTGTATGACGGGAATCTGCAATTCCAGGTTTGATCCCCAAGGCTTTTCCAGGACAGTTGCCGTGCTGCCCACTCACATTATTCTCTTATTGCTCTCTGCTGCCATTAGAGAGCTCTGGAAGAACATGCACTGCATTTTCCTCACGAAATGTTTGCTTATACATTTTTTTAAATTATGGAGACTATTTTTAAGGTGCTTGGTCATAAGAATCACTTATCTTGCACTGATACTTATCTTAACATTCATTTTTGCCTACAAAGTGAGATTCCACTCCTGTTATTCAACATTGAACAGCCACAGTAACCGGTAATGCAGTAACCAAGGAAAATTATAACAATATGAATACACCACTCATTCGCTCTGTGTGGCCTCCACGTGTTGAGCTCCACCAGATCTAGAAGAGACTTGTAACACTGAGACAAGCACCTAATTTCTGGTTCAGCTTGTGACTGAAGAGGAAGAAAGAAAGAAAAAAGATAAACAGTTTATTTGAGATAATGATCAGTTAAATAATTACATTCTAGAAAGCAAGATGCGACACATGTAACAACACTGCATTACCTTGAGTCCAAAAATCTGAACTACTTAGAGCATTTAACTCCATAAAAAGAGCTACAATACATTAGAGTGTACTCAGAATAAGGATTTCTTCCCACAAAATTAAAGGCTTTCTTTGCAGTCACTCAGTACATTTTATGCCTGCATTTTGGCACTTGAACCACAAAATTTAAAATGACTAGACATTAACTAACTATTTGTGGTATGAAAATTCATTTCTATCCCATTGAAGGGTATCAGATACTTAAGTTAAAGAATGGTAGGTTTATTCATTAAATAATTTATACAATAAATTATTTTATCGTTAATAATTAAGGATATTCTTAAAAATCTCCATTCCAAATTTCTTTCTGGTATGCAACCTGATGATGCTTCTGTTTAAGCTAATGTAATTGTTAATTTACTCAGCATAAACAAAAAAATAGGAACCAGAACCAAGCAGCTGAGATTTCTTGTCTAGTCTTCTCACTAGTTATTAATGCACTCCAAAATCTACAAACAGGTGAGATATTTAAACTCAGAAGCAAGGACAGTATCAGATTCCTGAAGGGCAGAAGTTAAACATCAGCTGTTCTGTGACAACTACAAGCACTTGCCTATCCTTTGACAGTCTGCAGAAACTCCAATGTAATTTTCTCTTCCTTAAGTGCAAGATGAACTTCCAGATGATGAACTGCTTGTGGCAGTAACGCTCAGACAAGTTCCCACTGAGCAACTCAGTCAGAAAAGAACAACTGTGCAACTCTGTCCTGTCAAACCTGCACACATCTCAGATTTTAGGAGATGACTGGTTTTAGGAGAGTTTGTGAACACCAAGGGCCAATACCTTGCTATTTCTTAACAAGTATTTTTTCTCACAGCCACAGACCACTTGTCCAAAGCTTTTTACCCACTCTGGGCTTTCTCTCTGGAAAACGTTTCTGTTCAGTAATTACACATTCAAGCACAGACTCCCCTTCTTCATTATTTTGGGAGACATAACAGTTCACCAAAGGAAGGAAAACAGCTGTCAACCTGCCCAACTTGATGAGGTCCTGATTTGGTAAGGAAACATTGCAACATCACTAAAATCCATACAGATGAGTAAAATAGCTCCAATCCAGTTACTACCTCCTTAGTAAGTACAGATCCCAGTCTCCCAAACTGAAAAGAAAAAACCTATGTTAGGAAAAAGCTAACTATTATAAGGTTATCAGAGAAAATATATTTAAAAAGTAAACTGGAGGGCTGAAGAGGAAAACAAACTACAAACCAATGAGAATAGAACCAGCTTAGTTTCCAAAGGTGGCTGCAGATATCTGTGTTTAAGTCCCTCCCACTTCGGCCATGTCAGGCAGCCTCCAACCCAAGCTGCCAGCTCATCTGGCCATGCAATTTTGCAATAGGATGTAAGGAAATAATTTTAAAAGTAATTCCAGAAATACTGAATTACCCAGAAACCACTTTGTGTACTCTGGTCAATAAAACGCTGTTATCTCTCTTACAATAAGCCATACTGTTTATACAAACAAAGTTAGCTTTCATGCATCAGCCATCTATTTATTTAGCGAGATCAGCTATCATTGTAAATCAATTTCTTCACAAATGAGCAAGACAGCTGCTGCAAAACCTACTTAAAGCTCTTTACTGCATTCAGTATTCGGACATGTTGCAGAGCAGGCAACAAGAATAGCGGAAAAAGAAAAACAAAGAGTGACCAGCACCACATCCTGGTGACACTCTGTCTTCACTTTTACAAACATTTCTAAGAAAAAGGTGTAATTTACTGTTTACTTAATAGTTACATATCTTTAAATATCAACCAGTACATTAAAAAGTATGACAAGAAAAGCTTACAACTTACAGTCAAACTGGGTACTATCAGGATGATACATAAAATAGTCAAATGAAAGGTAACTCATAGAATCTGTACTACCGGTTGTCTATTATATGCATAAAAACACAGCAAAGATGAGTATTCTTTTCCTATCAGCTCCAAAAATAGTACTAAAAGAACAGAATTAATCCCTGAATAAACCTAAGTTTCATGTAACTTTTGTCCTAGAATAATCATGCAGAAAATTCTTACTAAGGACAATTGACCCAACATAACCAACTAAAAGGCTGGAGCGTCCTTCATGACTCTGTGACAAATCAGGAGGTCACTGCCATGTTTTCAGATGTCAACACCTTGCAAAATATCAGCTTGAAGACCTCAGCTGGATAGAGAGCTCACCAATGGCATCTGCAATACAACTTGGCTACAAAATCTAATGGAGATTTCAACTAGAATTAGGTGGCTTCAAATCAAACTTATTTCACTATACAAGAGAAGTATCTGGTTCTAGAAGAACTCCTCCTAAATCCAAGGACCATGAATTAGCCTTGTTGGCAGCTCTCAAAGAAAGCTGGGGATTAGATAGTGCAAGAACAGAGAGCACTAAGCACTGCTCAGCACAGCTTCTTCTCACTCAAGTTATTTTATCCATTAATCTTTTCATCTACTATTTCAAATTTGAGACTCAGCAAGTCAGATTTATTGCAAGCAGTCAATGTCTGCAGCACTCCAGGGAAAATCCCAATGTCGAATTTGTACATAGGGAGAAAAAGGTGCAGGGAAGGGAAGGCCTAGTCTTGGATGCAGCACATGGTACATTTAGTAATGTTTGCTGTCAAAGGCCAGAGTGTGGCAAGTTCCACTTTCTGCCTGCCCTAGCGAGGGTGTTCATGCCCAGGATGCAGCACAGGACAGCTTCTGATGAGCAGCTAAGAAATACCAGGTAAATCTGTGACTGGAATAATGGCATTGGGTTCTAAAGAACTATCTGAATATACACTGAAATAAACCCTTCTGTCAATGGGGTTTTGGTGGGTTTTTTTTAATGTTCACACTCAACAGTCTCTAAGAAATAAAGAACTACAGTGTATTTTCACAGAAGGTTGTTCATTAAATCATAGTAAAGCTTCTGAAGCCCCAAGTCAAAAAGCTTAAATGTTTAGGACGAGACTGAAAAAACCCCGATGGCCTTCAAGTTTATTTGAAAGACAGATTATAGAATATTATGTAAGGCAGAAATCTCAGAACTATTCCCCATTGTATTTACAAATATTACCAAGTTTTACAAGATCATGAATTTTCATAAAAAGTGACATTTTCAAAAAGCTTTTCTTGCTTTAATCCTCCTTCTTTCTTTTGACAGGATTAAATGCTGAAATGGCAGGCTGTTAAATAAGCACAGTGAAATGCCAACTGCGAGGCATTTAACTCCATGTATTCACAAATTAACATTTCACAGTTGCTTTAAATTTTGACATTATAGTTTAGTACCTTCAGGCAACTCATTTCAGAAGGTGCTGGATTTGATTTACATTATTTTTCATTCTGGATTCATATAGTATGGTACTATAATACCTTGAAGTTTCCCTTAATCCCTGTTAAAGGAAATTTAGTTTTATGAAAAGCTGAGAAATATTGCTCTTTTTTTCCATAGTGCAAGATTGAAAGATGGTGTTTACAGGTCCTCCCCTTGAGTTACTTCAATGCTGACCAAAATGTTCAGAAGGAACTGGAGAAAACATCAAGCAGTAGCCATAAAAAAGCACTAGGATGCTTATCTTAATTCTTTAATTCTTTCTATTATTAGATTACTTCAGGAGATACTTGTGTGCTTCTGAAAAAACTGCTGCAAGAGTGAATCCTATGGAATACCAGACGTGCTGTTTTAAATGGAAATTTTTACTTTGCAGAACACAAATAGCAGTTTCAGTATTGCTAAAGTTAGTATTTATAGAAGGGATTTTTAAAAAATTGTAATAAAAACCCCTACCAACAATAAAAAAGGCCCAATACTTACTGCCTGTAGAAATAAGAAACTGTGGAGAAACATGAACCCGTGGCTATTCTTACAGTACCACCTCAGACAACAGAGTTGACACCAGAGTTTAAAGGTGTTCGCTCATATTTTTCTTGGGTTATGTAACTTATTTCATGATCAATAATGGTTCTTTCATGCTCCTGAATTTCTATAAAAAAGACTTTAAGAGAAAACTTGGAACAGATACAGATGTGCAGTTGAGAACCTCTCCCCATTACCTCATATTTTTACAACCAGTAAAAAGCACAAACCATTTACAGTTTACATATGCTTTCTGAGTACAAGAAGATACCAATCTCTTTGCAACAGTTTCTACAACTTCTAGAAAACTACTTAATCTTTATCAGAAAAATCAGTATGTAGATAAAAGAAACATGACTACAAAGATTAGCAGAGCAGTTCATAAGAAACAAGATTCTCAGTACAACTGCCCTTCTGAGTCATCCTTATCTACAGAGGTGGATCCAGAGAAAAGCACTAGTATCTCTAGAGCAGTTGAGGCACTGCAGTCAGTGCACAGGGCACTTACAAAGCTGCCTCAGGTCCCTGCTACTCATACTTCAAGTTCATCTCCATGTCCATTCTTCTGGCAGTTCTAAAGAAAGCAAGCTGTATTTTCCTTTTATACATAATGAAACTTTGATTTTTGTTGAAAAATCATGCTGTTCCTTCACAACACTTCACAGGAAGTGCTGGCACTGGTAAAGTCACAGCAAGGGTAGAGAGGGCCCAGGGTTCACTCTGAACAGATGTGCTCCAAGGGAAAACAGAGCAATTCTTTTTGTTTGTACAATCAACCTGGTACTGCTGACTGGCAATCCAGTGGATATAACCATCCACATTTATGATATAGCCTCCACTTTGTATCTACAAGCATGTACCTCATTATTTAGAGATATCTCAGTATTTAAGCATAGAACACCTGTATGCTAATCCAATGCTGCTAGTGCTAATTACTATATCCTAGCCATACATCATTTTTACATAGCAATGCACTGATTAACGTTAATTCCAGAAGTATGTACTACTAATTAAGGTATTTAAGGATGTTTACATGTTTCACATGGGAATGTGCCAAATCACTCTCTGAAGTCTTATTCGTGTTTCAGATTTGACGAACATAAGCCTGAGACACCTTTGTATTGTAACAGACACTTCAATAATGCTCCAGAGATGTTCAATAACACAGCATCTTTTTTCAAAATCAATTGTGACATCTACTAATGTTCCATAAATTCTGGGATCAGATTAAAGTCTTGCCAAAATTCATTATGAAGTATTAAACCTGTCTAATCTTTTATCACTACTACTAACACAATAAAAAGAATGAAAATGTCAGGAAGTATAGAAAGTTATGAGAATTTTCCTCAGGAACATTGTAGAATGTAATCTGAATAAGTGGATGTATTGTCATACCTTTGTGAGGCCTGTATAAATTAGACCCTGTTAAACCAGAATGTATCTTTAAACTTTTCACTTCAGCTTTGTCTGCTATTTCTCCTTCGTAGTTTCTGAAGTTATCAATTCTAACTTCATCTCAAGTAATTATTACACATGTGAGCATTAAAATAAGGATTTAATATTAGAAAGATAGTAAGTATTGTCATCAGCTGCCTCATGGTTAATTGTTGCATTAGAGCTAATAATCACAACTAAGGACAGAAGTAAACTTTTTGTTTGGAAAAATAACACAATTTTTTCATTATAGCTTACTATTTAACTACTCAGTTCATATTTCTGAAAAGAACAAACTGAGTTCCAGTGCTAAATGTGTAAACAACACTTCCTATTTTGTTGAGGACCTTTGAAAATACTCTTACCACTCGGTGAGATGTCCTAACATTCTGTAACTCAGCTTGCAAATTTAATGGGGTTTCCTAAGGAAAAGAGATTTCCATGATTTCAGTGCATCTGTTGAATATAAATTAAGAACCAAAAAGTAGTTCTGCATGTTGCTCATTTTCAGTTTCCATATCGCCCCATATTAAGACTTTCCAAAGCAGGATCTTTAAACCAGGCCACCATTCCAGGGGCCTCAAGTTCCAGGTGGTTCACAGTGAATTCTCCAGTGCCAGCTGAGCTCGAGATGCAGCAACCCAAACTAAGGAGTGTCTGCTCTCTGGCAGTGTTTGAACACAATGACGCACCACAGGTGCACAGAAAAACCCTCCGTAGATTGCAGGCCAGATTTCCAAAAGCTTAGGATATCTTAAAAACTGCCATTTCACGTAAAAACCTGTCATTTCACTTCAGATACTGACACAGAAGATGAGTTTTTAAGAGTCTCTCCCTGAGTACTTTTCCATAGTTTTAAAAGAAGCCATTCCATCCTCACTCGTTTACTCCTACTGCCATCTGCTGCCACAAATGCATCAGTGCCAGTGTGTCTGCAGAACGTTCTTCCTTTCCTCTTCTGTTGTTAAGAGTGTCAAAGAATGTGTTCTAACATTGCTACTCAACCTCTAAAAATAATCACATGCTAATTTGTCTAGAGGAGTGCACTGGTGAATCAATGCACTGCCATCTTCACTGCCAGAGCATCAGCCCTGCAGATCCCTGCATGTTTTTATACACAGCTGTTACTCAGCTATACACCCTTTTTGGCAGTAAGCTGAAAACAAGTAGCACAGCATTTGTTACAAGGACTTTAGACCCAATGCAAAGTGAATGAGATGTTGAAATTCTGGATTCTTGCTGCCCTAGTGGAAAACGATGCTGGTCTCCAAACATAATTCCAGTCACACGTAACAAAGGCACAGGCTTAAGCTAGTGGCACTCAGCAGAGGGTAAAATGCAGGACAGGGATTTTTGTTCCGGTGATTTCTTTACATGAAACCAACTGTTAACATGAAGTCTTTTTAAAGCTTTGGGAGGTTTTCTTCAATAAGTACACTACTTATTGCTCAGCAGAAGCCCAATTCAATCTGATTACTAACACAATATCCCTCTAATGCAAAACTGAAAGGCTCTTTAATACTTCACACCTCTTCTTTGAAGAAATAGAAAAAGGTCATTCTCACCCTCATACACCAAAAAAAAAAAAAAAAAAAAAAAAAAAAAAAAAAAAAAAAAAAAAGCAGGCAATCTGCAGGCTGAATGCTGCTAAACTCCTGTTATCAAGTGCAATAATTAGTAAAACATTACCTTACAATACTGGCCAGGCAAAGCCAGGTGAATCTTACTCACTGCTTCCTAAACACTGCCCCACCCAAATATAACAGGACTATAAAATGTAAATTTTCCACTATTTGTTTTACTGCAGCTGGACAGCTGACAGTACATTCAAACCAGGCACAGTTTCAAGCACAGCTGTGCGAACTGAACTCCATGTTATCCATACATGGTCATTTGACAGTGGACTAAAAAGTAAATAACTGGTCTGCTACATTTTGGGTTTGGTTTTTTCTGTTCTATCACCCATTTGATTGCCTAAAGACACAATTTCTAGACCATATATCAAGAGCATAAGACAAACTGCAATATGCAAAAATGACACCCTTTTTTTTACCGTTTTAATAGAACTTCTTGATTTTTCTTCCCAAACATTACTGCTCAGCTCCATCGTGCAATGAACATTTGTTTCTCTTTCATAGGATCCAAACATCAGTAACCTGAAATAGAAAAGCCTATGGTAAGAACTGTAACATCATTACATATATCCCAGATATCACATTAAACTCTCTATTCTTCATCTATACACTATTAGCAATGTGTATACATAGAAGTCCAGAGAGAACAGATTGCACAGGCACAGCCTTACACCAAACGAAAGACACTGCCACCCTCTAGTGGAAGAACTCCAAAAATGTAACAGTTTTTAGGTAAGGTGGGCTTTTTTTTGTTGACTTTTTTTCCCCCTACAGTGTTTTCCCTTTTTTTTTTTTTTTTTCCGGGGGGGGTGGTGGTTATCGGTTTATTTTTAAATGAAGTGCTCAATTGGCATTTTTTCCATAAAGTGTTCTTGTTTTATTTTAAGAACAGCAACAATAGCCATCAGTCTTCTACTTTAGTCCTAAACATCACAATGCAAAGCTCTTGTTGGTTTAAGAGAGCGCTATTGTAGATTGTCAGTTTACTACTGCTCATATTTGTGTTTCACTAAACTGGGATCCCCTTATCCATGATTTTTGTAGCATTTCTAACAAAGAGTGATTCTTCATGCATGATACCCCACTCCAGAAGGCTACAAAGCTTTCCAGATATTGGTAGTAGAAAAGAAAAAAAAACACCAGACTATAAACTTGAGGCTACAGAACAGCAACCAAGTTGTTCACAGCTTATATCACAGTAGCTGGAAGCAGATAAATATTTTGGAGTAAAAACTTCAAATAAACCTTACTCATTCAAAAGACCTGTTAGATTTTAATTCTCCCCTAAACTTTCTATATATATTTGACAAGAACAGTTCCTAAGCTTTCATCCCAACTATCTTATTTGTGATTGTGATGTGTCGTACAACTCTTTAGATGATACAGAGGGATTCTATGGGCAGCAGTTGTAGCTGTTGAGTTCAAAAAAACAATGGGACAAGTGGAAGATCTGAGGAATTACTGAGGGTCCAATAGCCAGACATCTCAGCTGAGAAGCGTCTGTTGAGACAATTTTCAAATGTGTGTTGAAAAATTCCAAACTGCATAAAACACTTGGATTACGTCAGCCCTGACAAATCAGCAACTGCATCCTCTCCCAGCCATCTGATAAGCATCTGTGACAGCTGAAAATACTGAGAGTTCAGAATTATGTCAGACTGAGCAATCTGAGCTCTTAGTGCAAAGAAACTCAAGACCTGATGCTGCACAGTGTTTCAGATTAAGGAAAGACAACATTTAAAAGATTACTTTCTAAACCAAGAATAACTGCACACAGTGCAAGGTGGTCATTTTGGCCCTCAGGATAAAAACAAATGCATCACTAGACTGAACTGGAGAACTGCTATGAAGAGAGATCAGACTTCCCTTACTCAGTACAGTTAAAGGGGAAATGTTCCTGGTGGCCAAGGAATGCAGGAAGTTATTTATTATCCTTGGATCATCCACAGAAAACATCACAAAGATAGGTAGACAGGTAAGAAGGAATTTTATCACAAAAATATAATCACTGCTGCCAGCCACCACAGAACCCTTAGAAGCAGAAGAACATCTTCAGGAAATCCTGGCCACTCATAAACCACACTAGTACAGCGCATACAGCTCAAATGGTTCTACAGAAAAGAAGGTGCAAAGAGGAGTTGATATGGGAATACAAGCAGTGAAAAGACCAGGTTAAAATAAGAGTCTTTCTGCAAAGCAGTTTAATTCATAAAGAGTACAACTGCACATGACTAGATCAAAGCCTTAGCAATACTTGGATAAGATCTAACCTAAACCAAGAGGCCTGACAAAAAGCTCCCAACACAAGAGCCCACACACCTTTTTTTCCAGCTTTGAAGAGAGTAATAGTCTCTTCAATGAATAAAGAAAATATATTTTATTTCTTTCCTTCCACTATTTTGTTCAAGACCAAGACAATAATAATGCCTTATAAAAGTAATTTGGATTTATGCAAGTAAGACTGAGTGAAACAATTATTTCCTTTTGCTTACATAATGCAGTAATATAATTACAACATTTGTATTGTTCTGGAAAGAGACTCATTATTTGGTGAGGCACAAAAGCAAACTAAGCAAATAAGAGGAGGCACAGATTAGCTTGTAACCAGGCAAAATTCAGAAAGGCAAAGGCTTGTCCCCACACAAACCAGAAGTGGCTCTGAAAGAAAATGCAATTTTCATGTGTTCATTTTTACTTCAAGAAAAGTACATTTCTTGGCTAGACTGCAATCATAACACTAAATTCACTTTTGTGAATCAGAACTGGCATACAACTATAATTACTACAAACTGAGGAAAACGGGTCCTTGCTTAGTCAAGAATGAGCAAAAGTGCACAAAAATATACCTTGTACATTCAATTAATGTGACTTTCAGTCGACCTTCTGTCAATAGAATATCCTGTATAGAGAGGTCTCGATCTTCATATTCATCAGATGGCAACACTTGAATTGGAAAAAATGGCTTGAATCTGAAAAATACAGAAAAAACTTCTCTTAATTCAAATTACGCAACACGAATACACAAAAATACAAAGAAGGTAACAGGAAGATAAACAATCTTTAACACTCTTTAAGAAGAGAAATACTGCCATTCCTATGTATTCATTGGTCAAAAGGAATGAGTAGCAGCTACTAAAGCTTTTTGAATGCAGCAGATTGGATAAATTGCTTCACAGGAATAGACTGAGTTACATCTACTAGCACAGGTAATACTGAGAAAGTGGGAAGATGGTAAAAATCACACAGTATGACTGCAAACATGATTTAACACAAAAGTCTTACTGCAGTAAATATCTTACCAGATCTTTACATTTTAAGTTTATCTGCATAAGCATCACAGCACGGAAAGATGAAAATATGCTATGAACCTAAAATTTAAGATTTTTATGACAGTGCCATTGGTGCACCCTAATGAACATTTCACTTTAGTTACACAGACTGATTCTTCTCACACTTTGTAAAAAGCTTTAAGTTGCTCTTCTTAGGCAATCTTCTTGAATAAAAATAAGGATACAGGTATTCTAAACATTTGCCCTTGAGCTTTATTTCCCTCACTGCAGCATGTGATTCACAGGAAAAGCAGTTCATGTCCAAGGTAACGTGTATAAAACACCGACTATCTCACCACATAATCCTCTCTTTGATTCGAAAATGCTGAGTTATAAATACCAATCTGGTTTTTAAGTGATAGTGCTTTGGTGTCAGACACAGCCCTGATCTGAGGGAGAGGAGGAGGCGGAAAGGCTGCACAGCTGCAGCCCCATCCCATGGCTCACACACACAATCCCAACAGCAAGGGCCACAACCCTGCACAAAGAACAATATAACAGCATCTCTAAAGTTTTTGGAAAAAAAACCCAACTCTTACAGGGTATTCCTTCTTTCTGTTTTTATTTATTGATCTCATTTCCTAGCACTGCTTTGTGCCTTGGTTTCCATCCTCTGTCACTGATGCAGCCTCCCAGCAATTATTTGTGCGGAGACTTACAAATCACAGGAGAGGAGCAGCACAGCCTGCAGGATGTCTCTGCCATTTCATGAGAAAGAAGTCTTTCATAAGTACTGTTTACTCAACCATCAGAGGCATCTGCTTGTCACATTCGGAGATCACAATATGTTCAGGAAACAGTCACATGGAGCTGAACCGAAGAGTTTCAGAAACTCAAATAAATAATTAAGCATCCTTTAACTGTCAGCACACACTTTGGGAGGGAGCTCCATGCTCCGATTCAAGACACTTTGGTTCTGTATGAGCAACAGCCTGGTACAGAGCCATGAGAAAGACATTTCTTTTGTTCTCTCTGTGAATAAACATAACTCAACACTCAGGCTATTTTCCTGAAATCCAATTCAACTTCTAACTTTAATTTGTTTCCAAGTTTCTCTCTCATTAACTCCTTCATGAAGAAAACCATTTTGAAATATGTCACATAAAAATACTCAGTTTTAAATACTTTCTTTTTTTTTAAAAAGTCCTGTGCATGAAAAATTTGAAGCTATTAAATCACTCTGGTCGGGGTTTACGAGTACACCACAAACAACTAATTCAAAATATGCCTTGTTCAAGTACTAACTGATCTGGTATTTTACTCATAATCTTCCTTTATAGTTCTTGAATTACTAAAGTAATAGCAAGCACCACAAGGGTAGGAAAAAAACCACCAAGATGACCCCACTGTTTTGATTCTACAAAACTTCATACCACATCAGAGCCTGGCCACCTCCCCACTCAGACCAACATTACATTTTTCACTTTAAGAACAAGGAAGAGTTCCCTGTTCCTGTTAGGAATGATTTTATCCCCTCAAAATACAGACTTAGCTCTGATTTTGTTAGGCAGAAAAGGAAGAGTTAGGCAAGCACACTGGAAAATAATGCCAAGTTTTGAGTGAACAGGTACTTGAAAGTTTGGGGATTTTTGAGCACTAATAAACTACTTTTCAATTAGTACCAGCAACTGCCAACACGCCTTCTCCCAAATCTGTTATAAAGATAGTTTTCCATGGGAGCATCAAACTAACAAGAACCATTCTGAGCTTCAGTGACTTACTGAAACAAGATTTCTAGCAGGGAAAAAAGACAAAGGAAGAGGATTCAGTAGGTTACTGTTAGCTCTCCCAATTTGTGCAAATACCATGCTTTAAAGTGTTGGTATTTCAAAGGCCTTTAGCTTATGTATGCACACATCCTGCAGGCCATTTACAAGAACACAAACTTGGACAAACCTATTCTAAATGCTAAAAGTAAACCAGAAAAGCAAAGTAACAGACTGAAACATTCCAGTAAGGATGCAGACATATCCATCTACATATTAAAAACAAAACCATCATCCTCAAGTGACTTCAGAACAGAGTGTTAGCACAACATACACTGCAAGCCTTTGCTGCAGCACAGACTAATGAAACAATCCCCAGAAAAAGTGATTTTCCTTGCTAGATTAAGATAATGTTTACTGTAATTTTGATTTCTATTTTCAAAATAATTTTTAAAAAATGTATAAACAATGAATTAAAGAGGAATTAATTCTAAAATACCAATACAGTTATATACAATAATATATAAAGCACTTAGCAGTGTATGGGGGACTCTGTGCAGCACTACTAAATTTTCTACAAATATGGGATTAAAATGCAGTCTCAACATCATGTTTAATTTAAAACAAGCATTTATGTTCACATTTTTATCACCACAACTAATTTGCAAAATCATTAGCAGAAAAAAGGAACACATCACCTATCTCCATTGCCACCAGCAACATATAAAGAGCTGAATATCCTGAATTAAATGCATTTTTAATCTTTTAGTGCTGCTCTGAAGCCTTCTAAATTTATATCATAGCACTTTTCTATTTAATTTACAGAGTTTGTGCATTTCCAAAATTAAACATCGGGCAAATTACAATTTCCTGTAGATTTCAATTACATTTTAGGGAACTGAGCTGTTGTCAGAACATTTAAGTACAATACAACACTATTTATTTGGAAAGACTTTCCCACTGGGAGGTGGTGAGCTAATACAGACCCTGATGGGAACTGCTGGCAGCAGGAGGTGACCGTTCCTCGTGTTGTAAAACCACACAGAGGAAATCCACACTCCCGACAGGGTCAGGCATCACCGACTCTCCCATCTTTTCCCCATGGTAGGAAAAGCCTGTGAGCTTCCCTACCCTTTAAAAGCAGGGCACACGCTCTTACAGAGCACCATCCCTGTTCTTCTGTTTATCAGGACTGCAGCAGGCCAGCAATGGATGCTGTCTCTGCAGAAAGTCTTTAAAACTGCCTTATATTAAATGCTTACAGTGTCTTTTCAACTTGTTCTTAAATTACCAGAGTCCCTCCACAAACTCATCTCATTTGTCCAAAGGTTTGAAATTCAGACAGCACACCATTAGGAAAATGCTAGACAAAACCTAGCATTAATATGAAAAGGAATATCCATCAATCGAACTTCATGTGACATTTTAGCAAGTGAAAACAATTCAACCCTACAGATGTATTATTTAAAAGAAGCTGTAGCATAGCAAGTGTTTCTTTAAAAATATTGCAAGATACAAACAGCCAAGATTCCTCCTTCACACGAGGAATTAGTCAGATGGATATACTGAAAGTAATTAAGATAAAGTTACTGAATTAATATATAGGATTAAAGGTAGACACTAAAATAGCACAATACTAAGCTCTTCCACACACGAAGCACAGCAAAAATGTTTCCAGCCCCTGCAGGCAGTGTCTCCTTGACTGAAGGACTTCTACAGACTCCATGCATCCAGACCTCAGTCTCTTCAGTGACTCATTCCCTCTCATCATCACCTCCCTCAAAGCCTAGATCAAAAGTGTATCCAGAAAAACCCCAAGCACACCAAGCTTATTCCTATCACTCCAAGTGCTTTCAGACCCTGAATGGGGAGAATTCTCCCTTCCAGTTGGCAGTTCTGGGAGGCAGAACTCATCTACTTGGAACAAGTCTGGATTTAGTGATTTAATTTTAAAGATGTCTGACCTACATTCCCTTTAATTTAAATTCACTATTCTGTGATGACTGTTTTGTGGTCCTTTAGGCAACAGAAAAGAGGACAGAAGTCTTTTAGACCTCAGTTTAATTAACCTAATCCCCAAATAACCTGCTCCCCTCAGTACCTACTTAACAATATTTCTGGTTGCATGAGGAAATCTATTTAGACATACAAAAACATATTGATTTATCTGGTATGATAACCATATGCTTCTGTGTTTGCTCATTGCATCAGTTAAGAATATCCAGAAACACAGTAAAAAAAAAGAAAATAAATTGTTCAGAGCTAAACAGAGATGAGAACAAAATTTGAAAGCTCTCAGTATTCCATCTCCTCCTTGGAGAAGTAGAAAGTCTTACAGTTTCATTTCTAAGTGCAGGAGGAGGTGGGATTTCGTGGAGCTCTTGCTAAAAAGTGAGAATATTTTTCTAGAATAAGTTATAGGAAAAGTTTTAAATTATTCTCTGGTTTTATAAAGAAAGTTTGGTATCTAAAACAGTGTTTAAAATCACTGTACATCAGTTTAAGACCACATTAAATACTTGTATGATATGAATCCCAGCACTACTCTATTGACATAAAGATTAAACTTTTTCAGGTTTGGGAATTTTTAAGCTACATTAACTGAACATTTGAATTTTAACAAAAAGCAAAAAGATTTTAAACCTCAGAAGAGTCAATCAAACAAAAATGCAAGCATCTTTAGCATAAAGCTACTTTGAATGCATTGCAAGTCTCAATTTTCATCTAGAATGTTAACGAAAATTCTATCACAATTTAAAGAGAGACTGTGTTTAGCAGATTTCAATTTTGCAAATGCTACTGTATGTCAAGATTCTAGTACCTGAAATACTGTTGAAAGAGTAACTCCTGGATTTATTTTCAGTTTGGGAATTAATCAGAAGGTTCGACTAGCTACACAACAGAATTGAGTCATTTTTAGATTGCGTTTTACACCTGAGTCACAGACACCCAAGTCAGGCACTTGTGTGTAAATTTGAAAGTGATTGGGAGCATATATTTTAAGATATAAAGAAGTTCTCTATTCTTACACTGCACATCATTTAAGATGAAGTTTTACTTCTACAAAAATTCTAAAATATTACAATCCACTCCTAAAAAGACATGATCACTTTAGTAAGATTTTGAAAGTACTTATCAGCTAACATTTACACTTGTCAGGTATTAAAATGTAAACAGCTTATACCATTCTTCACACTGAAGATATCAAAATGAGGCTCATCCTTATTTTGAACAAAAGAAGAGAAGCAGTACTGGTTTCT
The DNA here is from genome assembly GCA_013398615.1 of Brachypodius melanocephalos. NCBI lineage: Eukaryota > Metazoa > Chordata > Aves > Passeriformes > Pycnonotidae > Brachypodius > Brachypodius melanocephalos. The sequence goes on from VZSR01000514.1 coordinate 7,720,482, forward strand.
TTATAGATTTTGTATAGATTTTACAAAAGCAATTCTCCAGTTTCCACTAATTTCTGCTGCTGAACTGCATTAGTATTCACATTCAGGGGATTTTAACAATTCAAATTATAGTAGATTTCTATAACAAATAAGACTAATTTCAGCTTTACTCACAGCCATGAAAATCTGACTTACAAGCTGCCTGAAAATAACATTGCAATAAGGAAGTGTTTATTTTCTAGGAAGTTTTATTGTAAACTGCAAATCAGATCTGGTAATCCACCCACTGTCTTACAGGATATTCTGCCACACACATGTAGGAGGCTCATACACACAAGTTCTCAATATATGAACAGTCCCCCTTTTTTTTTTTTTTTAAACCAAGACCTCAAAAGAAAAAAAAAAAAAAAGTGAAGGAGTTTACTCTTCTCTTTTTCTCTTCAAAGAAGTTTCACACATTTCCAGATTCTTAAAATAGTCTTATTTCTTCTCAGTAACTCTGAGGTATATCTTGAATAATACACTTGAGACAAGGCACTTCTCAAACCTCAATTTGTTCTTGACTTCCACAAGAACAAATAAAAGAATACATGCAAACAGTCTCGTAGCTTTTTCAAAAATATCATAGACTTTTTTCTGCTTATATGACAGAAATTGCAAATATGACATGGACAGTCTTAACGATATGGATTTACTCCCTGTATTGGAATAGCCATGGGTAAACAAATAAATCTTACCAAAACTTCTTTCTTATCAGCACAAACCAGATCAACTTGACCATGTGCACACTTTTTTGCATTTCAGGAACACTATCTTCCCAATTTCTAAATTCCAAAAAAACTGAAACAGCTTTGTTAACTCAATGTAGTCAATGCCTGTTTGATCCCTGAGTTTTCAGGTTCTGTTGATTCAAATTAAGGGATGAAAATCCTGATGTAATTCAGACAAGATGAAGACAAAATTTCCCTGTCCAATCAAAAAGCCAGAATTGCTGTGGCTTTACTCCAAATGGGACAGAAAATACAGAATGTGTCTATGTTCACACAGAGCTGAAAGAGAAGTAGGTGTGGTTTAGCTACCAAGTCTTAGGCATTGAAGGAAAACAGCAGCGAGGAAAAAAAAAACCCAAAAACCAAACAAAAAATAAAAAGCACACACACAAGAAGGCAAATAAAACCCAAGCCACACCAAAACTCTACCTTCAGCCAGCTGGATTAGAGACTGGTCCCAGTGACTGTTGCTAGGCAAACATTTGCTTTTGCTCACTTCAGCAGAATGTTCTCCCATAAGGAAGTCTCGAGTCTCTATAAACATCACCTGTCTGCAATCCTGGTTAGAGCAAAAAAGATGTTTCATGAGAAGTCTAAGCTCTGAACATGACTCACTCATTGAGCTGGAGTTTCAATCCTCTGTTCTAAACCCTTGCCTATATCTATGTGAAAAAAAAGTGACATCTCTTAGGCTGCTTAGACAGAAAACAACTGTCTCACTGCTGAAAGCAGTCTCTGACAGCTGTAAACCAAAAGTGAAAAAATATTTGTATCTGTTGTGAATTCTAGGCAAGAGAGCTTCCCAAGGTTTATCCTCACTCCTCCAGTTAGTTTTAAAAATGCTCGAACTGTGGAAGCTTCTCCTCAATCTACATTTATGCAGTCACTTCTGACAACACAGAAGATGCTCCAATTCACAGCCTGGGAGCTCAGGCTTAGCAGTAGCATTTTCAAAGCTGAGATGACTGACAGCTCACCCTGAAGCTCTGGGCAGCTGTCATGTGAGAGCTCAGGGACTGCAGTGGTGGGGAGGGCACAAACAGACCCAGGGACACACCATGGCCATGTACTTGCCAGCTGTCCCCCAAGCAAAGATGACACCACAGGCAAGTCACAGCAGTTTATTAATAGACCCATACTGTAAACAGGATCAAGTAACACAGATGCTCAGTCTGAACACGACCTGTGGCACCACTGTTGACAATCAAACACAGGAAAGGCTTGTGAGGTTAATTAACAGAAAGGATTCCTGCACTTTCCAAATCCTGCATCACCCATGGCAAGTTACACTTAGGACTTGCAATTACATTTGATAGAAGCAGCTGCTTAAATTATGAATTTGGATACTTTCTCTAATTTGCCCTTCATACAGAGGAAAAGAAAAATCCATCTGAGTTTTTGTAGTATTGTTTTAGAACAATACCACTGCCTAACACTGCTGTTCCCACCGCACCTCCCTTTCTAATTCACTGGGCTCTTTGCTTGGAAACATTAGGCTTGTTTTGTTTCTTCTCAAGTTTTGTTAGCAAGTATGCAGTTATTCTTAAAAAAAACCCAACAAACAAACAACAACAACAAAAAAACAATCCAACAAAAAAACCACACCACTGCTGAAGTTTCTGGAGTCATTTCCCCTAGTTAATTACTTAGTAACTAGTCACCGAGTCAGATCATTCAGAGGTGATCCAAACACCACCAGGAAGCCCAGTCCACGTCACCAAGACTGGGATCTTCCATTTCTACTCTTCCCATTTGAGCTCAGGCAAATACGAATAATGGTTTAAACCATTTACGACACAGGTGACATTCATGAAAAAGCCCATTTTAATTTTTACTACTCAGTGGGTTTCCTTTAAAATACTACATATAAAGCATATGTGACAGGATATTTTTCACAGGTTTAAGCATGATTTAAAGCATTTTATATATGTTATATATATATAGTAGTAGTTACTACCAGTATTACTATCTTCACTGGCAAACACCACATAATGTTGTACTTAATGCCATTACAAAAATAAATTTTAACATTTGTACACATTTCCTTTTGAGTGAGCATTTTTCATAGTAATGCTCCCATTGAAACTGATGCAGGAAAATATCCTGTTTAGCATCAGGTCTCACTTAAGAAAGTCAGGAACAAAATATATGTGTTATCATTTCCATTAGATATCATCAGATAATTTTTTAAATACAGATAGTAAGAAATTTTTTTTAAATTTACATCTCAAAGTGTCCCTGTAAGTTTTTCACCCAAAGGAACAAAAAACTGCCAAAAAATTAATTTCCAAGTGATTATCCTAATTTAATTTTATGCTAGTTGTATCTGGCAATTAATTACTGTCTTTGAGTGTGTGTAACAGCCTGATTAACTATCATCAGCTGATCACTGTAATACACTCTAATTCAAACAGAGCTTTACGATATCTGGTAAGCCTTCAAAAATGTATGAACTGTATTGCTGTAGAAGAATTCCTCACGAAACACTTTAATGGAGAGGGCTGGGAACACTGCTCCTCACAGGCCATTTTGCTGAACTCCAGCACTGAACAGGGAATTAAGATGTTATGAAGTTAAGCTGTACAAAAATTATCTGTTCATGTAACCTACCTATGTGGGTTGCTAATTTCTCTGCATATTCAGTTTAGAAAATAAAGCTTATTAATTCTAAAAGAAGTCTTAAATTTCAAGTCTTTTACTATACTCTAAGAAAAAATAATATCAAGAATATCCAAATGTAGAAAGAGTTTTAAATCAAACAAGTGTGAACATGAACGGGAGCATACTGGGTGACTGTAGGCCATCTCTGCAGGAATGCAGAATAAGCAGTTCCCCAGAGAAAGGCAGAACATGAAAGGACTAGCTCCAACAGTGAATCCAGCAGCTTGAGGCTGAGCTTCACCAGCACTGCACTTCTCTGCCCCACTGAATCCTACTGCCCTTACCCAGGCTGCTTTTAAGAGCTTTCTGATCAAGTGTCATTTGCCAATAAAAGATTAACTGTTTCATGCATTTAATGTATATAAATAGGTTTAACAAAAAAGACTCCTACATTTTTACATCCAATGAGCTACTGAGAGCTGTACTAGCTACACATCTTCACAGGTAAATTCTGTGTCTTTGTTCCCTGAATTTATCTCCTTCAGGAAAAGTGTTCAGTTCTGTGTGACAAGAGGAGAACATTAATTATACTATCTATGCACAGAGTCTAAAAATCATAACATAGCCTGTAGAAGGTGGCTCAGAATAGCCCATTTCCAGAGCCTGAACACACCTCCCTGCTCCAGCAGACAGGCTCAGAACCAAACTCTGACATTTCTTAGGTGCTTACAGTTCAGTAAAGTGATTAATTCCCATATGATCTGTATTTTGAAGTAAGTTACCTTTCAAGAAATAAACACTACTACTGCTTATTTCATATCTTATCTAAATGCTTTGAAAGCAACATGAATTAGAACAACTGAACAAAAAGATCCATATTTGTGTTCACTGAGCAGTATGATCAGTTCAAGATCAAACTCCAGATGAACAGAAATGTGGTCTCAATGCTGGTGAATGCAAAACACCATCAAATAATAAATAAATCTTAGTAAATTTTTCAGAATCTTTATTCACTATCCACATGAAAGTTCATTGCAGGACCAAGAACGAGTAACTTCTAATACAAACCAACGAAGGATTAAACTAGGTAATTTTATTTACATTATTATTGTACAGTGGTTTATATACTGTTGCAAGGAAGAAAAGTTGAAGAAAGTCCTATTTTCATGTCAGACCAATTATGCTGGTTGGATTTCTATCTGCAGCAAAGGCAGATACTAATCACCAAAAACATAGTCCTTTATCCTATATCTTCATCCATTTCTCTCTCCAGCTGAGATTTTCCCCTTGTCTCCCAGTTTTTTCACTAATCCATCTCAAGTCAGTGATGTGTTAGCTCCTCACCCTTGTAGGTAAGAACAGAAAATGTAAGATTTGTTGACTAATCACAGAAAAAGGCTCACTCTTAAGCTGAAAAGAATGCCACTCGCATACTGGGAAATGTCTGGTATGTAGTTGCTCACTCACTAAATCTGACTTTACTATGAACAAGTTTCAAATTGGCATTCTTTCAGAATTCAGTCTTTCCAGTGTGAAAACTCATGAAGTGCTGGAGCTGGGGAAGATGAATAAAAATGTTTCACAACTCTTAGAACCAATGGATTGGAACTTGCTAGCTAAGTAAGATTTACATACAGACACGGCACCATATAATTTCAGACAATCTTAAGAAACTTGTACTTAGTGACCCTCCAGAAATTATGTATGCCTGAGATGGAGCCCTCCCAAAACAGAACAGTAAAAAGCTCTGCACCACAAAAATCTTCCCTCTACATGTAGCACCCTTGGGGAAAAAAAAAAAAAAAAAAAAAAGTATTTGCTGTTCTGAGGTTTGCTTGTGTTTATTGTGTGTCAGGTTGCCTACAGACCCATTTATCCAATTCCTGTAAGACCAAGAAAAACTACTTGTCCATGCACTACTAAGATAACCTTCTATGCATCAAACTACTGACTACAGACAGATTTACTGAGTGAAATTATCACCACTCTGCCATTAGCAGGATAGAAACTGCCCTGGCATCATTCTGGGCAGTATCTCTGGGACAGTCTGAAAATCAAAGTGCTGCTTTACCTTTTGCAGAGCAGACACAGACTCCTGGAGGCTTTTTTAATGCTTTTGTACTGTAGATGAGTTTTGTACCTAAAATATGGCATTAAAAACCCCAATAAGTAGAACCAACAAACAAACCACCCTTCTTTCCTTTCAGCAGCAGTAGGAATGAGACCTTAAAGAGGAACGTCTTACAGATTTAACCAGTGATTCAGATCAATTACAGTAGAAATCCACTCAAAAAGAAAACCTCTCCCTTGGCAGTTGCTACAGAGGAAGGTCTCTGAAGCAAAGACATGATCACAGTCCCAAGAACTGATTATTTCTGGTACTCCTGCCTCATCATATGAATAATACATACTTGTTTTAATTTTATACTTTTTCCAATACCTCCATTTCCTCATTATGAAGTAATTGCTATTGTAAAACACATTTCAAATCAATAGCTTTTTACATTACTTCTAGGCTTAAGTTTTGCTAAAAATATGAAACTATGTAATTCCCAAACTGCATTCTATAATGATAAATAAAAATAGGCTTGTCTAATTGGTCTTCCCAGAGAAATTCAATATAGCTCCAGCTTCCAAATAAAGCATAAAACTATTTAACATGACTAAATATATCACAAATTATCAATTCTAAGGATAATTCATGTTGGAAGCAGCCAGAACAGGTCATCTGAACACACAATACAGAAATGGTAGAAGCAATGCTTTGTGAGAATACTCAAAGAAAAAGTTATTCCCCTCCCTGGTAGCATGCATTAAAGTAAAACAGTTTCTCAAAGCAGACTAGTATCAATACCAAATATTTAGTTTTTTAATGTAACAAGCTAAGAAACAAAGTCTTCCTAAAATATACAGAACTGACCCACTGCTTAGGCAACACCAGGTCTGCTTAGAATCTGAATGGATGAACTTGGGAGATGTTTAATTTAAGGAGAAGAAAAAAAAAAAAAAAAGCAGCTGTCAGGTTTTTTTACATCATTGCTTAAGAAACACCAGGAAAGTGTTAAATTCTAGCAGAAGGACTTTACACATACATAACATGCTCTGTATCTTCATTATGGCAAAGAGTATTTTTATTGCTTAGAAGGAACCCAAAACCCAAACCTCTCCAAAATCTAAAAGCAAGATCAGGAGCTGTGCAAAACAGCAAAAATACACCCAACTATAGCGAACAGGCACAGCATAACCAGTGTACTGATAAACCTGAGATGAAGGAGGGCACAGCAAGGCTGTCACCATAAGCAACTTAACAACAAGTTAATGAGCATGGTAGAGCTCATTAAAGAACTAACACAGATGAACCCATGAGTATCGCAACAGCACCATCAAGCAAGGAGACTGATACCTGCAACAGTCCTTACTCTGTGCCTCTGAATCCCAAACATGCTACGACAATGCAAGGAACTGCAGCTTAGTGTTAACCACTTCAACAGCCACTATTAAAAGGACATGATAAAGTTAAAACCAACATGAACAGTGTCTATAGCATTAAAGAACTGTTTGAGTGTATACAATGAAAAACCAAAGGCTGGACTCAGATCACAAGATAAACTCCACTTTGTGCTGATAGTATTCACTGCTCTACTAAAAGAAACATACATGAAAACAAGGTTGTGTTAGATCTTCCCCACATCTGAGCAAGACACTGCTCTGACATACCAAAATGTGGAAAAGCTGTTTGTATTTCTATTATAAAGCAACAAATACATTAATATTAACTCCAAAACTTTAACTATTGCTATTACCAATAGAATTGCATAAATCCCTTACAAATGATGAAAAAAAAAAAAAAAAACCAAAAAAACCCAACAACAAAACACACCCAGCCTACATTCACTGTATTTTACCAGCAGCCTTACATCCAGGATTTATTCAAATCCTGCTACCCAAGATAGCAATTCCCATTCAATGGCAGAGCAGCTACAAAATAGGGTGTTTTGCCAGACACAAACACATTTATTAAGAGACAGAGAAAAGTGATTACATGCTATTAGAGTAAAACACAAATTACTGCTTATTAGTTTAGACATAAAGTGCAACCCTTCTTTTTCAATTAGTAGACAATTGCTTTTATGGAGAAAAATGTGTATAAAACGCTAGGCAAAGTTTAAATGCACTTTCTAGGCTACCCTGCCTTTCCTTATAGACTCTTAGGAGTGCAGCAGGAATGCAAGGTGCTTTTCCTGCTTTCAAGGTACAGTTAGGCAGATCACACAAAGTCTGCAGAACTGGATAATACAAAATATGGTCTTACTCATCACTGCTGAGCTGCATAAATTTTGTACCTAACTGGAAAGAATACAAAGTACCAGTGTAGTAATTTGGCTGTAGCAACAGACAGCACATATATGAATATACATTTTTTTAAATACAGTATTTTGTAACTAAATAACAGAGGAAGCCAGAACCTGTAACACAAACTTAGTTACAAGATGTTTAAAATCAACTACTGGCAAAAGTTCTCTTCATATGCCATTCATCACCCAGTAATAACCTCTTGAAGATGTCTAATACAAAAGACAAAGAAAATGGCATATTTTTATATGCTAATTAATATCTTGAAAGAAGATAAAACTCTTTTGTGGGCTTTAATGTGGAAGCCAACAGAGTAGCAAAGTGCCCCTGTTAACCAAATGAAGAGAGAATTCCTCCCACTCCAAGTACTTCTGTTTAGAACGTTGTAATCACTGCTATTCAAAGTTTTATTTACAAAGTTACTTGAGTAAGAGTAGGAAGACATCAAAAAGGTTTTGAACTACACATGGATGCAAATACTATGTACTTAAGGACATATAGGCAATAGGGAAAAATTGGGAGAGAATGACATTCCCTGTAGATGGGAAACTTTTAAGCTTTAAGTAAGGCAAGAGGTTATTCAGCAGTTGTGAAACTCGACTTTCTCTTCTTTATTCTTGGCTAAGAAATATATTAGCATACCATAATCCTATACCAAATATAATCTTACAGTTCTGTTTAAAGCCCCAGTTTTGCATCTTATCAGCAAGGGACTTGATTTTCCAAACCAGCTTTCAGTAACACTTGAACTCTCAGCTCTGCCACCACCTGAGAGTGGATTATTACTACTCGGCTATTACCCAGTTTGGGGATTCACCTGCCTAAACTCAATTGGGACACGCTGGGGAAGAATTCATAGTTTTACCCTGTGTTCCACAGAACCCTGGGCCACTGTGAACAGCTAAAGGCTCCCACCTGAAGCTTTAAAGGCCATGTTATGGACAACTGGAATACCAGTGACCCAACCTTCCTTCCTTAGGACAATTCCATTAATGTGCACTAAGCTTTGTGTCCTGCCTTAGTGCTCTCTTCACAACAAGAGAGGTTGGAACAACATGTTCAGTACATGGCATAAAATGTAAAGGTCAAAAGCACCACAGCAGAGGTGGACACTGTTTCACTGAACACAGTAGGCTACCAACCCACTATCTAGTGTGAAAATCAGGTATGATGCTGCATTTTCCTCTGAAGCATTCAGAGATTCACAACTCCTTCAACCAAAGAGAGCCTTTTAAGTTAACTGTTAATTCTTATTATTTATACTTCATATACTACTCTTAGTGTCAGTTACCTTCTCTCATCACACTTCTCATCTCTTTCTCAGGCTCAGCACTCTCCTTCTTTCCTTATTTACCCTCTCAGTCTCTCACACATGCCTCATTCATCCTTTATGGTGGCAAAAGTTTGGGAAACACGTGGGAAATTGACTATCTCCAACAAAATGATGAGAACACCTCACTGTCCACGTGCATCTCTCCGGCAAAGTGAAGATGTCTGTCTTCATCTGCTGAAGGGGAGGAGCACATCATCACCACAGGTTGCACAGGAAGTCTAGAAACTTGTCTAGGGAGTGCAAAGTGCATTTGTTCTTTCCAGGTGTGCTGAAAGTGCTGACTGCACCATGACCTGGCTATCCTAGCCTCTCCTTCGGGCTCCTCTCCAGAGTTTACAGCTTCACTCTTTCCAAAACAGTAAGAGAATGGAAGCAAACTTGCCATGACAGCTTCCCTGCTGTCCAGGGATTCTCTCTTCTGGAGAGCAATTCAGTACCTCAAAATATGAAAGAACCACTATATTACTCAAAAAAACCCCTACTTACTGCCCTGTCAGGGCTACCCAAATCTTGGATATTTTAAAAATCCACTTTTGTGAGAGCACTTATAAATTCAGTTGCAGGGGAAACAACTGAGAAGGCTTCAAAAACTACACCACTACAAAGCTAATTACACTTCAAAATTCAAACAGGCATTTTCAGTTACTCATCTCTCATAAATTTCAGGGAAAAGGCTTATTGCAGAAGAATGTGGTAAACAAACCTAAAATCCTTGCTTAACACATAAAAGCTACAAAGAACAAACAAAAGAGAAAGGCAACATGGTATCCTACGAGTGGTGAGACACAACAGAAATACAGTACCTGAGCAATGGTAATACATTCAATATCAGTATCAGAGGATAGAAACAAAGTGAATTTGCCTCTTGCCATTCTGCTACAGAAGTTAGCAGTGATATAATGAAATGTGTTTCATTATATTCAGTATACAGTGCAGTCTGTGCTGCAGTGTGTGCATTTGTGAAAGAAAATACTATAATACAAAAACCTCCAAAATCCAAAAGGTCCCTCGAAGTTTTACTTACCATAGCAGTGGCAATAGTTCTCTTATCAACTGTCAGACTTCCCACAAAATTACTGAGGGAATTAAGCAGACCAGAAAAGAAGCAGACTGCCTATTATTCCTTAGACAGTGAACTTTACCCTTTCTTATATAAAGTAATAATTACCTCACCTCTAGAGGTAAGCATCAGCCACAAGTCTTGCCCTGGTGGCTCAGAAGCTTGGCAGGACACCCCAAACGCACACATTCTCCATGAGCCATCCTCCTGCCTCTTCCAAAGAGGGATATCATGGTCCTACTGTCACACACCCGACAAGATCCCCAAACTTTCATACGTATAAATACGTATTTCATACTTATTAATTCTGCCACTTATTTACACCTAGACCAGGGCATGTTACAATCTCACTGTGCAATGGCTTCTTCACCTGTTATAAATGGAAAACGATCCTTCCTTCCATGGAAAGCTTCTGCAAGCAGACAAGCAACATACCGTGCTAAATACCCATTAAGATCAAAACAGCAATTCTGCTGTACACCACCCAAAGTAACGCTGAGGACACGGGACAACTCACCTGATTTTATAATTAGGTAAGGTGTGCTTGCGCTTAATGACTTTCTTGAACTGGTTCACTATGATGGAAGTGAGCTGAGGCATGGGCCTCCCTTCAAACTGAGACTTCACCTCAAAGAGTATCACGGGGTCGTCCATAAAAGAGAAGAACCAGTGCGTGAAGGGCAGGCGAGTGAAGACCAGCTTCAGCTTCCCCATCACCCGCGAGATCTTTACGAAGAGGTAGGCCGACTTGCCGAACACCAGGTCGGCATCGATGGCCAGGTGGAAGCCACCATTGTACTCCAGGTCCACCTCGAAGCCCAGCTCCTCGGGACAGCCCTCCTCATTGCAGACCACCGGCCGGATGAGCTTCACGGACTTGAAGACAGGCAGGACATCGCCGAGAGACACCTCCCTGAGGCTGAGCCCCTCCAGCACCTTCCCTGTCATCTTGGCCTGGAGCAGCTCCTCGAACTCCACCTTGATCTTCTTGACGACCCAGTCCCTGACCAGGGCAGTGTCCCTGAGCTCCCTGAAGAGGAAGAGGAAGATGGCATTGAGGAAGTGGCAAGTCTCCTCGCGGGAGGAGGGGGCTGGAGGGGGCTCCGGCTGCTGCTGCTGCTGCTGCTTGGGGCCGGGCTCGGTGCCCGGGGCGGCGGCGGGCGCAGAGGCCGGGGCCGGGCTGGGGGCTGGCTCCGCGGACGCCGGGCCGCCGGCCGGCTCCGCACCCTGCAGGTATTCCCTGAGGCCGTGCTCGGCCGCCACGCGGGAGTAAACGATGCCGCCGTAGGCTCCGTCCGCCACGGGGGGTTCGGGCTTCTTC
>VZSR01000514.1:7731998-7803661 GCA_013398615.1 Brachypodius melanocephalos
CAACCAAGCCTGTGAAGAAAAGGAACATGAAGAGAAGAAAGCTGAGAGCTTTGCATGATATTTCAGCCTCTGATGTGTATGAGATCGCTGTTGTCCCGTGGGTAGGACAACCAAGGGCAGAGGTTTCTTTTAGGACAAACTGTGGCTTTGATGAGATCACAGAGGAAAGGAAAGGAGGGGAGAGGATGGATCTCAGTGCCCAGGCTGCTCAGAACCCTTCCAGGGAGGTGACAGACTGGTCTGTGCAGGAGGCACAGCCAGTTACAGCCCTTCAAACTGGGGACCAGGAAGGATGGACATTACAGCACTGCTTTAAAATCAGCGAGTGAGGATAGGAAGGACAAATGTGACATGAGGCAGGGCTACAGCATGCAGGAAAAACATGTGACTCTTCAGAAAGGGTAATTTTGAGCGTTTTGAGAGGTTAATTCGCAAGAGCCATTCGAATTCGGCTTACAGAATTGTCATAGGAAAAAAACATATTTTTACTGAAAAATATAAGTATATATTGAAAGGAAACTGCTGTTATTCTAATCCAGCAAACTCATTTAAAGGCCAGCTCAAAGCTGTATATACTGCTGGAGAATGTACTGTGTCAGCTGTACACTGCTTTTCCAGGTGCTTCCCTTTGTCAGGGGTAGTCTTTTCTTTCAGTCTTGAAATAGGAGTTTTATGATTTCTGAGAGACAAAAGTTACTTAAATAATTAAACTTGCTTTTTATATCTTTTTTATGTTTAGCTAAATGCATTGCTGAAAGTTCTTAGATTATGTTATATTTTAATAGAATAAAAGAAAACTTGTGCTCACATTGTTGGTTATTTTTTTTCTCCAACCTTCAGAACTGCTTAAAAATGCAAACAAGTGGAGAAGAAAATGTGAAATTTTATTACCAAGAAGATAAAAGCTCTCTTCCCCATCCCCCTTCGTAGAGTGTGTGGGGTGGGAGGATTGAAAAACTCTTAATGATGTAGTGCTGCGGTTTGAAACTAGAGATTCAGAGTATGAATTTTTTATAGGTCTTGTGACTGAAAGTTGAAATGCCTGGGTGTTTAACAGAGCACTTCTGTAGAAATGCCAGAGAGGTCATTAGTCCAACATTTGAGCTGCTCTGTTATGGGCCTTTACTGTGGCTAATACAGGCACATGTGGTCAAAATGGAAAGGTTTGGGATTTGCAACTAAATGGCTTTTCAGATAAGGACTAATCTATTCAAAAAGGCAGCCTTGCTTTTGGGTGAGGAGGAACAGCAAGAGGATAAAAAAAGAAAAAAGTCACATTGCAGATGTCTCAATTGAGTATTTTCTTCTGTTAGACAAGCAGAATAGGGAATTTGGCACATTCTGTGCACCTGATGGCAGCTTAAGAGCCTCTGAAATGTTCAGCTTCGTAATCTCTTTTCTCCTTCCCCAGGAACACTTTCAACAGGAGCTGTGTTATCTTAAAAGACATGTTACGAAGCAAGAATTGGGATGTTTTAGCATTTCCAATGAGAATGGGAGAATGGAGGGAAACAGCAAATGTGTTAACGTGAATACAAAATGATTGTGCAAAAATGTTATGTAACATAGGATTGAAATAGAAGAAAAAAAGTTTAAATTTGTCACATAGAGGAGAAAAAGAAGATTCATCTTAATACCATCTAAAAAGAGCCCTTAAGAACATTATTTACTTTTACTTCCATTTGGAAGGTCTTATTTGCATTTTATGCGAGTCTAGATAGATAGAAAGGTTTGTGTAGTCTCACCAATTTCACCCTGGTTATAGAGAGCTTTGTAAAACTCTGGAGAATGTACTAAACTGTTTACTCTTTGAATAGCTGGAAATTATTAAATGAGACTCAAGACATGCAAAATAAAAAGACCTATATTTATATCTTTTTTAAAAGCACTAGGAAATAGTTTATTGAAAGGGATATTTTACCTGTTTTTAAACAAGGATAATAGTATTTTCATTTGTAAATCAATTTAGTATGTCATGGCAGCAAATCGCTAGGTGTAGAGCTTCAAAATTAATTTCAGCATTTCATTTCAACAATGATAGTGCACAAAGATTGAAAAATATGTTGAGTTCCATAGCTGATAATAGAGAGCAAGTAGCATAAATTCACAGAAGGGATGTGTCTGAGGCAACTGTCCTGTTCTGAGCAAGGAGTGGTGGTGCCTTGGGAACATTTGTCTCAATTCATCTCACTCATGCCTGATCCAAGGATCACTGGGCTTTAGGAGCATTTTCAGTAACCCCAGGCAGCAGGGCCAGGCAAAGTTGTACACTTTAAATGTTGTGGCACTAAGGAAAGAAACATCCACAATCTTGGAAAGGCGATTACAGATGGGGTGGGTTTTATTTTTTTCAGAACTGCAAAGTAGTCTAAGTAGATTGTTTTTCAAAGCAGGATGTTTTGTAATGAGTGGTTTTAATAATTTTCCTCATCACTGGACTGGAATTGTTGCCTTATTTTGTAGTATCTGTTGGCAAAATTATTTCATTCTTTCCTGGGCCTCCTATTGTTTTTGTATTACATCTCTTAGAGACCAAAATTAGATTATCATTCTCATGGTGCTGCATGAAACAGGATTTAGAAAGTGATTAGGTAAATTCATGAGGAAAAAACGATCCATTGAAGGCTATTAAACACAAAGATTGCTGAAGTTACACTGTGACAGACAGCTGGCGGGTGTCTTTTCCTTTTGACTGTCCTCAGGCATCTACAAATTCAGACAGGATATGCTGCACAGAGAGCAGCTGGTCTGCTCCAATGCTGAAAATATGTTAAAAAAAATAAATATAGGAAAGACAGTGAGCAGTTCTGCTCCCAGTTCTAGTTCCGAACTCTGCCAAGCACAGTGTTACCTTAATGTCAGGCAATTCTGCATTTTATTGGTATAAACCTCTCTAAAAACACTGGGATTTCAGGTGAGATTTTCTTTGATGCCATCAAAATTCCTACTTTTTTTTATGGTTTGTTTTATTTCTGCCTTTGAAGGGGCAGGTTGCACTGTGAGTCTGCTCCCAGAGCTGGCAGAAAGAGCTCACCCTGTTTCTAGCTGGTCCCTGGGGAGATTTGTTCAACTCACCTGGAATAATTTGTCTCGTGCCTCCTCTGAGCCCTTTCCATGGCCAGAGGAGAATCCATTGCTTGGGGCTCCAGATTAATTTCCAAATCTCTCAAGTACATTTCACTATTACATCACTAAGTTCCCCCACTCAGAATTTTGTGGGGAAAAAATCCAGTTTGGTGACTCAGTCATATTTAGGCTGTGTTAGTGCTACACAGAACCACCAGCATTTCATCAGCCAGAATAAACCATCGGCTCCTTTGCGTTAATGCATCCATTTATCCCACCAAAAAAAATGACACATGCATCCTCCAACTTCTAGTTATTTTTAAGGATGGCAACTGAGAATTTTAGGAGGTTTTATTCAAGATGGAAGTGCATATTGCATATTGATTTTTGGTGGGTCCTATCTGAGATACTCAACCCTCCATTTTCAGAGATAATGAGAAACTACAGAATTTATTTTGGAATTGTGAATATTGTGTGCAGCAGGAGGAAAAAATCCAAAACAACTCCATTGGCTGAGTAAAGATGCAGATGCCCCAAATTAACACTACTTCTGAAAAAGAAGAGGTTTTTAACTTGGTGTCTAAATTTTCAGATCTGGTATTATCTGTCTCACAGCAGGGATACTGTCATTTATGAACAGCTTTGCAATCTTACCTGCAACAACTACAACACTTGAGTTGTTTGGTGAGAGTGGCTTAGAGCCCAACCACTTTGGATCAGAACATGTTAAAACAACAAAAAAAAAATAGACAGTGAGGGTTTGCATCCAAGATTGAGTTTGGCCCAAATACAAACCCAGTATTTTCACTGAAGCTCATTATTAATTATCTTCTAAAGTATGTTCTGCTTGTTTAACCAAGAGCTTAACATTTTGGATGTAAAGATGCTTTGGGTACTTCAAGAGGCTCATCATACTTGAGCTTAAAGTATCATGGTTCTTAATTAGGGATTCTGTTACTATCTTACACAGACTCTGATTTTTATTGTATCATGAAGCAAGATACGCCACTTAGGAACAGTAGCTCTCAGATAACTTTTCCAAGATTAAAAAAAATATTAAAATAGCTATTTTAATTGTAAATATAACAGATTCAGGTTTTTAATATTACCAGTATGCAAGGCAAGCTGAAGATTTCCTTTATTCCCTGTCTGCTGTTACATCTTAAGTCCAGAAACTGTTACTTAATTCGCAGATGCGAGTGAGACTTGTCACACGAATTTCTCTTTTTCCTGCATTTATTTTGGTGACTTGTGGTATTCATGTAAATGCCAGCTTGCTTAAGCTTTAGAAAGTGATATGTTTGGGACAGTGATTATCACATCTGTCACTTAGTGTTCACTCCAGTGCCTTTTCCTTACATGCTCTGAAGCACATTCACCATCCCCACTCAGAATTGCAGGCACCCTCCCCAAGGCCCTCTTGCATGCTCCCAAATTGTCTTTTTCAGAGTGGAGATTGTTTTAGCTATTTCCCCTAATCCATTTCAAGTATAATTACACTATGGTCAATATGTTTTAGATGTTCCATAACCTCACATTATTTTTTTTTAATGCTTGGCTCATTTCCTGGATTAGTCCAAAGCAGCCTCTGGCTGATGGAGAGGCTTCAGGAAACTGCATTAAAAAGCAATTTTGGTTTGCACAGGGATTCACTGGCTAAAGGGTTAATACACACTTCAGGGATGAATGTGGGGTTTGCGATGAGTGTCCCTGTGAGGCTTTGTGCCTCTCTCGCCCTTCATTAAAAATGTAATTCCCTGCCTCAGTCCATAGGTAGTTGGTCGTGTCCGGCAGCCGCCGGTCGCGGACCATCTGCTGTGCCTTGTCAGCCTCCAGATAAGCTCGGCCAAACCAGGCCACGGAGAGAAGCTCCTTCCCCCCTCCTTCCCCCCTCCTTCCCCCCTCCTTCCCCCCTCCTTCCCCCCTCCTTCCCTCCCTGCTGCTGGAGGTGATCACCCCTGGGGAAAGGTCAGAGCTGCACACGTGGCTGGGCTGCAGCTGCTGCGGTGCAGAGACTCTTCATCAGCCTCTGTGTCTGACCCTTTATCAGCCCCTATATCTGACCTTTTATCCCTTTATCAGCCTCTGTGCGCAACCCTTTATCAGCCTCTATGTCTGACCCTTTATCAGCCCCTATATCTGACCTTTTATCCCTTTATCAGCCTCTATGTGCAACCCTTTATCATCCTCTGTATCTGACCCTTTATCAGCCTCTGTGTCTGACCCTTTATCAGCCCCTATATCTGACCTTTTATCCCTTCATCAGCCTGTGTGTCCATCTCTTCATCAGCCTCTGTGTCCGACCCTTTATCAGCCTCTGTGTCCTGCAGCAGGGAGGGTGAAAGGGCTGCGCTGGGCCAGTGTGACAGAACCACCCGGCACTGCCCCAGTCCCAGCCAGAGTTCATGTCCCGGTCCCGGGAGGGCGATTAGAGTGCAAAGACTCTGTAATCCAATTCCAGCAGCTCCGGCCCTGGGATTGGTGCCGTGCCGTGGCAGGTCCTGGATCCTGCTCACATCCCCCGTGGATCCTGATGCTGGCTCAGCTGGAAAGAGGAGTGAAGTATGGGAACAGGGGATTTGAGAGAACCTGCTCCAGTTCTTCAAGCTGCTGGGAGGATCTCAGACGTTTTAGCTCATATTGAAGTTTTCCCAGAAAAGAAAGATCCTGTGATTTCTCCATTATTCACCTTAGTGTCTCTGCTGCTAAGTTTCATACAAGGCCTCAAACCATTAAACAAAAAACAACAAAAAAAACCAAATAAACAAACAAAAAAAAAAAAAGGGGGGGGGGGAAATTACTGATCAGCTCCTGTAGTTTGCGGGGAAGGTGTGTTTGGTGTAAGTGCAGTGGGCAGACATGACTGTATCCTGTCCCCCTGGCATTCCTTGGATTTCTGAGGCATCTTCCCAGGGCTGTACATAAAGCTGTCCCTCTCAGCATCTGTAAATGTCTTTGTGGAGCTGAACTGGTCACTAATACCTGAAGAGATCCTTTCATCTCCCCTCCTGTTTGGTCAGCTCTTCCTCCTCTCAACCCAGCAGTTTAAACCAAAATGAATATAACTTGTTCCAAGCACTCAAAGGTAGAGCAGGCATTTTGATGTAAATACATCTGGGGGAAAGGATTCCCTTCGTACTTGCAAGAAGCTCAGGAAAGGTAAATGGAAACATTTATTTGCATATTCTCATTTCTATTTCTTCCTACTAACAGGTTTTCACAACTGTCTTCCCCTGCCTGTATTGATGCTTCTGTATTCAGAGAATGAAAATATGCATGTGGGCTCCCAAGGCTAATCTATACACACGTAGTTTTATTCCCTTCACAACGTATTTCTGCACAAACTTGAGTAGATTTTCTCAGTAGATGTCCCAAACACCATGTTTAATGACAAATAATATTAATTGCAACCACATCTGAACTATAATTCTAATATGAGTGCATCTGTTTGTATTTTAATACATATACATATCAATTGGGGCTGCATATTTGTAATAGCATGAGCTACTTTGTTTAACTTTATAAGACAAATAGCTATATTATTGAAATCTCTGTAAATACCATTAGTAACACATTTCAGCTGAGAAAGCTTAACATTACAATTCCTGCCATTCTCCCTTTGGACTTTATTTAATAGTCTGGTTTCATACTATTCTGTCTGTGCTGCTCCTGTTCAGAGCAAGGCAAACATTGGCCAAATTTAAATTCACCCAGAAACACAACCTCAGGTTTCACACTCAAGCAGTGATACATTGGAGAGGACAGGAGCAATTCATAATGTCACAAACATTTTGCAAGCTGGAAAACTGTATTATCTCTGTAGTAACAGTGAGATCTGTCCCTATCCTTTGACACTGAGTCTGGGCCATAATTTTAACACTTTTTTAAACAGTTTTTTTGTGCATAAGACATTGCTGAGGAATGGGCTAAGTGAACTGCCTACACAAAGGAAGTAACAAAAATAAGTGAGAGAATTGTAAAGGAAAATCAGCAGATTGAGGAGGGTGTTCTAAGATTTGGATTATTAATAAAAATAGATAGGAATCTCTGGCAGGAATGCAATTTAAAACAAGGATCTTCATCTTCACTTCCAAATTTCTGACAAGGCAAAATTTCCAAATTTCCTCTTAACTGAGGAACAATTTCCCATATTTTGAACAAACTGTACTCCTGTAGCTTCAGTAGGCCAGAAGGCAAAGCTCAGGGATATTTTTACAGCTTTGGATCTGCTCAGTTTCAACTCTCTTTTCCTGGGCACTCGATGCTGGGGATGCTGGATTGAGTGAGAAGGTGAAATCCCAGTCTGCAGGCTCAGACAAGGGAGGAACCTGTTTGTTGTCCTCAGCATCACAGCAGATTAGCATTTCCTCCCACTACCAGCCTACAATTTTTCAGTTATTCCACTAATTTGAGAAGCATGCCTCTAAAACCACAGCTGCCTGAAATGCAGCCTCTACACTTCTATTTGAATTTACTTATTGAGCTCTACATCTAACTAATGGAAAAACTGAAGCAAATATTTTCAATATGAAATTTAAAACTTCTCTGAAATAAGCCTTAAAGAAGCTTGGGTTCCTGAATAATTTCTGCTAAAATTTGTCATCTGTGCAAGGTTATTTAATCCAGATCAATATTAAAATTAAAAAAGCCAGGAAGATGAAAACTGTCATCTAAAAAGTGAAACTGAAGGTCTGTGAGGGCTGTATTTCCAAATAATGTTATTTTTATTGGAATGGGTAAAGCTTAGAATGTGGTAATAAAAACGTGGAGGTTTTCTTGGCAAGATTTTGACTTAATTGCTTTTGATCAGCAGCTTTTTCTCCAAAGCTTTTGAAAAAAAGCAGCCCATGTAACTACAGGAGTACCAGCAATACATTTTCTGCCATTTCTGTACTGTGACCCAATCAGCTCAGCTTAAAGACAAATAAAATCTTTCATGCAGTCAATGCAGTTTTTGTTTCAATGCCATGTGTTGAAGCTACTCAGATTTTACTGAGGGAGCTCCAAATGCATGCACTGCCAGCCATATGAATGATAACCCTTATTTTTGTAATGGGATTGCTGCATTTATCATCCCAATTACGATGATCCTAAGCACTGATCCTAAGCCCTTCTGCTTCAAAAAAGGCAGAATGTATTAAACAAGGGATATCTACAAAGGCAAGAAACTGTTAATGGAGTGCTGAAACTGTGCATCTGCACATTTTTAAGGGTTGAAAAAGTGAGCAAAGCTCCTCTCCAGTGCTGTTTAGTTCCACAGCCTGTGTACTCCCACCGCCTGGTACAAGTGGGAGGATTGGCAGTTTCTGATAGTCTGGGAGAGGAATGTTACCTGTGAGGAATATGATCAATGCACATCACCTTCAGTTGCTACAATAAAGGTCTCCATAGCAACATTAAGAACAGATATTTTTAAATGCTCATAGTCTTATGTTCATGTGTTTGTTTTTTTGTTTTTTTTTTTAATACAACTATTAAGTGCTTCCACTGCAGATGCTGCTGTGAGCTAATCATCCAACAAAACTCCTTTGCTGAGGTTTGAAAGGTTTGATCTGATTCCTACAGATCACCACAGGTTTGCTTTCCCCTGCAATCAGTTAATATCCACTAAATATTGCATCATTATTAATCAACAGGCAGCTGATCTGAAAAAAAAATCAACCTGTCAGAGCTTTCTCTCCTCTGAGAGGAGTCAGAAGAGCTGTGGGAATAGAAAGGAATTTTGAAAGGAAATTTTGGGCAGGTTATGGCAGACAATCCACCAAAATCGTAGAAAATGAGAGTGGGGAGGCTCATCGTGCCTGGGAGTGGGGCTGAGGGAAGCAGGGTTAGAGGGTAAGGTGGTGAGGAGGAGGAAGAGGAAGCTGGAAAGCTCCTCAAAGCCCTGTGAGCTGCTGCAGGAGCTGCAGTGGGGGAGCTGCTGTGGGAGCAGAGCTTGGTTAGGAGAGGAGAAACAACAGAAAACACTTGGGTTTATCTCAGGGATCCGAAATGGCTGTTTCTGGAGGAGGAGCAGGAAGAATGTTGATATTTTTCTGAGAAATGAAGCAGTGTGAGAGTTTTTTTTGCATTTTCTTGCTCCTTTGGACCAGTATCCCCAGAGCTTCACCCGCTACTGATTCCAGCATAAAGACTGAGTTATGGCAAACATGGATTTCCAGACCTCCTTGTACCCTGCATTTTTCTTTGTTATTTCAAAGTAATCTTCTTGCTTTCCCCTGATTTCTCAACCCTACAGATGTCAAACCAGTTTGAGAGGGGAACATAGATTCCAGGCAGGTAAAACAGGGAGAAAAAGGCTGAGCTCAGCCCTGTGCTTGGAGTAGTACTGGGGCTTCATATCTGAAAAGAACAGAAAGCTCTTCCTTTTCACTGTTAACTTCTTAAGAGCAGGGAGCAATAATAGGAATAATTCATACACTGCTGTACACAGGAGTGATAGAGGAGCGATAGAGGCATGTACTTCAAGCCTTGGACTTCATTAATTATATATAGGTATGCATACTTGGTAAAAAAACCAACCCTCCTAATTTGTTAATAGACTTCTGAGATGCTAATCTTTGCTTCATCAGCTTAAAAGCTTAAAACATAGTCTGGCAATACAGCTTGTACCATGCAGAAATGATCTGCTTTGGAGGGAGCACCAACCAGGCAGTATGGAGTGCAGTCATCCATTATCCACTCTAGTATGTGCACAGGGTTCTGGTCCATCTCTGGAGCAGCCTGGGCACAAAGGATATCAAAGGCAGGGGAGGGGAATCACATGTAAACATGTAAAAATTGCATGTTGAGAAGGATGGGAGAAAAAAAATGGGTGGGGATTTAACAGCAGGGCTTGTCAAGAACAACGTATGCAGCACAGGTAAAAGGAGTGGATAGGGAAAATAATTGAATTCTGTCCCATTCTAAAGCTCTTCAAGGGACACCAGAGGTGTTTAACAAGGATTCACAGATTACATTTGTGCAACACAATTTCCTGGGCTGGGCAGAGCTGGTTTATTTGGGTGTTCCACTCTCTTCTATTAGGACAGAAACACAAATTTCTTAAGCTAATTCAGCTCTGTTCCTAATGGCAATTGTCTGGGATGTTCTCCTTCTTCAGGACTATATGCTCCCTCTACTCCTGCTGTTTTGCTGGGAAAGCCTGGGAGAGAGCCTGTTGATGGCAATTTGGCTGAGCTACCCCTCTGTCTAGGAAAAGGGCACTCAGCAGCTCTGTGAATGCTTTATGCAATCAGTGCAGCTCCTGGCTGGGAAGTAGCCCAAGATTTAGGACCAACTGCAAGGTCTGCTCAGGATCTGTGCCAAGGAGCAGCTGGACAGGCTGCTGGCCTCAGCCTGTTACATCACCATGGTTCATCACCGAGGAAATTGTCTGGGTTTGATTTTACACAGGAGATTTGTGGGCACCCAGACTTCCTCGGCACCAGTTGCTCTGCATGTCTGATGCTGTAACCTGAGCCCCGGCTTTCTCCTCGTCGGAAGGGCACCATCAAGGACATTTTCAAAGTGTGTGCCAAGTTATTTGTGAAACCCTCTCAGAACAGTGAAAATGCTGCTTTTCCACAAGGCCAGGTTCTTGTGTGATTCCCAGTTACCCTCATCAGCCTGACTCTTCCCACAGTAACTTTCTTTTTCATGTCTTCTCTTCATGTGCATTTACTGGGGCAAGTTTTTAATTTGGCATAAGATAGGTGCCATTAAGAGCAAGAACGAGTTCAAATTTATTTGAAGAGGAGGTCACACAGATGCAATGAAGATTTAAAAGCAAGTTATTGCTGTCCTTCTCACACCATTGATTTTCCCCTTTTGCTTTTCCCCCCTTTTTACATTTAGTAGAGTTAGCAGTAACAATCTCTAGTTGGTTTACATTTAGTATCTCATTTCGTTGTTGTTTTGGGTTTTTTTTTGACACAAGTGTTACCTACAGAAATAGGATTTAGGCAGAATTTATCAGGACAATCCTGTCTTCCCTCCTTGCTCATAATTCTGGCTCAATATTTTGTTTCTGTGTTATTCTGTGCCTGGGCTCAATATGCCCAGCTGTCAGGGTGATTTTGCTTTGAATCTGCCCCATCCCAACATTTAAGGAGGGTATTTTAATGATTTGGATACCAGACCTGGAGAGAACAGCCCTGTAAGATAGCAATGCCAGAATTCCTGCCTGAATTCTCACCACAGACATCAGCCAAGTTGATTCGTTATCTTCAGAAGGTATTTAGTCACCTGAATCCCGTGAGATGGAGCTTAGGTCTTCAAGCCCCGAGATCACATGTACAAGATCAGGATGAATGTGCTGAGTAAAGTTACAGGCTGGTTAGATAAGTTGGACATGTAGACACATCTGGGGCAGCTGGAATAAATATCCCTGAGCATTATCCACACTGGCGAGCTGATTTAGCCCTTGTTGGAGGCCAAGGCTGCAGGAAACTGCGTTAGGTGCTATGGGAGGAGCACAGGGGCAGTGAGGGTGCTGTGGTTGCTCTCACTGCATTTTCTCTCTCTGTGGCTTTGTGACTCATTTTTCACACTTCCTCATTTTCCCACTTACCAGCAACACAAAGTACCCTTTCCTAACAGAGAAG
The DNA here is from genome assembly GCA_013398615.1 of Brachypodius melanocephalos. Lineage (NCBI taxonomy): Eukaryota > Metazoa > Chordata > Aves > Passeriformes > Pycnonotidae > Brachypodius > Brachypodius melanocephalos. The sequence goes on from VZSR01000514.1 coordinate 7,743,650, forward strand.
CATTTGGAAGCACTGGGTTCGGGTAAACAGTGTAAGAATGGCTCTTGGTAGCTGTGGAGAGTTCTGGTTCACAGCTTTTCTGAGGAGTGCCTGTCTCGATGCAAACACCCCACTTTTCCATAGCCCATTGCTTACACAAGAGCCAACTGCTCAGTTTGAGCAATACCCGTGATGTACTCAGTGATTCTAGTCCAAAATTCATAATGGATGATGAGAATTTGAAATATCTGATACTCTTCACCTGAAGATGTCATGCTCAATAAATGGCATGCATTTCTTTTTCCTTATTGTCGTCTGGGAAGAAAACTTTCAGTGCCTTTTCTGTGCTTACCTTGCCTCATTCTTCTTTTGCTACACTGGTTTCCTGATTTAGCTCATCCAAGGAAAGGAGGTCCTGCATGGGTCTGCAAACAGTGTGTGTGTTCCTGTGATGAAATAGCAGGTGGAGAACTTGAGGAACGAGTTATTTGGAAATGCAATTAAGACATCAAGGAGTAACTTGCAAGATTTTACTGGACATGCAGACCCAAACAGGTTATTGCTAAATAGTTGCTGTAGATTAACACAGCTGAGGAGAAGGAAAATCAAATAGAGAATGGCCGTAATAAAATTAAGTAGATTTTCATGTAGTAAAGAAAGGAGGAGAACCTCTGTCTTATATTACAGATACTAGAGATTTGTGATTTTCTTTTAAATTTTGGGCGGTTTTTTGTTAATTTGGTTGGTTTGGTTTTTTTTTTCCTACTAAGTATGAAATATAATATTTCAGGACATTAATTAAATGCTTCAGGAGTTAACCACACAGACACTCATAGCTGCACCCTTCAGATTTCCTGTGGCATTAAAATAAAAAATATGTTATCCTTTGAACAGTTCTTCCTGAAGATCCTCTTGGCTTGAAGAGACAAAATATCGTCCAAAGCTTCATCCTCATAGGTCTTCTGGGACATGGGGCTCTGAAACTTTGTTCTTTTTGAATAGCAAAAGATGCAGAGCCAGCCTATGCTTTCTCCAAAACAGATCAGCATCTGCACATCAGTGTGTAAAACAGAACAGCAGAGAGTATGAGGTCATTAGGTCTTGCCAAGGTTTGTCTAGTCAGGCTTCCTGTAACATGATATGAAATCCAGAGGAATACTGGAAAACCTAAGTGCAGTGCCTTCCTTTGCAGGCAATAATATGCCATTATATCTTGCCCAGTTCTATTTATTGATGTTAAAAGAAGAGCTTTGCAGTTGTGTAGACATACTCAAGCAATCATTACAATGAAGATGATTTTAAGTTTCTTCCCCTTTTTGCCCCCAGACTGAGCCCCCATTGAGGTAGAATCAGCACAAGGAGGCCTGAACTCACATATAACAATGTGCAGCTTTGAGGGCTTTTTTCTCATCTCTGGCTAATGATAAAACTCTAGGAGAACAACCCTAATTTCTTGACAAATTTTGGAGACGATGAGTGCATTTCTCACCATGCAGGTGTGGTACCTCACCTATAGATAATCCACAATCTAGTAGAGAGGTCCAAAGAAAACAGCTGGGAAAAAATAAAAGACAGCCAGCAAACATCACGATTGTGTGCATTCAGAAGATCCTGAGGGAGATCCATTTTAAACCAGCATTGAATCCAGTCATTGAATCCACTCCCCTTGGGGGAGCCACTTTTTTGTGGTGCCACCACCACCACAGACTTCTCTGGACAGATGCACAATATTTTTTTATCATAACTTAATAAAGATTTTTGTACCTCTCTCTGTATTTCTCTTGTGTCCTCACTGGGAGCTGGGCTGATCCCTTTCCATGGGATGCAGGACAGCCTTAGGGTCAGTGCAGTCTCTGCTCCACAAGGTGTGTCCTCATACATCGTTTGCATTCTCACAGTGTAAAGTGAGGGACCATTCCAGCTCAGGGATGAAGAAATACTTAGGGGGAAAAAAAGGCAGAACAGGTCTTGTCAATGGACTTGGGCAATGCTGTAACATTCTTCATTTGGAGGAGGCAGGAGAGGGAGTGGGATGGGGTGAGGGAAGTAGTTAGGAAAGAAATAAAACTCTGTTTTCCTCCAACAAAACTTACTTTCCGGGAAGCTCAAGGAATTCCACCTTTATTTCTTGCTACAAGAATTTAAAAAAAAAAAAATAAAAGAGACACAGCCAGCAGTTGCTCTCTGTGCAAATGGAACTGCTCCCTCTTCCACACGTAGTAAGGATTAAATCTTTATGCTCACTGTCTCCAGCAGCAGGTAGCTGTCATGAATCCATCACCATGGTAGTGCTGGTGATCTCAAGTCTTGGAGAGAGACCAGGGCACCCCAGCAGAACCACACCACGCTCCCAGACAGGGCAGCACTACATGACCACTCCACAGCTGGTTTTCCTTTCAGCCTGCAGCCACCCTCCATACATATTCCCTCTCCTGCAGGTGGGTTGCCTAAGGACCTTATGCCTGCCAGGGGTTTTTGGGAATATTAATAATAACACTAGTGACAAAATATACTCCAACCACCCCTTTTAAGGTTTCATTTCTTGCTGAACTGCCAAACCGCCAAATCTCAAACTTCTGAGAAAGCAAATCTTACTATTTGCTCTGAATTCAGCCAAGTTTAATCCTATTACATTCTGTTAACTCCTGCTAGACTTACACTGCCTCATAAAGACTCTGCTGGAGACCGATACTGTCACTTACTCATTTCTCCCTTTTTTACAACCACTCTGCTCTGTCACCCACCTGGCACCAATGACATAAAGCTTTCCATTTTTAACTCCTGCCTTGCAGCCTGATACTTTTCTGAGATGTGATTCTGATATCTGCTAATCTGTTCACTCTCTCCTATCTTAGAGGATGTTTCACATCCAATGACAGGGGGTTATTCAGGGAGTAGCTCAGATCTCCTATGGATTCAGGCACTGCTTGCTCTCCCCTTCTGTTTCCTTAGCAGGAATCAAATTTCTTAATAATGATGGACTTACTCTGTTCAGAAGGTTAAGCAGAGGTGCTAATTATACTGCTGAAGCATTAGTAAATTCTTTGGATTTGGTTTGGAAAGTCATCCCAAAATTTTCTTAAAGGATCAGAATCTGAAGTTACTATGAACAATTTTAAGTACAAGCTGAGTATAAATAGTTGCATGTCAATAATAGGAGCTTGCTGCCCTCTGGGTCCTGTTTGGAGCCTTAACATCTGGTAAACAAACATTACAAGAAATGGAAGCAGGAGAAATAAGAGTGATCCTGAGAAGGGAGAAACAAAAAGTGACATGACAGAAATGTCAGTCATCCACATGATGTCCTTAAGCAACCACCCTGAAGAGACAAGTTGGATGTTTTATCAGGCTGTTTTCCCAGATAAAGCATCAGCAGGATCTAAAAGGCTGGCTTATGTGCCTCTGCTTTTTAGTTTCAGTGCATGTATTTTTAGACTCAGTTGTCACTTCTTGAAGCATCCTTATTCTAATTGTAAGCAATGAATAGTGAGCAGGGTTTTACTCCAGCCCTTTCCACAACTGTGAATTAAAGGTTTGGATCTCTGTGCAAAACTTGTTGCTCAAGTGCCTAAATTTAAAACCCTGGCTCAAGCACAAATCAAGTACACCAGAGCCATAAACCAGGCAAGAGCATTACCAAAGCCCAGGGCTCAAAAATGAGTGAGCTCCTGCAGTGTAATGAATTACTTACTGAGCATCAGTGGAGCCAGATGTTCTTGGCCTGTCTCATATTTGAGGAAAAATTTGTTCATTTAAATGTCAGCAAAAGAAGATTTAAGATAATGCATTTTTGCTGTGTGTTTGTGAGAATCTGGAAGAATGCATGTGGTGGAACCCCCAGCCTCGAGGAACACACAGTGACTCTCCAGCCAACAGTAACTTGATTATCTCCCCCAACCCTGAACTCAACCACAGCAGTTGCTTCAGATTAGAACTGAGCAAGAGGCACAGGGCTGCCAGAGGAGGTGTAAATTTAATGTCTTAAATTGCAAGTCTGGTCAAGTAAGGAACAGTGTTTTACTGAGGATTTCCTTTATGGGGTCTCAGCATCAGCACCTCACTAAAGAAAAGGCTATTGTCGCTGAGGGAGAGCTGAGCATTTCCCAGTGCACAGTTAGTAAAAAACAGTCTGTGTCTGGCTCACACTGGGCTGGTCAGTATTTTTCTAACACACCTAGAAAGAGAATCAAGGTCTTCTCAAGTTCCCCAACTCGTCCAAACGAGCTGATGCCCTCCTTGGTGGCCTGGTTCATATCCCCCATGAGGAGGACTCTGCAACCCTGCCTCAACAAGAAGTGAAGCAGTGGCTGCAATCCAAGACAGTCCCTCTGTCTGCTTGCTCAATGTCAGGGAGCCATTTGGATGCTTGGAGTATTCATTCCCTTTGCTGTATTTAACACATTGTGGGTTAGAACACAACAACATGATCAGGGAAAAAAGCAATCATGATGTAGAAAAAAAATCACTCATGATGTAGGATTGCCAAGTTGGACTCGGACTACCTGGATCTAGTGGCCATCTAAATCTTGGGAAATAGGGCTGTGAAAGTTTTAATAGGGGTCTGCACTGTATTTCACACACATTTCCTTTTTAAAAAGCAGTGATAGCAAATCCTTCACTCATCATACTGAAACCACAACATCTGAATGACTCTGCCAAGTGCAGAAACCCCCTTTGTTTAGACAGCATTGCCAGAAGATACCTAAGAAGCCAAGGAGATGAACAGAAGCCAAAAAAGCCCTTGGAAAAAACGGATTAAACAAACTGACAACCTGCATAGACACCCGAAGTTTACTTTACTTTACCTTTAACTCCAAAATAACTTATTGAGTGAATTAAGCTTCTGAAGGCCAATATCTGTGGAGGGAGCATTGGATGGGTCAGAGCAGAAGAGTGGCTCCTAGTACAAGATCTGGGTGGATACATACATATATATATATATATATATATATGTATGTGTATGTGTATATATATATATGTATGTGTGTGTATATGTATGTATATGTATGTATATGTGTGTGTGTGTATATATATTATATATATATGTGTGTGTGTGTGTATATATATTCCTCATTCCCTGGAGGGTGGCACTTGTAAAATCTACAAACGGTTTTTGTTGTTTTGGTGGGGTTTTTTGCTGGTTTTGGGGGTTTTTTTGGGTTTTTTTTGGGGGGGGGTTGTGGTTTTTTTGGTTTTTTGTTTTTTTGTTTTGTTTTGTTTTTTGTGTGGTTTGTTTTGGTTTTTTTTTGTATACACAACACTTTTAGAAGACATGGAAATCGTTATGAATCCAGCCCAAGCTGTTGCATCCCAAAATTGCTATGGCTGTCTCAGTTTGTGGCCACTGGATGTCACTACTGATCCATTTCAGAGGACCAGCAGATTTTTACGAGCGCGAAACAAATACCCTCCTAATTTGGAGAAAATGAAACATTATTTTACTTCTTATTATTGTTTATAAGAACTTGACAGACCATTTTCCTAAGTCAGCATAGCACGCCTGTCTCTTTGTCTGTAACTGTGAAGGAGCACAAGCACAGACAGTTTCCTTGCATTGCCAAATTCTAAGCAGGGAAGAGATTTTGGGGGAAAAATTGCAGATTTGGAGTGGTGGTGCCATCTCAAGACTGCTTGGAGCAGAAATACCTCCATTCAGCCTGGGCTTATGAGCTGGGGGATGCCAGGAACCTGGGTGGGGCTGGGACCCTGCTCCATACTTTCCTGGAGCTGGTGTTAAATGCCAGCTCAGCACCACCCTCATTCCCTGCCTTTTCTGTGGAAACAGGGAAGATTTGCTGATTTTCTTGGGGACAAAAGGCTGGTCCTAAGTATTATAAATTTTAATAAACAGTAGTGACAAAGCACTTGCCAGGTGACTAAAGGAGAGCTCTCTATAGATCCACCCCTGTGTGTTGGACACTTGCATGGACATCAAGTGAGAGCTGGGTCTGCTTCTGAAGCCTTGCAGTAAAGGAGTTGGCAGAGATCAGAGGGCAAAGGTATTCTGTTCTGTCATATCATTGCTCTGCTCTTCTGGCATCCCCACAGACCAGAGGAGAGGCAATCTGACAGGAGAGGATGAAATGGGGCTCTGGGGAAGGAAGGGAGATGATGACATCAGTATTTGGATGACAAGATGGAGTTTTATGGCTATGAAAGTCAGGTCAAGGAGATTCTGGAACAATCACATCAAAAACATCATGAAACAAGGAATCAGCCTTGCTTCCCTTGAGACTTCTGGGCAGATCATATATATTTACCCACTCTGTGCAGTGGTCTGGGGGGTCTGCCACAACCACTGGAGTGCTCTTGTAAACATTCTGTGAGTCCACTCTGCACTGCCCGAGTCCCACCTCATGCCAAGGTTGCTCAGAACTTTCCAGGAAAAAGTTTCATTTGCCATGCAGTGCAGCTTCACAAAATGTTCATCATTCAAACTGAAAACTCCTGTTAGATATTTCTGCCTCAAGCTGAAAAACAAGGGAATAAAGCCATTAATCTATTTTTCAGAAAGAAAATTGAAAGAGAAATCATATAGTCAGCAGAGACTTCTAGAAATTAATCTTTGGACTCTTCCAACATTTATCGCCTTTAGGCAGCAAAGGATCCCCAAGCCACCTAAAAACTGGATGACAGCTTAGGAGGAGAAGAGAGAACAGGACCAGACAGCTAAAGGGATGAAGATTTTATAGACAGGGTAAATTCAGTTGATGTAAGCAATCCAAAATTACTGCCTTAGAACTCCTCCTTACCGCCTGGAAGTGTTTTGAATGCAATTTTGGGAGTACCTTCCCCTTGTGACCCAGTGTGTGGTTGGGTATTTTTTGGGGTGATCCAGGTATTTGCAAAAGCACAGATTTTGGAGCTGCAGGGTTCCAGAGCCCCATCACAGGCTCTTGAGGAGCAGAGCATGGCTTTACAGCTTCATCCTCCAAGCCATGAGCTTGGTCCAGTGTGAATTACATCAGCTTGCTGAATTCCTGCAGTGACACAAGCAGATAAAGATAGTGGTGACCAACACCCAGTTATCTCATGGAGCTGTGGCTCTAAGGGGACTGAGCCAGGGCTCTCCCCATCACCAACCCACTGACCTCACTGGAAACCTGAGGAACTCCTCAGATTTGTGCTGGGAGGCTCGTTTTGATTTAATCAGTCTGGCATTTTGCCAGCATAAAAAATTTCCTCTCTGAGATTTTTCCAGCCTGTTTCAGTGAGAGCTAAAGGATAAGCCAAGGAAGTCTTTAGGAGCTCCTCTTTTTCCTTCTGTTTCCTTACATGCAGACCCATATTAATGGGGAAATAGCACCACGTGCAGAGATGTATTAATGTCATGAGAAATGAGAGAAATACGTGTAACAGCACAGAGGGGCCACAGAGCAGGTACTTCACTGAATTGGCTGATTTTGTTCAGGAAAAGAAGCAGCAGGACCATGCACATGGGATCCACCCTTTCCATCTGCCATTGAAAAAGTTGCTTTATTTAAGTCAGGGTATCCAGTGAAGTACACTCACTCTACCAGTGTGACTGGGAATTTGCCTGGAGGGAGAAGGAAAAGCAAAAAACCAAACCAAATTAAAAAACAAAACAAAACAAAACAAAACAAAACAAAAAAAACCCCACCAAAAACAAAACAAAAAAACAACAACACAATCAGGAGAAACAAAATGGCTTTTTGGCCAGATTTGCTCCATCCTTTCTGAGCCTGGATTATTTTATGTGTGCTGGGAGAGCCAAGCAGGCAGCAAAGCTCAGCCATGGCATCTCAGTCCCAACATACTGCAATGCCTGTAGGGCATTTAAGGGTTTTTAATACAGAAGTAAACAAGGTAAATGGATGTTTGGAATCAAAGCTAGTGGCCTCTACACCATGCCAGGACATCTTTCAACTCCATTGCACTACCATTGGTTTCAGCACAATTACTTGCAGAATAAGAGTCTGCTCAGCCTGAGGGAGAGAACCTGATCCTTTGTTTTCAGCTGAAAATGTAAACTTTGGGACAAGGATCATTTCCATTTTGCAGAGGCTTAGTTTGGCTCTCTCTTTGACCATTCTCTAAAGCAGAATATTGCAGGAAAGCCATTTAGTAGTCCCAGCCAGGATACTGAATATCAACTTTAAATCACAGAATTATAGAATTGCTTAGGTTGGAAGTAGCTTTAAGATCCCCGTGTCCAACCATTAACCCAGCACTGCCAAAACCACCACAAAACCCTGTCCCTAAGCACTACATCTACTGGACTTTAAAATACCTCCAAGGCTGGTGAGTCCCCCACTTCCCTGGGCAGCCTGTGCCAGTGTTTCCCCACCAGCTCATCTTTGAGCACATGGGAACAGCCTGCCCCTCAGCCTTGAAGATTTCCTTCCTGAAGAATTCTCAGCCTTCCTGAACTCCTTGTCTTCTAAAGAGGCCAAAGTCTTCCCTCCAGATGACAGCAGTTCTGTGGATCCTTCTCCTTACTTTTCTGAGAATCAAAATCTCTACCATTCCATGATCCCTGTGCCCCAGCAGCCTCCAACCATCACATCCCCCAGCAGTCCTTCTCTGCTCACACACAGCAGGTTCAGTGGATGCCTTTCCTGGCTGCCTCCCTCCCCAGCTATGCCAGGAAGTTCTCTCCTGCACTCTCCTGCCACCTTTTCCAGGGACAAGTCCTAATTCCTGCCTGACAATTCTCAGGTGCTTCCATGGTTTCTAACATCTCAATAACCCTTGAGTCTTCACTGCTGCACAAGTCTCCATCCCTTCTTTCACTGAGAGAGCAGACCAAAGGACCTCACTAACACCCTGTCCCTCAAATTTTGGGGTGCTGGCCCCAGGCTCTCTCTAGCAAGCCTGGGTTTATCCCTTCCCCCTTCCAATCTAGTTTAAAGCTGTCTCAGTGAGCCCTGCTCATGCCTGTGCAAAGATCCCTTTCCCATTTTGGCACAGGTGTACCCCATCTGTTGCCATCCAGCTCGGTGTCATGTGAGCTGACCCATGATCAAAAACCCCAAAGTTCTGCCGATGACACCAGGCTCAGAGCCAGCTATTGATCTGCTGCCTCTTCCTGTTTCTTCCCTCATCATTCCCTGAAACTGGGAAGATAGAGGAGAACACTGCCTGTGCTCCTGATCCCTTAACCTGTTTTCCCAAGCCCCTGAAGCCTCTCTTGATTTTGCTTGAAATTCTTGCCGTGAATTGTCCCTTCCTACCTGGAAAATCAATAATGGATAGAAATCCAACACCCACACCAGGGCAGAAAGATTTCTCTTCGCATCTTTAATCTGGACTCTAGGAAGGCAGCAGACCTCCCTAAGAAATGAGTCTGTCTGGCATAGTAGACCCTCTGAGCCCTTCAGGAGGGAGCCTCCTCTGACACTGCCCCGTTTTCATCAACTTCATTTCACAGCCACACTATACATTAGGCTAGAAAACTTCAATTTTCCCGACAAGAAAGCAAAGAGGGAAGGAGCTGGCCAGAGCTGTCTGAGACACGTTGGCAGGACCCTTCCTTCCCCACTCCAGTGCCTGGCAGTCGATTCCCTGAATGCCTCAGCACCCTCTGCACGCTTCTCCCTCCTTTCCTGGAAGTGTTTCTTTGTCCTGTGGAAACTCAAATGCACATGATAATATGTAAGGAGTTCTTACTAGCTCTTTTTATGAGCACTGTGAAAGATGTCAGATGATTATCTGAGGCCTCCCCGCCAAACCCATCGCTTCAGGGGGACACATGGAGGCTGGCAAGAAAGGGAAATCCTATGGCCAAAAGCTCTTGGAGAGAGCAGTTTCTCCTCCCACTTGCAGAGGCCATACTTAAATATTTGTGGTATCATAAATATGCTCTTTAGTGTGTGCACTAATAGATCTCTGGAACACAGCTGGGTTTGGACTCTTGTGGAAAGCAAGGTAAGAAGTGTCCAGTGTGTGTGTGAGGGGAGTGTTGGGTGAGTGTCTGCTGGACTCAGGGTCATTCTGTTTGACCCCATCCTGGTACTAAAGCAACAGCCACCATTACAGCTGTGGGATTTTGAAAATAACAGGTTTTTATCACTAACCTGGCTGACTGTAGCATAAACATTACATATATGGAGGAAAAGTTACTACCATGGGGAGAAAACTTGGCAAAACAGACTTCAGGTGCCTTATAGGTTATAGAGCCACTCATGCAGGCATGAAATGAATGTAAGAACATATAAAATTGATTATATAAACATAGCTGATAATATTCTGCTTACTCTCCATTCAGTGATTTTATGCTAATTTTACCTAACATGGTGCTAAAGCCTCGATCTGAAATCTTAATTCCCTTTTTCAGCCACGTTAAAACTCCTCCTTTGGGAACAGAACTTCTCTTTTCCCCCATGCCCTTGCTTTCCCATGCTGTTTGCTCATGGCTTCAGAGAAGTCTCTTCAGTCTCAGAAGCTGAGGTCTTTCCTAAGAAAAGCAAAGTTAAAGACATGCTGAAGGCTTTACCTGCAGCAGTTTGGTGTAACAAGACAGAAGTCCCTCAGGGGCAGAAGGGTTGAGGTTGATTTTAACAATTTCCCCCATGTCACAAGGAAAGTTTAAATAGATTTCTGTGCCCTGAACATGAGACCAGTAAGAAGTGATTTCTGTTTAAGTAGGTGTTAGGAGGTAGGAAAGAGTGTTGTAATAACAACCTGTCTCATAAGCCAAGGAAGTGAGATGTTGAATCTGTACCCAAACAAAGAGTGAACCTGAGTCACAAGAACATTTTTATTTATAGGACAGCTTTCACTGGAGAATTTCAGACTGTTCCAGAGTGTTTTACCTACCTGGAGAGCTGGGGTAAACACGTGAACTTACACCAGTGCAGCTTTCCTTGGTGATGTCATGGAGCCAAACAGTCAAGGAACACAGAGCCTGGGACTGTTTCAGTATGAGTAACAGGACAGAATTTAGCCCCATATGCTCAACTTTCACATCTCTTTTCCCTCATAAATTAAGCTTTCATTCCACTTTATAGATGGGTAACTGATGTACAGAGATCCCAGGGAGTTTGTCTAAAGTCACAAGTTGAGGAAGGTAATGAAAAAGGACCCAAAAGTTTTGGCTTTGTGCTCTAACCCCAAGGAAAACTTAATTTGGTACTAGCAGCTGCTTGATCTTTAGGGCTTCTGCATGAACAGGGAGTAGTTTGGTTAATGAAATAATATCCCAGGCACATATGAAGAGCAATTACTTGCTCTCATATAAACTCTCATATATTCATCTAGAAAAAATGTTCATGACTCTGTCATCTGGGATGGTTCAGGCTGCTCACCCTCCAGCATGAGGCGTAGGCATTGCAGTGGTGAAGTTAAAAAGGAAGACACGTGACGCCAATTACTCACAAGGAGAAGAATTATGATCTCAGATACAGTGGTATAAATCCAAAGTCATTCCCCCCCTGAAGTAATTGGCATCATGCTGTATTTTCTCTAACACACAGGAAATCAGAATGCAGCCTGTAAGCCCAGTTTGTCTGCTGAGCTTTGTTCAGGGAGAAGCTTTACTCTCCTGCAATGGATGTTAACTGATGGAGAAAAATAAGGCTGGAAAGTCTACAAGAAAAAAAAAAAATGAGCCAAGATTCCCTGTAGCAAGAGCAACAAATTACTACCTAGTTTTAACAGTGTGCTTAATAATGATTTCATCCTTTTAATCAGGTTTTCTCCGTTTTAATAAACAATAAAGATGAGCTGATATACAGAAAAACTGTCTAGTTGACCTGTATCTCAATTTCCTCTTTTTTTCTCTGGATGTCACAAACACTGAGGAAGGAAGGTGTTGACTGTCAGGAAAGGTGAAGAAAATTACAAACTTACAAATTTACAGATGGACTTTGACAACAAACACAGATCTAATATTAAGGACATTGCAAGTTCAGAGAAAAGATTAATTAATGTAATGACCATAGTGAACTGTTCCTGCGGTACATGGGAAATTGTATGAAAATCTTTCCATTAGTGCAGAACAAAGGACTTAGGGCTCGAAGAGTGGGGACACCGTATTCAGAACAGCAGGAGATCACATAGAAAAATATTCTAAATAGACCCTCCATTTATAATTTCTGAGATTTTGATAATTGTAATATTCTCAACTTTATGGTTTCCGTAATTTGGAACTGACAGACGAGAACTTTCACCTCTTGGGACTACAGAAAACCTGGCAAGAAATGAACAGGGAAAGGATTCAGTTTGAAACATTATAGGCACCGAGCAAGTTTCCAGCACATCAGGCAACCCAGAGTTTTTACAGATATGTGTGCTTTTTACATTTTCTGAGACCACAGAAGCAGTTCAAACACATGTTAAATTATATTATTGGCAAATTGTACCAGCAGCATGCAGAGGGACACACGGGAGTTATTCCTTAAAAACTCTGGATGTGCAGGAGGAAGGATGGGGTGCCACCACAAAGGAACCTGCCTGGCACTGGGAGGACCACAACAGGCAGCTCCAGTGCATGTAACAACATTCTGTGGGCACACATTGACATTTCTGGCAGGTGACCCAGTTCAGATTCCTTCCTGAAAACTCTTGGCACACACATCTTGTTGATATAATTTCTAAGTATGCAGAGGACATGCTTGTGCACCAGTAAAGCTTCAGATCATGTGGACTTAGGAAAGCTGATACCTGTATTACATGCATGAATGCAAAGCATGTATATTTACACAGGCATAAAGGGCAGATGTATTTTACATGTGTGACAGCACGTGTCTAATGGGGTGTAACACAAGGTCCAGGGGTACCATTAGGAGTGAAGGTGGTGAGGAAACTGCACTGGCACAGCTGAAAGCCCTCTGCCTCTTTGCGGAGAGAGGCATTGTGACGACTTGAAATGGTTTTGTGGCAGATCCAAGAATAGTAAAGCCTTTCCCATCATCACGTGCAGTCAAAGTGATGGTTTGCAGTCGCTTGCTGTGTGTAATTAACAGCTCTCCATATCTGCAGCAGTCAAAACTCCTGCTGTGGAACTTCCATGTTTCTGGTAAGCCTGGCAGAGAAGTGGCCCCAAATATGTACCCAGCCAGTGCAACTGAGTGTGGCCAGCTGCTCTGTGATGCTTCATAATCATAACTGTGTCCTGGTCTGGGTTGGCACCCTGTATGTGCGAAAGCATAGAGAAAAAAACAAAATCCTTTAATTAAGTATCCTTTATTACTAAAGTAATGAGTGGTTTTGGAACAGTCTTACACCATTTCAGTTCAGGGGTGATTTTTTACTGAAATAGTACTCCAGCCCATTCCTGCACATCTGTACACCAAAACAGCAACACCCACCTCCCACAGCAAGCTCATCATCTTCCCTCTAAAGAGTCAGCTCTGCTTTCCCCATGGAGAGACACTCACAAGAGCTGCCTCTCAAAGTGCTGCCCTTCCTCTGGCCTGGGGCCCCAGTGGTGAGTGATTACTGGTCCTTTGGCTAACCAGCAGCATCCAGGTCTCGGATCCAGGGAGGGGAAGCTGGACACGTGGCACATTTGTGAGATGAAGGAGAATGTGAGGGGGAAACATCTAAAGGACCCCGAGAAATTAAAAGGTATCCTGTCAACACCAAGAGGGTGCTGAGAGTAGTGTTTTGGCAGCTGGGAAAAAGTCACACAATGTAGGACCAGACTCCACAAACACAAGAGGTTCTGGTCCTTGAGAAGCTTTAAAGAAAAGGGTTCTAGCCAGTGTTGCATGAAAAGGGAGCATTGTCTGCAGAGGTGACACACCTCCCTTACTTTTGTTTAGGGACCTTGAGTCTCCTCATCATAAACACAGTCCCTTACAGGACTGATGTGCTCTGATGGGAGCACAGGGCTGTTTTCCAGCAGCACCATCCGAGATCTCAGCCAGGGCCAAGGCTCTGCAAGGCTCTGGGAAAGCTAAATCTCTAAAACTGCAGAAAGATCTCTCTGCAGCCCTATTTTCAGAAGTGTTGATAGTGATCTAGCTCCTCTCATCTGAAAGCTGGCTAAAACACTTTGGTGAGGGCTGCAGGGCTGCATTTTCCTCATTCTTGGTGAACAGAGAAATCTGTAATGGGGTATTTATTTAGTGTGCCAGAGCCAACAGGTGTAGGTAATTTGGGACTGCCAAGGACAAATCACCACGTGTGATGTTAAGACAGTTACTCCAGGGAGGAGAGAGGGAGGGGGGAAGAGCTCTATATTAGCATAACTATCTCCTCACACATCCTCTCTCTTCTTTGCATAATATCCCAGTCTTGTGGGCCCCTGCCAGCAAAATAAAACAACAATCCCAGCCCTGTGGGCCTGTCATTATTGATTTTTTAAATACTTAAGCTAGTTGTGTTAAATGTGTCCTTCCATTGCAAGAAGGAATTACTGGGCATACAGTGGTGTAAGACTGCAGAGTCATTATCATGCTATAGGAGTTACACACAAAGGCATCTTCAAAATGCCTTTTTTTAGGCATTTTGACCACTTCATGGAAACCCATCTGGAAATAAACGTAGCTGGCCTAATGTATGTAATGAATTTAATGTGCCGTTCTTCCACATTAAGGATAAATCTAATAGGATGATTGAGTGGGGCCAAACTTCTCCAGGAAATTCCTTTATAATACATGATTGAATTATTGTTTTTCTATTAGGGCAGCCAAAACATTCAGCATTCCTGACAATGCAGGATGTGTGCCGTAACTTTTTTGCCACTAAGCTAGGCATACTGGATCTGGACATCAGCCCAGCTTTTTGAGTATTTCCAGTTGAATGATTTATTTATCTTCCAAAGAAAGGCTACATAAGTTATACAGAAATCAGTAGACTTCTTTTTGGGTCAGACAGCAGAATTTGGTGCCTGGCTGCCAAATGAACGAAATTTCAGGAATCTGGAGGCGTTTACAGCAAAGCTGAGATTTTCCTGATGGATTCCTAAAAGTTGTGCTTATGAAACTACTGAACCTTTTCTTGATAGAAATTGTGCAAATCTCTACTTTAGCTTTGCATTCAAGCCCGTAAGTATCCTGATTTTCAAAAATGTTGGCCTTCCAGCTGCAACCGTGTAATCTAAGAGAAGCTGAAAAAACGTGAAAATTTCATTGTTTATTTATAAGCCTAAATCTGATTCTAGAAGCCTGACTTCAAAATGCCTTTTAAAACCTAGGACCAGATTGAATGATCGATCTTAAGGGTCTTCTGCAACCTAAATAATTCTATATGGTTCTATAACTTGAATGTGGATTGTTTGGTCTTTATTTTTTTCTGGGAAGACATTGTGTATTTGAGACACCCACTTGCACTCCCGGGGGTGACAGCCATGAAATGTGTGTCATTACCAGTGCACATGATGAGAATATGCTGTGACTCTGAGACATCCTGAAACCCCAAACATAAGTGTACGGCTATACACAAAAGTAGACAGGGAGAAGAACTCTGTATTTTTTCAAACTACAGCTTGGGAAAAGGTGGTGTTTATTAGTGTAGCCTCCTAACCTTGTCTAAAAGATCTCATTGCTCATTTCCTGTAGCAACAGAGCTTCTTCCTTTCTGTCTTCTTAATAGGGGAGGGCAATTATTTTTCTTCTGTGAGTAAAATACTTGACACCCCCCCTTCCCAAGTAGTCACAGGTCAAATCACTCATATAGTTGCAGCTGGAAACTATTTTTGGCCTAGGTTTACAGCTCTGTAGAGGATATCCAGATACTTCACCAAATATTTGAGGCACTCAGCCAGGGTGTGGGAGATGGCAGGTTCAAATCTCTCTGGAGAAGTGGATTTGAATCCACCCCCCAGGAGGTAACTATCACCAGCATCTTGCTGTGTAGGAATGATGAGTGAGAGACAATGATTCAAGCAACCCGAGGTTTGACCAGCTCCTTCCCTCACTTGAGGCTTTCCTCACTTCTTGGGCTGCAGGGAAGATGGGATGGAGTACCAAACCAAGCAGGGGCCTCGGTTTTGCCTCTCAGGCTACACCAAACCACATTTACATTCAACCATCATCTGTCTCAGCCATGCAGAGGTGAGACTGGGCTGGCTTTCACCTCTGCCCATCTCCCAGAGAAACCAGTGTTTGATTGCTGTGCTTGATTTCTTTTTAATCCTCCTTGAACTGAAACTCAGAGTTTATCTGCCACCGAGCCAAGATCCTTACTCATCCTGGCAGAGATCAGGTTCTGACGTCTGGGACATCAAATAAAAGCAAGGAGGGGAATAATATTTTTTGGCCTTGCTAGTAACAGAGAGTGAAAGACACCCAAGTGGATAAAACTGGACTGACCCAGTACCTGCTCTCTGCACAGAAAATGTTGGACCTCTCCTGGTGATATTTCTCTACATGTGCCCCACGGCCTTGCTCCTCAAGCATATCTTGAGCTAAGCAGCTCTCCAGATTAACCCATCCTTTTTGTGCAGGATTCCTCAGCTAGCGGGTGTTTATCATCCTTGAGGAATCTCGCATGTGGAGGTTTGATTAATTTTTTTCATACACATATAAACAGATTCAAGATGTTCTTGCTCAGCCAGAGGATAAAGGTTTCTCCTGCTATCTCAGCTCTCCATCAGAAAACAGTCATTCCCAATGTGCCAAGATTCTCCCAAAGGCATTATTGCCGTCATCTGCGTTTACTAACACAGGCTCACAGGCATCCCGAAAAACAAGGACACTGTCCTTTCCCAGCATGAACTCTGGATTTTGGATAGTCCCAGGTTTGAACTGCTTCTTGCACATACTTCTAGAGCCAGGGGAGCTCTCAGAGAAGACCTGGAGATCCCATCCACGCTGCAGAAGTAACAGTGGTCAGCTTTGAGCTATGGCCCAACCTCTCCAAAGCAGGAGCATCAAACCTGTGATTCCAGTTTGGACAAGTGCAGAGCATGACCTCAATCTTCTCAGTTCACTCAAGAGTCTTCTCCTTCCCTCCTTAGCTGCGAAATCACACTGCCAGATATTGCTCAACTGCTGATGTGGGTTTGTACTGCGTGTGCCACGTGTGAGTGGATGTTAAAGAGAGTCATTATCATTAGACCATCTGCATTTGCTATAAAAAATTACTACAAAATCACTGAAATCTCAACAGAGGATTGAGCCACATGCATCCACAGAGCTCCCTAGGATGCTCCGGACCCACTTGTCCTTTCCTCCAAGGCAGAGGCAGGCTGTGTGTCCAGCAGAAATCCAACCAAACCCTAAGCAGTCTCTAAGTGATTTCACTGATCTCAAATGAAGAAAAGATTATTTAGTTTAGGGCTCAAAATAGTGAAAAATTTCCACCATTCCACCCTTTCTTGCCAAACCCCAAATATTTAAATTGAATGCAACTGGACCAAAAAACCCCACCAAAACTGAGTATTTTGATTATCTGGGCTCTCAGCCTTCTTACTGAGAAATAAGGTTACAGAAAGTGGAAAGTACATTTTAGAAAATCCTTGACCCCAGTGCTATAGCCTTGTGTCAGTGTCCTAATAGGGTGAAATGCTCTTCTGACCCTTCTGTTTAATTTTTTTTTGTGGGAGATGCCTGCCTATTCAGTCTGGTATAATCTGCCTACACTGTCTCATTTACAGTCTAATTATCAGCACAACTGTATTCCAAGCTGGCAGCATGAATATCCAGGTCCAGGATCTCTGCTTTCTTCTCCCCTTTTATTTTTCCTTCTAATTTGCATGTATGCACATCCACATTTCAGATATACCCACTGATAACAGGTTTTGAATTCCCCCACCATTTGCTATCTCAGAGAATCGTGCAAGCTGGAATTCTTAGCTCTGAAGGACCAGAGATTGTCAAAGCTCTCCTCTGCACCACTTTCTACTGACGTGTTTTCATGTGAACAAAATAAAATGCCAGGGATTCCCTGTAGCATGTTTCCAGCTTTCCAGAGCAGTCTGGGGAAGGAACTTGTTCACTGATTGCTACAGCTCTGTAGCAATGTCATAAAATGTCATTATTAATATATTTGCTTTATTAGGCAGAATAATAGGAATTATTCCCTCATAAATTTTTACAGTAACTCCTCCCTGCACAGGGCTCTGGTTGACAAGAATTGTAGGTCTAATTATTGGAACATGTGCTTTAATGTGTTTTAATGTCATGTTTTCCTTTAATTGTGTTATATTGTAAGGCTGCTCTAGAAATAACACTATTAAAGTTCCCTTTCAAAACAAAGATCAATCAAAGAGACAAGCAATTATTTCATTATCCTTAAGAAGCTCATAACATAATGAAAGGAATGTTAAAAATAAACTAAATGGGTGTACTTGATTGAAAGAATAGATCAGTCCTAGTGGCTTTTCTCAGAGAGTAAAAAATTATCCAGGATTACATTTTCACAGCTTTGAGTACATTACAGATTCTCTGTTTGTAATAATTAAATAGGGAAGACTTTTTTTCAGTAATAAACTAAGAATGAAATTAGCCACAGCTGTATCTGAGGAGAAGCAAACACTCAGGATGAAAAGCCAGAACTGCAGTTCTGAGGGCAGGTGGGGTTAGGTGATGTTTGGCTTGACTGAGCCCTCTCCAGCCTGGTTTGGAGAAGACTCCACATGTGGCTCCACACCATCCCTGCTGGTGAGCCCTGGAACCCTCCTGAAGGGAATTGTGCAATGCTTTATGGGCCTTCTTTGATTTTCTTCTTTTCAATTTGTAATATTGGAGCCTTTCAGAAGCACAGGTACTGAAGGTAGAAGCGGCGTAGAGGGACGTCAGAGAAAAACTTTTTGTAACAGAAAAGCTTTCCCAAGAAACTGCAAGAAGGAAAAGCTGGGCAGGTAGGATATGGATTAAGGGAGGAGCTTGTGTGTCTTCTCAGTCCTCTGTTCAAATCTGACTTCTCTGGCCTTTAGTCTGAAATAGGCAGCACCTGGTAACCACGAGGCAGCCTGGCTGCAGGAGGTGAAGGCAGCTTTGGGACATTTGTACCACATGGGGCCAGATGGACTCTGCAGCACGGAAAACAAAGCTGAAAAGAACCAGAAAAAAACAAATTTCTCCTTTCACAGGCAGTGCAAAATTTCTTGCTTCCTGTCTGCTTTCCTCAGTGGAGGGGGAAAAGCAGATGGAGAATGAGGGATCTCAGTTCAGCACCACAGGGCAGGCAGGTGAGCATCCCTGCACTGCCCTGTGCTCCCTGCCCAGCAGCCATCCAGGACCAGGGCAGCCAGCAGAATTGGTGTTTATAGGGTCACTCTGAGCAAGCTGTGCTGGGAGCAGCTCTTTGGACATCAGCTCTTTTTTTTACCACATAACTCTCCCAGGGGGAGGTGTTTTCACTCCTTGCAGCAGAACTGGGCTGGCAGTGCCTTCCTGTTGTTGGTTGGACCTGAGCTTGAGGCTGGAAATAGTCCAGTTGATGCTGCTTCCACTGAAAAGTATTAAATAAATCCCTGCTCAGAGTTCTTTTAGCTCCCATTGTCACCATTGTCCTGAGGGAGGAGAGGAGTGAGAGCAGCTGCAGGTGGCCATGGCTCCAGGTATGTGGACAGGTGACATCCCAGCTTCCAGGGCTTTGTTTGTCACACTGACAGCAACAGGAAGGGTTTCATCATGGCTCAACTGGGCCCCAGCTTCCAGAAAGAAAATCCCTCTTGGCATCACTGCATCCCAGCATGGCACCATCGTTGGTTTAACCAGTTTCTCAATCCATATAACCAGTTCATCCTGCCTGAGGTGTGTGCATCAGTATTTATTAGAGTCTCAGGGCTTGTGTTTGCTGAAGAAAAGTCTCCGCTTAACACTTTTCATCCTTTCTTTTGCTGTTTGTTTCTTTGTGGGGGGGGGGTGGCCTTGCTGTGACAATTTCTTTCACATGTTGAGACTGTTGTTTTTCTAACACAAAACACTATACATTTCAAAAACTTAGCAGGAAAGATATATTTCTAAGACATATTTCTTGCCAGAGGAGTAGTGAATGCTAAATGTTGGCTGTAGACAGTGGTAGACTTGGGATTTGGTAGTTAACCAGTAAAAATATTAAAACAGGCAAAGTCTGTCATCATGTAAGAGACAGCTTTCAACTTTACTGAATGTCTTTCTACTTGCAGAGTTAATGGAAACCAGTCACAATGATAAAATCTGTGATTGTCTTAAATAGAAAGAATTCTTGCTTCTTTGTGGTAGAAAGAAGACTGGAATTTAAATTCTTGGGCTTTCCCTCCTCATTTTTAATTCCTTTCATTTGATTAAAAGGAAGTTTTTCAAATGAACAGGCTAATGCAGGAAGAAAAGAGAAACATGCATCTTAGCAAGATAAAACCCCAACCCTTAAAAAAAAATACCCAAACCGTGCAATTATGAGAAATCCAACAGCCCCAAAACATGTGGACCCAGAGCAGATAGAGAAGGTAAACAAAACCTTGGGCAAAAGTGGGCAAATGCAGGAATGTTACTGGAGAAGGCCTGATAAAAACATGACAGGAGAAACCACCATGCAAACCACTTGCAGCTCGGGAAAAAAAGAAAAAGAGCAATGAGGCAGAGATGGGAGCCGCAGATAACAACGTGTGGGAAACTTCTGAGAGAAATCAGGGAGAAAAACAAGGACAAGGAGAAATCCAAGAGATTCAGATGTGCTGAAATGCCAACAGAATAGAGAAAATCAGGAGGGAAAGAAATTGTGAGAACATGGAATGTGATAGCTCCAGAGAACCTCCCTGGTCACTGAACATTATGAAAGGATGAAAAATATCCCAGATCTTCTGAAGATCTTCTGTGCTATGACATAGTGCTGCTGTTGCAGCCTTGCTACAGGTCAGGTCTGGAAGAAAGTCTCAAGTCTTGCTCTCACTTTGTGAGGGAAGCTCTTCTTTCAGCTCTTTTAGCCTGATGCAGCATAATTCATGCTCAGTCCCCTGCTCAGGCTCTGAGACCACAGCAATGGCCCAAATAACAAATAACAGAGCATAGTTTGAGTCTCACAGCATCAGAACTGAATGGACTGACTCTTGTCAGCCTAGGAAAGATAATATTGGCCCCTGCATGGAAGCCAAAAGGCAAAATCAGCTGGTGTTTAGTGCAGATTTTTGTCTGCCCTCTGGAATAGTCTTTTAGAGTGATGAAAGGGGAAGTAATATTTTCTAGCCTATGAAAATTTCTATTGTAAAAGTGGTCTAATCTGGTCTGTGCTGGAGTGAAGCTATGACTCCCTGATGTTTGACATTAACAGACAGAGAAAGGCTCCCATCACAGCCCACATTAGCCCAGTGACCCTGACACCTGCATGTTCAGACCTGCCGGTGAGGTCAGCTCTCCCATATCTCAGGTGGGTCACCAAAGGTTCTTCTGTCTTAATTTGATGTGCTGGAGGCTTTTTGTAGTGGAACTTGAAGGATCTCGAGTCTAACCCAAGCCAATGACAAAACAGGCTGGAATTAATCTCTGAGAGCTGTCCCAGTGTGGTTTATCAAGGTAACTAATTGGTTATCAACCAGGGGCATTATTTAATTAATGGAGAAATGCAGTCTCCAGTGAGTGAGACTGTGAGAAACCCCAGAGGATGATTCCTGCCACCCTGAAGCAGGTACCTACAACAGGTGAGTCAGGGTGCCTGGTTGCTTCTCTCTTACTCCATGGACCAGAACAGCAACCTCAGGATTTGTTTAGCTTTAAACATCCGGCTTGCACATGGCTCATGTTCAATTGGAAGAATCCACCCCCAGGGCTTTGACATGTTTGGGTCAGGCCCCACAAGGGCATGTACATTGGGAAATAAAAATGTGGTGGAAAAAAAAAGAAAGCAGTTAAGCCCTTTTGTTTGGAGGAATGTCTATATTGCTGCTTCTCCAAATTAAAAACTTTTTCTTTCAGTCAGGGTAGGGGAACCATGTTGGTTCTAAGAGCACCTGGAGAAGATTTCTCAGTCCAGGCTAGAAATGTTATCAAAATCAAGAAAAGATCCCAACCACAAGAACTGAAAGGCACTGCAGTGATAATTGTTCCTGTTGGAAGAATCTGAGCTTCGTTTGGGAGGCCAAAAGAACATCTGAAAGCCAAAGACACAAATCTGTCAAAATGGCATTCACCAAACATGTGACTCCTCTTTGCTCTTCCTGATGCCCTCCTGCATTGGACTGAGCTGTGTCTTAGCAATGTTAAAGTGTTAAAATATGCTGGTTACCTGTGCAAAAGTTTAATTTGACTTTAAAAAATGCCTCAGCAAGTGGTCAAGTGTAGCTGGCACACGTTTATGCTGCAACATAGCTCTTAGATGATTCCTATTAAATGTTTAAACTTAGTAATTCCAGGTAATTTTGAAAAATATTGATAGTTTTACTAGTTTTTTAGTAGTAATGGACAGTCCATAATTACTAAAAATGAAATATTTTTACACCTGTGTTCTTTTATGATAGTGTTACTCCCATGCAAAATTAAATGTCAGCAAGAGAAGAGTTATTCTAAAATGCAATTGAAAATAAATGTATTATTACACTGAGGAGGTAATATGGTGATTTAATATAGTGACTAGTCACACCTGAATAACTAAAGAGTTTGTTTTTCCAGGGAAGCACTAAGTTTACTAAAGGGAGGGAGAAGTATTTTATTACAAATAGATTATCTTGGTGCTTTCACCCAGTTTGGTGCAAAACCTCGTGTGGAAGCTGGGATTTGACAGAAGGGTAGCTGGGGGGAAAAGTTTTTTTAAAGTGAAGGAAAACCAAGTAAAAAGTTATCAAAGTGACATCACTAAATACATGAAAAGTGGAAGAGAGCAGCCAAGGACCTTCCTCAACAGCTGTACCTAATCCATGTCCATGGATTTAGTCCACCAAATCCATGTCCAGCTGCACGAAAAAAAATCTGTTTGGTGAGTATGTGCTTAGTTTGAGTTAATTGCAATGCTGCAGTTCTTGTTCTGACTGGGAAAAATTCTGTTTTGCTTGTGGGTTCTCTTAGGGCTGGAAGGCAACTTTGTCCGCAGACAGGTCCACTGTGTCCTCTTTGTGAGGAGAGAGGTGTGAGAGGCTGCACAACTGAACCACGGATTAGAACGTGTCATCTGTGTCATCCTCCATTTTTTTTTCTTATTTTTCCTACTTCAACATCATGAAAACTATGCAGGAGGTTTTGGGGAACCTCAGCTCAATAACAGCAGAAAAATTCTAGGTGTCTTCCAGGATAGAACAGTGTGCATCTTCATTGTACAGAAAATTGTTCTGCTTTCTCCTAAAATGGCCTCTGCAATTTTTTTTTGTAACTTCCTTATTTTCCATCAATGCAGTTTCCCTTTGCTGATTTCTTGCATCAGACTATTCACTAGATAGGAGGATGTAAAAGAGAACTTTAAAAAATAAAGAAAAAATAAGGATCTGCTCCCAAAGACAGTGAAAACAATGGGAGTCAAAGAAACTGGCACTGACAAAAGATTTTATTTCCCTCAGGAGAGTGAGAATGATCCTAGCCAAAATTTTATAAGACAAAGATTCCAATAATGAGTCCAACAGAGCAGAACATAAACTGGCATCACATTTAGATTCTTCCTTCCTTGCTAACAGTGGCACACACCTCAGATTATGATTGATGAGTGAGGTAAAATTGTCATTATTGTAATAACTGCATACAGCATGGTCTTTAATCTTGCTGTGGGATTTTAAACTGACTATTGTACATATTGCTTCTGACTGCTGAAAGCTGAGGGTAACCTCTCAAAAAAGATAAAATCTCTCCTTTTTTTTTTTTTTCTGACTTTGGAAATTACAAACAGAAGAGCCTGTGATGTAGAGACACACACAGAGGGACATGATCTGAGAGAGGCTTTAATAAGCTGAATAGGTTCATCCTAATGTAGATTCATGTCTTCATTAATTTAGTGGATGACTTTCAGAAGAGTGAGCTTCTCTTCCTCTGGAGTAGGCAAAATGCAGCTAAACTCACCCCCTGCTGATTTGCTGGGGGTAAAACCATCTAGAAATCACTTAATTGGAAAGCAAAAATCCTCTTAGGTATTTCTCCAAATACTTCCTCGAACAGGCTAAGCGCAGGCAGTCGTGTGTGGAAGATCATGGTTTAGCTGAAGGTTTTCCTGCAGCACAGTCCCAGCCCTGCATCTCTTCCCCTCAGCTGCACACCATGGCTCTCCCTCCCTCCCTCCCCTGGATTTGGAGGGAGCAGGGGCTGTCTGTGCTCCAGGGAATTGCAGCTGGAGCTCACATGCAGCAGGATAACACCAAGGCTGGTGAGGGGCTTGGAGCACAAACCCTGTGAAGAATGGCTGAGTGAGCTGGGGTTGTTTATCCTGGAGAGAAGGAGACTCAGAGGTGCCCTTATCACTCTAAACTCCCTAAAGGTGGCTGTGCTCAGGTGGGGTTGGTCTCTCTCCAGGCAGCACTGACAGAACAAGAGGACACAGCCTCAACTGAAATGTAGGTTGGATACCAGGTAAAAGTTTTTTTATAGAAAAAGTGATAAAGCCCTGGTACGGTCTGCCCAGGGAGGTGGTGGAGTCACCATCCCTGGATGTGTTTGGAGAAAGATTGGATGTGGCACTTGGTGCCATGGGTTAGTTGAGGTGCCAGGGTTGGGTTGAACTGGATGATCTTGGAGGTCTCTTCCAACCCGGTGATTCTGTGATTCTGTGCAATCTCATGAGAGGGAGCTGTCACTTGGGGTCACATAAGAGAAAAAGCAGCACTCAAGAAGCAGCGTGTCTCAGGCACCAGAGCACTGCTCCTGAGGAGCTGACTGAGTGCAAGAACATCCCTGTTTCCATCCCAGCTGCTCCACTGTGCCCACCCAGCAACAGCAAACCCCCAGGTGCCAGCTGCTCCTGTGGCTTGCAGAAAAAGGCAGAGAGGGAGGGATCAAGAGCTCCAGCCCAATCCTCTGTGCAGTGCAGGATGTGCTGGAGCTGTGGAAGGAGATTCAGAATTGTACAAAACTCGGGTTTAAAAAAAAAACAAACCCAAACATATTCCAGTATGGCAATAATACACATTGGCTAAGGGAAATTTAATGCAAAATAACAGTTGGCTTGGATGTTTTCATTCTTCTTCTGGAACCATTCAGATTTGGGGAAATGGTGGCCTCTGCACTGTAACAGCTTTAGGGTGGCTGTTGGGTTTGTTTAGGGGTTGTGGTCAGGAAGGTTTTCTTTGCAGGTGCCATAGGTCTGAATGGAATTCTCTGGAATTCTCTTCATTTTCCTTATTGCCCTTTGAGCACAGAAAGCACACTAAACCACATGAATTCACTTAAATAAACAGGTCCTGGATCTCAGTGGTAATCTAAGTGCTACAAACTCTGTTGCTTAACAGCAGCCTAACTCTGACATTCTTGCTTTTGGGAAGCTGGATTTCAGAAATTGATTTCAACTTCCCAAATACCAAATATTGCTCTTGCAATTAAACACTCTTCTTTTTTCTTGCTTTCCTTTTTAAATTTCTTTTCCCAAGGCTTTTAAAAATATCCCCTGATTAAAAGGTGTCACATTTCAGTGTTACCCATACAGCTTGTAACTGATATTTTTATTATTTTGTTTCATGGTTTTAACAGGATGCTGGACATCTACATTTGGAGGCTCACTAAAAACCTAACAATTTTCTATTTGATTGCCTGAATCTTTTTTTTTCTGATTTTTTATTCACTGAAAATGACCAGAAAGAGTTTAGCTGCACTACTTGCCTACAGTGAGATAAAGATAATTTTCTGTGCAATGCATACTCACATGATGGTCTTTGCTACGTGACAGTAAGGCAAAGATCTTTGCTGGGATCTGACATGGGAATCTGCATGAGATGATTTATGCTGTGTTCTCATTTGATCAAGTTAAAGACTTTTTACCCTTTAGTGGCTCATTTGTGTCTGGAATTCCTGCATCTCTTGGCAGCTAAGTTGGTGCCATAGATTAACTGGTGAATTAGTATCAAGCTTCAGTAGTGAAGGATGAGGCTTTCTTTCTCCCCTCACAGTCTTTAAGTGGTGCTGCTGGTCCAAAGCCATTAATGGTTTTGCTGCCATCCTCCAGCAATGTGGGAAAAGAAAAGACAAAGACTATTCATGTCAACAAGAAATCAGGAGGGGGGAGCAAAACCAAACCAAACCAGGCTTTCATAATCAAAGAAATGTCTCTGTCCTTTTACAGTGTAAAGCAAGATTAAAAAAAAAATAATGAAATGTATTTAGGATTCCCCAACAATAAATATGCCTGTAGTGTGAAAAACAGCATCAATAACACAGAGATAACTGACATGCCATTTTAACTGCAGATTTCAGCTGGAAGGTTTTGAGAACTCACCAAAAAGCCTCTCAGTCTGAGGCATCCAGAGCTTGTGCTCACACTGGCCACATGATGGATGCCTGATGGTTTCCTCCAGACAACCAACCTTAAAATATCTTAGACCTTATTGTGCTGTTGATGTTTATAGTTTCTACTGTAGTCAAGCCTAAGAGCTGAGGGTCACAGCTGGGCTGGGAATGGCAGAAAGAGTGGAAAAACCAGTGTCCCCCAGATCCTGCAGTCTAAGCAAAACCTCACCTGCCACCTGTTCTTTCCTCTAGCTGATGGTTTGTGTTTTCTGCAGCCTGACTCTTCAGTGAAACCTCTCTGAGATAAGAACAACTTGCTGCTGGCACGTCTGTGTGTCACTGGCTTTTGGAGGGTTGTTGAATAAATAAACAGCAATACACTGAGCAGAGCTTTATACGTGCCTGTCTGGGGTTTTGGGGTTTTGGAGTTTTTGGGATTTGGGGGTTTGGGGTGTTTTTTTTTCCTCAGAGAGGGAATGGACTCCAATGGCTTTTGGAATATTTACACTCAGCTGAGTTTTTTTGGACTCCACAAAATACAAGCCATAATAACCAATAAATTATATCTTCTGTGCTGTTGTGTAATTCCATTGTAATTGTCTGGAAATCTATTGAAATTCTTCTTGGAGATGCCTCTGTCCTTTGCTGGATCTGGCCAAGGAATTGAATGTGGGCTAGTGAGGAGCATTAATGCAGTGATGGAACATGTCCATTACTCCATTGTGATTCCAGGCAGCCAGCTTCTTTTCCCATGTCTCTCTCAAAGGCTGTGACACTTGAACAAACCAACACCAAAGTCAAGCAGGGCACTAGAAGCCAATTCACCTTCTGCTGCCTGACTGAAAATATTTTTGTAGAATCGTAGGATCATCAAGGTTGGAAGAGACCTTCAAACCAAAACCCCCTGGAGCTGCTGGTAATGACCAGGAGGTTGAGCCTCACCTGGAAGTGGATGTGTTCACTCTCTTCCCACCAACCTGCTTTCATCTGGCTGCTCCAGGCAGTGGCTTCTTGACCCAAAAACTCTCCCCTGCTCCCTGAGCAGCATTGACAGCCTCACTGCCAGGGTTAGGAACACCAGCACCACTCCTCCCCCAGCACAGCTGCAGTGAAATACACTCCTTCAAAAACGTGATGCACTCACATCTTAGCCAAGCACTTGAAAAATCCAGGCAGAGAAAGCCCTTTGCTAACTCTAACCTGAGGCCAGTGCCTGTTTTTGGTGCAGTGAGCTGTGTGGCACATTAGTCCCCATGGATGATCTCCTGCATGAAGCCCCATCCTCGCTCCTGGCATGGCCAAGCCCACCCCCTGAGCTCTCCCCTGCCTGATTCATGTGGCAAACTCCAGCCCAAGTTGCTCTCTCCAGATTTTTGCTGCCTGATTCTGCCCCTACCCATTCTGTCTTTTACCAAACCCACAGAGTCTGTTTCGTTTCTTTGCTCAGCCCTGTCATGATCAATTGTTTCAGCTACTTTCAGAGATTTTTCTGTGGAACGTGTGCCAGTTTTATTTCCAAGAATGCAACATCACCAACATTTTTCAATTATTCAGATAGGTTTTAGGGCTGTCATCATCTCCATCTGCCTGAATTACTCACGCTTGCCCTACCTCTGGTCCTGCTGACACTAATGTGATGACATTGACTCTGCAGAGGTTACTTCCAATTCCAGCAGGAAGGAGGGAGCAGGGTCCATCCCTACCATGCTGCCTCTCCTGCCATGTGGAGCAATGCTGAGCTGCTCAGTGCATCTGGTTTCAAAATAAAACCCTCTACAACAGACAAATATGTTAAACCTTTGAAAGACTTATTCCCAGGTTTCAACAACATTCTCTTCAGAAACGAGCCCTTAATGGGGTTCATTTAAGGTTGTTGAAGCCACAACTTGCTGTCAGCACTGTTTACCACTTCAGTGGCTCAGCTAGAGCCTCAGCTGCTGTGAGCCAGCTCAGTGCTAATAACGGAGTCCTCCTGATTTACATCAGCTGAAAATCTGACCGAGCTTCTGCCAGGCTGACAGCCTTCCTCTGCTGGGTTCCAGTAGCTGTTTACACGCTCACTCCGTGCAGACAGTAGTAAAAGCAGTTTTTCTTCCGACACTCCTATTTTAATGTACAACCAAACGAGCGTGGCAGATGCTGCAGTGCGGTGTCCTCTGCTCACTGGGCAGACACCAGGATGTGCTTCCACAATCCTGGGATGCAGCTGGAGCAGTTCATCAGTGCTGCCTTGTGTTCCTCTCTCAAGGGCTGCATTCAGGGTCTCTTCTCCCCAGCCCTCTGGGATCTGATAGAAGCAGATCTCCCTCTCTCCCTGCAATCCTTGCTCCTGCACTCCTTCACTTTGCTCATCCGGGCTGAGAGGAAGGACCTTCATTTTTTTTTCAATCATTACTTTTTAATTCTATTTTCCAGGAAGAGCAGCTCAGTTCCTTTACATCCATTGGGCATCTTGCTTGCTGCTGCTGTAATTTCCACTCCTGCTCCCCAATTAAAGACCCACAGATCTTGCCAAAGCCATGGCACTGGCCCATTTTCAGTCATGCAGGTTAAAATTAGCAACATTTTTTTTAACTTCAAGCCTTTTATCACCTTCCAGGGTTCTGCCCTGGCTAATACTGTGTCTGAAGCCTGTAAAAAAAAACCTGTATCATCAACTTACAGAGCCAAAGCCATGCAAAATGGCAGCCATCTGCTTCATAGTGAACTGGCAGGGCCCAGCAAGCTGAGAAGAGGATGATTTTAGGGAATAAAATCACTATGCCTTCTGTCATTTATTTTAACAGTAACATTTATTTTATCATCTTTGCCCCCAGTTTGCCAAACGAATTTGCTGAGAGCCATCATGGGGGGGTTTGACCCTCTGAGTTATTAGGTTGATAAAATGTCAGTTTGCACCTCCTGCAGAAGCCCAGCTTTTTAAACAGTGCTTGCAGGCAGATCCAGCCATCCTCTCGGGGAAGGTACCGAGGGAATGTGAATTTCCTGTGAGCTCATCCCATTATTTAGTAGGTGGAGAGTGCTGGCATCACCCAGTGGGTCGTGCTGAGGGGTTGGACTGGAGCAGAGGAGGGCACTGAGCTCAGGGACACCACACCACAGGGCCTGGGGGACACTGAGCTGTCATTTGGGACAGAGCTAAAAACCGGCCTGGGGGCCAACTCAGCTCTGGGATGGAGAAACCAGGATGCACAGGGGTGGGGAGGTTTGTTAATCCACCACGTGGCCCCAAACCAAAAAGCTGAGAGGCAGTTTTTTGAGACTGCCAACACCAAAACCTTTTAAAGAGAAAAGAGTGAAATCTGCAGCCTCGTGTGATCAGCTTAATAATAACAGCATTGCATTTGTGGCTGTGCCTATTTTCCCTTCTGAAGGGTGCATTTGTAACATTTTAAAGGATACCTTTCTCAAAAAATAAATATCCTCCTTTAAAACCAAAAATCTAAGACTTTCTCTTGATTGCATGCATCCCTCAGATGGAGCTTTAAAGGGAAGTGTTGTATATGACATGAAAAACTGTGAGAACCGACAACAATAAATTTTGCTTAGAGGATCTGCTACCACCACAACATTTGTGATTTCTGAATTTCATTTTAATGTACAGAGCTCACACTTTTGTGTCAGTTTTTAAGGGCATATCAGGATATTGTGCTCCAGCACTGTATGTTAATGAATTCCTGCCTCCCTCCAGGAAAAATGGAATATTTCTTCTCTGAGCTTTCTTGCACTCTTCTGCCAAGTCAAAGCAGAAAGGAAAAACTGTGTACAATGTTTTATTAGGCCAAATGTCAATTTGTTTTTCTGAAATCTTTACCAATCTCCCTGGCATTTAATATTAAAACAGAGCAAAAAAAAAAAAAAAAGGCAGAAAAATAAGAAGGCTTTCATTTCAGTCAGCAGTGCCTGACACACCCAACAGGCCATGGTACATGGAGCTACATTTCTCTCTTATAGTGAAAGATGCTTGAGAAGGTGGACAGCATCTGGGTAAAAAGGGAAGGTGTAGAATCACATTGTATTTTTGAGCCTTTTAAGCCAGATTTCATTAATTTTTGCTGAATCTGGCTAAAAACAGCTCATCCCATTTGGTCAGACCTTGGTCTTTCCCTCAAAAGATGATTTTTTTCCATGTATAAAAGGATTTCTGTTCCTACCTCACTTGGAAACCTTCCCACATTTCCAGCTCACTAGACAACACAGCATGACTGTAAGCTGAACCTTTTTATATATTAATATTGTTTGGTACTTGATGTTTGAAACAAATCAGCACAGGCACCTTGGTCAGCCAGCAAAGCCCAGCTGAGTCAGGTGTTTCACTTGACATAAGAGCTCAAGAGTTTGTAATCTTCATTCCCAGTGCAGGTGCCACTGTTTGATCACCCCACTGAGAGCTGCTTCCCTCTCTGGAGCCCAGCATCCCACAGCAGCTCTCCCCTGGCAGTGGGCAAGCTGCATCCTGGCACACCCTGAACAAGGTCTGGGCATCCCAAGTGCCACCTCTGCCCTTTGAATATCCTTGCAGAAGCCCAGTGGAGCCCAGTGCACACATCCTGAGCCCTGCCTGCATGGCCAGGGTGCAGGGCTGCTCTGGGCATGTCCAGCTGCCTCTGGGTTTCAGCTCCAAGGAAAACGCTGGCTGTGTCCAATTAGCCCCTTTGATAACAGAGAGACAGATACAGATTTGCTTTTTTTGCTTCCTGAGGGCTGTGGAGAGACTTGGATAAGCAATGCTGCTAGGTAATTAACACAAGAGCTGGTATCTAATCCAGATTTGGTTTAGACAGGGAGAGCTCTGTGCCCACAGTTACCTGTCAGCAGGATTTGTGTCACATTAAGAGATGCCCAGCAAGGCTCAGAAGCATCAGCTGCAGATTTAAGTGACTTCTGTGAGTTGCAAGTCTTTTGTATTTTCAGTTACACTATTTTTAAGCAGGAATAAGAGCCTGGATTTACTTAAAAGGTCTTTACTGCAGAGGCTCAGTGTGTTAGCAGCCTCTGGGATCAGTTTTGTCCACTAGGTATTACAAGAGGATTCAGTTTGGGACCTTAGCCCGTGCCAGGGGTGTGTGAGAAACAGAATTCATCATCTTTCACTGTGAGCATGGCACAGGCTTTTTGCATTAATGCCATGCCCAGAGAGTGGATTCTCCCCAAAACACCACTGAGCACGAGACGTTCTGAAAATACACTCCATGACTTGCCAGACCTGAGTGCTGTGTTCCTGTTGGGGCTGTGAATTGCTGCTGCTGGAACAGTTCTTTCCTGTGCCCCTGGAAAACGGGGAGTTGCTGCTTTGCCTCTGGGTGTTGACATTCCCAGCTATGGAGAGGGCACTGAGGGACAGCACAACAGAACAGGACAGCAAACAGTGTGAAACAGTGAATTTGTTCACTTGCCCAAGAGTGATTCTTCCTGATGCATAGGAACATTTTTTTTTTCCATTGAGCTCCAGTTAAAAGTCTACAGGACTCCTGCACTGAAATCCCAAAGAAACCTGATGTCATGGATCCTCTAATTAATTTTTTCCAGGGCTGTAAAAGCAATAACTCATCAGAGGGAGGTTAGAGATACTTGAAAGTGAGAGATTCACTTTGTTTCTCCATCAGTGCTGCCTCCCCCTTCCTCCTGCCTATCTAAATGTGAGAAAGGTGGCAGGTCCCTGCAGAGCTGGTCTAAAATCAGCCCACAGCCTGCAGGGAAGGCAAGGGCTGACACTCTGTGCAGCTGAGGCACTTCCCTTGATAGCACAGACCCAACCTCACTAGAGAAAGAAGTTTTTCAGAGAGCTAGAAGCCTACATCCATGACAACACGAGCAAGAATTTGCAACTTTTCCTTTGAAACAGCACAAATATGTGTCCAAAGGATGGAGGTGCTCCCTTGCCTGATGCTCTACCTTTCTGAAATTGTTTCACCCAAAATTACAACTTCCAACAAAGAGCTCGTTGCCCAACTCAGATCTTTTCCATCTGGTGTGGTCTGTGCAGGATCCATTCATACTTGAGCCCTCCTGGCTATTAGCTCAATGAAGTGATCTGGATGGGATAAAAGAAAATGACGAATTTACATTTCCCCCTTCTGGCATTCTCACTCTCTCCTGTATTTTTAGTAATAATCCTGTTTACAGAAGAGAGGTTCCTAAGGAGTTACTGTATGTTAGACAGAGAGAATAGCCACGGGCAAAAAGTTGACTTGAAATATATTTCGGCAGATATTTATATTCTAGTTAACTCAAAAATGTCTCATAAAATATCTGCTTTTCTCTACTCAGGGGAGAAAGGGATCATTTGAAGAAAAAAATAATATTTTCAGCCTTTTATTTTTCTGCTAAAAATACCCCTGGATTTGGCCAAAAGAAAAATATATTTTCAACAGAACGTCAGTGACCTCTCCAATACATGGATATGTAATAAAAGGATGGCATATGGCCCGAACAGTGTGCAATCAAAGACATCTTTAGGCATTTTTAAAGCCCTGGCTATCACAGGAGATAGTGTTGATTCAAGTTCCCTTTCATCTTTTTTTTTTTTCCTCAGCTTTCAGAACCCAGCTAAAGTATTATCACAGATGATTCAGGGGAGCTGGAAAGGTCCATCTCATTGGATTCTGGCAATGAACCCTTTATCACTCCAAGGAGAGCTTTTCTGGAATGTCACATTCCTACAGGAGATTAAGAACCACCAGGCAGGAGATGGGGTTAAGCCCCTGTCTTCTCCTGGAGACTTCAAGGCTTGCTTGGAGGCTTGTGGTTTTCATTCTGCTTTTCTACAACAACGCCAGCCCCAGGTCTGAGTTCAGCACATGGACCTCTGCAAGGTCTGGGAACGTGAGGATCCTGTGTCTGGGTTGGGTCTCCTCCTGCTGAAAACATGTCATTGCCTTGGCTGGATTGTGATCAATGTGTGTTTAATAAACCACAGGGCAGCGTGCAGATATTCAGTACCTTTCACCAAAGGCTCTCAAATTCCTTCCCAAATAAACAGCTGAGTTTTGTAACAATTTCTTATTCCAGGTTTTCTAGATAGTAGGAAAGTTGATGTCCAAGGGGCTTTCCCACAATCACATACCAAAACTGCACCAACTCATGAACAGAACTAATACATCCCAATTCCAGCTCTGGTTTTATTCTCAAACAAGATTTGCTATTTCTGCACTTTTTATTTATTCAAAGTTGCCATTACTGCTGGCCAGAGATAGACATGATCATTTACACCAATGTACCACTTTTTTTTTTAGCTTGAAACTTCTTCCCCTCTTTAACATAAAGGAATGAAATGGATAAATTTGAGCAATCAGAAGAGAAGATGTGCAAGGAAAAGTAGCAACAGGTTTCAAACACCAGCTGCATATCCCAAACCAGTCATGGCTGCTCCTGAGCTGGCATATCATCTTTGGAGGTGCCATGCTGATCCTAAAGCTGGGAAGAGTGGCAGGAAGGGTGGAAAGCAAGAGGCTGTGTCTGGAAAAAGTGGAGACAAATCCAGTCCTGGTCAAAGCAGATGTGATTTGTGAGGACAGGAGCAAAGCCGAGCACTTTCACAGCAAAAGTTAATTTTGTTGTTGTTCTCTGGGTCCTGAATTCCTGCCCTGCCATGTAAGGATGATGTCCAAGGCCAAACAGTTATTAATAATACTCATTAGTTAATAACAACAGTAGTGCTATTGGAAAATTTCAGGTCCCATACTCACAACTTGCTGCCAAGGTAATCACTTCCCAAACTGACTTCTAAAATTAGAAACAAACAGGCCCCTTCTAAAGGCAATAAACAGCATTTTAATTGGACTAAAACCTATAAATCTGTCATCAGGCAGTTTCCCTGGCTCCCCTGTGCGAGCAGCAGCTCTGAATGCCCTTCTGGGTCTGTTCCAGAGGGCTGTGATGGGATCTGATGTCATCACAACAAAGGTGTGACCCAAAAAGGCAGCGTGGTCTGGGGGCTCCATGGGGCTGGCAGGGCCCAGGGTGTGCTGGCTGTGCTGGACAGAGGTGTCACCAGCATAGGACAGAGGGACAGCCTGCTGCTGCACTGCTCTGCCTGTGGCCTGGGAACACAGGCACATGGATATGAACTGACACCTTGAGTAATTCTCACATCAGGGCCATGTGAAATGCAGATTACAATTCATTTTCCTCAGCTGAACCAGTACATCTTCATCTGTTTGTTGTGTGATGTGAGACTTTTAAAGGAATTCTCACACATCTCAGAAAGATGCCAAGTGTCAGCCTTGTGACCCATCAAGAGAAGTGATGCCCTGGCAGCATCTCTCCTGACAAGAACATGTTTATAGGAAAAAAATATTAAAAATGTACAAATCTGATGGGATGAGGAAACAAGCCTTTTCTGATTGAGCAATACTGGGAAAAAAAGACCCCATGATCCAGTCTCCAAAACACTAGAAATAATCAGCAGTAGCTGTAGATCTATGCCACTGTTTGCACTTTGTTTACATTTTCGTGCTCTAAATTTTCATTCTTGAAAGAAAAATAAAATATTTCACTAAAGAGAACTCAGTCTTTTGCTCTAAACTCCTTTTGCCTGAGGCTCTCATTGAGTGCAGGAGGAGAGAGCCTTTTCCATGCTTCCCAGCAGACACAGCATCGCCTGTCACAAGGCTGTCACCTGGGGGTGACTTGGTGACCTCCACCGAGCCGTGCCACTCACGCCCAGCAAAGCTGATGCTGCAGATGTGCTCAATGCCAGGCTCCAAAGGAAAATAATAATAAATTTCAGCAGCATGCCTGTGAAAACAGCTGATTCTCTGAGCCCTTGAAATACCCTGTATTTAAAAACAAAAGAGGGGTTTAGTTTTTCTTGTCCTAGGAAAACACACTGGAACATTTCACCACCGTTTTCCTTGTCTTTAATTAGCAAGCAAAGAGGGAATGTCAAAGAGCAATTATACAAAATATATACTGTGCTGATTAGGGATTTCTTTTCTGTAGCATGGAGAAGGCAGCTTGAAGTTCACATTAAATCTCTCTCCCCTTCTAATGAGATATGCCTTATCCAACCCAGAAAGATACAATTAACTCAGGAAAGAATGCAGCCACTTTCTCAGGGGGGAGAAAAAAAAGAGAAGGGAGGGAAGGAAGGATTCATGCTAAAAGGTGAAGAATGAAAGGCTGATCCTGCAGATCTTGAGTGTGTATCTGACTCAAAAGAAACATCCTGAGCAGCTCCAGACATTTAAATAAGGCCACAGTTTAACAAGACCTGGTCCTGGACCTGAGCACTTGTGGGTTCCAGCCTGAATCACCTTTCTTTCTGCTCAGAAGTGCTGGGACCATTTGCTTCCCCTTGCCCAGGCGATGGTTGTTTGGGGACCAGGAAATCAAAGAATTAGGAGGTTGAGCAGGGACTTAAAGGGACCCTAAAGGCCACCACCAGTATGGGCTGTGCTTTCTGGGGACTGCACAGGTTGTGAGGATCCTGGCTGACCTAAAGCAGCTCTGGGAAAGCTGGACAGGGACCCTTTATAGGGACAAGCAGTGATAGGACAAGAGAGAATGGCTTGATGCTGAAGGAGGGTAGATTTAGATTAGATATTAGGAGGAAATTCTTTACTATGAGGTGGGGAGACCCTGGCACAGGTTACCCAGGGAAGCTGTGGCTGCCTCAGCTGTGGCTGCTCCAGGACAGGCTGGACAGGGCTTGGAGCAACACGCGATAGTGGAAGGTGTTCCAATCACCCCCATGGCAGGGGGATAGGAATCAAGGGATTTTTAAGATCCCTTCAACCCAAATGATTCTGTGATTCTGTGACCAGCCAGCCCCAGCTGGCCCCACCTTGGCCACCCCACTTCCCACAGGGAATGGATGTTCCTGGGGGCTGCCCACCTCGCACCTCGGCCCGGGCTTACTACCCATTTGTATTACTTCAGGATGTTTTGGGGGTTTTCCCCCATATAATTTGTTATTATTTTCATTCGAAGAGGCACAGCATCCCACTCCTCCCTTGCCCCTGGCCATGGGCAGAGAGTCCCGGTGCAGAACGGGGCTGGAGCGTGTCCTCCTCCAAATCCCTCCTCAACGGATAGCGAGGTCACAGGGAAAAAAAACAAAACCCAGCAACAACCCAGGAGCATAAATTGGAGCCAGAAGGGCAGAGGCAGAGTGAGCAGGAAGCGCTGGCCCGAGGCGAAATGAAACAGCTGTTGCCATTGTTCTGTCTCTGCGCGCTCCGCGGCCCGGCCGCGCCGGCAGCTGCTCGCAATTACCGCACATGAAAGGGGGGCACGGGATTAGGCGAGTGACGAAAAAGCCAGGGGACCGAGAGATTTATCACCCAGAGGCCGAGCAGCCCCGCTGCTGAGGGCGGTGGCAGCCCCGGGACCCGCCCGGGCCGGAGCAGCGCCGGGGATGCTGTGCCCAGGTGATGGCTCGCACCGGAGAACGAAGGAATCGCGGGGATCTAACCCGGGATGTGCCCTCGGGAAGGACAGAGCCGCCGGACGGCATCTCCTCGAGTTCACAGAGCCGCGGCAGATCCTTAATTCTTGCCGTGATCCCCCTCGAGAGATCCCACAGGGATCGGGGAGCAGCCGGGCTGAGCCGCCGGGCGGATTCCATCACTTCTCCTCACAGGAGGAAAACAGCAATCCAACGAGATACAAGTTTAACATTCCTCGTGAAATTACTTCAGCCTTCCCACACAATCGGAGCAGTAAAATAAAAAGGAAATAAATAAATAAAACAAAACAAACCCTCGCAGCTCCCTTTTTGCAAGGGGTGATGAGCGTAAGAAAGGTTTTTTGGAAGGTGGAGCATGTGTTTGCCATCTTCGCTGCTGATATGGAAACCATATGCTTAAATACCCGACCAAACATACACAATATAACACTCTTTTTTATTAAAGGTGGTTTTATAAAAGCTATCCACCTTCCATCCACTGGTGACTCCCAAAGAGGTCACATATTCTTCATTACAACTATCAATGCGTATTTGGGATAAATTAAGCTCTAAATAGACTGTTTCTGATTATTACTGCCAAGGGAGCAAGAGGCCGTCTTATTTTCCCTCACTGATAAATTAAAAGAACTGTAATGGGTGATTTCTGCAACCTGTAAAAGGGCAACACCATCTGTGACTCATTTAGTGTTGCTTTAAAGAAAATTTATTTTATTAATTTGGGCAGAGTATAAAGAAAATATACTTAAAAAAAAAACAAACCTCAAACCCCACTGCTAAGGAGAAAGAAGCAGCAGCAGATTTGTCCTATCCCTGGAAGTGTTTGCCCCATCCCTGGAAGTGTTCAAAGTCAGGATGGATGGAGCTCTGATCAGCTGGATCTAGTGAAAGATGTCCCTGTCCACGTGATAGGGGTTGGACCTAAGTAATCTTTAAGGTTGCTTCCAACCCAGGCTATTCTATGATTCTAGAAGAAAACCCTGACTCAGAAAATAATATCTTGCAAATAAAAATTGCCTAAAGTGTTATTAGAAGTGCAGAAGCTCCTGCCTCCCTATTAAATTGATGCTTTTTGCCTTGGCAAATAGATCTCAACATGAGATGGCTTTAACTAAGTTCCATGTCATTGATGAAGGAATAGACGAGAAGTCAAAGGTGAAAAAAGCAGAGCTGAGATTGAGGCTGCCCCATTGCTTCTCACTTTTGAAGTCAAAAGCAAGCAACCAGCCATCCCCTGGTGTGATCCTTACAAAGACCCATCCCAGATTATTTCCTCCAGGTTGTGCAGCCAGGAGCAGCACCATTTTGTCAAATGGGTTTTTAGTTTATGCAGCACCCAAAAACACCAACAAAGAGTAGGGAGAGAATATATGGAGAGAGAGGATGGCCATTTCCTGTTCTTCACACCAGAGGTAATGGCAGCAACAACAATGTGACCACCTTTACCTGGACTGACAAGCAGGAAGTGGAGAAAAGATCAAAAGCAAGTGGAAATCAAAAGGATTAAGACATTGAAATTCTTCTGTTTTGCCACAGGCTGTCACCCTAGCTCCACGTATCACTCAGCCAGACAGGAACACTCTGTGCAAAGCAAAGAGAAATAGCTCTAGAAGTCTGGAATTTTGCTCCTCTTGGAATTTAACTGGCCTGCAGGTTGCCCACAACCTCAACTCCCCTGCTTGTAATTCAGAGAGTAATATTGAATAGTAATTACAATAAATAATTATTAAATAATGCATTAATTTTTGTAAGTGATGGCAAATTCTGTGGGGCCTGGCTTGTCAAGAGGGGTCTGCCTCATCTCTGGAGTGTCAAATGACATCTTTTCTGCTACAAGGTTTGCACATGGACGAAGTTGTTGCTTGTTCTTTGTTCAGGCTAAGTTGCTTTGGACTGCTTAACCCCTCTGCAAAGACTGTGCATTTTACACCTGTACTGCTCCAAGGGTCAGGGACCAGCACAGTTATGGGATCTGAGCATCTGGATCTTCCTCACAGTCCGTGACTTATCCAATCGCATTTTTTGTCACCAAAAAATCAGCCCTGAGGCAGCCCTACAGGAAGTTGTCCATCTTGCACACCCAGCATGTACCAGCAGTTCCTCTGCTGAACCCTTTGTGAGCCAGCAGGGTTGGATCCCTGAAGGTACTCAGGTTGCTCACTGCTCTTTCTACATTTTGGACAGAACCCCACTTTCCTGGTGGAAGGATTATAAGGGTAGTGCTATTTTTGTGACTTGCTGTGGAAAACATGGATGGACTTCCAAGCTGTGAGAAAAGAGGAAAATGTGTGAGTTTTTTCAGGGCGTCTGAGAAACCTGGCAGGTTAAGGGAGCCAGGTGGGGGTTGGCCCAGGCAATCCGTGACAGGACAAAAGGACAATGTCTTAGGCTGTGCCAGGAGAAGTTTAGGTTGGACATTAGAAAGAATTCCTTCTCAGAAAGGATGATTGGACATTGGGATGGGCTGCCCAGGGAGGTGCTGGAGTCTCCATCCCTGGAGGTGTTCAAGGAAAGCCTGGACGTGGCACTCAGTGCCATGGTCTGGTTGACAAGGTGGTGTTGGGTCATGGGTTGGATTTGATGGTCTCAGAGGTCTTTTCCAACCTAAATGATCCTGTAATTCTGTGGTTTCTAAAATACAATAATGCTATGTTTGCTTTTCTGAGAAAAGGGCAAAAACCTGTGAAATACTCGTCATTCTTATGAATGAAGTATTCTTCAACAGTGAATACTTTGTTGTTGAAGATCCATTTGGTTAAAATACTGCTCATCAAATATGTTGGTTCTCCTCACTAAGAGTATTTTAATTTCTGCCTAGTTTACTAACAGCTAGAGCCATCATAACATATCCAAATATTATTGTACCATTTGGTGACGAAACTTTCACAAATGTCTGACCTAGCTGAGACTTCTGCAAAGAAAGATTTGATGATCCCATCACTCCCTTTCTTTCCTTTTGCCTCAGAGGAGCTGCAATGCCAGGTCTGAAGCTGCTTAAACCATTCAATTTTGGTTTTCATACACAAATTGTTCAGGTTTGGTTTCTTTCTCTAAGTGGATTTTTACTCTGAGCTCTCCTGGTTTTGTCAAGTGGAAGCTGGGAGATAAGGAGGTGGGATTATTACTTGGTGTGTTTCTCTAAACCTGATATTTAAAAAGGGGTTCCATTGGTGCAGGAGGCAGCAATACATTTCATAGCCATCATCTAATCTGGCTTTTCCTAAGTGGCTCTGGAGCTACAGGAAGAAAAAAGCCAAAACCAAAACAAAACAGGATTTTAATTTGACTTTGTGGTAAATTACTTTGATTTGGAAATGATGTGTTGTGAAGTATGTTCATGGTGGCAGTACAGGCTCCTGCCCTGAGAGATAACCACGCTGTGTATTTCTTTATTTCACACTGCTCCGAGGGAAACCTCCTGCCTAATTTCTGCACGCTGCAGCTGCATCTTCAGTGAAAGGCTACCGATGTCAGAATTTGCAGGTGATGTAATGGCTTGGGGAATTAAGTCTTATTTTTTTCCTTCCTCTTTACCTCCCTCTATTTGCTTTATTTTGTTTTGTGCTGTGTGAGCCTTTAGTCAAATATCCCACATGCACACTCATTACTGGGGCAGCTTTGAGCACAATGCATGGGCATGTCTGGGCACTGCATTAATACATCTTCTCCTTGTCTCTCTGTAGATTATCCTCTGTTAGTGTAATTTATAACTCCAGCCCTTTGTGTACATGCTTCCATTCTGAAAATGTAATATCACTGCTAATTAAACACTGGTTTAAGAAGTCAGCTGATAGCTCCTCACAGCATCTAGGAATTAACCTCACCTGGGAGCAAGCTGCTGGTTGAGGCTCAAGTGAAGCTTAGATAAAGGCAGGGAAAAGAAAAGACATCAAAGAAGTAGTCACCACCAAAACCTCATCCTCCACAAATTCTAGGTGTGGAAACGTTTTTCAGCCATAGGGATCCTCCCTCCACTAGATTTCCAAATAGCTATAATCATCAGAATTCCCTCTTTCACCTCCCTCTGGCCTGATTATCTCATCCCTCTCATTTGAACTCGCTTGTTATGAGCAATACATTCACTCCTCTCCTCTTTATTACTTTGATCCCCAAAAAAGCCTAATTTGGCTCAGATGGTGCTAATTTAGCCATGCAGAGCTTAGGGACAGCAGTGTCCTGGTGGGCTGCTGTCACTTGTGAACAAGGTTTTGTTCCTAATCTGAAAGATCTCCCTGGGATTTGTTTTATGTGTCCTTTCCTGGAGCTTCCTCGGATTCCATGGGTCCAAACTGGCGTATGCAGAGGACTGAGAGAGGACACCTCACCAGTGCTTGAAATTCATGTAAACTTTGGGAATCTAATATTTGGAAGCCTACAATTGTTTTCTTTGTTTCATTTTTTTTTTTTCAAATTAAATATGCTTCTTAGCAGAAGACATGGAATAAACAAAGAAATCACAACCCAAATTAGGCTCATTCTGAGTAGCCTCGTGTCAAAATTCAGAGACCAAAATCACTAATCACTCTGGATGTAGATCTTAGGATGTTGACAGAGCATATATTGTGTGATAAAGAGTATAGTATGGATATACAGCTGAGATAAGGAGGTGATTTAATTCTGCACCAGATAAGCAGGGTCAGTTTCAAGGGCTACACAGGGAATTCATCCAGCTCTGTGGGATGGAATAGTGTCACTCCTGGGTATTATTAATGCATCTCAATTCTTTCTTCTATCTCCTTTTTCTCTCTCTCTCTCTTTTTTTTTCTTTTTTTTTCTTTTTTTTTTTTGTGTGTGTTCACAATTCTTAATAATATGTTTGGAAACTGATTAAACTTACAAATCAAGACTTGGGGTTAAAGGCAACCCTGTCTAACTATCTTATTATTTATAAAAAGATTATCATAAATATCTTACAGAGAAATTCTGAACCACTGCAGAATCTGAAAGAAAAAAAGAAAGTACAGGAAAAAAAATGGCTAATGTGTCTCCTTTTTAATTAAATGTAAATATAATTTGTAAAGCTTATGAGTTTTAAACAGAGAAAATTTACTCTTCATAATTTCCTTCCTGATTAACCTTACAGACAGAAGTGTGAGTAGGGTTATTCAGAAGAATTTTGTAGCTATTAAGCCAGTTGCCAGCTCCAGATCCATTGTTGCAGATCACTTTAGTCGCATCCAAGGTTTCACCTGAAGTGAAAGTTCCTAATTGACAGTGACAACCTGGTGATTCTGAGCATCAAAACAAACTCTGTTAAACAACCTGGTTTACAGCTTGTTGGGGTTGTCAGCAGATTTTTCATCTTTACTGCTGCAGACAGATAACAAGGCTCTGATCTGAGTGTACCTCATGGAATGGCTCAAACACACAAAAGTGAACTCTTGGTTATTTTAATGTGACAAGTAAATATAGCCCAGTTACAAACACAAAGGCAGGATAAATAGGCCTGACAATACAGCAATGCCTAAATTACTGCCAGCTTAGTATTAAAAGTTCTGTCGTGGTTTCTGGTTCAAAGAGTCCCATAAAAATCAGAGTTAATTTAAAACTTAGCCTTCCATGGGCGTATTTCTTATTCACACAATACAGGATCTCTGGCACAGGTCTGTTTATGTGCTTCAGCTATGGAGAAATTTTCATTTTCAGTTCGAGAAAGTACCCATAATCAGTCCAGCAAAGTAATTAAGCACATGCTTAACTATACATTTTATTTAGGCATGTGCCCATTACTTGTCATCATTTCACTTGCCACAGCTTTTTGAGCCAGTTGCTTCATTATTTGCTGCTTTTTTCTCTTTTAAAACAACTCATTTCTAACAAGATTGTCATACTAGATTAAATGTTGTAGAACACTATATGATCCAGCCAATATGAAAAGTTCACTAAGCATCTCTGCCTAGAGACACTTGAAATTCCTGACCCTCCTGTGGAAATCCATGTAAATTTTCCCTAATTCCATCAGGAGAGTCACCTGCCAGTCCAGAGGAGTGAAGGAAAGTATTCTACCAGCAGGCAGGTGGTTACCAACCCTAGGGAGCCACTCTAGGAGGCCAAATGCCAAGAATTATCAGACTGATTTATGGATTTTGGGGTTGGTTGTGCAGTGAGCCCCACCAGCACCCCAGAGACAGTGCCCTCCTGCATGGGCAGGTTTCTCAGTTCCAGCAATGGCAGATACTGTTCCATCAGCACTGTCAGAAATGAAAAATGCTTTCACCAAATGGACAGAACCAAACAGGCATTCCCAGCCCATATTCAGCCATGCAATTACTGCCAAAAGGAGCCTCTGGAGCTCTCCAGTCTAAGCTCCACCTCAGAGTGGGGTCAAGAGTGAGCTCAGGTTGCTCAGGGTTTGTTCACCTCAGTCTTGAGAGCCCCCAAGAATGGGGATTTTGTGACCTTTCTGGGCCCTGCTCCCCGTGAGCCCAGCAGCTCTGTGCCGTGGGCAGCCCTGTTCACCCCAACAGCATCCAGGCAGATCCCAGCCCATCTTCCAGCTGCTTTGTCCCAGCTTCCAGCTTCCTGCTCTTCTACATCTGCCTGCTGTTCCTGTTGCCTTCCCCAGCTTTTCCCAAAACCCTGCTGCTGTTGCTGCTTCCTTGTAACTC
This sequence comes from Brachypodius melanocephalos, assembly GCA_013398615.1. Lineage (NCBI taxonomy): Eukaryota > Metazoa > Chordata > Aves > Passeriformes > Pycnonotidae > Brachypodius > Brachypodius melanocephalos. The sequence continues at coordinate 7,786,825 of VZSR01000514.1, forward strand.
CCAGCTCACCCCGCAGAGCCCTGCAGAAGCCAAATAGTTCCTAAGTAGGAACTGCTGGCCTTTCCCACACCAGAGGCCTTTCCTGGCGCTCCATCATACGGATAACACATGCTGCGTCTACACTGCCAGGAAGCTGCAATCCAGAGCCCTGCTCCCAGCTCCATCCCAGGGCTGGGGAAGCGCCTGGGCCGTGTCTCAGATCCCCAGAGCCCACTGCTGAGTGCCCTTCTCACCCACACCGGGGTGGGAAGGGGCAGAAGCTTTGGGGGTGTGCAGCCCTGGCACAGAGCAGGGTGAAATGGATGTGCACACCCAGCTCAAAGAGCAGGAAATCTTTCCTACAAGGCTTATTTTACTTCTTAGCTTCTGTGCCCAGAAACACACCAGGGCTGGCACCAGATTAGTCAGAGGAGGAAGGGAGGCCTGGCAGGGATGGATGCTTCCCCAAGGATCTCGTGATATCTGCTCCTTCTCTTACCCTAATGGGCTGGGGCTCCAGGCAGTGGCTTTTGGGGCCTTTCCCTGAAACCAGCATCTCTTGGAATGGGATGTTTCCTCCTCAGCCTACACAAAATTGTAAGCCAGGTTCTCCAGCCTTGATGAACTCTTGGCCTGCTGGAACTGAACTGATGGGGGGAAGCCAGGACCCACCAGGCTGGCTGAGCTCTGCAGGGCTGTGCTCTGTTCCTCTCCATGGCAAGAGGGACTCCACAGTGGATGCTCTTTCTCCAGACCTCCTTCTACCAGGACAAGAAGGGAAAATCTCCACCTCAGGTTGCAGAAAGTATTGAAAAAGTCCTTTCTCATATTCTGCCCTCTGAAGGAAGCAAACAGAAAACTGTGAGGAGCCACCCATAGTCTCTGTCCTCTGTCACGGAGGCTCTGCTAAAAAAGGAGCCACCTTTTCTCTCCAGGGAGCAGGGAGCCAGGACAGACAGGAAAGTTCCCAGCTGCTTGTCTGGAAAGACCATCAGGGCTGTTAGGAGAAGGAGGAGGGTGTGGGAGAGACAGAGGCTAGCCTGTGATCTGGGTGTGAAAGAATCCACAGTTGAGCAGGATCAATAAAACAGTGCCAAGGCTTGTGAGGAAGGGAGCAGAGAATAGGATGGTGGAGAGTAAAAGAGAAGGAGCCCCCCTACAGCTCATGAGAAGAGAGGGGTAGGTAAAAAAGGAGCTCTGATACCACCAGGCCCACAGGAGACTCAATGGGTTGTCTCATTATTATTGTGAACACAGAGAGCTCATGAGCTGGGAAAGATAGGAAGCTTTTATTTATTTTTTTTTAAAGAGCACAGCCTCTAGGAGGGTTTTTGCAGCTCAAATGCTTTTATTTTGTGCCAATTACTTATACAGGGTCTGCATTATTCCCGTAATCAGTCTAAATGAAAGTCAAACATGAAAGATTCCTAACAATGAGCTAATTGGAATGCCATTACCATTTAGATTTAATAAGGTATTTGCAATAATAAACTTGCCTCAGTCTATAGAGTTGTCTTATTCCTGCTCAGATCTTGCAAGAGTGTAAGGGTTGACATTTGTCATTCGTTCTGCAAGGCATTGGATATAACCTTCAAAATGTTTTAGTCTTGCAGCGCTTAGTAAATGTCAGGGACAGAAACAAAATCTATAGCCTGCTATTGTTCTGGCTGTGTCAGGCTTAGAGTTAACAGGAATTGTGCTAAAGCTCAACAGCAGATTATATCCCACATATCCCTCTTTATTTGCAATCCAAACATCTCGTGGTTTAGAACAAGTTACTCAAAGTCCTCTTATGCAGCTTCATTCATTATTTGCATTGAGGTCTTGCTGAGGAACTTCGGTCCAGTTCCAGCGCTACCAGGTACTACACAAGCACCAAGAGCCTTGCATAGCTTAAGGTCTAAGTAATTAAGTCAACACAGGCTCTATCTTGAAGCCAAGATGTCCCATCTACAGAGATAAAAGCTAATTAGAGCTCCATGCACAGCTACTTTTGAGGAGCAGTCACAAAAAATGAAAGAAAAGGGAAAAAAAGGAAAAAAAATTATTGCTTTAGGTTTCTGGGCGAGCTGTTTTCACAGAAAGCACATGTGAGCTCAAAGACTTGGTCTCACTGTGCAGCTGGGGAAGTTTTGTTCAACTGTAGTTCATACCACAAAAGCAAAGCATAATCTTGGCATAATCTTGGTAGGTATTTCTCCTATTATGAAGAAAAAGAGCTTGGCACTTTATGCAGTCTGAGGGAATTCCCTTAGGAATAGACTGAGAAGGCAGAGGTTCAGCAGGTGTGTGTGTGTATGTGTGGGAAGCATAAAGATAAAAAAAGACAAAAAGCCAACAAAAGACTCAGGGCAGCACGGATGATACAGAAAAAAGCATGCCCGAGACATTCTTTAAAATCGTGATGCTGCTTCTGCCTCCCTCTTTCACCCCAGGAAGATGCTACAGGTATTTCTCCACACCCTAAAGAGATCCAACAGGCAGACAAAGGGGCAACAGAATGCTTGATTTCTGTTTTAATACGAAATAAACCCCACCAAATTTCCTGGTGGCATCTCCGCCTGATTAAGCATTACCTATCCAAAAAATCCGTGCTGCCATCAGCCGCAGATGAATTATGTTCTGCTGACACTCTGTGGTCCCAGCAGTTAGTCCTGAATGATCTGACTCAACAGAAAACTTTGTACAATAGCTCAAATAAACATCAAATCATTGGAAACTGGCAAAGCTCGTGGAAATTTGGAATGTTCCTTTCTGAGGACAGTCTTTTAATACAATCTGACTCCGGGGATTCAGCTGAACGTTTCTAACGTCCAGGAAATTCTAGGCACAGTTGGTAAAATGACCAATGCTCTTATAAACCTTCTTCTTTTTTTCCTCACAACTGTGTGTACTTCATGCCAAAAGGTTTTTTCAGAAACATAAGCCAACAGTCAATGGCCTTAAGTTAACCAGATGCCTGAGCACTGTGCTGGATTGTTGGAGAAGAGCGAGGAAGCATGAAAATCAATAGCTTCCCTGTATGTTTTCACAGAAGACAGTTTGGCTAAGAGTTAAAATCTGAGCCTAAAATTCAGACTTTCTTGCTCTTGATGGTCTGGTTAAATTACTTTGTCTTTTTCTGATTCACTTGGTACATTAGGAAAAAAGTGATGTTTGTTACTTATATCACAGCAATGTTGTGAAGCTTAATTTTTTGAGAGGTGTTTTGGGATCCTTGTCTAGGGAAAAAAGTGCTATAAATATACACATTCTTAGTACTATTTAATTTACTTCCTTTACAATTCCTTTGAGCCAGCACATGTTGCCAAAAATGCAGTATTCTCTAAGATGTCTTTTCTTCTTCTATCTGTCTGGAGTCCAGGACATATCCCAGCCTTATAAAGCATCCAGTATTGATGTGTCCACATGCACTCTATATATATATATATAGCTAATACCATCAGACGGGGCTTTTTTTTTTTCTCCACACAGGAACCCAGTCTTGCTCAATATACAAGATGGACGTGCTTAGCAAATGAGGCAGCTGTTCAGGTTTTATTTTTGTGCTCATTGTTTGCTGTGCAGCCACATGTCTCGTGGAGTGCATGCCATCCAACCTTTGGAGTGAATCAGACAGGGCTCCACCATAACTCCCTTGGAGCATCCAGCTCCACCCTGCTCCCTGTTTGACAGACACATGTGATCGTGTATTCAGGAACTGGCGCATAAGAAGGCTTTAAATTTGTCATTTCCAAACTTCGTTTTTTAGCATCAGATTTTTTTTTTTCTGTGGACGTTTTTATTGAGAATCCCTAGGGATATAAAACTTTGCAGTGTCAAAATAATCCCCTGAAAGTTGCATCACACTGTGCAACAGCGTCAGTGTCATGCAGATAGGAGGACAGCCGTACCTGAGCATCAGCTGATCCCTTTTCTTGCTTTTCCGAAAGAACAAAGAGACTTCCAGGGCTGCTCCTGGTTTGTCCTTCTGCACTGTGTCATGGAGCATGTGCCAGATATAATTTCATCAACTTGCCTAATGAAGTTTGCAGAAGATCTGCCTGTGCAAGAAGAGATTCACTTTTCAGTGTTTGATAATAACAAATGACCTGTGCATTCCCCTCTCTGGGGGAGTTAGGGGGAGATGTATAAAGCATCACCATATCTTATATTCCCCAGGATTTGAAGTTAAGGGTTTTCACACATTTTACAAAAGGACTGTTCCTTGCTTCTATGGCTGGAGATGGTATAGACATCTTTAAAGCTCTTTAAGTTGACCTGGCTCACAAGTGAGCAGTTGAATGTGTCCTGGAGTCCCTAAATAGAACAATGGAAATAGCTTTTACTGGTTAACCAAGAAATATGAGAGTAGGCTGGTGGAATAGAGAAATTTGAGTTTAGGAGCAGAGAAATCACAGCACTGGATGCAGAGCTCTCTTTTACATCTTCAAACACGTACAAGGAGGTGTCAAGAAAGCAGCAATTTATGTACAGACAGAACGAGAGGCCAAGGGCTTTATCTTTCAGAGGTTTATACACACTTATCTTTAGACTTATGATTAGCCCCATTAATTTTGGTAGTACCTTGGCTTCAGGAGGCTTCTGAGAATGCAGTGTTAGACTATTTCATTAACATGCACTGTGTTTAACTGCTGCAGAGAGCAAATTCCAGGAATTAACAAAATTTGCTGCAGAGGGTCATGAGCTCCACAATTACTACAGGCAGTGTTGGGCAGACAAGATAGTGTTGTCCTCTGCTGGGTAATATATGATATAATTAATGTTTAACCAGGTATAGGTGGTATTCTTGCATCCTAAAGTCCCCAAGTTTAAATCAAAGTTGAAAGAGGAGCTACAAGAGAATTGGAGAGGGACTATTTACCAGGGCATGTAATGGTAAGACGAGGGAGAACTGCTTCAATCTGAAAACGGGTAAGTTTAGGCTGAATAATAGGAAGAAATTATTTACTGTCAGGATGTTCAGGCACTGGCACAGGTTGCCCAGAGAAGTTGTAGATGCCACATTCCTGAAAGTGTTCCTGGACAGGTTGGACAAGGCTTGGAGAAACCTGGTCTAGTGTATGGTATCTCTTCCCATGGCAGGGGATTGGAATGAGATGAACTTCAAGGTCCCTTCCAACCCAAACCATTCCATGGTTCTGTGTAGACAAGAGGAGGATGCTGGAGAAGAGAGGGGAGAATGGGGCAAGTTCCTCCCAAGCCAGGAAAACACCCAGAGAAGTGCTTCCACATAAGCTGAGTGAGCTGATGATTTGGAGACCATGAGCAGTGCTGGTCACAGCAGCCCATCTCACAAAGGGGAGCACCAGGGCATGCACAGGAGCGCACAGTGGTTTTGCAAACACTGCCACTGCAGGTCCCTTCCCCAAACTGTGGCTGTCACTACATGTGTCCCCTGTCCTTGTCCCACTGCCATTCCCCAAGGGCTCACCTGCCTTCTGCCACCCTGTTCCTGAGAGCATGGCACATCTCCACTCACACCCCTGTGCTGCCCCACCACACTGTGCACATGGCACTGAGCAGAGCTCAGACCTGCAGGGTCTGGGTCCTTCACCACAGTCCCCACATCCTTAGGATGTCCCTCATCATCTGTCCTTACCTTAAGAAGAAGCACAATGGAGCCCACTGTTCTGACTGGGGCCTCTAGGATCTCTTCTAATATAAATAATAATGACTATAATTATTAATCATTACTGTGATTATATGATTATAATTAATAATCATAATAATGAATCATTATAATTACTCTACTAAATGACAAGCCCTGCTTCCTCCACTGAGCTTCTGAAGCAGAAAGAATGAGCTGTTGTGTATATTTAAGGAATCTCAAACACTGCTGGGTTACAAGTCCAAGCGTCTCTGTTTGTTTTAAGGACTTCCACATTGTATTTAATTTGGAAATCTGCAGCTGCCTTGAATCGTGACCAGTGGAGTGCTGCTACCACATGTAAGGTCCTTTGCTTTAAATCCAGCAGAATTAGGAACAAACAGGGATTGCAAAAAAGGAAGGAATGTGGTTATTACCTGAAGGATGGAGAGCCAGATCTACCTAATATTTCATTTTTCCATCTTAGATTTATAACGGGAAGTAATTCAATTAATTGAAGAGCATTTACAGAAAGACAAAATAAAGCAGCAAATGTGAAGGCTGCAGGCACTTGACAGACAGATGGTTTGCCATACCCTGCCACTTGGGTCTCAGGATTCACAGGCACGATGGATGTCACCACTACCTTGGTGCTATAAGCTCAGGACAAGGGAGGGGAATAAATAAAAAATATTAACGCGATTTTAAAACTGCCACTAAAGCGCAGGCTATTTTTCCCTTGATGATGTGCGTGCCACAAGCCCAGGTGGCTAAGACATGCTGACTCTGAACCTCTGTGTTTTTTGGGAATACCTGAAATCTGGTCAGAAGCACGTGGCTGCTCCATGCCTTGTGGAAGAGGGTGTGGAACAAGTGCCCTTGGGAAAGCGGCTGGAGTCACTGTATGTATTGCATAGTTACCTCTGGTTACTGGGTTGCTGTGAGTCACTCCTTCCCAAGCACAAAGAAACTGATCTTGCAGTGCATAAAACCCACCCAGGAGATGTCATTGTTTAGGTTTAAGATCTCATTCTGGCATGTTCAGAAGGGGCACCAGATGAACATAGGGAGAAAGTAGAGGAATTCTGTCATGTTTTTAAGATGAAATGTTTGCTAAGGTTTAGCTGATGTGATTTGATTCACTGCTGACCATAAAATCCCATTACCCTTTGTTACAGTTGGGCACGTGTGTTTGAGGTTGTGTATTTCTGAGTTATTGCAATTACTCTAATGAGAAGGGTGTAGGTAGCAAAACAGCTGCTGCCACCACTTCTATGTGACTGAGTGCAATGACAATATGTGAAAACTTTTGCGTTGCCTCTTCATATTTTTGATACATTTTGGAAGGAAAGGAGTAGGAAAAGGGTTTATCTCTGTTTGTGTGTCAGGATTGTCCCAGCACAGAGCCCTCCAAATTAACACCAACAAGAAGGGGAGCACAGACATGCATCAGCTCCTCTGCAAGCAGATTAAAGAAAGAAAACAAAGCTGACAGGTAAGAACATTAAAGAGGTCATTTGGGCTACTCATAACTGGTGAAGTCTATTTTAGATGTGCCCTGTTTTGAGATCAATAGGTGGTTCTAGAATTTCTGCAATCCCCTTGCAGTGATAATCTGTCTAGAGGCAGGGGACAGAGACAAGCGCATCCTCAGCCACTTTGTGTAGTGGTACCAGCCACTACCCCATGTGAAGCAGGACCATTCCTGTTGCTCCTTGTGCTTCTTTTCAGAGAAGATAAAAACTTATGGGCCTTAAAAAAGGAACTGAAAAGATAAGTAACTAATATGGCTTAATTATAACAACAACTCTCAGGTCTGGACTTGAAGCAGAGTTTAGCCATTACTTACCATATCCCTATTTGCAATGGCTGATAGGCACTAGATACTGTATGAAAGGAATAGAAAGATGAAGTTTTTTATCCTTTTGATCCTGAAGGTTTTTTAGTGTCTAATTCCATCAGCTGCTGTCTAGAGTCAGGCTTGTGAGTTTCTGCTGAAAAAGTAGTGTTCCTTCAGGGAACAGTCCTGAGAAATCCCCAGTGAACAGCCAAGAGCAGGACTGACAGCCACTGCCTTCGGGCAGGAATGGTTTTCAAACTCCACACTCTGAGGTGGTGGGAGCACAGGGGAGATGAGGCCTGGGGCAGCCAGAGCTTCTTCAAACAAATGTGTGTATGTATATATGATTTAATTACCAGGCTGTTTAGGAGAATTTCTAATCTCTCTTCAACCACTCATACTGACATCTCTGATGTGTGATACCATTTAGATTGAAAAGAGAATCCATTTAAAGCCTAAATACTCCAATTACTTTTTTTAGATGCCTGGGAGCAGCTCAAAGTTCAAGCACATGATGCTCTCAAAACCTTACTAAATTAGATGCCATGGGGCGTGGGGGGAGAAAAAGAATGTTAAAGTACATTATATTTTGAAGTGTGTGGTTTTCAAGCTGACATGAATGAGTTTTTAACTAGAAGTGTAACCTAATATGGGTCAAGGTTTCCAAACTGAGTATGGATCATGCCAGATACATGCAAAGAAAGAAAAAAATCAAACAAAAAAACTGGGGCTGTCCAGCTCCAACCCTCACTGTGAGACAACCTCCTGTGAACATCTGGCAGTTCCTTGCAGGAACCAGGAGGTCCCAAATCTCAGCCTCCCTTCAAAACTCAGGCTTGCCAAGCACTGTGTGGGCTGCTAGAGTCAGCACGAGGTGACTTTGCCTGCAATTACAGACTGAATACACAGTGGAGGGAAGCAGGCTTTCAAACTGATCCTTACCCATCACTGGAAGCTGCCACTTAGGTTTTGTGATTCACAAATTTGCTCTCTTGTCATAAACAAACATTTCTTTTCATGATAGTGTCACGAGGACTGAGCTTGAGAGCCTCCCTGTATTTTTTTTTCCTTTACTCTTGGCATATCAGTACAGTTGAAAGACACACACTCTTGCCTCCTTGTACTTCTTGCCAAGCCACAACCACAAACCATCCTTACAGCCCCAAAGCACTTTTGGCAGTTGTGACACAGAACGTATGGCTCATGTGGTAAAATGTGCTGGCAAGTTCCCTGCAGGCCCCATCCAGCCATCACTTATATGGAGGATTTGATGCCAGATAGCAGCTGTTGTGTTGAGGCTGCTCAGTATCACACTAATCAGTCCTGTCTCATCCTTTCTTTCCCCTTCCCTGTCTCCACCTGCTCTTTCCTTTGCATTTTCGTATTTTGCTTCTCTTTTTCTTAATCTTAGATTAAGACTGGAAGTGCTCTGGGGTGGGGACCATCATTTTGTTTTGCATTTCTGTCTCTTGCCATGGAGTCAGCTTGCCTGGCACAACAGCAATGAAAACAGTAATACCAAATAATACAGCTGATGCTGTGGTCCCTGGCAGGTTACATGGTGAGTGACCTGAAAACTGACTGCTGTGGGTAAAAAACACAGCTCTAGGGGAGCTTTTAACGAACTTTTTGAAGGTAACATGGCACTGCTTTGCCTGTCTGAAAGTATTTTGCACAGCAGGGCCCTGACCAGTCGTTTATCCTGTTCTGACTGCCTGCATGTGTTGTGTGTGTTTGCTTGGTAGCTGCTAATGCTTCTGGTCTGAATTGCAGGACATGTTTATAGCTCAGGAGAGTTGCCCAACAGAAAGCCTTAAGGGAGTAGTTTGCTGGGAAATGATGACACTCTGCATTTTCCCTGAAAGATGTCTGACAGCAGGAACCGTGCTCCGAGCTGAGGGCGGAGCTCATCCTCGCTTAGGGCACAGTCTCCAGCTGGATACAACTGAAGAGGAAGGATAACTTGGGGTGGATGTGTCCCTGCAAGCACTTTATCTTTTAATTCTCATCACTGAGCTTCCCTGGCTACTGGCAGGTTTTGATTATGGTGGAGGAGGAAGCTGCAGTTCCTCGCACCTTCTCTGAGACTCTCCAGCCCAAGGATAACAAACGAGGGATCAGTGTCTGGTGGAAAAGCTGGAAAAATCAAGGCACCAATCTAAATACATCTGTGTATCATCTGATGTGACTGATTTCCTCTGAGGTGTCAGTTTTCTTTCTTCATTTTGACTGCAGATACAGGTTATAAAGCATCAAGGTCAGAAAAGGAATTCAGTGGCAAGCTCCCTCCTCTGAGCTCACATAACCATTTTTTGATGAGTTGGTAACTATTTAATTGTTTTAAGCATGAAAGGAGATTTCCAATAGGAAGTATTAACAAAGCATTTTTCACAGTGATGCAGAAGCTCAGAAAGTGTTGCAATGTAATTCCTAAACTGCACACACAAAACACCTTCACTGTGGCTTCACATCCTGCTTCTACAGCTCCTGTGATTTGCTTTTTGACCTTCTTGGTGGTTCTGCCTCTGTACTGGATTATGTGCAATGCTCTGTGACAATGCACATGTTTCAGGCTGTAGGAAAAAAATAAGATGAGAAATACTGTTTGAGAGCCATATACAATCATTATATCATCATGCAATGTGGTTTCATTTTGCACTCTGAGTATCAAGAGACATTTTACCACTGGCTCTATCCAGAGCAGAAAACAGTTCATAATCAGTGCACTGGAATTAGGAGTGTCCTTTTGTCCTCAGCTTCACCATTTCTTACCTATTATTTACTGTAGTGTTGATTCTTTCTTTTCTGGCTTTTTTCAAGACACAGACACTTGCTTTGCCCTCTTACTGAGACTACTGTGCCAAGGATTGTTATCCATGCACTGAAGAAGAGCCTGGCACAATTGACCCTTAGTCCACGGCAGGGTGCACTAAATATTATTGCAAAGCAAATAAGTTATCCATACCCAAACCCTTCTCCAGGGAGGCTTTTAGATGCCAAAATATCAGAGTTCCACTGGACTGTGCATGAGTGCAGTGACCAGTGCAGGGATGAGATTCATGAGAGCTGGTGCTCTTCCAGTGTCCTGGATGTTCATGTGCAGCTCTAATGCAGAGTGGACACACAGCTGCCAGTAATTCCCTCCTTTCTCCCTCCCTGTCCTATTTGGGGTGTCCAAGGCAACGACGAGCTGCGTTTTCAAGGAATTTCCTGCCCCTCAGGGACTATTTACATCTGCTCCAAGCGGGGTCAGGCAGCAGTCGGCACTGTCCGGCCGTGGCTCCCGAGGACCGGGGTGGGCATAGCCCGGGCAGCTCAGGGACAAGAGATTTGCTCCTGGCGCTGGGCAAAGCTCTCCACACGAGCTAAACCAACACTCTGGGGGCGAGTCGAGGGTGGCCAGTTCCGCTCACGCTTTGCAAAGCCTATTTTTATGTGAAATGTCCCGCCCACGGTAGCAGCGATAATGAAATGACATTTGAACATAAATGATGCTCGTTTCTCCGTCAATTTGAAAAGCAGCTGTTTCTGGATTTGCTTCTCTCGAGCACACACCCTGAGTGCTGCATTGGACGGCTCTGCCTTAATCCTGACTTCCTTCCAAGTGCTCGTTCCTCTGCAATTCCGAGTTTGCCACCTGAAGCTGAGGCTCCTGTTGGAGTCTGTCTATATAGGCTTCACCACAGTTTGGAAGTCTCCCGTTTACCGAAACTTTAATATTTTAGCTAATACTAGCATTTCTAGCAATTAAAGCTGCCACACAGTTCATTCAAAGACATGATTGTGCTGTTTGCTGCTGTCTCCCATCAGGAATTTTGTTGCCTAAAACTTTCCGTGCTGTCCAGCAGAGTGGAATGGGCTGTTGACGGCTATGCCCTATTTTTTTTTTTTTTTCAACTGCACTGGGGTAGAAATGGGTTTGGTAGAATATTTTCACACTGAATTGCAAATTATCCCGTGCAGCTATTCTTTTCTTCACGGCAAATATTTTCCATCTCTGGTCTCCAAACAGTTAAATGAAAGACAGCCAGTAAAATGGAGATCTCTTTAATCTTGGGACAGGCAATTGCAAACACAATAGAGGACACCAACCTCTTTTTATTGCCCATTTAGGATCGGGAGGTGAAAAGTCAATACTCGTCTGCGACATGGGTCCAGCTAAACAGATGCTGAGCCGCATGTGCTCATTTTAGTCCACTCCACAAGTTTATGCAGAGCAGAAATATTTACACTCCGAAATAAGCCCCGCACTTCTCCCAACCACAAACTTGACTTCCAACCCAGGCGACTTCAGTGCGTGGTGCCTGCCCCGCTGTTTCAAAGCGTGTTTATTTACCTGTATGGCCGGAGCTCCTGCCCTGCTGCAGGACACCCCGGGTTCCCCTTGCCGCGGCTCTGGGGCTCTGCAGAGGCGGGCAGGGCCCGGGCCCGGGAGATAGTGAGGCCGGAGGGAGCTCAAATCGCGCAATTTTCGAAAATGGCCTCTTTGATGGCGAGGCAAAGCCTCCTGTTGAAGGTGTTTGCAGACGGCCGAGCGGCCCCGGACAGGGCTGGGGGTGCCGGGGAGCGGAGCGGGAGGCGCTGGGGGGGATTAGGGGCTGTTTTGGGGGATCCCCTCCGGATGTGCCGTCAGTCCCGCCTTGCTCACGGAACCCCGGCCCCGCAGCCGGGCCGGGCTCCAGCTCGGCCGCACACGACGCCCCGCAAGGGCTGGAGCATCTGCAGCCACCCTGCCACCAGGCCCCGGAGGTGCCCGGGGTGCCCGGAGGGCCGAGAAATGCGTTTAACCTCGGGCACCCGGAGGGGACAGCTCGCGGGATCGCGACTACGTTTAATGCCGATTTTTTTTTATTCGTTATCAATAGCTCTTGCTCTTTAGTTTTTTCGCTCTGTGGCTTTGCCCGGCTGTGCCAGAGCGTGTCCCGCTCCCTGTCGTGCCCCCAACTCGGGTTTGTGACAGAGATGCCCCCCGAGGTCACCGCTGCCGCCCGGTCCGTACCCGCGGGGCGTGTGAAGCCCCGGGCCCGGTGCTGCCCCGAGGGCGCGGGGGACAATGGGGGACACTTTAAGCGCCGTCTGCTGATGAAACAGAGCCGGGCGATGGTACAATGGGCTATTTTCCATCAGGCGTGTAAAGAATGGTTAGCTGATGGCTTGAAAAATCAATCAAATACCTTCACAGACCTAAGTATAAATATTATTTTTAAAAGAACAATACGTAATTAAAAACTAATATTTAACAACTTAAACGCCTATCCTCTAAGAAATAACAGCCTTTCTTCGCAAAACCTCCGAGATTGACTTCGCTTCCTCCTGTAAAATGAGGCCAGATTTAATTCTCCAAAGATCAGTGAGATCAAGTATTTCAACGCTCAATTTACAGCTCCGGGGTATATGGGACCCTTTCCCAGCTATCTGGGCAGGCTAGGAAATAACTCGGGGAAGGAGGAGGGGGAAAGGAAGGAGAATTAATTCCCGAACACCGCAGTAACACCTGTAGTATTTCCTTGACTCAACGTCACGGCGGCGATCGCCGGGAGCGGGTTTCTCTGCCCACGGTCAGATTGCGAGCAGGAGAACAGCGCAACTCTTGCAAACAATCAAACAAACAAACAAACACATCGTGTTTGTAAGGAAGAGCCCTAAATTGGGAAGATCGCTTCGCGGAGCAGCTCCGTCCCGCCGGGACACAAGCAGGCGATGTGCCATCTGCCGCCTCCGGACACATCCTCGCCTGTGGATGCGAGGGATTGTTCGTCGGGCTGGAAGGAGTGAACCACAAATAAACTTGCTAGTTTCACTGAAACCTTTAAAAAATACATAAAACACATTACACACACTGCGAAGGTCCCCGCTGCCCCCTGATTGTCACATACTGCTTCCCTCGGCTCCTCTCTGCAATGTCAGACAGCGGCCCGGCTGCAGCCCTTCCCAAACCCTCCGCAAGCTTATCCTCTTCCTTCTCAGCTCCCTTCTGAAAAACAACGAAAGGGGAGAACAAGCCATCCCTGCTAACCTCCCGGGGAGGTGGGAAACGGAGACTGGGCGGCCTTTCCCCCTGCCGCCGGCCCCCTTCGCCACTACCCTGCCCGCTCTGCCTATGGGGGAAGCTGCGGGCAGCGCTGCCCTTACCTTGGCTGTGCTGCGCCGGGGCGCGGGGAAGCTGCAGAGCAGATTTTCAGCAGCGAGGCTCTGCGCCGGCACTGCCTGCGGAGCAGACCCCTCGCAGCCGCACGCACTTCTTCCCACAGGGAGGTCCAGACTCCTGCTCTGCCTCCACCATCCTTTGCCTTCAGCTATGGGGAATATTCCCTTCCCGGGACACCCGCGGCTCTCGGACGGAGCCTGCGGGCAGCAGCGGGCCCGCCCCCTCCGATGTGCGGAGCGCGGTGAGGCACCGGTTGCACTTTCCGACCTGCGGTCAAAAAACCACTTTCTTTACCATAACACTTTCCCCCCATTCTTTTCATTTTTTATTTTATTTATTCCCCCCGTAACTGTTTGTGGAAAGCGAAGACCAATTGGAGGTAGGTGATTTGTGGAGAGAACCGCCGTGTGCGCGCTCTCTTGCCCATATGGAGAAAATTATCGCTCAAGTTCAGACTTTCGTTGAATCGCAGCATCAAACAGCGCAGACCTGGCAGGAGTCGGGAGAGAGGGTCACTTTCGATTCCCGGCTGCTACTCACGGCCGGAAAGAGGAGAGAGGAGCCGTGTCCCGGGGCCGCCGCAGCTCCCCGGGCTCCCTCCGTGCTGCAGCCCCGCTCCGTACCCGGCTCGGGGCCAAGCCTGCCCGGGCAGGCGCTCGTACTCCTCTCTTGGCAGCGACTATTCCAGCCCGGCCCTGACACCCACCGCTGTGTCTGGTGCTGGCGGACAGATCTGGCGGCTGTGAAGGGTTTAACCAAGCAGCACGGTCCGTGTTGTCTCCGCAGCGCGCTGCTCGCCCGCGGAGCTGGGTGCGCGCAGGCGGGAGCCGGGCGGTAACTCCCCGCAGCGGCCTGACCTTTGCCGGTGTTCTTGAGGCTAAAAGAGACGGACAGAGTGATGAGAGACCTTCATTATCCCAGGGGAATGGCCAGCCAAGCGACGCGGGGAAAGGCGGCAACTCTCTGCCCAGGTATTCCCTCATCTGTGCCCTGCGAGGAGGTGATGTTTTCTAAAACTCTGAAAAAAAAGCCTTTTCGCTATTTTGTTTCCGTTTCAGAGAGGAAAGAAAGAAAGAAAGAAAAATAGTCTGTAAAAGCACTCTTAGTTCGGAACTAATCTATGGAAAAAGTTGTTGGATGGGAGCAAAGTAACGGAGCGGCAAGGCGATGGAATCACACACAGAGTTTAAGCAAAAGCCCTCATGTCTATGTTTGACATACATTATGCATGTGTAAAAAAACATCCCCGGGCTTCGGAGGCCCGGAACATCCAGAAAACCCACTAATTTTGCTTTAGGAGTTCTGTTTTATTACACTCTGTATGACTTCCACAGCGCGCACATCCCTGTGAGCTTGAATATTTGGGAACACGTTATCAAATGAAGGAATTCAGTGAGGTTATACGTTTCAAAGCCGGGTACTTATACTCGTATTCCAGGATGCCGCTACTAGCAATTATGTACTCGAGGTCCTCGAAAAAAAATATTGCACGTTTTAAAATGAAATACTTGTTAATTATGTCCTCAATGACATGTGCTAATATTCAGTCGCTAAATTTTAGGAGCTTGGAGAGATATTTGGGAGTTGGTAGGTCTCTTTCACCGCGAACTCTTAGTGCCTCACGCAAGTCACCAGGAGAAAGACAACTCGGGCGGATGGATGGGCTTGTGGAGGGATGCAGAATCACTCTGAAAAACCCTCTGCTCTTTTGCGAACTCAAATTTCCCCAAAGGATCGACAACAGTGGACACACGCACAAACACAAAATTAAAAACAAACAAACAAACAAACCCCACTGAACAAAAACAATCCAAACTTGGGAAAACAAAAACAAAAACAAACCATCAAAAAAAGTCCCGACCCGACCATGGAGCAAAGGAGAGAAAGGGAGCTGACCCTCAGTGGAGCTAACTTTGTCCCAGGCTCTCTCCAGGTCAGGTCAGGAGGCACTGGAAAATACAGACGACCTCCTCTCCGTTGCTCAGAAAAAAACTCTTCATGATATGCAAAGCAAATTTAGGCTGGTCCGCGGGATCGGGCTCTCTAGGAGCAAGTTAAAATGGAATCATTCACAAAAATTGAACGTCCGAACGAGAAACTAAAAGTATTTCAGTAGTATCAAAAAGTGTCGAACAGAACTGGTGGTAAATTATATAGTGAGTTTCTGTTTTCCCTTAGAAACAAAACTTTTGCTTTTAAAACCATGATTTAGTTTGCTTCTCCTCGCTTCTTCCCCATCCCCGTACGGACAGCGGTGAGGTCCAGAGGAAAGTTTAGCAAAGTTTGTACCTACAGCCCCCTCCTCGGGCGGGATCTCTCCCGCTGCCAAGTGTCTCTGCCTGCCTTCGGCAGCTCCGGGCCGGTGCTGTGCGGGACCTGCGGGGCCCCCGGGCAGGACGGAGCCCGCTCCTGCACAAGAGAAGCACGGCACTGATGGGGAACTCTGGTCTGAGATGGGATAGGAAAGGAAACAAACCGGGAATGCCAGGCAGCTCCGCACCGCGCAGGACAGCGAGTGCTGCGCACCCGCGGGAACCCCCCGTGTCCCCCTGCCCCGCTCAGGGCACCGAACGGCCCGTCCACATGCAGAGCGGGGTTCATGTCGTGGGCACTGAGTTCCTGTCTTGGTGTGCATCGTGTTCCACTAAGACAAAGGAACACCAGGTGGAAGAGCATCTCCCGCACGTTCTTCCCACGCAACCTCCACATCAGAGGAGGCTTAGGCACCTTTTCGTTCCCACACGAGACGAGGGGTTTCCCACGGGATGTCCTGAGCGCGGACACCTGCAGTCCCTGGATGGCCTGCAACTCTGCCTCTGCTTTTAGCTCCTATTTTTTTTTTTTTTCTTTCCTTTTTTTTTTTTTTTTTTTGAGTCTGACGAACTCTCATCAAGAAAGAGCCCCCGTGGCTGACACGAGTGCTCAGAAACCCACAAGTTCAGGGCTTGCCCAGGTAGCCGGTGCCGGGTTAAAACCCGTGTATCTGCCGTGAATTCAGCGCTCAGCAGCTGGAAACTGCCCTAACTCACCGGCGTGCGGGACCGCACCGCCGACAAACCAGCACTTCCGAGCCCACGGGATTCCCCACAGAACCTGTTCCTTGGGGACAGACCCCACGAATCAACCGGACAGGCGGACAGGAAAGTCAGACGCCTTTTCAAAGCCCTCCCGCCTGTACCGCATCACGCACGAGAAGTCGCAGGACACGGCGTGGCACAAGCCAAGATTTTGGTCGAAGTGCGAAAATAAGTTTAGGGGCTGGATGCAGAGTTTGGATCCA
>VZSR01000514.1:7807315-7896990 GCA_013398615.1 Brachypodius melanocephalos
GGGGGGGCGCGACCGCCTTTTCCTTGCAGGAGGGAAACTTCTCCCAGCAACTTTTTTTTTTGTGTGTGTGTGAGTGTGTGCGTGGTGCGTGTGTGTGTCTCCCTTTTGGGTACCGCTGGCTGCCGCTGCCTCCTTTTCCTCCAGCCCCTGTCTATTTATGTGTGTATCTATCCCTCCTCAAGTCACTCCCTGCTGCAAACTTCCCCGGATCGTCTCCCGCGCACCAGAGAGAGACGGGCAGAGATTGGGTCGGGGACTCTCGTCGCGGCAGCATGTTTCAGCCCACACCCAAGCGGTGTTTCACCATCGAGTCGCTGGTGGCCAAAGACAGCCCCTTGCCCGCGTCTCGCTCCGAGGATCCTATCCGGCCGGCGGCGCTCAGCTATGCCAATTCCAGCCCGATGAACCCTTTTCTCAACGGCTTCCACTCCACTGGCAGGGGGGTCTACTCCAACCCGGACTTGGTCTTTGCAGAGGCCGTCTCCCACCCGCCGAACCCGGCCGTGCCGGTCCATCCTGTGCCCCCTCCTCACGCCCTGGCCGCCCACCCGCTGCCTGCTTCGCACTCCACGCACCCGCTCTTCGCCTCGCAGCAAAGGGACCCCTCCACCTTCTACCCGTGGCTAATACACCGCTACCGGTATCTGGGCCACAGGTTCCAAGGTACGTGCAACTTTTCCTCTCCTTCCGATCCAGCCCTGCATCTTCCCGTCGTGCGGATGTCGGGGGACGGCGGGAGGGCGGGCGGCCCCTGCCCGGAGCGGAAGGCTCGGCTCGGCCGGGCCCGGGGTCTTTTGTGCCTGTCTCCCCCTCCGCCAAACTTGAAAGAGCTGTCACAGCCGAGGGGCTTGGGCTCGGTTTTGTTTTGTTGCTTTTCCCGGTTTGTTTTGGTTTCCCGGGAAGAGGGGGGCAAGCGGGACGGCAAGGCCGGCTGGGACTTCGGCAGCTTTCTGCCCCCATTAAAAGCAGACGAAAAGGTGGATTATTTTTTTGTTCCGGTGTGTTAAGAGCTAGAGAGGAGCCCCTGAAGGAAGCGGCCGCGCAGAGCGAGGAATGGAGAGGCGGTGAGGGCTGAGGTTCCCCCGGGAAGGCGGAGGTGCCCGCCGGGCTGCCGGGGCCGAGCTGCGGGGCCGCTGGAAGCCCCTAAGTCCGGCCGCTGCCCTTGTTAGAGGGGAAGAAACTAAGTGAACCCCAGAGAAAGGAGGAGAGGAGTGTGTGTGAGGAATTAATCCCAGCAGCGGAGCAGCACGGGGAGATGGGGCTGCGGAGGATAGCCAGGGAAGGGGCACGGAGAGAGATCCCGAGCGTGCGGTCAGCGAGGGGCTCCCAAAGCCAAGCGATTAATAACCAGCTGAAGGGAAATAACCGAATCCAATGGCGGACAATCAATAAAATCCCCCTTGTTTAACCCTTTGTAACCGGCAGCGTCTTCTCCGAAGGGTGAGCCTATTTCTCCCGTAATGCGTCCAGATTCTGCCACTCATTATGGGAAAACGAACAAACAACCAAACAAAAAAACAACCTCTACTCGCAGGGATCCATCTGCCCTTTTTTGCCCCTTGTATTTTTATTTATTAAATCGGAACGAAAAGAAACCACCTGCATGTTGCATTTTCCCCCGGCCTTCCACAGCCGGGCCGCTGCAGCAGGGTTGGAAAAGGAGCCGCTCTCTCCGAAGGCAGGCGGGCTGAGACACAAAATGGATTATTACCCTTTCAGAACAAAATTACAGGTTTCGCTCACCAAATTATTTGTCGCAGGCACCAGGCGATTGGTAACGAGGGGTAGATGAAAGGCGGAAATGTCCTGGTGTTGAGCCACAGCCTGATTTCAAACACACCCTCCTCCTCCAATGATTTTTAAAGCTCTTACAGAGAGAGCCCCTCGGTGCTGTTTCCACCTTGGAAGGACCAGCCCGGAGAAGAGGCACAGGGGCACCTCGGAGGGAAATGCCCACCGAAAAGCCCCGGCTCACCACCCCCTGCTCCCGCCCCCGCTCCAATGCAGGCCGGCTGGAATAGGATGGGATGGAATGGGATAGGATGGGATGGTCGCCCTGTGGCCTCCTCGGAGTTTGGTTCTTTATTTACACGCCGGTTCTCAGCGCCGCCAAGGCAGCGGGGAGGGTCAGTGTGTCGGGAAGGCGGCGGTGGCAGCCCCGCTGCGGGCAGCACACCGCTGGAACCAAGGGACGAGGAAGGAGAGAGGCTCCGGCCGAAGTTTCAGGCGAGGGAAGCCGAGACAGGCCGGGGGAGCAGGCGGGCGGGTCCCGGAGCCCGCTGGGCGGCCAGGGAGACTCACGGGTCTCGACCAGGGCTCCCCGAGAGCCGCTGGCCGCGAAGGGCAGATGGAAATAACAAACAAACAGGTAAAGACGTGAGGCTCCAGTGGTCGAGGAGAAGGGGGGCAGCCGTGAGGTGTAGCCGCAGACACCGCAGCCGTGCTCCGGCCAATTCTTTTTTTCTCTTCTTTATTTTCTGTAGTGCTCCCCAGGTCGTGTTTTAGCATTTTAATTTCTACCAGTCCTCTCCTCCTCCTGCTTATTTATCATTCCCCTCCACGTATTGATCAAAGAAAATTCAGTACAAAAAAGGAGCTGAAAAATAAAAAAGATGCTATAGTTGGATTTATCCTGAAGGTAATGGTGGGAGACAAAAAATCTTGACCTAAAAAGTGCTGTCGAGTACGTTTGAGGAAGATGTTTTACTAATCTGTTTTACCCTGTTTCCCAGGGAATGAAACCAGCCCGGAGAGCTTCCTATTGCACAATGCACTGGCCAGGAAACCCAAACGGATCCGTACAGCTTTCTCCCCATCCCAATTACTGAGACTGGAACATGCCTTTGAGAAGAATCATTATGTAGTAGGAGCGGAGAGAAAACAGCTGGCACACAGCCTCAGCCTCACGGAAACTCAGGTGAGGGGGAAGCAGAGAACAGGCTGCGGGGAAAGCGAAAGTACCGGCATGTCCTTGGGAAAACCCACCGGACCGGGCCGAGATTCGGGCGGTGAGAAGGGCAAATTCTAGGGGTGTTTAGGCCTCCATTCCCGAACCGGTGGAGTGGAGAGAGGGATCTCTCCTCGTCTGAGTGCCGTAAAATCCTTTTGCCGTTCGAGGTTTCACGGTTCGTGGCGGGGGTGGCGGTGCCTCGGTCGGGCGTGGGGACCCGCAGCGCTCGGGGAGCGATTTGGGGTCCCCCGGCCCGAGCGGGGAGGCAGCGGCGGCAGCTGCGATCTGCGGCTCCGGTGGTTTTGCTGCGGGACTGGTGTGATCCTCAAGAAGGAGGTCGATGTTAGGAGAAAAAAGCACCAAAACAAATGCAGGGGCAAGGGGAAGAACCTCCCCTCTAGACCCTACAGCAGGAACACAGTTTGCTGTATGAATTTTCGCTCGTTTCTAGCCGGCAGAGGGGATGCGAAGAGCTGGTTCAGGAGGGCAAAAAGATGAAAAATAAAAGCAGAGAAATTATTCACAAGGAATCCCCCGCCTTACCCGTTCCATCCCCCCCTCTCCCCCGCTGACTGGCTGCGGGCCAGAACCGCACCGGGGACTGTTTCGCTCTCTCTGGCGGGACGGGACGCTCGGCGATGATTCTGCCGCGGTGGTGCCGGCCCGAGGGTCACGGCAGGTACCGGGGGGCACAGAACGGGCCAGGAGCAGCGGCGGGGGTGGGCAGAGGCTCCCCCCGAGGGCCGGGGAGTGGGGCCGGCGGGCCCGCTGCGAGGGCGTTTTTCACGCGGTTTCCTCCCCGCCGGAAGAAAGGCTGGAGTTTGGAGGATTCGTGGTGCTTGTTGTTGTTTTTGTTGTTGTTGTGTCGGGCTTTCGTTTCGTGCCCTTCCAGGAGGCTCGTGGAGAGAGAGGGTTCCAGATGGGGATTGTCTCTGCTACAGTATGTGGCACTGTACTGAAAAAAAAAAAAAAAAAAAAAAAAAAAAAAAAGCCAAAATAACCAGCCGCAGCCTAGTTCAAAGTTCCCAGTAAACACAGCGTTCTCCGGGCGGATTAAGTTGTAACACTTTTTTTTTTTTTTTTTTTTTCTTAACTCCTTTTCGTAGGGAAAGCAATAAAGGGGTTGGAGCTTTTGTTTTAAAATGTCTCCCTAACAAAACAATAAAAAGGGATCGCCACTTTCATGAGGTTCCCCGAACAAGGGACCGGTCACAGGCTTATTTCTACTGGAAAGCTGTATTTAAGGTGGTCTTTGTGCTGCTTGATTCCGAAGCTGGTTGGGGTCTTTTGTCCGGATGTCAAACCCCCAGTCCCCTACAAATGAGCTCCCTTTTGGGAGATCAGCGTGCAGAAATGAACCGTCCTCCCCTTCAATTAGCAAACTAAAAGCAAATTAAACTCACCCCTTGTTCCCCGCTCAGCTTTTTAATGGGGGACTTTTGGAGAATATGAAAATGCAGCAGAGATGTGTGTCCGGCCAGTCAGGTCTCTGTTCTGAAGAGGCAGCGAAGCGGGTTAAACCAGCTTATTAAAATGCTCCAGTTCCCTTTCCCCCCCTTGCTGAGGCCTTTATCAGGCACTTTCAGACAGAACCAGAGTTTAAACTGCATTAAAAAAAAAAAAAAAAGTTTACCTTTGGACGCTACAAGGAGTGTGGCCAGCCCTGGAGATAGCTCCCAGATCAATATTATCTGTAATTAAAGCACTGAAGTCAGCTGCCGGATGGTTCAGTCAGCTGTACGCGGCGCTGAACAAAATCAGAGGGACCTTTACGATGCCACTTATCGCTCTCACCGCGCCGCGGTCGCTCCTGGACGGCACGTCCCAGGGACATGTTGGGGAGAGCACGGACGTTTTTAGATTCGGGCATTTTTGTATATTTTGTTCCCTTTTCCGCGAGGAAAAAAAATCCCGCGCGTCCACCCCCCAGCCTCAGCCCCATCGTGCCGCCCCGTCAGAGTGGACGAGGCCCTGTCTTTGCTCTGCTCCGTCGGGCAGGTGTCAGCCCCGCGGCCGGCCCGGCCTCCCCGTGGCTCTCCCGGGGCTGGAGGCCGTGGGACACCTGGCCAGGAGCGGGGATCCGGAGCTTCTCCGGGCGGCCAGACCGTGGATGTGACAGCCCAGGGGGAGCTCCCTGCCTGGGCTACCCGGGCTCTGCTCGGGCTGCGCGCCCGCCGCAGCTCCAGGGGAGATCCCGGCGCATCCCCCGGCGGGGCCGCCCCCTCCTGCCCGCCTGGGGGCTCTGGGGGTGCCCGAGAGGCGCGGGGCAGCCGGACCGAACCTTTCCCGCACACGGCTGGGTGACAGCGGGGCTCATCACCCGCCGGACTGGCCAGGGTGACAGCAGAGCGCGGAGCAGAAGGGACACTGAGCAGTGGGGACACGGAGCAATAGGGACACGGAGCAATGGGGACACGGAGCAATGGGGACACGGAGCAGAGGAGACATGGAGCAATGGGGGCACGGAGCAATGGGGACACGGAGCAATGGGGACACGGAGCAATGGGGACACGGAGCAATAGGGACACTGAGCAGTGGGGACACGGAGCAATGGGGACACTGAGCAGAGGAGACACGGAGCAATGGGGGCACGGAGCAATGGGGACACGGAGCAGTGAGGACACGGAGCAGTGGGGACACGGAGCAGTGAGGACACGGAGCAGTGGGGACACACCGCGGACAGAGCGCGGTGCGGGCAGAGCACGGGCCCGGTGGCACACGGAGCATCTCCCCGGTGCGGGGCAGCGGGAGGGCAGCGAAGGCGGCCGGGCAGGCATGGGATTAACGCCTGGTGCCTTTCCTCTCCTCTCGCAGGTAAAAGTATGGTTTCAGAACAGACGGACAAAGTTCAAGCGGCAAAAGTTGGAAGAGGAAGGTTCAGACTCACAACAGAAGAAAAAAGGGACTCATCACATTAACCGGTGGAGAATCGCCACCAAACAAGCCAGCCCAGAGGAAATCGACGTCACGTCGGACGATTAAAAACTGGCACTTTTGGACTTTTCAAAGCCAGCACGCCACCCACCGAAAGTGTTAAAGGCTCATCCCCCCCCAGCCCTGCGGCGTGGCGGTGCGGGAAGGACACGGAGATCTTCATCAAAACACGGTTCCTGCCCGGGAAGGAGCTGGGAGAGAGCGAGGGACAACCAGCGAGGGCTCCGAACTGTGGCACTGCCGGCATCGCTCTGGCAAAGGGATCTGTCAATCAAAGCCAAAACACCGGGACGAGGTGATTGACAGGTATTACGTTTATCGCAGTCCACTTTTAAAAGCGTAACGTAAAAAAAAATTTAAAAATATATAGAAAAAAATCTTTAAAAGAAAAAAAATTGAAGCAAAAAAAAAAAAAAAGCCCCCAACCAAACCAGAAAAATTAACACCTTACGGGACATTTTGCACTTCACGGTTTTTTCCGTCTTTGAAAGAGAAATTTCCATAAGCAGCCAAACCCCACACCTGTTTCAGAAACTTGAATTGCATGTGTAAAGCCGTCTGGGGAAAAAAAAGTTTAAAAAAAAAAAGAAAAAAAAAAGGAAAAAAATTACTCCGGTTCATAAAGACAGAAATTAATTGTAATTTTTTTTCCCTTTAAGACAGGTTCTGTGTGCTTTTTAATTTTATTTTACGAGAAATGTGCAGTCTGTAAACATTTTATGATAACTTCTGGCGTCAAAGTGTTTGTGAAAGCTAAATGAAGTAGCAGTAACAAAGCATAGTGTTCCTTCCGGATGGACAAACACGGTGGGGATGGGAGGGACGGGAGGGAAAGGCGGGGGGGGGCGGGGGAGGTTGGGCTTGGTCATAACTTTTTCTGAAAAAAAAAGAAAATCAAATGGAATTATCTGCCCCCCCCCAACTGTATCCCCATTTCAAAATCGGATGATGATTACTTTTTTTTAAAGATTGAAAATACGCAAACCCAGCGACCAGTTTTGGCTGTGGGGACACCTTCTGTAGGCTGGGAGGATCCAGAGAAAAGGGACTTAAAATCGAGGATTGATTTTTTTTTTTTTTTCCTAATGGCCATTTTCATTGGGTCAATTTTCAAGCACTGACCTTATAATACTCCGAGATCATAGAGCTACTAAAAAAAAAAAAAAAAAAAAAAAAAAAAAAGTGACAAATGTTTCCTTCATGTCTCCTATACCAGAATGTAAATATTTTTGTGTTTTGTGTTTAATTTGTTAGAATTCTAACACACTATATACTTCCAAGAAGTATGTCATTGTCAATATTTTGTCAATAAAGATTTATCAATATGCCCTAAATTTTAAAGCAAAATCTTTTCCCCTTCACCCCGAAATTTCTCGGAAACCCATGGTTTCCCCCCACACCGCCTTGTTAAATTTTAGCTGCTGAACCCCCGCGGCCGCGCCGCGCATTCCTGCGGCCATAGGCGCATTTTCTTAATGTATTCGCTGGCTGCCAAATCGACCTCTAAAAACAAGCCGCAGAGGCGCACTTGCTGTATATAAATACCTAAAACCCCCCGAAACAGAACCGACCAACCAAACAAAAACCTCGTGGAGAAACCCGGCCCCTTCCCTGGTTAGAGACTGAAGCGCAGACCGGTTCGTGATGGTGAAACTGCCCGGCAGCACCACGCTCCGCTGAGAGAGGCTTTCCTCGGCAAAATTACGTGTTTTATTTAGCGAGAGAGGGTTTGGGGGTGTTTGGGGGCCTTTTTCCCCATTTTTTCTGTCCCGGGTCGGTGCGATGAGGAACAGGTCTTGTGAGTAGAGGCTGCGCCCCAGCTGCTGCTCTGGCTGCCGCTCTCAGGGAGCGATCCTGGGCACAGAGTAAAACTCTGACATTAAAGACGTGGGGGAAAGGGGAAAAAAAAAAAAAAAAAAAGGAAAAAGAAAAAAAAAAATGTTGCTCAGGGTCCTTGAGGAAACTAGCTGGTTTTCTGGGGGTACACAGTTGTTTTTTCATGCTTCATTTGCTCCTTAGCCTGATAGACTGCATTAATCAGTTTTATTTCCATTGATAGAGAAACCTCGTCTGCTCTGTTCGAGCTACAAAGAATCCTGCAAGCTTTTGTGAAAGTGCAAATCAGTTTAGGCAATTATCATACCAGGAATATGAAGGGGAAAGAGGAGGCATTGCCCAGTGGTCTCCTTTAATCTCTTAATCCGTGGATCCAGGGGGGCTAGTTGGACATAATTTAGGACAATCTGACTACCCTTTACACTGTGATAAGGCGAAGTTACAATGCATCGCAAAAATACGAGCTTTGTTAAACATACTGCCTTGAAAAGTTAAGATTAGACATTCTGTGCACGTGTTGGCTCTATCGGGTACTATGTAAATTTAATTTTTTTTAAAAAAAATCCGATTTTTTTAAAGCATCTCTTCTTTTACAATCCCGGTGACTTTCCATTCACTTGTGCTACAAATGTGAGAGAGGCCCAGTCAGGGTTAGGACGCATGTCGCAATGCAGTCCCTTCCATCTAAACCTAGGCTAATTATTTGGTAGAGCTATTCCCAAGGTAAACTTCTCGTCGCGTTTCTCCCCTCCTCGAACAGCTGATGGTGCAGATCTGCAAACCAGGCAGGGCGCGCATTTCCCCTGAACTCGCCCAAGCTGCCTTGCTCTCCACTTCAAACCCGGGCAAATGGGCAAACATTAAACGGATTGCGGTCGAACACCACACTTGGGCCTTTCCAGAAATTATTTCCCATCTTGATAAAAGGCTTATTTCTGCAGGAGCCATATACTTCTCCCTCATCCCTTTTTTTTTCCTTTTTTTTTTTTTTTTTTTTTTTTTTTTTTTTTTTTTTTTTTTTTTAAACCGCGAAGGAAGAGAGGGAGAGAGGGGAAAAAATTAAGCGTCCTATGTAGCGTAACAGCAATAAAATCTTCAGAGAATGCCATTAGCTTTGAAAAAAAAACCCCTAAAAGCTTTATTACAAACCCAGCTTTGAAAATAGGGGGGATTAGGAGTCTGAAAGGGTCCCACAATGGTTAGAAGAAAAGGTTTCATGCTAATGAGGTTAATGCCCTTTGTATCTCAGGACTCCACAACTTCATTACTCCCTATCTCCGGCTGCACCAAGCGGCTCAGAACACTGCAATCCACTCCAGCTCTCCCCTGCCTTGCCTAGAGAAGGATTTGATAGCAGCTCTGTTCAAACTAGATAATTATATCTTTTCAAGTCGGAATTAAGATAAAGAAAGTGAAGCAAAGGCGGCTAGCCTTGATCCACTGCAAACAAATTTGGCGCACTTTCTAGTCTCTCTCCCCCTGCCTCAATAGGCAGGACAGTCAGCTTATTAGACCCTCATTTGCTTTATTAATTCATCTATTTAAAGTGGCAGGATTAGAGAGAGGGAGAGAGAGGCAGAGTCTAATGTGGGACAGTGGATGCCAGGCAACGTGGAAATATAAATATTGGCGAGATGCTATCCGAGCGGGTGTTCAAAAACACATTTTATATGAAATAACTGAGAGGGGTGGGGGAGGGAGCGTGGATTTCGGGTGGCGAATTGCAGACTCGGGCGGATTTTTACGGCTTTTTGGGAGGAAAGCTGGGGGACGGGGCCGTGGACCGGCTCTCCCTCCAGGAATTGGCCTGCTGGCCCCACGGACTGCTCAGGGGGCTGCAGGACAAGCGGGGACCCCCCGCACCCCACGGTCCGGCGGCTGCGGGTGCGGAGCGGAGCCGCTGCCCCGCGCAGCGTCCCGGGAGCGGCCGGGCTTGTGTGGCTTGTGTGGCTTGTGTGGCTTGTGTGGCTTGTGTGGTTTGTGTGGCTTGTGTGGTTTCCTTCTCCATCGCTCTGCTCTGTCTGTCGGCCAAGGTCAGCGTATCCCGCCCACGCCCCTCGCCTCCCCCGGCTCCTCCCGGCCCGGGGTCCCCGCCGCTGGATCCTCTCCCTCCGCAGCGCCGCTTGGCTCCACGGCCAGGGTCTGACCCCTCTGGCCTTGGATTTTTAACCCTTTCCCTTGGGACAAAGCCAGCGGCTCCCAGCCGGGATTGCTTCCCAGCGGTGGGATTTGCGCTCCCTACGCGGCGCAAGCCCGCACCCAGGCAGCCTTGGGTCTTTGCCACTGCACCGGGCTGAGGCCTTTGGAGCCCTGGCTTTGTTGTGTTTAAACGCTATTTATTTGCCTTCCTCCTCTGACGGATCGCGCTGTTACCTGTGAGGGCTGGGCGGAAATTAGCGGTCCCCCCTAATTAGCACCCAGCCTCCGCGCAGCCCTTAGGAAACAGGCAGAGCAGCTCGGGCCGGATTCTCTGATGGAGCAGGATTCTCCCAGCCCCTGCTGCCGTGTCCATCAGCGGTTCATAACTGCTCGGAGCTCGTAGAGCCATTGATTTACTTCTCCAAAGGGTCCCGCTGTGAGGGGGAAGCGGGAGTTTAGAGAACCTCCTGACCCCGAGCAGTAACCTCTCTCCTCGCCAGCCTCTCCCGGTGCGACACTCGCAGCCGGGCAAACCCGGCCCGTGGCCCACGCTTGAAACCGAAAGGGCCATTAATCACCTTCCCTCGCTCGCTTCTCATTGACCTATTGCAGTTAGCGCCTGTTGCAGGGAAGGCGGCCCGTCGCTTGTGAGGGAATCCCCCCGGTGTCCCCTCGGTCCCCTCTTCCCCCGGGGAGCCGCGGTGGCCCCAGCCCCGCGGGTGTCCCCGGCAGGCACGGTTGGGAGATGCTGCGGGCACCGCTCCCGCACCGGCCTGGCAGGTGCCAGCCCCGGCCGGAGCAGGGAAGACAGGATCGGCCGGAGCAAGGAAGGCAGAATCTCCTTTCTCTCATCCTTCTCCCTCTCCTCGTCCCCGCCGTGGGGCCGCTCGGCCCCGCTGCCTCGGGAGCCCCATGTCCCCGCACGGCCTGGCTGGAGCCCCGGCTGCTGCGGGGGCTCCGGGAGAGCATTTATAGAGCCGCTCTCCATCGCCCACGGCTGGACCTGACGTCAGGAAGAACTTGATCTCGCCCGCTTTGCTCCTGCTTCTGAAACTGATCCTTGAAATGAGAGAACAGACTCTACACAATTCCCATGGCCTTGACATAAGGTACAGCGATAAATATACACCACTAATGAGCAATTACCATATAATCACCTTCCAATTAGCTCGCATAATGGTGAATTAAACATTCTAGCCTGCTGGATTAGGTTTCTTACTTTGTATATTATTTACGAAGGCTAGCTTCTGCTGAGCACCAAATATCAAATTAGATAGGGAATTTTCAGTTGGGGGTAATTACGCATTCAGAGCACGCCCGGAGTTTTTGTCACCAGCCAACTAAAGTGTATTGGAAGGTAGTGTCCATCCTTTTCTCTCTTTCCTTTTTGATGTCTTAAAACAACAACAAAAAAGCACCACGCTTTTCTGCCAGTTCTCGCCACGTCTCCTCCGCCGTGTTAATTCTGCTTCCTTCCCCAAGCCTGGACAGACAGAAAAACCGGCGATTTTTTTTCCCTGGGACAGTTAAATAATAAGGAGCAGGCAGAGGCAGGGTCTGGGAGAAGCAAAGGATCTCACAGTCCTCTCGCTCATGGTTGCTCCATCCCTGCGAGATGGGAAGAAAGACGGCCCGTTATCCTGGACAGGTAGAAAAGCCCTGGTCCTCCGCTCGGGGTGGCGAGGATTGGCCGGACACAGGAGGGGACACTCCCCGCACCCCCGGCCCGGGCTGCTCCCGCACAGACCCCAGGACTCCCTACCGCGGGTGGTTGTTTCCCTCACATTCTGGGGACAGGGCTCCAAAAAAATCGAATTCCCGGCTGCGTTCGGTCCGTCTGGGCTGAGGGAAGGGGCGGGAAAGGCTTTGGGTGCTGACTTCCCCTGGAATGGGATGAGAGGAGAACCATCAGCCCCGCAAGAGGAGAGAAGGGTGCGGAGATCGGGCACTGGGCAGCCCCAGAGCGGTGGAGGGACAGCGGCTCCGGGCGGGGAGGGGACTCTCAGCCGCCCTGTGGAAAGCGGGAACCCTTCTCGGAGCTGCTCGGCTTTTGTTGGTTTAAGCTGGACCCTTAATGTTTTCTTAATTAACCGTTTGAGTGTGAGTAAACCTCCGCGAGGCGTTTACAGCCCGGCTATAAAGTGGGAGCGGGGGATCTCCCTGCCTCCTGCATTGCCTGGAAACATTCCTCGGGGGCTTGAAGGGGGCCGAAAGCCGCTCCGCAGGGAGCAATGTTCTTATCCAGACTCCTGCTTGGAATTACCTTTTTAAAAGTCCTTTACCTATAAAGGAAAGGACAAACTGGTAGTATCCTCTTTCCCCGCTCCACTCTCTCCCTCCTGACACACGGAGCCTGGAAAGTTTCAGGGATTTCCAGTCAGGAAAGGAACAGTCCAGGAGAGCAGAGATGCTCGGCTTCAGTCGCTTTATTTCCGTTCCGTCCCCCCCCCCCCTTTCCCCTATATAATAGTGGTTTCTTTTTATTTTAAAAGAAATTAAAAAAAATAACAAACAAAACCGGAAAGAAGAATTCGAAACAATTTCCCACAGTGAAAGTGTTGTCTGAACGAGTGTTGCTGACCTGGACAGGAATAAACTTAGATAAGGTGTGGAAACTCATCTGTCAAGTCCCGCACGTCTGGAAGCAGCAGCTGATCCAAGCCTGACTCGGGAGAAGCTGCTGGGTTCCGGTGTTTTTGTGGAGTTACACTCTGAGCTTTATCAGTATTTGAACAACCTTTTTGTGGTTTTGTTGTGTTCACAGAACGCGCCGAGTCCTGACTTTCTCCACAAGGCCGGAGAATACAAGCACGGCTGTTATTTTATCTTTAGATCAGCGAGTGGGTATCAGAGGCAGCGAAGAAAGTGCATTCTTGTGGGTTGCGAGACTGAGATATTCCCAGATAAACTCTTCTGTGATCTCATTTGTAATCCACGCGATCACGGCTATTTTATTTGGCATACATGTGTCGAGAGGAGGCGTTTGCTGTCATGGGATGTTTAGGATCCAAATATGATTTAAAAAACCTTTTTCAGAGAGTTACCTGTGCCATCCTCCTCGTCCCGGTAAGCACGCTGCGTTTCGTAGCCTCTGTAAGTCCAAACCTTACCTGCTGCTCCTTGGGCTGCCAAATGTCTGCTCAGAATTAAGGGAAACGGAGGAAAGGGGAAGATGTGATTTGGAAGAGTAAAGGCTATTCAAATAAACCATGAAAATGTATTTTCATAAGAATAACGTTATTTTATTTCAATTCCCTGGGAATGCAAAATAATAGAAAGCCAGCACTGATTAAGATCTGCAAGGAAAAAGAGAGGAAAAGAAAAAGAGAGAAAAAGAAACAAAGATGAAAATATATGTGAGAGAGATAGGGGAAAAGAGAGAAAAAAGAGAGAGGAAGGGAGGAAGGAAAGAAGGGAGGAAGGGAGGAAGGAAGGGAGGAAGGGAGGAAGGGAGGAAGGGAGGGAGGAAGGGAGGAAGGGAGGAAGGAAGGAAGGAAGGAAGGAAGGAAGGAAGGAAGGAAGGAAGGAAGGAAGGAAGGAAGGAAGGAAGGAAGGAAGGAAGGAAGGAAAGAAGGAAAGAAGGAAAGAAGGAAAGAAGGAAAGAAGGAAAGAAGGAAAGAAGGAAAGAAGGAGAAGCCAAGGTCCCAGTGTGGGGTTGAATGACATGGTCGCAGGGACATTGTCAGGAGCCTGGGGTAGGGTCCTGAGTTCAGTGTCGGACCAACTTGGAAATTCACAATTTGTCTTTGGGAGAGAGTCAAGGGCTGTCGGAAATCCCCTTTCCTCCCACCACTGTGGCGAAGTCCTGAGAGGTTGCGGTCGGTGTTCTCTGTAGGTTTTCCCTGGCAAATCCAGAGCCCCGCGCGGCAAAGCGGAGGGTCCTGGAGGGCGGGGAGTGGTGCCACCAGTGCCACCAGTGTCCTCTGCCCGAGTGCATGGCCGGGCAGAGCGGGCAGGGCGGCCCCTCTGCCGGGGCCTTTTTCCTCTCCCCAGTGGGCGCTTCCCCTACCCAAGCGCCCGATCCTGGCCTCGGAAAGGCAGGAGGGGAGAGCGGGGGCTGCCCGGGATGGGCAGCGGTGTCCTGCGTGGCGGGGACCACCTTCCTGCTGCCACCACGCGTATCGCCATGGAAACCGCTGCTGCTGCACATCAAAGGTCCCGGAGGCTCAGCCCCGGGTGCCCGGCCAGGGACCGGCCAGGGAACCCCCCAGCAGCGCTGCCGGTGTCGGGAGTGGGGCGCAGCCCCCTGGATCGACCTTCCCCCTCCCCGTCCGTCAGTGGGCAGGAGCTCGCCTTGGAGGTGACTGCCTGGAAGAGCCACTCTGGCTCCTTTTTCACCTTGACACGAGGGTCACAGATAGGCGTGAGGTGGCCTTGAGCGGCAGCAAACGGGGTCTGGCACCGACCAACAACCCGGTCTCGTCCCTGCCTTGTTGGGGTGACCGCGGGAAAGGATGGAGATGCGGGCCGGCGAATACGGGCACAGAGCTCGTGCCTGCCCTCCTCTACCATCACTTGAGCTTCCCCCGTCCCAGCCAGCGACTCCCGTGTCGCTCCAGAGTCCCTGTCCCCGCACCCGGCCCCGCGGATGCGCGCGGAGCAGCGGGACCCTCAGCCCCGGCCCCTCCCGTGGAAAGGAGCTGCTTCTTCTTTTTCGGGTATAAGGGCAAAACTCGGCCAATCTGCCCGCTCCTCCCCGTAACTGAAATAAAAAAGGAGTAAAAGACAACGTTTACACCAGTTTAATTAAGGAGGGCTCTTGTACCTTGGGGGGGATCGCATCATTTCACATGAAATATTCATACAGGAGGTTTCCCGAACTGCTTCGTTTAATCATCCGTGCTGCCAGCGAAGGGCTCTGTCTTTATACATGTCTGTAATTTGATTTTAATGTCCCCGCTTTTCCATTTGCACATGTCCGGAAGGTAAGTTCCAGTGAGAGGGAGACGGGGCTGAGAAACACTGCCCAGCCCGGGCGAGACCCTCACCCGCGAGTGCTCCGCGCATCTCTCGGGTGCGCATCTCCTGGACGCGCATCTCCTGAGCGCGCATCTCCTGGGTGCGCGTCTCCTGGGTGCGCATCTCCCGGGCGCACATCTCCCTCGCTCACCACTCCAGCCATCCCCGCCGCTTCTCCCTCTCCTCCGCTGGACTCTTTCGCATTCAGCCGGTGAAATACTGCGATTATATATCCTTATTTAAAGGGAGAAAGAAAAAAAAATAAAAAGGGAAAAAACCCAAAACACACAGAGGGAAAAGAATGTGGCGTCGACTAATTTGAACCAGTTCGAGTGGAAGGGCTGTCAGTTCTGTAAGTAAACGATGCTGTGTTGATTTCTGGCCGTGGTTGCTGTCTGAGGAGGAAGAGCTGAGGCTCGGAGAGATTCGGAGCCGGAGCGGGCAGCAGTGGCCGGGCCGGGGCTCCGCTGTTCTCGGCTGAGCAGGGCCCAACACCCCCGTGCCCCTCCGCAGGCTCCTGCTCACCCTGCCTGCATGGGGAATAAGTTAAAGGGACATTTACCCCCGAAACGATGAGCCCCTCTTCTCTCTCGACGCACCCAGGCAGAGTTATCTATCAACCACGCTGTTTATTGGGTGTCACCAGCTGGGCTGTGGGGAGAGAAGCGCATGTTAAACGATGCCATTAGACTGCAGAGCAACAAGAAGAGGCGAGGTAATTGGCAGCAATTCTCAGAGCCAGTCCGGTGGCCTGTTAATCTATTGCCACCAGCACTCAGCAAGCGGAGGGAAAAAAAAAAAAGCCTCAACAAAAAATCTGCAGAATGGAGAAAAATCTGACTTACCTCAGACCTGGTCAGTTTGTTGATATTCCATTTGCAAAGAGAGAAGGGTTTCTGAGCAACCCTGTCTGTGTTCAATCAGACTGTTATTCCATTTGGTGAGTGTAATATATCCTCCGTGGGTTAATCTGTTCTCCCTTCTTTTTTGAATTTTTTTTTCCTTTCCTTTCTTCATTTGGATCCCATGAGGTTTGGCATCAGACTGCTGGAATTATGAAGCAGAGGGTGTCTGCAGAGCAGGAGCACCATTCAGCACCTCTGCCTTTGCAGATTTCCCATCCAGGAGGCAGCTGTGTGATCGGAAAGTTCGGGATGTACATGCAAACCTTCACCCCTCCAGAAACTTTGCTCAATAAACCTCCCTCTGTCATTCATAACAGTGCACAGAAAGAGCTGCTTGTGCAGGTGGGAATGTTTGTGTGGAAGAATTTACACAACCCTTGCATCCCAAACCAAATATCCACGGTGGCTGGAGATGTGAAATAGAAACAAAAAACAGGCTGAAACCAACTGTTTAAAACCAATTCCTTCACAACATTCCTTTGTCTCTGAAATAAAAGAGATGGGCCCTTGGGTAGCTTAAAAGAAAACAGATTTTTAACAGGTGACTTGGAATCAGCAGTGTTTTGAAGAGCTCAGGGTAGAAACAGTGACACCCCCCCAAATTAAAACTGTTTTACAGAAATTTGAAATCATAGGGAATGCACAAAACTACCATCAAAAGGAGCATCAAGGAGGGGATATAAAGTGTGTTTGAGCTTGCTTTATTTTATTTCATTTCAGCCTTCCATCCTTCCCTGATAGTTTTATTTGTTTATTTTTAAAATGGAAAGGATTATCAGGAGACCTCCCTAAAAATGATCTTTTGATCTTACTGCAAATATAGGGCTGAAACCAGCAGCCCTTACTTAACACTAAACCATTTCTGAAATGACTGCTGGGTTGCACAGGAGGAGATCCAGGCTATTTTCCATTATTCATAAATATTTCAAGCAGGTAAGTTTAAGACTTTTTGTTTTTGATGAGCTATTCTCTCTCACACACATGAACACAGACAAGAGCTACTTAGAACACACTTGGATTCAAGTCCAAATCAATGAATAAATTACACAGATGGGTTTCATTGCTTCTATATTTGCTACATGTAACAAATGAGCAAAGATGTTCAGCTCATTAGTGGGGACAATACTGTGTTGGAGGGGTCAGACACGAGAACGAAAGAAGTGTTCATTTTCTCCTGCGCTGTGACTGATGTCTGGCTGAACAAGTGTGATTTATACCAGACCTCTCCCTTAATGTAACATATTTCTACAATTCTTGTGAGAGAGCCCAAAACATTCGTACATGGCAGAATCAAAAATAACTCCCTTAGAAAGGCTAAATTACATGGTTTGGAGAGTTCCAGCCGTGTACATCTCATGACACTGTTTCACTGCTGAAGAATTGTCTTTTTTTTACAAGTGATAACTGTAATCCAGTAGCAGCTAGACCATTCCAGTGGGTATATATAGCATATTTGGTGTATGTATTAAAGATCAGTAACTCTATGTGCTCTAAAATAAAGGCTTTACATTTCATCTCACAAATGAAGACCAATTAATTGTGAAAGAGCTGCACACATATTCAGAGTCCCATAGTTCTACACTGTCACTTCTTCGTTTTCTACAGGGACACAAAATATCTGTCTTTTCCTGCCTATCCACTGTCACCCAGACTTATTAATTCAAGATAAGGCTGCTATTCTGAATGGAGCCATCAGGTCAAATACTGGAAACTTTTCCACTTCTGGCCCAGGAACGAGGTACCATTGAGAGAGAGTGAGTGAGCATTGCTTGGAAAAGAATGCAGAAATTCGTGCAAAACTTTCAGCTGGCATCCTGTGACTGGTGGAAAAAGTCACCTGTTTTGATTTTCCAATGACCAGGACTTGCAGGCTGTGATAAATGAGGCTGCTTTATGGCACAGCAGACATGTCACTGGTGAGTTTGAGGTGCTCAGGGGACAAGTGTGGCCTTTGCATTCTGTACTCTCATGGGTCTCCAAGCCCAGGTCTCTCTGTCTTTGCTCTGCTGATTGATACAAGCTCTGTGATGCAAACAAGGCCCAGCAAATCTTCTGTGTACCACAAGGACCATTGTCAATTATGCATCTCCTGGAGCACTTCCATTGAAGGAGAACCTCTTCCAGAGATAGTGATGCACTGCTGGCTGGTGCAGTGAGTGATTTGCCACGTGAAGGTTGGTGTGGCTGCTCCATTCCTCTGTACATGGCTGTTCCTAAAGCCCATCCCTGTCTCAGGGACATGTGCTCAGTCACGTGCATTGCTTTTGCAGAACACACAGCCAGATACAAAACTAATTTCCTCAGTGCATGCAAAGTTCCCTTCAGAACCTGAAATTTTGGATCTTTTCCTTGCCTAAATTCTATTTAGCATGTAAGTGAGACATAGATAACAAGCTGGCAGGCTGGAGTTAAAATGACCTTTCTTCCAATGAGTAACAACTGCGTGTGAAGAGAAACCACTGCATGCAAGGGTTTTCCATGGGAACCTGAGTCACAGCCCGCTCAAGAGAACGTGAAAATGCTTTACCAGGCTTACACCATGTGTGCAGCGTGTTTTGATGTGTCTTGTGATACAGACCTGGGTGGCAGCTGAAGACACCAGGCCCTGGAGCCCTGCTGTGGGTGATGCTCTCAGGGTCTGCTGCTGAGCTGGCCAAACCCCCTGCAGGCAGCCTCAGCCTGGCTGAGAAATTCGGTTTACACCAGATGAAAATCCAACTGGCCCCTGGGTATAAAATTTGGGAATTTCAGCTTCAGAGTCAGCATATATCTTAACAAAAAGAGCCCCTTTACCCTGTGAGAAGACAGGACCAGGCAGACCATGCTGCTAATGCCTGTCCTCCTGGACCTCTAGCAGAGGTGCTGCTCCCTCACTCTGCTGAGATAAGCTGGGGAGGTGAATATCTGCTCACAGGTGTTTTCAAGCTACTTTGGCAAAGCAGAAGGACAAATCCTTTTTCTCTGTACATGCACAGCACCTAACACAGCAGAGTCCTGGTGCCTTACCAGAGTTGTCAGGGACTTCTACAGCACAAGTAACAAGTATATAATGCATCTGCTACAGAGCTCATGAACCTTTCATGTTATTTATGTACTAATCTGAACAGCGTGAGCCAGATTTTGATCTCGGTTATTCTGGAGTAAATGAGATATGGGCTTGGCCTCACATCCATAAGATCTATAGTCAATCAGTGTTTCTAATGTGCTCATCATGGAAATATCTTGGCATTGTGTGGCTGGCCCACTTCAGTGTGACTAGAATAGCAGAGCATTATATTAAGCAAACAGAACAGTTTGATTTATAGATTTGTGGTAAGAATAGTTCAGTTTTCCAGGGTGTTCAATTTAATTAACATTCTCCAGGGAAAAAACTGCTATTGTTTCCCTAACCACATGCCTTCCAATACAAAATAAACTCTTGCTGGTGTGTATGTGCTGCTTAATTATCCTAAATGGTTCCTTTTGAAAGTTGTCTATTGACCTGCTTCTACACTTCACAAGTGGAGCATATCCCATTCACTCAAGAGTGTGTCTCTACCTGCACTCAGCAAGAAAGAGATACCAGATGAATTTTAACACTGCTAAAATGACAAAGCAACCTGCTGCAGGCCGCATTCCCCAGTGGTGTGTGTGAATAAGGCTGCAGGGGTCGTTTATAAAGCCAAGTAAATTGCAATAATAACGGTAGGTCCTAAATCCAGCCTCTGTTTGATGGTTGAGGATAAATCTATGGCAAGGAGGCTAGTGAAGAACAGAGCAGGAGAGCAGGGGACAATTTGTCTGTTTGACCCACTAGGGATCAATTCCTGCTGTTGATTTTCACCTTGAGCTGCTCCATGGTTTTGATCTGCTGGTTTTCAGAGGAGTGAGCTACAGGAAAAGCAGATCCTGGGCTCAGGTCATCCCTGGCTGCCAGTGCTGTGTAAATCAAAAATCTTTTGCACCAACACAGTGCCTGATCTGCTGCCTTCATCTTCCAGACTCCCTCGCAGTTTTTCAAGAGTGCCCAGATTCAGGAGAAGAAGATGGTGGAGCAATCCTGACTCCATTTTTTATCCCAACATTTAAGTGGAAACAGCACTGGGCCCAGTGAGTGCTGCAGTGTGGGATGACAGGAGGGTGAGATTTTGTGCAGTTGAGTCAGTAGTGAGAGCTGGCTGTAGCCGGCTCTGACTGAACACAATAAACAATTCCACTTGCAACATGCTGTACTGTTTAAGGGCTCAGAGATGCCAGTGGGAGTTTTGCCTGACGAGCAAGGGAATAACAGGTCCTTGCTCTCTTTCATGCCTCATGGAGTGTCACAGCCCCCTGTGTGCTGCAGACAGGTAACGGAGGGTGAGATAAGAGATAAGGCAGGGGCAGGAGGAGCAGAAGGGCTGTGCCACTGCCTCCCCACTGCTGGAGAGAGCCTCCCTCCAGCTGGTGAGCTCCCATCCATGCTGGAGCTGTCTGGAAGATGCTCTAAGGATGGCCAGGGAAAGTACACAACCAGGCCCTGGAAACTGTGCATTAGCTCTGCAGAGCAAATGACATGAATGCAATGGCTCCCTCTCCATTTAGCATCCATCCATCTCTGCCACTGTGTCTCCATTAGTTCTGCTTTCCAATGGCTCCTTCTGTCTAAAAAAGGAACCTAAGTTTTAGGGAAAGGTTAGAAATATTTTTTTTCTGCTGTGTAATGTGCATGCAATTTATTGAATAGTCTCAGAAATCCAACTATGTTGCTTTCCTCCTGCAATACTGCTGATTCAAACATAAAGCAGCAGGTTAAAATATATTCATAAGATACTAAAAAAATGAAACTTGTCAAAACAAGCAGCAGATTTCTCCCTAATATTATGGTATACAATTTTTATAAATGTGGAGGCAGCTTTTCTTAGAAGTGTATTTTAAACTCATCTAAATTATATTAGGAGTCAAGGCCCAATTTGGTTACAAGCTGTGAGACATCAAGGGTTCTTTTAATGAAGAATTCACGCTGGAAAAATGTATGTCACAAGACATATGAGTGGATGCCTCCGTGCTCACTAACCCTTTGCTCCCCATGTACTGATGCACACTGAAATGGAAATGCACAAAAGGGGTTCAGATGAAGTCCTTGACTCCAAATGGCCATTTGGGTCTCTCCATCAGCACAGAGAGCTGCAAAACAAAGCGGCATCAGCAAAGATGCCTGAGGTTTGATTTGAATTTTGCTCAAGTTGAGTGATACTATTTATACCCCGGGCTAATCAGAACCAGGGCTGTTTCATCATTCTAAATGTCAGGAAAAATATATCATGTGCATCAAGGGAGAAATCTTGGCCCCACTGAAGTCAATGGCAAAACTCCCATTGATTTCATTTGGGCCAGGATTTCACCCTGAATAAAAACTCATGTTTCATACACAGTTTAGATGGCAATGGGTTTATCTGTGAGTGGTTTTCAAAAATTGTTTTGGAGAAAAATACATTACTGCAATGCAATTAGGCATTTATTTAGCCTTTACAGAGCAATCAATGTTTTTGTGAGCAGTGTAAAGGAATTTAAGAAGAGCAACTCAAGGCTGAAGTTGTACGATATGCAATTGGGCAATTGCTAGAACACATAATTGAGTTTGATTCAACGTCTCCAAACACAGTTTCACTAATAAGCTCCTGGGTTTGTGTCTGGATGATCCAAATGTGAATATTTTTTCCTGCTGGGTGACGTAATAGCTCTCCAGGACACCAGTGCAGCGGATGTAACATATTTGATTTGATGAGCCGCTTGGACACGAGAAAGAGCTTGTAGTTGTCTCTCTGAGTTGCTCTCACACTAATGAAACACAGTCCTGTGGCCTCTGCAGTCCTGCTGGGCTTGAGCAGCTGTCTTTGGTACTGTCCCCAGCACAGGAGGTGGACAGAGGGTCACTGTCAGCTTTGAACGTCATTAGAGAGGTTTGGTGAAGTCCCCAGCCTTGTTTTAAACCAGAAGATTTTTGTCTTTCCTTGCTGGCACCGTTAATGGGCAAAGTGTTAGGATTTGTGAGGTTCTATGTTAGCTGAGACAATGCACAGGAAGGAAAATAGCCTTGTTTTCACTGTCTAATTAGTTCATGGTGCATATTTCTTCAGCTGTGTACTTAATATTTTGAAAAGTATCATGGGATCATGAAAACAGCTTTGCATTTCAGTCAGAAAAGGAGCCAGTGGAAAAAAACCCATGAACAACATTCGGTGATTGGAAAACACCACATCCCCACTTAAAAGGGCTTTCAAAAGATATGCTGCACTCAATGAATCTCACTCCTCCTAACCAAAGCCATAAATCTGATGTACAAAATGTTCCCTTATTTTGACTGGATCTATTTGAACTGATTAATTTTTCACAATTTTCTCAGAAAACCACACTGTGGCATCGCTTCAGCACTTCGGCTGCCCATCTCACACAGACACCATCGGTTCCTGAAATACTTGGGTTTCCTGTGAGTTTAGAATGGGTCCCTTCCAAGTATTCACTTTGTCTGATCTTGTTTAAATTATTTGAATGAGCAAAATTATAGCCTTTGATGCTACGTTGCGAAAACATTTAATCTATTTTGTTTTCAGCTTTCCTTTGACTGGTACAAGAAACAAAGCCTGGGAAAACAGACTTATGGGTGAGTGGCTAGTCACATTTGGAGATAATTTGTTTTCCAAACATTTATACTTCCTAAGAAGCAGTTTCTCCAAAAGAATAACTCCTGGAAGTGGCTACAGTAGTGGTCAGAGAAGAGGAAAACACATCTGATGTAGTCACCTCGATTAAGGTCCTGTCCAATTAGGTTTAACAAGACAGGGTTAGAGAATCATCCTAAAATACACTGAGGAGAGGAAAATATTAAGGAACAAAGAAGCCTCTGGCCCCAAAGGACAAGAGAAAAGAATTTCAAACCATCTTGACGAATCAGTACAACCACAGCTTGATGGAGAGACAAAAATGGGATGACTCTGGCTCTGACGATTGGTGCTGAGATTAAAAAAGCAAACAGAAAAATAAATCCTTTCACTTCTAGACCACTGACTTGAATTAATAAACCAGTTAGTCATCATCATCTGATAGTTGCTGAACCTGTCCTCTCTGGAACAAACTGGTGGTCTCAACAGGAGCTCTAGGAGGCAGATGACAATATTCAAGCCAAACAATAATTTCCTGCCTGGCATTATTGCTGGCCATCTCCATAGGAAGGCCAAGGAGCAAGTGGGGGGAAAATCTCAACAATAGTTTATTACTATTATTACTATCATTACTACTAGTACTGTTATTACTGTTATTAATTCACAAGAGGAAATTATACAGTTGTCTGAGTATGGCAGTAATTATGCAGTTGAATGGGATTACTGCAAAGCAGGGCTGAGATGAGGGATGCAAGCTGTGGCTGGATTAGGAAAGCATCTGCGGCTGCACTGACTTGGCGAGGGACAGAAGCAGGGCTGTCACTGCTGGAGACCCAACAGCAGCAGCTATTACTGCATGGAATGGCTCCTGCTTTTACAGGCAGGGGCTGCAGCAGCTCCCACCCTGCCTGGAGAGGCACTGTGGTGGGGAGGAGCAGTGGCACAGGCTCACCCGTGGGTTGTGTTCCTTCTTCTGGCTGGCCCCCAGCAGTTCGAATCCTTTTTGAGTGAAGATTCCTCCAGAGGATCACTCACCACCCAGGAAACTGCTGTCAGGGGTTGCACTGAGGCTGAGCAAACACCCAGCAGTGTGCAGTGTCACAGCAGCCTGTCCTGGCCCTGGCTGAAAACACAGCATCCCCTAAGAGCTGCTTTTCCCCAGGCCTGCCTTTGCTTTCCTCTTTTCTCTGGATGAGCAGAGTGGAACAGTCACAAAGTCCATCATTGCACTCGTGATCACTTCATCAGTGTTTGGAAAGAGGATCATCACCCAGTCTGTTCTAGGGTTTAGAGCATAACACTTCATCATTGCTGTGTTGGCCCTAAGGTGGCAATTTAAGTGAGTTTTGTATTCTGTGCTGATTTATGGTGGCTAAACTAATGTAATAAAACTTCCCAGACCCTTTTCATGTGCGTTATTGATAAAAACGCTCAGTAAAAGAAATGTGTAAATCCATCTTTGTGAGCTCTAATACTTGTTGGTGGCATCTGTTTTTCATTTAACAAGATGACTGAAA
The DNA here is from genome assembly GCA_013398615.1 of Brachypodius melanocephalos. NCBI lineage: Eukaryota > Metazoa > Chordata > Aves > Passeriformes > Pycnonotidae > Brachypodius > Brachypodius melanocephalos. The sequence goes on from VZSR01000514.1 coordinate 7,831,176, forward strand.
ATGAATGTAACTACAAAAAAAAAAAAAAACAAACTCAAACAGCCAAATGTGTACATATCATTGTGTAAAAACTGCAATTTCACCACTCACTGATAATCAGCCCTGATTTATTTGAACAGACTTTGAGGTTCTGACTTCACTTCTCAGCCAGGGCTTCAGTTCAGCAGCAGTTTTCCTTAGGCAGGGTCTCCCAGGTCTGATCCAGACATATCCATTTGCAACAACATCCACTGGAGAGGGTTTTGTACACGGTAATAGCAGAGTGAATCAGGAGAATTAAAGTTTCCCTTCAGTCACAATCTTCTGTGCCTTGGCATACCCTTAGGGCATTTACTAAGTGAGTATGAACATCTTTTGTGCTATCTTATGACAAAATGGCCTGTTTACGGAATGACACCATTTCTGGGTATGGAAAAGTTACCTTTTATCACACATCATGTGTAACGATCACAGAAGAGATTAGAAAACGGAGATATATGGGAAGAAGGGAGTGTGCAGTGGATTGCTCAGCACCATGGAAATACAATGTGCAGGAAAAGAGGAGAGTCTCTGGAGACTGCCTGGGTTGTTAGCATTGATAAGAACAACTGGGATGTGATGCCGAAGCTGGGCTGGTGTTTATGGTCAGGATGTTGCGCTTCCCATGTACTGGACAGAGCTTTGTATGTGGCTTTGTCAGTGGCACAAAAATAGGCCAGAACAAGTATAAATTAAATAACCTCTCTCTGTGCATGGTGATGGAGTCCTTGCAGGTTGATAAAGAGCAAATCTAGCTGGTTATCTCCCCAGATACAGTCTCCCAGAAAAAGAACTAGTGCAGCTCTGATGTACCAGGTAGAGATCAGCTTCTAAACATGGGCAAGGCAAATATGACTGTAAATGATGGGAGACATCAGCAGCTTTCCAGCATAAACCCACCTAAATGCCCAACAGCATGGGCTGAACATTTTATTGGGACAGTGCCCAGGTGTAATTTGCACAAAACTGTGCTGACAGCTCATAGTCATGAACAATGTGACAACAATGGCACAGCTGAAACCAGGACAAACTTGCTGCCAAATTTATCATCTCTGGGTGCACAGTGACAAGTGTTCACCCATCTCAAAACAGAGCTAGGAATCCTGGGTCAGTGACTGAGACATCCATTTAGGATGCGCCCCTCAGTCGTTCTCCAGTATTCCAGCAGCTTTTCCTAATGATGCTTCTTTCCAGTTCTGCCTAATTTGCAAATTCACAGCTGTATGGCCGAGGAATGTAATAGGGTTAGATCCTTGGGAATTTTGGACCTGCAGGCTTCAATGAGCCTTGGGGGAGTTATCCAGGCTCGGAAGACATCCATCAGGTCTCTGTTCCAAAGAAATCCTCCACCATCTGCCTCATTCCCCATGCCCTGAAGCCAGTGGGAGTCCTACCAGATAATTCAATAGAAATCAGCCCAGCACTCACCTAAAACACACACCTGTTCCTTGCAGCATAAAGTGATAAGCTGTAAAAGGTTTGGTTTTTAATTGGACACTTAATACCAGCTTTGGCAGGTGATTAAACTGAGATTTACTTCCAAGGGAGATAAGAAGTAAATTTCTAAGGACTTCTGGAGTGATGGTTTAACAGCACGGTAATTATACAGAGAATTTTTTGGAAGAACTGGGCAAGTTAAGGGAGAATCAGACATAAGTAAGTGAGTTGTTTTTCTTCCTACACTCAGAAGACACAGGAGATTAGAAAATGACAAAAAAAATAGACCAGTGTTTAAGTCGTTTGAAAATAAGGGATTGTGAGTGGACACAAAAGCTGCCCAAGAAAATGTTTAATAAGGAGCCAACAAGGAATATATTTCCACTCCAACTGAAACAGAAGTGGCCAGTGCTATCAGAACATCGATGTATACAAATCAAACAATACAGCTTAACTAGCTCCCATGGGTAAAATAAAGAGGCATGAAGTAGGGATTTGTCAGTCATTGAGACCTTTATTAATAACAACTGTATTGAAGAGCGTGGGTTCTGGTACTTGCAAACAGGAAGCAGCAGCACTCAAACAAGAAAGCCAACATTTCACTGCATGTAAAGGAAGATCATAATTCAGAGGGAAAAAAGAAATTTTTTTTAAAAAACAAATTAAGTTACACGATTGCAACAAAGACTGGGATGCTAATAAAGCATTTTTGTATTTTAGTTTATAAAAATACAATATTCTTAAGTATTGTATTAGAATTGTCTGACTGGTGTTGGGACAAATATGCGATGGATAAAGAGAACAAGTGCTCAGAATGGTCAAACAATGAGGTTCATCTCCCACACTCACCTGGCTTCACAGCAAACTTTTTAATTTTTCCAAGGACATATTAAAGAAGTTTTTCACCTTTAGGCTTCTGTTTGACAGGGGAAGACTATTTCAGGCCTCTTGTGAGGATGCTCACCATAGTCCTCTATGCAGAAGGCTTTTTTAGCCCTTGTGTTTGCATAGCTCTGTGAATGGGAGCAGGGTTGTTTATCCTAAGCACCCAGACATGGACTGTACTGCTGAGGGTGTGCTCCAAAGTGGTTGAATGTGGCTCCTCTTTTTGGCTAGACTATCTTTACTGAACTTTTCCTTTGCTCTGGTTTGCTGGTGTTCCCACAAACATGACATGAAACATTCTACTTCGGGGGACAGTCCTGCCCCTCCAGCACCCCATAACCCTGGGAATGGGACTCAGGGGTCTTGCAGAGCCCATCCTCTCAGTGCACCAGAGCTCAAAGACAGCAAAAAAGTCCCATCAGTCTGTGACACCCCTGAACCCCTTCAAGCAATTCCTTTGTCCTCCTGTGGTCTGACTGCTTTAATGGTAATTGGATCATGACTACGGTGGTTTTGTTGCAATTGTTCTCCCCTGCAAACACAGGTGTTTTCTGGGGCTATAAAATACACACAGCCCCAGACACAACTCAAAGGGGGGTTGTACCTGTCTCCTGGTAATTCTAAGTTAACAATTTTTCACCTGAAAAACAAATATTTCCCCTTTGTCCTTTCCTGGGGAATACCGAAGAGAGAAGGACTGCATCCTGTTCTGTGTAACTAGGTCAAAAGCTGTAGTAATTATATAATAATGGCTTGGAAAGGCAGTATTTCAGGACAAGGTGTTTCGAGCCAACAACTCCAGTCATAAGAATGACAATGGTATTTATTGCAGGAAATCCCTTGCAAGAAAAATATCTGCCTATTACAGACAGCAATAAAGTAAAAATTTTGCCTTGAGCATATTCCTTCCTAAGGCAGAACAGTAAATATCTGAGCTGTAGAAACATTAAAATACCTGTAACTAGTAAGAATTTACAGTTCTACAAAAAACACGTTGTCAACAATGTTTGTAGGTGCTTTAGAGAGAAGTAGGCATTTACTAAAGATTTATGGATTATGGTGTTCTGTGACATCATAAAATGTGGGGAATCTGAGTGCAAGACTGTTTGGCTGCTCAGCAAAAGGCTCTTCTTAGACCATTAGGCTGTGCCATCCATCACTGCTAAGGTTATTTCCTTGATAGGCCTTGGAAAAGGTGTTGTATATCACAAATAGTCTATGACCTCACAAGTCAGGCTGGGAGCACCTTTTTCTCCATTAGCAGTTGAAGTTAATATCGTTTATTATTTTTACAAAGAAAGTAATTACCTCGAGGTTTTAAATGCTTTTTCCAGATTGAAGCTGTGACCTCAACTTTAGGATGATGTTGGTGTTTGTAATCACATTATTTCTGAGTTTGATGATTCATCATGCACTCATTATATGTGATTTTCTTGTGCAATGGTACAACACATTAAAAGCAAATGAAGTTACATATCCTCATTTAAAATAGTTTGAAAGGGAAATCAGTCACAATCACTGCTGCTTTTGTGCATTGTTCTTCTACATTCACTGGCACTTCACTTGGTGAAGTCAAGGATTTGATCTTTAAATTTCATAGCTATGTAACAGACAGTGATATTAAATGGGATACACGAGGGACACCGGTATTATAAAGCTCATTTTAGCTGCTTTTATATATTACATTACCTTGAAAACAAATTAGAATCTTCAGTCTCAGGCCAGGAATGCCAGGAAGAGCAGAGGAAATTTTATAGACTAAGTAGAGTGAGGTATTTGGGATCTGTATCCCTGGAGGTGATCTCTCCATTAATGAATTGTTTCGTGTTCCCCATTCTTCCCATCCTTCCCTTTCTCATTCCCAAAGGTCCTGGGTGTTCCTGTCATCTTGCAAAGGTCAAGTGGAAACCTGGCATGGATCTCCTGGTGGAAACATAACCAGGACAGATTGCCTGGGAGCCTTGCCCTGTGCAGGATGATGGGGCAGGGAAAATCACAGAACCACAGAATATTGGAATGGCATGGGCTGGAAAGGATCTCTAAAGGTCACCCCTGCAAAGAACTGGGACAGCTTCAGCTGGAGCAGGGTGCTCAGAGCCCCATCAAACCTGACTTTGGATGCTCCTGGGTATGGTTTTTCATCTACCATATTTCTGGACAAGCTGTTTTGCCACCCTCCTTGGAAAACACTTGTTCCTTATATCTAATTTAAACTGACCCTCTCTTATTTTAAAACCATTACCCATTTTCCTTTTGCAATAACCCCTGCTGAAAAGCTTGTCCCCTGTAGGTGCTGGAAAGTGCACGAGAGTCTCCCTGTGGCCTTTCTTTCCCCAGATGGACAACCCCGACCCTCTCAGCCTTTCCTCATAGGAGAGATGTTCAACTCCTTCATCTTCATGGCCCTCCTCTTGACCTGCTCCAACAGATCTTTCCTGCAGGACCCCAGAACTGGATGCAGTACTCCAGGTAGATTCTTGCTGAAGTGTGTTAGGGGGGAAGAATCCCCTCCCCTAGAAATTTAGAGATAAGATCAAAGAGAAATTGAAGGGGAAGTCACTGGAAAGACCAGTCTGTGCCAAAATTTCATGGGGGGAAAAAAACCCAAAACAAACAACTTCTTTTTTTCATGGAAATGGACATCAGGGGCAAAAGAAATGTGTTTATTGCTGGGAAACACATGAAAAACGAAGCAGCGGAGAAGGCATTCGGCACAGAGGGATTGCAGCAGCCAAGGAGAATGGAGGGCTTTGCATATCCAGAGTGAAGCTGCTGGGAAGGAGCTGCGAGGGGATTATGCAAATCCCTGATTGGGTGAGCGGGGGCTGATTGCCAGAGCAGGGCATGCACACTGCTGCCTGTACCTGGGTAGTGATTATGCAAATTACACCCCCCCAGCCAGGGTCCAGGGCGATTGGCTAAATGAGAAAAACTCTGGATACGCATCAGCAAACGCTCAGCGCTCAGGCCAGCCCACGGGCTGTGCAGGATAAACACAAACACACAAACTCTGCCTCCCCCTCTGCCTGGCATCCCCCTAACCCCGGGCTGGCAGCAGATGCCCATCGAGTAAAAGTGGGTGTCCTTTTCCATTTCCTGTGAGTCAGCCAGCAGAGGGACAGAAGACGGAAGATTGGATGGAAACTTCTCCACGTTGCCTGCAGTTTTCTGATCCCAGGAAAATTCTGTTTGTCAAAGGAGGGATGGGATGCACCTGCACAGTGGATGGGCTGAGTTTTGCACTATACGTGGGAAAGATCTGGAGGGGCGTGAGATGTAATTAAAAGATCAGATATTTAATACACATTCCATGTTTTTTTAGGGGTTCGATGCCATCTAAATTTGTGAGAAGATAAGGACATTGCCCTGCCATACTTACAATAAAATTTTAATGCTCAGAAGTTTCTTTTTATTCTTTTTTATTCCAGTGTGTACAATTATGTCCCTATAGGTGTGCAATACAGCATCAGTTCTCAAATCCAGCATAATATCTCAATACAATTTAATTTTGTTCTGAACAGCCTTTAATGTTTTCAGGAGCTTCTCACAAAAGGAATCTCATTCCCATGAACACCTAAGCCTGAAACACCTCTATAATTCTCACTGCACAATGTTGGAAAGACATGACTCAGAAATCCAGGAAAATACACTAATTATATTGTACAATTAATTGCACTCTGCAGTTTTCATAGCTTACTGGCAGATGGGTGATTCAGATTTTGAGATGATTGAGCCAGTTTAAAAACAGAATATAACTGACTAATAGCTGGACATGTCAGAAGAAAGAAAGGAAAATTTGCATCTCATCCTGTGGCACAATCTAAGATCCCACTGAACTGGATAGCAATAAAAATCAGTTTATTAGCATGTCAGGGTTATAAGAAAATTTCTTGGTAAAGCCCATGCCAGTGAGGAAGAGAGTAAAAAAAGGTCCACAAAGTTTTCCACACTGAATTTTCTCCCTAATTATTCCCCTGGGTGGGCAGAACCTGCTTCTGAGTACAACAGGTTATTGGTGATATCGGCAAATGTCAGTCCCAGGGGACCAATTAATTTTAACAGAGGCTCCACTGAAAATCAGGGAATAAGGCCAAATATTATTCCAGTGAAAATCAGGTGAGTGTTTACATCTGAGGAAAAAGAAAGGAGAAATATACAAACATTTGAGGCATGAGGGAAACCAAAGTGTGGTCTGCAGGCAGGACAGCGTGCACAAGCCTGGCTGGGGAAAGCCCATGGTTCCTCAGCACCTTCAGTCACAAACCAGTTGTTATAATTTGCCATATTTACTCTCAAAATTACCTGCCCGCTGCCCAAAGATGGATTTTGGAAACCCAAGCTGTGGGCAGCTGTTCCCAGTCTCCACAGGCTGTGGGAGCTGAGGGGAGTGGAAGCTGACAGGAGATGTTTTCTGATTAACTGCTCTGCTTTTAGTAAGCCAATAAACATTTGAAGAGCAATAACTTGCAATAATTGATAACCCCTAGACTATTTCTAGCCCACTTTCATGGAGGTATAGATCAAATATTACTTAAACAACTGGCTTCTGTCATGACACCAGCTCAGTCTGTGCCTGCTGGGCTGCAAAGCTGTGTAAGCAGCAGCTTTCAATGGAGTATTGATTCCTGTCAGTTTGCAAAGAGAAAAATAGAGAATGTCAGCCCTGCTACAAGAGAGACACGGTGGAAAGAGGGAAAAGATCACAGGAGCACTGAGCTGTGCTCTCTCTGGCTGAGCTGCAGCTCCTGTCCCCCTGGTGCCAGCAGTGGATGAAATTTGTGACGAGTCCGTGGTGCCTGCTCACCTGTGAGCTGCTCTGTACCCTGCAGCATCACAGAGCAGAGCTGCTGGGGATGGATCTCTGCTCAGCACCCCTGGGCAGCTGTCCCAGCCACACAAACCACCCGCACAATTGACATTAATTGGCACCCTCCTTGCAGTCTCCAAGGAGAGGCTAAAGATTTAATGGGCGTTGGGAGTGAATTATTCCCATTCGCCTCAAGGTGGTCCCTGCAGGGCTGTGCTGACACACACGGGCAGTGCCAGACACCTGAGCTGCCACCTCTGGTGATGGATTTGCTTCACTGGTATTTTTAAAGGACAAAGACAAAAGGGAGAAATGAGAAACTTAGAACAACAGGGAAAATAAAAAAAACCCCAGCAGGCTATTTATCAAAGGCGTCTTGGAACTGGAGTAAATATTTTTTTTTTGGGTAGCTGTGAGGTCAAATGGTTTAATCTTTATGTAAATTGGTGACTCTTCATGGAGGCAACCACTTCATATGAGCAAATACTTAATACTAAATACTAAATACTAGATATCAAATACTAAATACTGTCCTTTTTTGAGAGCTGAATGATTTCACCATGTACTTATAGATGAAATACAAATTTTGTTATCACCTTATTAAGTGGTAATTATATATTATTTATATATCATATACTGTATTATTTTCAGATGAAACCTGTTTAAAAACAAAGTTAAAAAAAATCTGTGAAGGGACAGTTTATTTCTGAATTTCCCTGGCTTCTTTTTCTTTGCATTTATCATGCTTTCTCCCAAGTGTGAATAACAGACATTTCTTGTGGGCTGTAGGATTTTAGAAATAATAAAAGAATGCTTTGGAAATGTGTCACCTCTTCACAGTTATAACTCAGCAAATCAGGAGGCAAGATTTCCCTGTGCTAACTTCTCTCATGTTGGCTACTATCTCTATGTCTGAAACAATTTATTTTCAGATTGACTATAAAAACAAGACATCACATAATTGTCTGACCATAAAATATGTAAAGTATTGCACTACTGGGGCTCATTAGGACAAGCATAGATGCTTTTTAGTAATCCATAAGGTGACACTTTTTAATGAACACTGCAAATTATTCTACTGACTACCTAAAGATTAATAATAGATACGTCTGCTGCAACAAACAAGTCTCAAATCTCTGGAGAGTGCTGGAGAAAGAGGATAATACTTTGAATAAGAGCACGACAGCTATTCTTATATTCACAGTTTTGATGCTATCAGCTAAATGGTGGTTGTGGTTTGTGTTGTGTCTGTTGTAAACAGACTCCTCTTGGAGCAGGATCCTGGACTAAGAACACTGCACACAGCTTGGCTTGTGGATAGGGAGAGAAAGGGATTTTAACTCTGACTCAGGGTTTAGTGCTGCCTGATTTCAGGAGAGTTAACCATCTTTACAAGACCTGAATCCTTACAGTTTAATTATCTCCCAGGATGACTGTCCCTCCTTTTGAAAGGAGACTGAAAATGGGCTCTGTGTTTAGCTAACTCCGTTCTGGACAGTAGACAAGGATTCTCACAAGGTTTTGCTGAAGTCTCTACCTTATTGCAGGATGTGGAACTCCGCAAAGGAGGTACAGAGGATGAACAGAGTTGTCAGATGTAACATCCAATACATCTAGTCATGTGAATTATTAAAAATTGGACAAATATCTCTGTGGTAAAGAGCATTGGACACCTCCAAAGCCCTGGTATCACACCCCTAAAAGTTTATCTCTCTGAGAGTCCCATCATCCTGCTGGTTAACCCGTGCTGTGGCCCAGGCTGTGGAGGATGGTGTGCAGTGCCTGATTGCCACTCACACTGGGAACAGAGGTCACTGAGCCAGAGGGAGCCCAGTGCCCATTTGACATCAATTATTTCTGAGTTTGATGATGGATCCGCGTACCAGCAGGAGAAGAAATGGGTCTAAAGGTGCTTACATGAGTTACTGAGGTCCCTAAAATTGCACTCAGCTGTGTGTTCCCATTTCCATACCAGATGAAATGTCTCAGTGATCCCAAAAATGAAAGCTGCAGAGAGAGAGAAAGGCCAGGACACCTCAGTGGCTCCTGTCAGTCTTTTGAGCCTGACCCAGTGTAACCAAACTTCTCTGGCCACGGTGGGTACAAGGCCATGCTCATTGCTTAGAAATCCTTTGTTATGGTGCATCATCTCTGACCTAGGCTTGCTCTAAAGCTCTCAGAATCCATGGGAACACTCTCAACTGACTCCTTTAGAGCTTGGATCTGTTTTATCCCCTGGCAAAGGAAGGCCTGGCAGTTCTTGAGCCCTCGTGGATCCTGCCAAATGGCATGTGACTCTGCCAAAACCTACGGTGGTTTCTGGAGAGGAGGAAATTCTCCACAAAGAGGAACATCACAAAGGTATTTTGCCTCCAAATGAGAGAAGTTGAATGTTACAAGGCTCCTGAGGTGCTTCCTGTTGTTCCACCTGCACTTCAGCAGTGATTAAAAAATATTCCATCCGCAGTAATCCAGCACAGTACAATGATCTCAAACTATAGATAAAATTATTCAAAGACAGTGATTCATGGGCTGGCCTGGCATGCAGAACAAGCAGAAAGGCAATTTAATCTGAACATGTAAGCACACACCAGTCCCTGCACAGAACCCCACCAAATTGGATAAGTTCTCTATTAGTTTCTGTGTATATTAAAAAGAATTCCCAGAGGGTCCTGTTTAAACAATGTCTAAATAAATACTTTCCTAATCATTTCATAAGTTGCTATAGCACCTCAGGAAACCCAGTGAGCACCATCATGGCTGTCAGTTTGGAAATGAATGGTGTAATTGTTTTAACAGTGTTGGGCTGGCCTTTCTGTATTTGGAGCTCTTGTCAGTCAAAAGATGTGTCTTCCACAGGAGTGACTGACTTTTCTGTCTTGACTGCTTCCTGAAAGGGAGCTGTGGAGTCTGAGGCCATGATAAATTCATTTTTAGGTAGCCTGACCTACTGGATACCCCCCTACACTGGGGGCTTCACAGAGACCTGCCACCATCCTGCTGCATCACCTGAGATAACCCCACCCCATCCTCCATAGCCCAGTCTCTCCATCTGTTAAATTAGAGCATGAGAAGTAGATTCCCACTGTAAAAAAACAGTCAATGAGTCTGAAGTCTGTATCTCCATGATAGAGGTGTTCTCCAGGATGCTCTACAGACTCCAAATCATTGTTAGGCATCCTCTAACTCCTTGTTTTCCTTGGACGGCCACGTAGAAAAGCAGCATCCAACCCTCTGGATTTGATCCTGAACTGCTGGTTCAAGTGACTTGGCAAATTAGATACTTCCCAGCACTAGTTTAAAAAGATACAGCCCACTTTCACTTATTAATCCTGAGCAAATCTGGATTTCTAAAGAAAACATCCCTACCCTGACAAAGCTCTGGGGACATCACAGTATAAACGGCATAATCAAAATCAAAGTCAAAAACAAATATGAACATTCCCCAGAAGTTCAAAAACATTTAAATTATAAGAATTCAGTGGTTAAAACCGTAGGGAGCTTACTGTTCACACACTATTGAAAGCAAAATAAAAAGGGCACTTCTTGATTTAAAAGTGTGAGCACTTGTTATTTTTAAGTCGGATTAAGTATCTGGACTTCCAATTACACAACGGAAAATCCCTTTTTTATTGGTAAGATTTTAATTAAGTACCTTGATTTCTGTAAATGGGAGCTTCATTTGACACTTGTGGCCAACTTTGAATAAGTGCTAATAGAAACTGTGTAAATTCTGCTGAACTACATAGCTCTGAGTGCTGCTCAAAGAGCAGTCTGCCTCCAATTTCAATTCCTTCAGAGAAAATCTGAAATAAGCACATTGAAGTCAGTGTTGCACTGGTAGAAATCGGAGTAAGAATTGAGCCATGCCTAGACCTGCATAGGTTTGTGCACAGCATTGAAATATTGTGTGGTGGATACCATAGCAATGTACATAAAAATGAATATATTTTTAAAGTCCTGTTACAGACAAATGACTTGTACAGGAACAAAGTTGCAAAAGCCTGTCCTCCATTGCAGCTTTCAGCCATGTATCTTCCTTTATGGCAAGGAGGATAAAATACATTGCCACTTGCACAGGAACCAGTGGAGAAGAAGAAATTATGTCTGAGTTATGTGGTTAGTTACCTATACCATTAAAACCCACATAGCATGCGTTTTAATCTCTGAGTGAATAGATATTGCTCCTGGGATCAGGAGGAGAAATGCTCTGGAGGCTGAGACCTCATTGCTAGATGGGAAACAAATAAGAAAGAAGTGGGACGTTTTAGGAAATTGTGTGAACCAATCTTTTATCTAACAAGTACTTCTAGCAATACTTGCATAGATTAATTTCTTTTTTTTTTTTCCTGTGATATTTGCTCAAAATAACCGGGTGTATGTAATCCCAATATGTAAGGACAGGGAAGGAAGGAAGACATTTTCCCTTGTGTTCAGCAAGAAGATGTTTTCCCGAGTGCTGGTGAACTTGAGTTACAGGGGGAGGGAGGAAATGTGGCACAGGGACGTGTGGGGTTGCCTGCTTGGGATTTGTGCATAATGAAGTTGGTTAATCAGTGCAAGTCGAATTGGAAATCCACAGATTATGTGATACAAGTATTGTCTGCAGCACCCCTGAACCTGCTCTAATCAAAAGCCAGATTGAGGGAAGATAAAACAGATTTGTGCTAAAATGAAAGAGGAAAAAAATCTGCTCTCTCTAAGCAATAATCCATCTTGATGAAACCAGAGTGATCCCATGAGCAAGGCTTTAGTGAGCAAACCAGAGTGAGCTCACCACAGTCAGCTAAATGGAGCTTGGGTGTCTACAATGGTCATTACAGCTTTGCTTTGCATATTAGCCTTCATTTCTATCACACGTGCATTTAGAGCTTTGGGCAGGTATTGACAAAAAAATCTGGATATATTGCACCTCTGCTGCCTAATTACAGCGGTGACAGCAGAAGACAAAGGATATACATGAGATCTGAGCGAGGTGTTAAATCATAATAACATGTGTTCACACCGTGCCCCATTCCTATATATGGGATGAAAAAATCCCACTAATTAAGGTTACTTTGTTAGACTGATAGGTAATTACCAGAGCAAAACTTGTAACCTCCCAGCCCTTGGTAGGAAAAGGTCGAAAATAATGGTGCAGTCCTTCATAAATCTGGAGTGAAGAAGGAATACCAAGGAACTTAACACAGAGGAATTTTTAAGTTTCTATACACACTCTTTAATGCTTCTTAAAGAGCACTGCTTAGATTTATATTTCTTTCAGCTTACAGGACATTCTGAATTTAATCTCCCCGTAGCCACTCGTCTACAATGATTTCAGCTGTGGGTCACGAAAGTTAAAGCTGATAACAGCTCCATTGCAGCCCTTCTGCTTCAGAGGTCAATGGAAAGTTTCTCAGGAGGCATCATTCAAAAATAATATCTACTTCCACACGAGAGATTTGAGTCAGAGTTTGATTTCCTCCCTCCTTTGACTCAGAGACTTTTCTTTGATTAAAATGGAGAGGAGTAGTAAATGCTGAGCACCTACTGGAGAACACATCTCCCTTAAAGAGCCACCATCACCGAGCTCACATCTATAATATGAACCATGATTTTGTTGGTCCAACAAGAAATAAACATTGCAGACAACTGTTAGGAAAAACTGGTGACATTAGGGGACCTATTAACACTCCGTCAAATTAACAATATATTTCTAATTCCCTTGAGTGTCATATGTGTTTTTCTTATAATATTGGCTGATTCTCTCCTGCATTAATGAGGTGGACTGCTGCCAAAAATATGCAAATGGAAATCCAGTGGACCTGCCTTTGAAAATTCAGATATCTAGGAATTCGCACTTAAATGAGAGTTGAAAAACCCCCAAACCAGGCAGTCGTTTGGTGGCAAATCCTCTGTGTTGGATTGCTTGCACCAGTGCTGGAAAACATCAATATGTAAATACCTTGAACTCTAAACTCCTCAAGTCTGTATTATCTGAATTTTTACAGTGGAGGTGTCAGGTCCCCCTTAGACTCTCCTCCACATTTAAATATAGATCTGCAATCAAATTATAGAGCTTTCCCTAGGAAACAGCAAGTCATGTAGTTCCCAGATAATGTAGACAAACAAATCACATTTCCCTGGCTCTCCCACCCTTTCTGAATTCGAAAATTACTTCTGAAGCTGAAAACGGTGTCTTAAAGCAGAGGAGAAACACATGCACCCCTACACACGTACAAACCCCGTATTTAATATAGCAACAGATTGTAATTCTCCCTAGAAACAAAACAAAGCAACAATAATGCTGCACAAAGCACTGGCAACCACACAAACTCACTCAGTGGCCTCTACTAAATCTGGGGTTAGGCATTATGACACAGGGTGTTGGAAACCACCCCATCCCCGCCTCTCCACAGCCCTTTTCCCATATGTTCCCTATTTCTGGTTACCTTCCAGCTGCCAGATGTTCCTCCCCACTACCACCATCCTGGACCTGCAGACCCCTTTTTCTGGGTAGAAGTAATAGCATGCAGATTTCAGGAATATTTGCCTTTATTTGATGCTATTCTTGTCCCGCCCTCGCCGTGGCTTCAATCTCACTGAAAATTACATGGTAGATGATCTCCATTTATTGGGCATGCATTCATAGATTTTAAGGCAAGCAGGGACCAATATCAGTGTTTAATCTGGATTTCTGCGTGACAGTATTGCAGATTTTAACTGTTGGTGCTGGTGTTGAGTCCAACAGGAAGAACAGATCTTGCAGCCCCACACCCCTGATTGTATGCAGGCTAAAGGACAAACTGGTTCACATGGATAAGCTCTAAAATTTAACCCTTCTCCCACTAAAATCTTGGATTTTATTCCATGTGTGCAGAGAGGGACCCTGACCAGCTCAATCCCTGTGAGTCCACCTTCCCAAAGTGATCCTGATCCTCAGCTTTTTCCTGTTATCCACAGAGCTACCTTACAATTCTTAACATATGAAAAGGAGACAGTAAAAAAAAAATGAAATAATAATAATGCAATTCTCCATTTCTCCATTCAGCTTCTGGAGACCATCATCTACTTTCTGCTGCTCTTATGCAGCAGGATCTAAGCCACTCTCATTTTTAATGAAAGCTTAATGTAAATCATGTGAAAAGCCATGCAGTGTTTTCCTGAAGTGTCCACGCTAAATTGCCATTCAGGAATTCATACCTTTCACTGGGAAGAAAAAGAAAAATAAGTTCAGTTTCTATTTAGTTCCTATTTAGTTCCTCTGAGACAAGTGGTTGGGATATAAATCCCAAACAAGAAATATAAAATAAAAAAGATAGAAGAAGCAAAGTTATATTTTTATCCTATTTAGATACTCAAGCTGCAGCTAAATGTGTAATAGAGTTTACAAAAGCACATAAGTGATAAACTATGACTTCAGGAATTTAAATGCTTTAAAAGTTTGTTCACAGTATAGGTTCCCATTTAAAAAGATTGAAGTCTTGTCCAGGTACTCACTGTGTTCTGCATTTCTGGAGACTCCAAAACACAACCACATGAGCAGTTTTATCAAGGCTTGCATAATTTCACGTTTTTAGTAAACAGATCTACAGGACCCAGCTGTTTCTGGGCTATATCTGTGCATGTTTGACTTTCTTCCCCCTGTATAAAATGTGAACTCCATGGCAAAAATAAGAAATACTGTTTTAGGAGGGAAAATCTTCCAGAAAGTGAAATATACTAGTAAAGCGAGATCCAGTTTACGCCAGTTGAATATCAATTGCCCAACTGTAGAATGTAAAATAAAATTGATTTATGGGACAATATCTGATTTCAGTGGCTTTACACCAAGGATGCATTAGTTGAGCCAGTATTTTGAACTAAAGAACACTGAAAAAATCTTTTATGTTTATTGCACACCTGGCCATAAACCAGCCCCAAACTTCCCTTGAATGAACTTGTCAGAAATCCACAAAGCAGCAAAATGCAACTCTTGGGGTAGAATCGCACAGTGGAGTTGAGCTCTATCAAAAATCAAGATTTAGAACATGTGTTTCCTGTATGATGTTGATCTGGTAACTGCCTTTCTTGCTGCTTTGGGTGAGATTCTGATATCTACTACATCAGTTTTCCAGGTGTTATATTAGTCATCTTCCCTTCACAAATAGAAATAATTTCTCCTTTTTGATGGCATTAAGCTGCACTTTAAATGAGCTCCCTACCTGTCTTAACAACTGCAACCACTGAGTGCTTGCAAGCAGGTACCCAGAGCAATTCAGACTTTCACGTGTATTTATAACGAACCTCAAGCCATGATGCAGTTATTTTAAAAATCTTTTTGAATAATCATCACTAACTTTTAAAAGCCTTCAGTCAGAAATAAGAACTTTTCCTTCCTCACTCATCTCCATGTTCTGCCCACTGTAGGAATGTCATGGCCATGTGTGTCAAAGGTGAGGAGACCCATCACAATGGCTTTTAAATGATAATTATTCAAACTACCAGAAGATAAATCTGGCTCTGAAGGAGGGACAACTATAGACACACCAGCTGTTGAAGTTAAACCAAATGGGAATAGAAAAAATGATGTGGAAAAAAAGAAAAATAAAAAAAAAAAAAAAGGAAATGAAAAAGAAAAAAAGAAAAAAGAAAAAGAAAAAGAAAAAAAAAAAAGAAAAAAAAAAAAAAAGAAAAACTTTTCCTGCTGTGGAAACACCCATTTCCCCACTTGGTTTTCTCAAGTCTGCATGTGCCCCATGCAAGAGCCTTCACTTGCTAGAGAAGCTGATACCTGAGATTCTCCTCTAAAGGGAGACAGCTTTGAGACCTCCTTGGAGATACAGTTATATTTGTTAGATATGAAATAATTATATTTGCCCCCTAAAGACTGTGGAATGTTGAAAACAGGAATAGTAGAAGCTATGCTATCCACAACCCTGATCCTCATCCCTGTCATCTACTTTAGCCAGTGATGGAGCACTATCAAATTCTTTAAAGGATCCCAAAAAACCCTCAAAAGATATTGCACAAGATGGCCACTTGGCCACAAGATGACATTTTTGAGTCTTGTGTGGTGGTGAGTCTGTGTAAAAAAGCTACATTGAAATAGATTACACTGTAATTATATAATATCATCTCACAAATACATGGGTAACTCTATAAATATACCAGATTAACACACAACATTACATTAAGAATTCAATATTGGAAACAAAACAAAAGTGAGCACATTCTGAATTAGCATAGTGGTATCAGGATCTGATATTATGCCTTTGTTTAATACTGTAAATTAAACAGGAAATGTAGTTTGATTTTGTGTATGCTTGTAAATAAAGAACATGTTGTAGATTTCATCATGCTCATTATATGGAAAATTACTTCACTTTTTTTTCTTTTTTTTTTTTTTTTAATTACAAGAGCTTGTGATACCAAATCTTCTGTTTATCTCAGTGATTTTTTTTCCGAATGTAAAAAAAAATGCATTATGCATCCTAACATCCATATCTGTAATTCTGCGAGCATCCCTTTTGTTTACTGCACACAACATAGTTGTAACAAAGACATTTATGCTTTCAGAGTCTGAAGCATGAAGTCGTTCTAAATCTGTGCCCACAGGTAATAATTACTTCACTCATTAACAGATCTCCCTAGTCTCTCATAAAACAGCTCTGAAAAGGTCTCTTGGGACAGAGTCAGGAGGTGTGTTTTATGATCATTAATATGGTACTACCTTGGAAATACCTAGTCTGGCTGGTTCAGCCCCAAAGCTGTGTTTATTTGCAGGTTGCAATGGCAGGGAGTAGACTGAAGCCAGCCCCAGTGGTTCTTCATCCTCTCCGTGCACCAGAGACCTGAATCACATCTTACTCTTTGGCATCAGCAGGCCATTACTAAGAGAAAGGGACAAAGGAAGGCTGAAAAAATGAATAATTTATGTAGGGCATTCAACAGGATATGAGAAATAAAAGATCAAAATGTAAAACCTCGTGGCAATTTTGTGTGTGCATGTATTCAGGAAATTTTCAAATTATTGTCTTCGCTAAAAACAATCATTAAGATAATTTGTTAATAAGAGTTCAGGTCAAACATAGCAGTAGTGTAAGGAGGCAGGACCTCGCAGAAGGATGTTCAGCTTGGTTTAACTTCATGAGCAGGGAATTTGGGTCTCTAGATCTGTTGTACTTCAGTCAAGTACTCTTCTAATAAATAATTGATCAATCTGTACAAAGATCTTTGACATGGTGAAGACAATGCTGCAGAATGAAAAATGCCCTGCAGGGAGATCTAGATCATTAACCAAACTACACAACCACTTCATAGGGTACCCAGTTTATAAAAAATATACGAGTTTGGATCAGTCTGCAAAGCACTAAACAAAATGTCCAAGGTCTGTAAAATTGGAGCCTGTCCTTTGTATCCCACGGGTGCAAAAATTTGACACAAGTCAGTTAAAATTTACTGCTCATTCCTACAGAAACCCAACCTCAACAATCTCAAAAAGTTGCTGAGATGGTGCTTCTCACACAGCCTGGGGTGCTGTGGAAGGTCCTTTCAAGCTAGAGAGAGGAAAAATACTGGGCACACAGACTGGGATTTTCTCAATGTGTCCAGACTTTTCCTAGGACTTGGCCATGAAAAGTCTTACCAAAACTTGTATGCCACCAAAGAATCTGAGGAAAATTCAAGATAGAAAAGGCAGCTGTCTGCTATTGAAGAAAGAAGGGTTGTTTTGCCCCAAAGTATTTGCAGCACATGTCAAAACTGTCTTCCTCAGGTACTGTGCTTACTTGGTACATCAAAAAGATCTGTCACTGTGTTATATCATCACTCAGAGATGCCACTCAGGGCCTTTCATTTTCTTTTTTTTTAAACAGACTTCATTTTAGACACCTCAATCAATTTCCCTCTTGTGGCTTTTCCCCTTCAGGCCAAAGCATCCCTATTTCAGTACTAATTATTCTTATTACAAAAGTCCCTCAGGTCCTACTCAGACTGCTGTGCTTAGGGGTATGCTAAAGCCTAACTGGAAACATTCCCAGTGCCAAAGAATTTACAAGTAATTTAAGGCAGGATGTAACAAGTGAGTATGTGAGACAGTAATTAAGGTGAGGGGATTGGAAAGGAAACCTGTAGTAGCACCAAGTGGTCACACTGATTAGCTCCACACAGTGATTTAGACTCAGCTGTAATATTTTTATTCTTTTTTTTTTATGCCGAGGCATAAATAACCAAAATGGATACAGTTGTGATTTAGGGCTTAAGTGCTTTAAAAAATTTGAAATGCGTGGTTTGCAAAATTTATCAGTTATGTGTACTCAAGTATCTGCTGAATTCTTCATTTTAGGAATTAGAAGGACAGGTGGCTGAGGCTGCGAAAGCTCAAAGGGCTCTAGAACTACCTGATAAACTCTCAGTAGGGCAGCAGAGTTCAGGCAGGTCAGGCAGTTTTTGTTAACAGCCCTGTAAGACACTCTTCTCCAATGGATCCTTGAGTGGAAATCTGGAGCCACGGAAATACAGCCTAGAATGATAAAAGTCCTCCCTAAAACCTGCAGAGCTTAGTGAGAAACACTATAAATCCCACTCTTGTGGGATTTAGCCAAAATTAAGTGCTTGATTTTCTGCCCCTGGGAGAAACCGGGGCCAAAACTCCTCCTGCCTTGCGTGGTGCAGCACCGAGATCTTTGTCTGCTGGAGTGGTGTCGCACACATCCTTTCCCAGTGGTAAATTCAGCCCTGTCAGGCAGGGATCAGATCCTTGGCCAATGTAAACTGGCACAGAGTTAGAGTGGTTGAGACCATCTGCAGATCTGCCAAGGGAGAAATTTACTCATTGGTTGCCTGGGAATTGGGATGGAGAGTGCCACAGACAGAGAAAATGAAGGATGGTGAGGGCACAGGTTTGCAATATCCCAGCACAGGGGAAATTAGGACTTAAATTAGCTTTTCATTTTCAGAGGGAAGGTGGCTTATCCTGTGGCCATCAAGACAGGTTGTTTGGACATGATGAAAAACTGAGACAAGCTCTGGGGCAGAATGGCCCCGTGGAATCTACTGAACCCAGGAAAAGTGATCTGCAAGAAGCTGGAAGACGAAAACCATATTCATGTCTGCCACTCAATATAATTTAATGTAGCAAATAGCAAACACTCAGACTGAACATACAAGAGCAGAAACAGTGCAGGTATTAATATATCTGCTCTTCCCACAGATTGGCAAGCAGCCTAAATCCACTGCTACCTGAAATTATGCCAACCTGTTCAGCACATCTGAATTTAAAACAAATCTCTTATTTACAATCAAAGCATCTACAAAGCTGGTGCTTGTAATGGGTTTTATTATACTGCATTAAAGATTGTTGTTGAAATTTGCATTTCCAATGACCAATTAGTATATTTATTTATTAGAATTTAGTCATGCTATTTCTAGTAAATGAAATGTAGTGCATAAGAACATAAATAGGATTATTAGCTACATTCCTCTCTTTCCTCTTCTATGGACTTCATTATTTTTGCACAGATGCCAGGATTTTTTTTTTTTTTCAGTGAAAAATTAAGATTGCATGAAGACTTGCCCACTCTCAAAAGCTGTGATGACATTCAGTGTGATTGCAAGTTATACCACATTAAAAAAGACATTTCTCTGAAAGCAGTGGTTAAAACCCAGACGCCTACATTTATTTACATTTGCAATGCTTGTGCCATGTGTATAGGACACAGTGAACTGCTAACTTTTGGAATGAAAATAACTTGTGTCTGTGTTAAATGTCACAGGAAATTGTAGCACTGATTAATAAGTAAAGAATACAAAATTAGGAAAAAAAAAAAAGTCGCTTCTTGTAAAACTGCTGCGTGTGTTTAAATTCTCATTCATTTTTTTTTCCCCAGGAATGAGCAGATTAAAATAAATAGAGGGATCACGTAATGAAATTTGCTCTCCCTTTTAATGTGAGTGTTCAGGTTTCAGGGTAGCATTGTTCCTTAACAATTTATTTGAAACAGGAGGCAGAATATTTCCACTGTTACCTGGTTTATTAAGCTTCCAAACACAAAGAAAAAAATTATTTCTTTGCCTCAAAATTACAGTTAGTACAAATTAAACAACAGCTTAAATGACTAGAGAGTAAAGTTTCTAATTAAAGCTACGGCAAGAATTTCTTCATCTTTTCCTTGGTTAGAGGTCTGCAAATAACAAAAATTGGGGTAATGAATGGAAGGGAGGAGATTCTGATCCAGACAGGAAAGTTCTCGAAATTCAGGACTTTTGTTTCAGCTCCCAGTTTCTCCTTCCTCTAGTAGCTTCTTCTTGGCTGCTTTACACGTGAGGGTGTTGGTTTGCTTTTCAAACATGAATATAATGTAACAAAATGTAGATATGAGCTTAAGGGAGTGCTTTTCTCAGATTGATGCACTAAGGCCAATGAAATCACCAAAAGCTAAAAAACAAACCACTTCAGAATCTTTGTGAGCTTTGATGCTGACCACAATTCTTTCTTTTGATAAAGCCTTCAAAACAAGTGAACCTGTTCCAGGATAAGTTCTTCATCTGACAGAAGCTTTTTGAACCTTTAGTATTTTGTCATTCCTTACATATACGGAATCTGGAGAACTGTTATTTATATAAATTGATCTGTAATTGATTTGTAATGGACTATTTTAATAAAAAAAATGTTAAATTGGTTGCTAAAACAATGGAGAAAATGGTACACCTCTGTGTACTTATATTTTGAGATGACTGAGATTGCTTTTTGGAAGAGAGAAAATGAAGCTTTGATAGGACAGATGACAGTTTTAAAGAGAGTTCTCTTTTTCCGTCTATGAAATCCATAATGATTTCCATTATGAAATCATAATGACAGTGTATATTCACTAGCACTGTACTGAACACCTGCTTCACCTGCTTCATAGCTCCTTATTTTGTTATTTTGGGGTGCTAACAGCATGCAGGTGCTAAAATTACACCTATGATGTGTAATTAAGCAGTTTCCACAACAAGAGTTTTTCAGCCCTATCACTGTGGGTAGTTCCTTTGCATTGTCCCTTCACTGTTTACAGTCTAAATTACCTTTTATATATATATATAATTTTATGTATTTTTTTTGGGGGGGGGTATAGTTTATCTCTGGAAATTTGCATACCCAGCAGATTTTTAGTGGCCAGCAGCTCTTCTTTGTGATATCCCTTTGGCCTCCTTCTGCCAAGCCTGGCACTGTAAGTAACACAATTCCCGCAGGATTGCAACTTCCCAAGGCAGCCATGGCTAAGCTCGTGGCTGTGTGTGATGAATGTCCTGGGCCTGCTCAGACAGCAGCACGGTATTAAACAAAGATAATATTTCCACCAGTCAGCTCTACAAGAAAAACTCTGCAGGATTACCCAAATTGATGAACCTTTGTAAAATGTGCTTTTGTGAGTGTTTATTTCTTAAGGGTTTGGCTCTATACTAGCCCTGTTGTAGTTCTATAGGTAAACACACACAACACACACATCTGGTAATTAATCTACTGCTATTATTTCATTTTTACACCTGCAAAGAGTTGCAGTGAGGAAGCCATGAATGCAAGACTTCAAGATTCCTATATGTAACTTATATAAAAGGATTTTTAATGAACCCCTTGCATAAATTTTAAACACCAGTGTATGGTAGTGCCACATCTGTTGGCAGGTTGATCTTCAATATTCAAAGAATTTGGGAACAGAAAAAATCCCTTAGGCATATGAGCCCCAAATTATAAAATAATTTTGCTTCAGATGTAAAAGCCAGATTAACTCATGGCAGCTGGCTTGTAAATGTATTAAATGGACAGAGGCATAGTGAATGTCCTTCAAGATGAATTTCTTGTCATCTTTTCTTGTGAAAAGAGGTTTATCCCATCCCTTCAAAATCTGTAGGGTATCCTATTTTTTTAGTCTCAAAAATATATTTGGTTTTCTTTGAAGATGAATAAAACTGAGATGCTATTATATTCAGTTCCTACTTTGCAGCATCCAGAAATTCCTTTGCTATTAATATGCCAGAGAAACAGATTTCTTTGATTTTTTTTTTCAGTTTAGAAGATCAAAAGCTGTCAGAAATTGTTTCAAAAGAAAAAATAAATCTTTGAGAAGTTGGATTTGAAATAATGAGTCTCCAGCATGTTGCATATACAGTACTTAGAACTGTTTAATGGAAGATGCTGTTATAATTGTGGGGTTTGCCTCTTTACAAGTATCACTCACCTAAAAGATATTTCAGCATTGGTTTTGCTTTTTCCTAAAGTAATTATTAGAGAATTGGATATTAATGGTGTTCTCTTTTTTGTAGCTTGCAAATTCTTAGCCAGGTAAAAGAAAAAAGCAGCACAGTTTTAGACTGAGAGAAAAAAAAGTCTTAAAACCAGTTTGGGAGTTTTCACAGACCTTTCTGTTCATGTAAAAGCTTTTCAATATTCTATTTGTATTTAGGGAAACTGATCATGACACAGAGAGGGAATAGCACTTTTATTGTTGCTGGAATTGCTCTGGGAGCACCTGTGTAGTTCAGGGATGGCTATTCCTGGCATTAACCACACACCAGACAGGATTGCAACAGCTCTGATGTGTTCAAAAAGCCTTGTTGTGCCAGAGAATTAAAACCTGGAAGTCTGGATTTGTGTTTTCATCATCAAGAGTCTGAAGCTGGCTTGGTTTGTCTCAATAACATCGAGAACCATGGTGTGAAGATATCTCTGCTGTAAGGGTTGAAAGAGCAAGTGGTAAAAAAGGAGCTGAAACAAGATGATTAAATATTGATAAACGCCAGCCCCATTTGGAAACAGCCCCAAGTGCACACTGCAGCTGGAGATGTCATTGTGGCTTTCAACTTTTTCATCAGTAGAGCTCTAAATCAATTCTAAACCCACCTCTATTATTCTACATTTGTACCAGCCAATTGGGAACAACGTTCACCAATTCATCAGTGGAAAACTGTCTAATGATTGGGCTGGCAAATAAATAAGTCAAACATGCTCTTTTGGAAGGGGAGTGAATACACTTTTAGTTCCAAATTAAAATATTTAGTTCTGTATGAAGCAGTTGCTATTTAAACTGCCAATAATGTTTAACACGAATTTACTCACCACTGCCTATCCTCATACTGTATAATTTATAACACTAAGCCCTTTCAATACTCCAAAATGCCAGATAAACTTTTCTCATTTGCTCTTAATTTGGTCACGCAGGATAATACCAACATCTGAAGGCTCTTTAAACTGCTTTTTAAAATGCATTCCTGAAAGCACCACCAATGCCACCTCTGCTCCTTGTCATCTTCCATAATTATTTCCAATCCAAAGCGGTCCTTAATGCGCTTATTAATCTGGCATTCTCCTCAGTGTGAAGCACATTCAGCTCTATTAATTTTTAAAAACCCTTTTTTTATGGTGGACTGCAGATGCTTGGCTATTACTGAAAAGCTATTAGAAGTTAACACCTTTCTCTCCCCAGGGACTGGCATCATCCTATGCTTCCAAATGCCACCCTATTTTACATTATCAGCTGCTAAGACTGAGTATTAGAGACTTTTTTTTTTTTCTTTTTACTTCTGAACTGTTAATGCTATTATTAGCTAATGGCAGAGTTCTGCACAGAGTATAGATACATATACTCTCTCAGTGTCTACAGCAGATGGGGTTTTATTTATCTGCCTTTGAACAATGAGACTTCATTCCTGTCATCCATTAAAAGGAAACTCACATGTAAACAAGCCACTAATTTGATATCCAGGGATTGATACTATTTTTGCCTTTTCTCGACTTGGATGTTATGATCAGGTGAATATTTAGTAGAAAAAATGAAAGGAACAAAATCATCATCCATGGAGCCTGAAAAAGCAGCTCTTTCTATTTTAGAGTGAATCTATGTCTTTGTGAAACACAAACATACCTTGCATGAATGGAAGCTAGAAGTTCTGTAAAAATATTACAGAATGTTATTTTTGAGCTGATGACAGCTATTAGAATTGATAGGGTTTTGAATTTTCTGAAATAATTTTAAGTCTCAGCTGCTCGTTTCAGGATGTGACTGCTGTTGTGAAAATAGGACAGAGCTGAGTGTCAGCCACAGGTCCTTCTGTTCATGGTTACCATGAGTTTTTAACAATCAAACCACTGAGGTACAATGGAGAGTGAATTTGTGTCTGTATTCTGTGTTTGCAGCATTTTCAATGAAATCGAAAATTTCATTGCTAATTTTCACCGAGGATCTCAGCTTTTATCTGAGTGATGACCAGGAGTAGAAATCAGCATTGGCTCTTTTGAGCTGTGATGGCTAAAGCCAACAAACTAACATATCATGGCTTGAAAATGCTCAGATTGTGCTTCCTCAATCTAAAGTACTATCAAACAAAATATTACAGAGATCAAGATACAGTCACATTAGTAAATTTTCTGTATTAAATTTAGTGAAAATCTATATTAAAAATGCTTCAAAGATGTGGAACAATTGTCTCCATAACACTGATGAAAGTTTGACAGCAACATAAAATTTAGGTCTAACCTGCCATGAAGAGATTCAGGAGGCAGAACATCAACCTGGATATTTGCACAGCAACTATTGGGGTTTCCTGTCTCAAAGTCAAGGCAGTGTAAAGTCAATTCCCAAAGTCAGTTGGGAGGGAAGACAATTCCAAAATCCTGGCAAATATTGTGAAGGGAATTTCTTGCCAGAATTCCGGTAATATTTGTACTTTAGCCACTATCTCTTAATATCTTCATTAATTAGCACCTGAAGGACTCAGTGAAGACCAGAGCAGTGTCTCATAAATGATGCAGACAAAGAAAGAACTTTTTGCTAAAAAACTTTGTACTTTCGCATCTTAGAAATATGTAAAATACACAGAGAACAGACCAATTCAAGAAGCTGATTACAACATGGTGTGAACGTGAGGCTGGCTGGCAGTGAAAACCTGCTGTGTTCCTCTGAAATGAGCGTTGACAGTAGACGTTATCCGTGCCATGGGGAATGAAATTCCAAGGATATTTGTTAGCATTAATGCTATGTTCAGTAGCATCCTGAGAAACGCAAAGATTGCATCAGTGTCATGCAGAATGAAGCTCCTACTCTCCAGAAGAAGCATGTGGATGCTCCTGGTGAGAGCCAAAATAACTTTTAAGAATAGACATGCAAATCACAGTGGCCCTTCTTTAAACGACTGCCAAAAGATCCTACTTCAACATTTTTTATGATGCCTGCCCCGGCTTTTCCTTTCTTTCACCTTTTCCTTCATTATTTTAGAAGACATTAGTGAAAAATACTTTTAAAATCCAAGTTGCCGAGTCCTGTCCTAGATTTATGGAAGAATGCCACTCTGTTCAAATAACAACGCTGGAAAATAAAGTGGAAACATTGACACCAGAGAAAATTATGATTGAAGTGTGCTTTAAAACACACAATGACAAAGCTGGGGCACTCTGACCTGGGCTAGAGTCAGCTTAAAAATAAAGCCATGGGGAGTGGTGGCTGCTTTAACTGAGAATTTGCTGGCTGATTTTTGTTTTCCTGAAAAAAGTAAACCTGATGCTGAGCACTGGAACATCTCAGCTTTGTTCGTAAGGTTTTAAGAAAATGGAATAAAGGCACTGATATAACTTCATTATTTCAATTAAAAATTCATTAATCTTTTAAAGAAAAGTATTTCAGAAAAAAAAAAAAGGTGTCAGAAAATTTGAGTATAAGCTTCAGTTGCACCTTAAATGTGTTTCCTCCCTCTGCAAAGCAGCCCAGGGAGAGATGGGGAGATTTCATGTCAGAGACCTTCCTGTCCAGCCTTCCCAAAGGAATAGTAAAGACATTCAAGTTCTGACTTGAAAAAACTCATTAACTCCAACAAATTTGGGGTGGCTTTTGTGCTGATTAAATTATTTGCCCAGTCCTATTGAACACTGAATAAATGTAGTCATTCAAATGTTGGATAGTGTAGTAAAGGCACTTTTTCCCTCTCTAAAGGTGTAATTCTTTTGCATGAGATTTAGACAGCAGATATTGACAGAAGAATAGATAATAGATAATTGATGTCAAAGGCTGAATAAGAAAGTTGTCGATCAGCCAGAGTTTAAGTTATCTCTATGTAAAGTAATATAAAGTAACGATGATTTATTGCTTGAAAAAGTTGACAGAATGAAAAAATTCTTTGGAATTGCTGGTGAATGCAGATTGATTTTTCTAAAGGACTCTACCCAGACCTATTTCTCTTCCAAAAGAATGCTGCTGGTTCTAATTATATGTATTTTACGAAATTGCATTTTTAAAAACTTACACCATCAGAACACCAAACACCCTATCTTTAATACTCATGGAAAGAGGAGGATTTTCAACTGTCTAATTTGATACAGTAAAGAGATAAGAAAAGGTTTTTCAACATCCTTTTAGGTGCTTTGCATCACACAGCCCACAGCAGCTTCTCCTATTAAACCTCATGGAAATGGAATAAAATGCTTTGTGAAAACAGCAATAGCCTCTAAGGCATGAGTCAGTAAGTAAAAGATGAGTATTGGAGGAGTAAACTGTTAGTACTGGAAAAAGGTGAACAGTTTAAAAGGTATTTCCTTAATATCAGGACAGCATCCAGTTTAGGAGTGCTTCTCCCATGTTTCATTTAGCCACCTCTCACACTGGAAATCTGCTTTGAATCCAGGAAATAATCTCATGCTCTTTCCAGAGTCCCCGTGGAAACCCATTGCACACAAACCAGCAGAGGTATAAGTTACACTTCACAGGGATCCATCTACACAGGAAAAAAAAAGCTCAATATACTCCTCTACTTAAATTCTGGATGTTTTCCAGAGCCATAAACATGGCATCCCATCATCTGTGCCTTTACTGCACCTTTTCTAATTTTTTCCCTGTTATCTTTATGAAAAAGGCCTTCTCAGTGTTGGTGACATGTTGGTATCCTGAATCCAATGAGATCCATTCCTGACTAGAACACCTTTTTTTGTGTTACTAGATTCTTATGCTGTTTTCACAGACTGTATTTACAACTCCTTATATTGTTTAGTTTATGCTACTCTAGAATTTCATATATAAATTCAAAGGTGCTTGAAAGAAAGCACAGCACTTAAAATAGCTCATGCCACTCCCCTAAAATATTAATCACTGGTGTAACTCCATGAGAGTTACATCAGGCATGAGTTTAACCCTACTTTTTGTTTTAAATCAAAAGAAATTGATTTCTTTAGCAAACACACCCTAAACCACAGGATCAAAGGCCACTGGAGCACTATAAACCCTCTTATTTCTTTCCACCTTCCCCAAAAGCTGCCTGTAAACCGGCTTTTAAGCACACCAATTTTGGAGCAGCTGATTCTGCTGAGAGCAGTCCTCAGCTGTTGGCAGTGATGTCACTGGTTAACACTTCACAGCCCACAGACTGCTGGAAAGATTCATCTTGCCTCTGTCTGTCCCTGGATCAAATGAAAGATCCCTACAGAAGTCAATGAGTACACGTGGCAGTTGTTCAGCATATTTATCTATCTATCTATCTATCTATCTATCTATCTATCTATCTATCTATCTATCTATCTATCTATCTAATCTATCTATCTATCTATCTATCTATCTTTATGAGATGTATTGTTTTCAGTGAGATTGAGTTAAGCTTGCATTCATGCAATCGATTCTGCAGAGAAAAAGAAACTAGAAATAAGATGTTTTTTCTTGCAAACGAAAGAATATTTAAATAATTAATGGATCACACCTTGGTATCCCAGTGCATTTTCAAGAAACGCCATAAAGCATTCTTTAAGGAGATGCCGTATAGACAGAAATGAAGGTTGATGATTTTGGATAAAAATTGCATTCAAATCAAACCTGTACTAATTAATGTTTTATAATATTGCATAAGTAAGTCTAAACCCAAAGATTTCCTGTGAAGTATTACCCTAAAATTTCCACGTATCATACACTGCTTTGGGGTTGAGAAATGTGTTTCCATGGTCAGGAAGTGTGCTTGCATGGAGTTTTTGTTTTCAACTTTTTGTTACAAACTTAATTCTAATAGAACAAAACAGAAAAAATAGATACAGGCAAAGTGTAGGCACCAACACTTTCTCAGATACAGAAGTTTGACAAAACTTTTGAATCAACAGCAGCCATTAAAAAATTCAGAAGCTTCAAATGAGCAGTGCAATGGTGCAAAAACTAAATCAACAAACCCAAAATCAACAGGAGCCAAGCGTGTCCGTATTTCAATGCTGCGTGAGTTCTTCCTCTTGTTTACAGCCCTGGGTTGTTTACAGACCCTCCGTGTCCTCTGCCAGGGCTCAGGGCTGGCAGACACCTGATCTGAGAGCTGGGCAGGGATGCTGGCAGGGCACAGACTGACAGACTGACAGTGTCTGCCCTCTCCTGTCACCCCTGACGGGTGAGATGGGGCAGACAGCTCTGCAGCCCTGGGCTCCACCAGCCCCAGTACCCACCTCCTGCCCTGGCCTGAGCACAGCCATGCTCTGCCCCTTTCCCAGGGAACGGCAGAAGAAAGAATTAAATGGTTGCTGCAGAAAATGCCATCAGGCAGGGCTGAGGCTGTCGTGTGGCGAAGGAGGTGCAGTCTGCTGAGATGCGACTCCTACTCTCATTTATGCCTACACCATTTGTGGAGGTAGAGCAAGAAGAACCTGGTGCTGCTGTAAGATGGATGTCAGAATCTTGCTGTGGTCTTCATTATCCTGCCCTGAAGGTCCTGTGCTCATTTTAGCCATCTCTGGGATTCTGCTGGGCTCTGGTGGACACTTCCCACCTGGAGAGTGAGGCTCATGTCCCATTTCCTGCACACATCCACTCTTCCTTTTCCCATTTATCAGGCAGCGGTGGACAGGTGTTGATCCCAGCACTCAAGTCTTATCAGTTGAACGTAAAGAGGATCTAGGATGTCACTAGCAAGACAGTGATGGCCTTTTCTCACTTGTCTCTGCTTAAAAGTTGTCTTCTCTCCTTACCTGTGGAATGCCCTCCCCATAGCTGGCACTGCCACAGAGAATGGACATCATACACCTTCACATTTTGTCCTTACTGTTCCATGCCTTGATCTGTGCACTCTCCCAGGGCATTCTGACTGCTGGTGGAGGATTAGAAGATTCCATGTCTTCTCTGTTGCCCATCTTTGCAGAGGTAGCTCACAAGCTCCACATTTCTCTTCAGAAAGCTCTTTTTTTCTGAAGATGTGCCATCGTTCTGTGAGCTGGTTCAGCACACAGAGTTGTGTGAGTTAATTTAAAAAGGCAAAGAAAATCCTGGGAAGACATTCAGCAGTGTCACACACTGAAATGCTGCTGCACAGTGTGAATCACAGGGCACCAATATCTTTGCTAGAATGAATCAAAGTAGCTCTACCTTGTTATGTTAGAATCATAGTCAAGCCCTTTCTCATATTTCAATTCCATTTTATATCCCCTGTGGTTGTACACAAATTCCACGGTTGAATAAACAGACTTTGGTGATGATTACTTGGAACCTTAGGTGTTAACAGTGTTCTTAGCCTTTTCCCTAATTGGTGTTTACTCTCTTGATGCCTTTCCATGTGCACGATATAAAATATTCCCCAGAAAGGGTTTTTGCCTAGTGCCAGGATGTCATGTCTTGTAGTGGATGAAATTCCTTGACAGAAAGTTGTGAAATACACCTGTTGTAGTGCTGTAATAAAAATCTGAAAAATACACTTGCTGCAGAGCACAGACAGCAGGCTGAGAAAGGATTTTTTGTGCTCAAAGAGGGCTCTGCTCACACTGCAAGACAAGTTCCTTAGGATGGTTCCACAAAGGATTTTAGCATTTGAGTCTACACCACTAAAGGGAGATCCTCATGGGGAAGAGTTGGCCTGGGGATATGAGGCAGTGTGAAAGAGAAGGCAAGCACAGAATTTAAACTTTCTGTGCTATATATTATGAGTCTGAAGAGGTGGACTGTGGAGAGCTCAGAACACCTACCAACCTGTTTCTACCTGAGATGGCTGAATCAGTCAGTTCCAAATAAAGATCTCCCTGTGCCTCGAAGCAGTTTACCCCACCTGCAATACAGACACAAATAGCAGCTCAGATCCCCTCAGCTGTGAGGTTATAAATCCATGCTCGTGTTTGTGCAGCTCGCGTCTCTTGTTTGTGCTGAGGAGAGATATTGGCTTTCAAGAGGGATCTCCTACCACTCAAAGTCATTGGCATGGAGGTTAGCAACACCTTTAATGCTCTCTGTACCTTCCTTAAAAAAACTGGGCTCTGAACTGGTGTTGGAAATCAAAGCCCACTCCTAATTCTCTTAGAAGGATGTGGCTTTGGAGATAGGCTTGGTAATGGCCAACAGCTCTTGATGAGCACCTGTGGCATCCCCTACCAGCACTCAGAAGTCCAAAAGCAGCGCAGAGCTCTAGATAGGTGGATCACAGAACCACAGAACCTGTTGAGTTGGAAGGAGCTCTTCTCCAGGCTGAACAGACCAAATTCTCTCAGCCTGTCCTCATACAACTTCCCCTCAAGGCCCTTCACCACCTTTCTTACCATCCTTTGGACACTCTCTAATAATCTAATGTCTTAAGTTGTGGTGACCAAAACTGCACATAACATTCACTGGGTGTAGGGTTGTAAATCCATTAGACAAGGAGATTTCCTCCTGGAGGCTGCAATTCAAAACGTCATCATCTTGTCTGCTTCCCAGCTTTCAGAAAAAGTGGCAGCGATCCAGCTGACAAGGTCCTGGAGAATGCACACATAAGGAGACCACTTGGTTCTGTTGGGAGAGGAACTAGGAAGTGTCATTTGGAAGGTGAACACACCAGCTGTGAAATACAGATTTCTGCCCCCATCAAATCAGCCTGTGCTAAGTCGTTGCACTGTGAACTTGCATCTAAAATTCAGGAACAGGGCAAGCTTTGTCTGGCTGCTTAATTCTCTTTAAGTCTACAGGTGGAAGATATTTCTGTGCAAATAAAAACAATGCTGATAGGTTGAAAAACCACATAAGGAGAAACTAGCATTTATATATTTATTGATGATTTATTCAACAGTAATTTTATTCTGTGATCTTATCCAAATATAGGCATGTATATAATCTGTCAGCATACTTGTTGTTCCCCCTTATAACTGATGTAACCCATTCACAGAGTCTACCTCTTCTCATATTAAACACCAGCGCTAACTTAAAGTTAAAACCACCTCTTCCTACTTTAAGAGCACACATATAATTTAGATAAATATGGGTTTAACTGGACTTCACATTAAAAAGTGAGAAGGGAATGCAAAAATCTAAGAAACTTGCATGGTCTCAAGTTTAGAAAACCATCCCAAACAAGATTGAAGGAAGATTTTGCAGAGAGGCTTTTTTGACAGAATGCTAAATCTAGTTGAATGATGTCCCTTTAACTTCTCTACCCTTTCTGCCCCCAGCAGTATCTGCTTTCCATGGAATTTTGCCTGGCTGAGAAACTGAACATCTCTCTATTCTCCAGACCTCTGTTTAAAAATGATGTTCTGTCAATTATATTTGTGGCTGGGGGCTTTGCACTGTGTTTATTCTTTGGCTCTGGGCTCCTTTCATTACCCTCCACACGAGGGGATTCCTTGGATGCACCCTTCCAGATCAGCAGGAGGCAGAAGTCCCCATGAAAGAAATAACCTCTCTCCCTTCCTAATATCTTCACTCCTTCCTCTCTCTAGATTCCAACCCTTTGCCTTTCATTTCTTCATCTTGCTCCCTGATTTCCCATCTCCTCACATTGCACAAGAGTTTCCCTCTCGTGCTGCCTCCCAGCAGTAGGGAGATCATCAAGAATGAGACTCTTTTCTTGGCTTGCTGGCAACTCCAAAACAAACAAGCCAAATAATTGTTTAAAAACTGTGTAAATAAAAGGATATTCTGAGTGGGGTTTTTTTTCCAAAATTCTGAGAAATTGAGAAAACAAACTCTTGATGGATAAAAGTCTTTCTCTTGGCCAGATGGGACACAATTACTCTGGAAGCACATGAGGTTTTTCATACTGAATTTCAACACTTATTTTTCAATCAAAGTGAAGGAAATTGTGTAATTAAAAGTGGTTTCAGACACAAGAACTTCTGAACTGTCATTACGGAAGATGTTTCAATAGGTTTCCCGTTTTCAAATAATTTTTTTTCACAAGAAGACTTCAGCAGAAAAGAAAAAATCTTTTAGATGTCTCTATCCCTGCCTCCTTACCTTGAACAATGAAGCAAAGCTTCAGAAAATCCAGTTTGTTCTGGCTTTATTGGCATGCAGGGACTCATTGGGCTCCATTCAAGTGCTTGGTATCACAGCTGATGTGGCAGGGCTGGTGAAAGAACCAGAAAAAGTAATTGGGAACCAGGAGATGACCACTCCATTTAATTAATATAGATGCTAGTGTGGTGTGCTGCTTGAACATATGAGTGTATTTGGCTTCAAATATTGGATTATGTAAATTCCATGCACCCAAAATTTGAAAGAATGAGGAATTTTGGAATTTGGATCTCAGCATATGTTCCCATCATCTTTCATTTTAGTGGTGAGAATGAGACTTTATTAAGTCTCATTCCTGACACTGAATTTCTGCCTCTCTGAAGTAAATGGGAATTGTGATCAAACTCACCTTCAGCTGAATTAATTTGCAGGATTTGGCATCAAAACATGTAGCTCATGATTTCAGTGAAGCTGAGTTTTAAGTTACTACAAATGGCTGATTTAAAAAGACAAATGAAACAGAAAACATCTCTGTGGGTTGTCAAACTTGCCTCATAGTACAGACTTCCAGGCTAGACTAGAAATATATTATCTCCAGTAAAATAAAAGCAGAGAATTTTTCTAATGGCTTTTCAAAATCAGAACACCAGTTACGTATCTTTACATTTCATATAGAAATGTCATAATTTTATTATATACAAATTTCCTGGCTCTTCTTTTGAATGAGATTTTAATGACTCTTTGGAAGCTTGGTACTTTTGTATTAAGTATCAGTTTGCATTTTGGACATCCTTTAGGTATTACCAAAACTTACAGCTAACCTAAAACATTCAGTCACAATCCTTTAAAAGGATGGCTCCTGTTTAAATTATGGCTGCACTGTGATGTTACCAGGATGAAATGAGAGATGTTAAGCTATTCCAAGGTGGACTTCATAATTTCACCTCTTTACATCAGGCTAGTTATTTTCATTAGCTTCATAAAAAGACATTTTTGCGTTGAATACTTTCCAGAAACTGTTTAATGGATTATCAAAAGCAACGTGGTTATGTCAAAACCAATGGCAAGATTCAATATAAACATCAGATGAACCTGATCTTATATTGGTGGGAATCAAATTCCTGGAGGAGCAGTACCACAAATATGTCAGTCACTGTAGTGATGCCCAAATTCCTCATGATGACAATCATATGTTCCATTATGAAGAAAACTTTAACTTTGGTCATGAATACTTCTCCCTGGTCATGCTTAAAGTACTTTGAATCACACGTTGACCCACAGGCCTACTAAAAAGAGGAATTCCTTTAAAGAAAAAAGCTATAACACAGTTTCTTAAAATGTGGCAGAGATAGGATTTATAGAAATCTACTCCTCTCTAGAGTTTATTTTCATAAGAAAGAGGAAACACATTTAATACAGAATGAAAACCTGGAAACCTTAAATGTCCTTCAGGACTGTCAGTCCTGGACATGATTTCTGGAGCTGTATCCAGTTCTGGCCTTGCAGTTGCCCCTGTCCAAAACATCCTCTGGAATTTGCTGGAGGTCCCTCTTTCCCTGTGCATGAGGGAAATTTAATTAATATAATTAAATATGCTGCCACTAAATGTCTGAGAAGGGCAAACATTTCTATATACATGGCCCAGAAGAAAACCAAACTGCTTTTTTGCTGATACTCACACTCTTTCAGTGTTCCAAAGACAGTCCCCACTCATTCAGCCCCAAGACTGTGTGGTGCTGACAGCACTCATCTATAGACTGGCATTTATGATAAAATTGATTTTCATACACCTCACCAGCATGGCAAATTTCCCATTGGCTGTAAATCTCAAAGATCTATACATTAGCCAATCTTATACTTCTGAATTTGTCGTAAGATGAATTTTAAAATGTGATGAAAATCTTTTCACATCTTAGGTTAGATCTTAGGTGCAGGAATATATTTTTATGTTTTCCGGATCAGCCCCATGGTACAGCAGCTATTTATGGTGTGACTAAATAGACAAACTGTGACTCACTTTCAAAAAAAATATTTGGTGTCTGACATATGACCTAAAATTTGCCCAAACAATGTCCTGGCCAGGGGCCATATATGCCATATCTGGGGCTGAAGATATTTTATTGCAATTTGTAGCAGTGGGAGGGGACAACTGGATTTACGATGGAAATAATCCTAACCACAGTTAGGGTAGAACTGTCACTGTCTCATTACAAACTGCCATTTTTTTCAATGTTAATTTTTTCTTTTCTTTTTGTACCCTATATTCATGGAAATAAATCACGTCTGAATCAGTTGTTCAAATATTTAAATGAGCCACAGGTTTCTTTCTGTCAATTTAATTTGGGTTTCCTTCATCACCCGTCTCCACAATAAGTAAGTATTTAGTGCCACTACGAAATATCCCCAAACTGCTTCCGTGAGTTATCAATTGCTGTCTCCTGAATAGGTGCTCAATGTACAAAGACAGTACAATAATTATATTCTTTCACCTTTTGTTTCCCCGCTTTTCAGAAAAGGTGAAGGACAAGGGGATATGTACAGAAATAGATGTATAATTTGCAGGGCATTTGGAGAACCTTATTTTCCTGTGTAGAGCAGGGTGAAGGTCTGATTTTTAATCCAAACTGACTGGTTCTTCAAGACATCTGTACCGTGTTCCCAGCCATTTGATTTCTGAAAGGACCAGCTTCACTGGGATGCTTCATTTGTTAAAACTGAGATGTTACAGTTGTTCTAAAGGACCTGGAAGCTGTGTGTGAGTGTAGTCACCTGGTCTGCCACCAAATTAACGGGGAGTGCTCAATTAACAGGGCTATAATGATCAGACTGGAGTGATGCCTGCTCTGACATGCGAATATGCTGGCCTTAACAATGTGCTCCACGGGGCAGGAAGCAAGGCCAAAACACATCCTTCTTGCCTCCTGCTCGTGTCAGACCTGGCTGGGCCATCTTTGGGACAGAGACACTGAAAGGCACACGATGGGGCGTTTTCCCCACGTGGGTCATCATGTGTGCTGCTGCAGGCTGCAACCCTGCCCAAGTGGTTTCTCATTCTAATTTTACAACTGCTTTACTGGATATTTTCCTTGAGTCCCTATTTAGATTGTTGCAGATTCTTTTAGCTGATTCACCCCAGGACTATTATCGGGATAAAAAGAAAGCATTCAGGGAAAACAGGAGGAATTTAGAGCAGCCAGTGTAAATGTGATGTAGGCACACAACGAAATACTGTGGGAAGCCTGGAGTGAGAGCAGATCAGTGGTGGTGTCCTTCAGGAGAAGAGAGCTTAGAAGAATCAAAGCCCAGCTTGTGCACACAGCTTTGTTGGGTTTGAAGGTGTGCAGTCCCACCCCAGTTCTGAATGTGTTGTGGGGGTAACCCCCTTGTCTTTAACAGTGTGTTGTTTCTGAGCCCCAGGTTGTGATAAAGGCTTAGTGTAGAAACCTTAGAAATGGAGCTGTTGAAATCTGTAGAGGTGCTGCACTGTTTTGTACACATGTGCCTGCACTTTGCCAGCACTTTCTACATAAATGATTCCCAGATTTCCAATTGTATTTTGTTTATAGACACGTTTTGCTTATCGTAAATTGCATATGGTTTTACCTCTAACTTCGGGTCTGATCCTTCCACAAAGAGCTTGGCCAAGAAAAAAGAGTAGGCAATCCACGATTTGTTAGCAGTTCATTCTACATATGAGTAGAGATGTGTAGAGATGTGTGTGCACAGATATAGATACATCTCAGTGGGATTCATACTGCGAGGTGCTGAGCTCTCTTAATCTCTTGTGAAGTCAACAGGAGTTGAGGGCACTCAGCACTTCCCTGAGGTGGTCAGAAAACAGCAGTTTTGGGCAACCTCTCGCTTGAGATTTTGCTATCTGAAGCACCAAAAAAAGAGATAAGCCTCTTAAAGCCTTCCTTAAATGCCGGCACCTTGAGATTGTAACTATTTATGTTTTACCACTTTTTCACATGCAAAACGTGTTGCATGTATTTTCTTTTTTATTTTTTTGTTGGAGTTTTAAGGATCAGATTGATGAAGGAGAGTTCAGAGCCAGACGTACAGCATAAGAGACAAAGGTTTAGTAATGAGTTCAAAATTTACAAAACACAGAAGCAAATATGGCTTTAATACATGATGTGACCCTTTATAAGGCTTGAAATTACTCTTCAAAAATCATTCTGGCTTGACTTCAGAGCCGAGTGGATTGTGGGATACCACAGATTGACTTTGAGTAGTGGGTTGGTATTGCAGGAATTTTTTAATTTCCTGTAACTCACAACAATTTTCTTCCAGTTAGACCTTATCCTGCTGCAGAGTATTTACTGAACAATTTAGTACAGTGTAGAAGCCAGATCAGAGGCACATGCATGCACTCATACACTTACACACACACACACACACAGAGTAAGAAAAATTAAAGTATTAATAGTCAAATTCGAAATGATCAAAAGAGAAAGGTTCAGTGTGGTGATGTTTACATTTTAATGTGCATTTTATATTTAATATCTAACGAGTGATGTAAGAGGGAGGAAGAAACTTTGGGATGGAACAGATTTTTTCTATTTTTAAGAAAATAAAAATTGTTCAAGCTGCATTAATGGACAGAAAATAAATTGGGAAATACTGGTTATTATCGTTTATAACAGTCTGTTAATTATTTCTTCAAACACATTTTCAGGAACACTCCAAAGATACTCAATTTGCAGGACTTAAAAACTAAATAAAATTCCTTAAACTGATGAAGCTGCTTATGCATTTTTTACCAGTAAAGCAGCACTAAAAGGATCCCTGTAGATCAAGGGGAGAAATATTTAATACCACGGAACTTCATGTGCTCATTTCATTTCAATTGTCTCCCAGGTATTGCAGGGCAATTAATATAATATATTTGGAAGTTAAAAATACAATGCAGGAGATGTATTATAACAAAAAAAAACACCCCACTATGGATGATAGCAATGCATTTGGGTCACTGGAACTACAGAAACACATTTATATCTACTATTGATTTTAAAAAGCTTCTTGGTGTGAGTGGGCTGTTTATATGTACTGTTAAAAAAACCATTTACCAAGAAATCTGCCATGGTTTGCAAATGATTTATGTAGGCACATGTGCACATGCAGTGCTTATATATGTGAATTTATGGCATGTTTTATCCCTTATCTAAAATCTATTAATGTTCAAGGAAAGCCCTTGCAAAATACTGTAATTAGGTTTGCACCGGGCCTTGAAGAAATGGGAAGGGAAGAGTGCATAAAACATCTGTATCTTATGATGAAAATAGGATATATATTATCACCATAATACTGGAAGGAGAATGTTTGAAAAGGAAGAATAAATACAGTACTTTCAAAAAAAGCTTCCTTAAAATTGGTGGTAGTAACAATGTTACCTGGCCGTGCAAATAAAAAAATCAAAATGTAAAAAAAGAAAAGCCTGATTCCCCCAAGTGAAATAATTTAATGTTTCTTTAACTTCTGTCTGCCAAACAGGGAAAGATCATAACCTCTAGCATTTTAGAAAGCAGGATGTACAATGGGATTTATTAGTAGATACAGGATAAATAATGCTTATTGAATTTCAAGGTAACTTTATTTTCTGTTACCTACCAGTGGAAAAGTCTCTTTTGAAATAACACTCATTAGAAATTGAAGGTTATACTGGCAAAACAGACTTGAATCCTTCAAAAATAGCCCCTAGTAAAAGTCATAGAAAGATCTAAAGCCAAGCCTATGACAAAAAAAAAAAAAAAAAAGAAACTTAATATGCAGGGAAAGTTTTTAATATGTGAGCCAGACACAGAAATATTGCTCCTCTTTGAAATGAGCAAGAATTTGATGAAACACTAAAGGCTTTCCTATATTTTACTTTATTGGACAGCAACAAGTGACTCAATGAAAGCATATCCTGCAATAGCTGAATGCTTCTCAGTATCAGCTCAGTGCTTTAACAAGCATGCTTCCCTACAACACAGAAATATTCCCAATATTCCCAAGTGACAGGAATTGTGTGTAAATTGCACCCTCAGTTCTTCACCTAAACCCCAGCTGGATCCCTTCTATTGCCTTAACTGAGCTTTGGATCAGGCTCCAAAATAATGAAGGGACAAATCCATTGAAGTCTTTATTTATGTCTAGATTGTTTTCCCTCATCAAAGGCTCCCCCGAGGCTCTTCCTCCTGCATTCTCCTGGGCAGAGTTTGTGCCTCCCTGTAAATC
The DNA here is from genome assembly GCA_013398615.1 of Brachypodius melanocephalos. Taxonomy (NCBI): domain Eukaryota; kingdom Metazoa; phylum Chordata; class Aves; order Passeriformes; family Pycnonotidae; genus Brachypodius; species Brachypodius melanocephalos. The sequence goes on from VZSR01000514.1 coordinate 7,869,681, forward strand.
AAGCTTCATCCCTGCTCCCTGGAATCTCACAGATCAAACTGGGATTTGCTTCTTTTTTGGTCCCGTGGACTCCTCCACAGCTGCTCATTTTCCTCTTAGTTCTTGGAGCTGCTCAATCAGTGGATTCTTGCCTGTTGCAAGTGTTGCCACAAGTAAAATATTACAGTTTCTAAGAAGAATCACTCAAAGGGAAAAAAAAAATCTTTATGTTCCAGTAGTGCCAAGCAAAGAGAAAAACAATAAGGGGCTGTTTCTGCCTTATCTTGGGCAGGTATGAGGTCCAAGGAGAGTGGGGTCTTTGGATCTACCTTGACTTCTCTTTCCACTTGGATGGCCTGGCATCTTCACTTGCCAAGACAAGAGCTGTTTCACCATTAGAGTATGAGGAAATTATGCCCCATCTACTTGGCCACAGAAATCCAGGGATTTTTTGCATCCAGGCCAGATTATGGTCATTGTCTTTGCATGAAATGGGTACTTACCCAGCTCTAGGCTATGATCCCTATGTCCCTTCACATATACAAGGTCACTGTCCAATGAACTCCAGTTTTAGGCTGGGAGCCCAATGTCTTAATGTCCTAGAAAATTATCCCACAATCCTGCAGAGTGTAAGGTGAATGCATAGCTAGGAATCGTTTTGCCAAATGCATCCATTGGGAGACAAAAATAATCATGAAGCATCTGAGATCTGGAGATGGTACTTCTTAAGAGGTCAAATTCATGGGGTAAATTAATTTAAAAGACCAGGTAAATCCAAGTTTTAAACACTTTTTTTTTTGGAAAACATTTTAGGAATTTCTTCTTTCATAAGGAATTTTCTGGTAAATGATTGGCACAGTATTGAATCTCCTTTTAATTTTCAAAAAAACTCACTGAGTTTACATCCATTTCTCACCATTGCTGCTGGATTTGTTCAAGGAGGAGGAAATATATGAAAATGTATTTTAAAAAATTAATGAAAATCATTTATTCTGCAAGGAAAGCACTATGATACCACAGTGGTGTACAGCACATCGTTGGAATTTCCCAGAAGTAACTTTTGTTTTGGCTTGGATAAATTCTCAGTGATCTGCTCTTCTTCCACAGGTGAGGTTCCTATGGGAAGTCTCATATAAATCTCCTCCTCCTCCATTTACACAGCTCTTGTGTGAGATGACATATATGCAACACAGGTTCTAAAAAAAAAAAAAAAAAAAATCATATCTGATAAAATCCCGTGCGCTGTGATTTTAGCAATCTTCACATGATCCACTCAGCATATCTGAAAGACAAATGAGAACAAGGGAAAGGACTGTCAAATAGAGAAAGAACAGAACATCAAGCTTCAAAAGAGGGGCTGGCCTTGTGCATGCTGCCCTGCATAAGGAGTCAGGCAATCTGGATTCAATTCCCAGCCTTTCCACAAATCTTCGGTGAAAGTAGAATAGGGTTTTGTTGGTTTTTTTTGTTTTCTTTTTTTTTTTTCCCCTGATGCTCTTCATAAGTTGTTCAAAAGCATCTGGGATGTTCCCTGCTTTTCCTTAGCAGGGAAAAGGCAGGAGTATTATCAGCCACGCTAACAAGTCAATTTGACAGGTCATTGTTGGATGAAGAAGCTGCTCCTGATGACAAGTGCACCGGCTCACTTGTGCCTGTGAGGCTCTTGGAGGGTTCACTCATCAGAGCATTTGGTTACAATCACTCCCTTTGAGTTGTTTAATCAGGATCTCCTGTCAGGCTGCCGTGCCAGGCCAGGAGACTGAAAGGAGGTAGAAATAGATGACCAAAAGAGATGACAATTCCTAATTATCAAGCTGTATATTTAGTCCTGAGGAGTCCCCGAACAGCAGAGGGTCAGCTCAGTGATCACGCTGGAGCTGTGCTCTGAGTTTGATGTCTTAAGCAAACCCTTTCAGCCAGCGGCAGGTTCACAGTCAGGGAACAATGGGAGCAGGGGCTGCTTCACATTTCTGACATACCAGTGATGCCAATTTATGAATTCTTCTATAAATCTCTGGAGATACAAACCATCTGTAAAGAATAAAAAGACAGCAACGTTTATGCATTTGGTTACACATAAGAGCAGTGAATGTGTTTTGTTTAGACAATTCCCATGAATTCCAGTCTCAAGAATCACTGACAGCGTGTCTTGTTTGTGAGTTTTAGATAATGACGGCAAAGCAGAGTTTCCAGATAGCTGTACAAAAACACAGATTAATGAGTGACTGCCTTCCCATTTGTTTTTGTTACTGTGCCTTTTAAAGGGACAAGTTACACCCTATTTGAATATGCTAGTGGCTAAGCAGAAAGAAAAGAGCTTATCTGCTAATTTAATTTTATCTCCTAAATCAAAATCAGCTATTATAGGAGCATCAGTTAAGTCTTAATTATATGTTTTTGCTTCTTGAAACTCCTTCATGGAAGAAGTAATAAACAATGAGGTATGCGATGGACTTAGGGTATTTTCCCAGGTCTTTTATCTTCCTTTGACCTTGGAGGTTATGTGTACAAAATATATTGCAGGATTAGGCCTGAGAAAATTAGGATTTATCATTTTTAGTGATACTTAGAAGAATTTGCTATTGTATGGGTATTATTTTTCAATGCTTTGCCAGGTTTCAGGGCCAGAACCTATATTTTATTCCTCAGAATGACGTCCTACCATGTCTAAATAGAAAAAGACAGCCTGTCATCTGATTGACAATGTCGCAGTGTTACCACATGGTCTTTTTTTAAACTCGGAAAGGCAAAAAAAAATGGAAGATGAGGGGAAAAAACACATTTATTTCCAGATTAAAATGAGTTGGCAACATGATTCTAGAGTAGTGCTTCCTTAACCTGAGCTGAAGCAGAAGTTCCGAACTGTTTAATGACATTAATGTACTTTAAAAGAAATTCTTTTATAGGAAAACTTATTTCATAACAAAGTTTATCTCTTCTCAGTGCAAGTTCCTTCTAGTCTGGGCTGCAGCTTTGCTACACGTAGAAAAGAGGAAACCATTAACACACAAATCTGTGGAAGGATTTGGAGCACAAGTCTGATGAAGGGGTATTTGAGGGAGCTGGTGGAGCTCAGCCTGGAGAAAAGGAGGCTCCTGGGAGGACTGATCCCTCTCTACAGCTGCCTGACAGGAGGGTGGAGCCAGGTGGAGGTCAAACTGCCAGGTAACAAGTGAGAGGATGAGAGAAAATGGCCTCAAATTGCAGCAGGGAAGGTTTAGATTGGATGTTGGGAGAGATTTCTTCACTAGAAGAGTGGTCTAGCATTGGAACAGCTGCCCAGGTCAGTGCTGCAGTCACTGTCACTGGGGAGATTTAAGAGGCTTGAGGATGTGCCACTTGTGGATTAGTGGTGGGCTTGGAAGAGCTGGGTTAATAGTTGAGGTTGATGATCTTAGGGGTCTTTTCCAACCTCAATGATTTTATGGTTCTGTGATCCTACTGCTGTGATGGGAAAGAGCAGTTGACTCGTTATCACACCCGTGCTGCTTCTAACAATGGTTGAACAGCCTGAGTTATTTGACCTCACAATAATTTTCCCTAATTTTTCACCTACACGCAGTACCCTTCTGTCCTCATACCAACAATCCGTAATTATACAGCTGCACTGGTGTTAGCATCACTCTGATTTCTGCCAGGTTGTCTTGCCATGCAGACATTTGAATCAAAGTGGGATCATATTATTTTAATCTATATCTCAGCTGTATATATAGAACCACTATAATTACCCTCTGCAAAATACACTGTCTTGCTGCAAAAAAATTAGACATATTACTTTTCCTGTTCTCACCTCAGGAAGACAGAATAAGCTCAGGGATCAGAGTGTATGATCACATATAAACCTTGGGGAGTGCACGTAGACTTCAGGTTTTTGTGGTGTGTAGGGCAAATTCCCACTAATCCTTAGAGCTGTGTGGCTTGCAGGGTGGTAGCTTTCTGATCCTTTTGGTCAAGATGCACTTAGGTCTGAGGTACTCTGGAGACTGATGTCATGACTGAGCCAAGGAGAATTAAAAACACTGATGTGAAGATAGGCTGTGAAAGCGAGGATGTCCACGGGGGTATAGGTGTCACACCATGAGAAAAGCAGCAGAATGGAGGCTTTGCTGTGAGGAATGACCTGAAAATCCAAGGCCATTAATGTGAATTTGAGATCAGCTTTCCACGGCTTTACCAAGGAAGGCTATAAAAAGGACAAAACGCTCCGGGCCACGCAAGAGTGCAGATGTTAATGAAAACAAAAATCAGAAGTTGAAGCATAACCAATTTAATGCCTGTCCGAGCTTGTACATGAGATATCCACTTGCAAGGCATGAGGCAGGAGCCTGTGACCTCATTTCCCCTGGCACACGGGGAGAAAGTGTTATTTTCTCATGCCATCACACAGAAACCGGAAGCTTTTCTTTCCAAGTGATAACTGGAACAGATGCAACTTATTTCCCAGTAATGCAGGCGGCAACATGTGTTGCCACTGCAGTTTGAAAAGTCCATTAATTTAACAGTAAATCCCTTATCCCTGTAAAATGAAAACACCATATTCTACACGGACAGAGAAGAGCGTATAACTCTGCTTTTCAGATGTTTGAACCTCCAGTGGACAATTGTTCACCAATTTCAATTTACACAGCTGGCTGTCTCATCCTGAAAAGATGCCTTAGGACTGAGAAAGCATGGAAAGTAAATTACCATCTCATTCCAAACAACATCATTTCCCTCTCCCCCAGGCTAAAACTGAGGTATGTTAATACAACAATGTTAGGAAGTCAGCCCTGCTTCTGTTGGCACAACATTTGACCTATGTAAAGAGGCCAAAATTTTGTGAATCTGTAGAAATGAAGTTTTGTAGATACCAGAATCTTGTTTGCCTTACCTAAAGATGATTATGAGGAAAGGACTGAGGCACACAAAGCAATGAAAGATTTCATTGCAATTAGAGTGAAAATTAAAACAACCCTGTCTTGTGGAGTTAAAACATGTAAGCAAAAAACGATGTTTCTGCTTTAGGTTAAAAAAATAACCATATTGAGTGTTCTGTTCTCAAGTATTGCCAGTTTTTGTTCTCCATGTAATAGAGCAGTGGAAAATACTAAATTCAAGACAGTCCAAATCGGTTTCTGACATTATCAACAGTGGGAAGGGAATAATCTGACTCAGCAAGTTCATTATCGCTAAGTGCACTTGAGCATGCTGAGTTTATAAATTTGATAATGCCTGGTTTATGAGTTTGATTACTGAGTTAAATTATAGCTCACAATAATTATCCCAATTAATGCTCTCTCCACCACTGTGCTGGAAAAACTAACAAAACACACAGCCAGATACTGATTGTGAGTCACACATGACAGGAAGCAGGAGATGGGGGCTGTGGCACTCCCCCTCCTCCTCCCCCAGACCAACACTGCTGTTTTCCATCCTTACTTCACTCCTGTCAGATTATTTTAACATTTTTGAGTGGTTTTCCATTCAGAGTACCATACAGTGGCAAAGAGTCTGGAATTGATAGAGTCTCAAGGAATACTGTAAAGTAATATGATTTTTCTATTAAAGTTTTGATGCTAAGCAAAACCTCGAAATCCATCTAGAAATATGTTTTTCTAAATGATCAGAATTGTTTTCCTTATTCCTGTAAGGGGCATGAGTCAAATAAACAATGCCAGAGGATGCTATTCCAAGGCAAGTAGAGAAGCTCCATGAAAAGTTCAATGCTACTGGGAGACTAAGTCCCCTCTGCCCTTGGAAATATCCTCCATACTCCAAACCTTGAGGCACAACATCAGCTGTATTAACACAGCCTGAGAGGTCTCACTCTTCAAGCAGACTTTACCAGAAGTGAAAGGACCTTTTCTTTTGGAGCAGTGCAACCAGAGGTTAGACAATGCTAAGTGCAGTTCAATGAGGTCTCCTCAGGTGTGGGAACTGACACCCAGCCAGCCCCAAAAGTGCTCCCCCTCTCCATCTACCGGCCGAGATGAAGCTGCCAGAGCAGAACTGTGCAGAAAGATGTGTTAGAGGAATTTTTGCACATCTTTTTACACATTTTTGCACATCTTTTTACACATTTTTGCACATCAGGATGAGGCACAGAGAGGATGATTGCCTGGACTAGTGCTAACACATCTCTTAGGACGAGTCATCACCTTGGTACTGCCCTCAGCCCCCATGGTTTGTAGTAAGGTCTTACTAAATATGATCTGTACAAGATCCTGGGAGCAGGACCTAGGAGTGAGTCCCTGTCTGCTCTCCCTCACCACCAGGCTATTGTATAAAAATCTGGTGTGAGGAGGCAGCAGACACAGCCACTGTAAATACCAAGGACAACAAAGACTTTTTGCAGTCCAGCATGGGCTACAGGGGCTGCAGGACTGTTCTGGGGGTGCACAGAGTGACACAAAATATTGTGTGAGGGCTGAGTTCAGGTACTTCCAGGCACTGCCAAAATTAGGCAGGCACTGGAAAAGTCATCTTTTTAATCACAATTTTGGTCCTAGCTGTCCCTGTTGTACCTGGCTCCTGTGTGGACACAAAAGCCATGTGGCTGACACTCCCAATTCCTGCAGAACACATGGGTGGATGTCTCTCTCACTCAGCTGAGGATCATCCTCTTCTCTTCCCAGCCTCCCATGAAAGCGTGAAAAGCGCGGTTATTCACGCACAATAAGGCGCGATCCTTATCAGGGTTTGTTTCTGCAGATGTTGTTAAAACAAGGCAATATCTGTAGCCCCACAAAAGATGCTCCTTTCTCATGCAAAGCATAACATTCCTAGCTGAGTTGAATGCCGTGTCAGAGCTGGGTAAGCAGGAATATTCCAGACATTTTAATGCAAGTGCACACTCCTCCAGTGTGAGACGTTTGTGTATCAGCCAAGGAGAATGCTATCAACAAAATTCGATAGCTGGAGTGGTTCACCATCATCCTTTTTGCAAATGAGGCATGAATTTAAAGACTATCATCAGCTACAGAAAGGTTGAATTTATATTGATTGTTGCCTATAGTTAAACCACCTCCTCCCTGAGGAGTTTATCTTTAGCCATCTGCAAAACCCTGCCCACGTTCATATTGCTATGTAAATAATGTTATAGGAAACATAACCCTGTAAATGAAGTCTGAGGCTTACACTGAAGAATCAGCTATTGGGAGATATGGAACAGCTTAAATTTTATGACTATCTTCTTGAGATATCTGGCTATTTCTAGAATTTCTATCTCTTGGTTTTCAAAGACATTTCATGAGCAGGGAACCTTGCACTAGACCAGGTTGCTCAAAGCCCCATCCAACAAGGCCTTGATCAAAGAGGTCTCTGGTTCACCCAGGAGAAGGTTTGTCACAGCTGCTTTTAGGGGTTATCCTGTATGTCCAGACCTTCTTTGGAGTCTGGTAGCTTGATTTGCCTTCTATTTGTCATTCCATTGGTTCTGGGTATTTAAATAGAAACCATAATGGTCCTGAGCTGCCTGAAATAGTTCTGAGTGCCCACAGGTTCCCTCAGGTTGCTAATGAATTGGGTATTACATGCTGAAAAGCAACAACTGCTTTTGTAGGGAAACAGGGTACAGTACAGAAATGAAGCATCTTACCAATTGCTGTGTAACATTACTCTTTCAGCTCCATATTAATTCTACTGAGATGTGGGTGGATATGTGCAGATGGAAGCATAAATACGAAGTTTTATCTCCTGATCCACCCAAACACTGTCCCTCTCTGTACAGGCAGCCAAGCACATGGTTTAGAAAGAAATTAATGGCTAAGCAATCAAAGATCTGTACACTCTGTGTGCTTACATGCTGGGTCTGCCAAAGTCTAGAAAGGCAACTATCAACTATTCAATTCTAACAATTGCTGAAAATGTTGATATCTAATGATCTGAGCTTCCTCTGCTGTAAATTAAAGCACAGTTGTCTTTAAATCAATTGAGTTTCTCAGTCATACTGAAAATTAGATATGATATCAGAAGGATAATAAACTGCAAAGGTATTAAGTGACTTTTATCTCTCTGTGATGACCAAATTGATTAATTTCTTTCACCTGATATAGGCAGTAGCTTCTAAACTAAAACTACATTTCCTGGGACATTATGTACAATTCCTTTCTGTGAATACAAAAACAACTAATTGTTGAAGACTTTTCCTTGCCATGGTACCTGTTGAGCTCTGATACGTGATCAGTGGTTATGAAATGGGATATTTGCACGGGTTCCAAGTGTCCATGTATTGAACATAACCATCACCATTGTTTGTAATCCTTTTTCCCTCAGCCCCACAGAACATGGGATTCTCTTTCTTTCCTTTCTTCCTAGACCTCAGCCCACTGACACCTAAAACAAAATATGAAACACGCAAGAGCATAGACAATTGTGCAGGCTAAGACAATTCATGGGACGTTTTCCAGAGTTTTTCCTCTTTTGACTGAATCTATTTCATCAGCTATTTACCCATTACGAGCTTTGGTACCTTTGTAGTAAGTCCATGTTTTATACCTTATTTAAGCTTCCCTAGTCTCTGACTTGCAAACTCAGAATTTTTTTGTGTTTAGCCTCAGACCAGCATTAATTTTGCTGTCTTTCCAGGGCTCTGTCGAATCTGAAGAGAGAACCCCTGGTGCTGCTCAGAGGATGCCACCAGGACTGCAGGGTGAGCTCCACGGGCAGGTGTTGAGCGCATTGGCCAGCAGCTCCTTTCGTGGTCATTTGGTGCACTCCAAGGTGTCCTACCAAGGACACTGGGGTGGCAGAAACCAAAGAGCTTCCTCTGGAGTAAAACAACCATGCTGAAATACAGAAAGGTGTTTTTTCTTCCTTGTACTCGCAAAACAACAATCATATCAATTGCATTGCGGGTGTCAGTTAAGACAGGAATACCTGCCAGGGAAATGCCTCTTTGATATATATATTTTTTTTTTAAATCAGAATGGCTGAGTCCATTTCAGACATGCATGAACACATCTGTACAGGATTAGCCCCATCTGAGCAAACATCAATATTCCTACATCACAGGCAGTGGCCGGAGGCATGGATAGACCTGAGGGACCTGCCAAGAGCTACAAGCAGAAGTGTCAGGCAGCTCCTTGGAAAAGATTCCACCACCAGAGTCCAGGCAAGGACCAGTGGAGCCACCAGGCCCCTCACAGTCCATTTCTGAATTTCTGAGAATCCAGAAACAAGGTGCCTGTTTCTGTAGCTCCAGGCACAGCACCTACCTACAGCCATACCTTCCCTTGTGCAAACAGAAGCATTGCACAGCTCGCAGGGAATGCCAGTGAGCCTGGAAATGAGGTGTTAACACTGAGAAGATTGATTATTTTCCATCCTGAAGAACGTCTGTTTCCCCATAATTTAAGTTTCAAGCCTCTTGTTTCTGTCTGGACTGGGTTTCAAGAAAAGCTTACAGGATACTGAAAAGCAATCCCTGTCTAGCTGGATAATTTATTTAAATAAAATAAAACAGCTAAAGCATCATTTTTTTAGACTGCAGTCTTCTTCTTCTTTATTCTTATTATTCCTTCTATTACATATTAAACTTCTGTAATCAATAATATTTATGTAGGGCTATTGTGAGATCATTCACGTTCTGTACTGTCTGGCCAGGTAGAGGGTAAAGGTTTAATGCAGTTTTATCACACTTTATGTTTTAATAAGGTCAGCTACAACTTCACACAAATTCGGATTTCTATAACCTAATTAAGTCCTTAGAAAAAGTGTTTTTTCAGGCCAACTTGTCCTTTCCTTTCCATGAGGAGGGTGATAAAATCTGCTAACATTGCTTACTCAGGTGAAGCTCCGTGGCACTCGATTTTGCCATTGATGCCACAAAAGGAAAAGGCAGCAGGAGAAAACCTGAACCACAACATCACGGTGCTTTGGCCCAGCCCTTCAAACTCTGTCCAGCAGGAAGGGCATGGATCATCACATCTCTCTTCTGGGATTACACACTCACCCTTACGTGTGAAGGAGTTGGGTTGTAGCCACGTGCTCAGAAGTGTGGCCAGGTCATCCCCATGCTGGTACAGCCTGCAATTGCATATTCACACAATATTCTTTTTTTCATCAGCCTTTGGGTTATTCAGGACACCAATTTAGTGCCATATTTTGCTTATTGAACATGGGTTCCATTTCCAGTGTGTGACCGATGAATGTCCTTGGAGGTGAGTCTGTGACATTCATGTTTGCTTTGCTCTGCTCAGAAACATTGATGAAATAATTTGCAGAGTGGCAGGAGATGTGAACTGAATTGCCAAAGTCCATTTCTTTCAGTTACTAGTCCAAAAGGTCTGAATTTTCAGAAGGCACCAGAATTACAAAATGTATTTTGTGTCTGAGGCTCCTCTTTATCCCAGCCCCAAGTTAAGTGTGATTTGCAGTTTTGAAGGCTGGGCTTGACCCCATGTTTTAGTCCATGTATTTTCCTCAGCCGCCTTTGTTTTAATGGCTGTGTTTTCCTCCTCAAACAGCTTTTCCAAAATCTCTGTCCCTGAGCCTGCACCTTGCACTTCTTTCTCCTTTTTCTCTGTGTTTTCTTGAGTTTCAGTGTGCCAGGGCCAAGCACCCAATAGTGAAGCATTCATGGGAGCTTTGTGGTCTGGTCTCCTCTCAAGGACAGTAAAAGATGCTGTGCTTCCTTCCTCTCACTTTATCTAAATTTCATGCTGTGCTCCAAAACATATGAGAGCATCCCTGCCCTGCCTCTGATCTGAATGGTGATGACTAAAATAAATAGGTTATTAACTAGAAGCAGGCAGACAGCACAATTTCAGTCCAAATAGTACAAATCCACCACAGCTAAAAAAAAAGAAAGAAAAGGAAAGAAGATAGGAAACCTAAAAAAGAGTTTCTTTCAGTAGGAATTGCCAGGCTGTCTAAGAAGAGGTGGCTAGTCCAAACTACAATGTCAGAATATACTCACATAGAATGTTAGAGGGATAAATATTGTCAAGTCATTATCAGTGTACAATGAACAAAATTTAATAAAGTCGAATGAACCCATCTATCTATCCTTGCAGATTTCCAAATTTCATACACTAATTTCCATGTTCCTCTTTGACACTGAATTTTCAGGAGGAGAATTAATTCAGAGAAATGGCACTTAATATAAAATTTAATCATAGCTTTTTCAATAAGTGTGTAATTTTTTTAAGAAATAAAATATGATGTGATCTACATTTTTGATTAAACAGGGAAAATGCTTATAGGCTTTATCCTGATAGAGCCTCGATTCCTTAAGCAACACATTATGAGATGTTAATTAAATGACAGTAACGTGTAACACAGCTCCCATTTTTAATTTATTCAGGCTTCATAATTTTTTTCCACACTGAGAGGATATTCTCACCTTAACAGCAACACAGCTCTGTGAGTGGCAGAGCTGATAAAACCTGGTTTCCTCCAAGATTTGCGGCTGTGGGTTGAGCTCAGCCCCATGGATCAGGGAGCATCCATGGGGAACTTACACCTGCTGCAGCCTTCCCTGGTGTGGGGCTCTGACAGCAGTGGGGATTGACTCAGACAATGCCAAGGGTGTTTTTGGCTCTGCTGTTTAGGGAATTGTATCCATCAAGGGTGTCTGGACACCTGGAAATTCCAGACTTTGTTGAATGGGTGCAGATCACAGACATACAGAAGGATGGCTCTGATGTAGGGACTCACTGGGTTTTCAGCACATTTATCACACTGCCACCGTCAGAAACATGGCAAAATAGTAAGAACACATCCATTTTACTGAGTGCAATTGCAGCACAAGAGCCTCCAGCCAGCCCCTGGTGGCACCAGTTCCATTAGTTTTTCTGGTGTTTCCTGCAGGAGAGGAACCCCACCAGAACATTCCTTCACCAAGCACAGCCCTAATGTTGAGACTGATCAGCATTCCCCGTGCAGAGGCTGCATCCTCTGGGTCCCTCAGCTGGCAGAACACCCATCCCACATCACTTCTCCTCTGCTGGCAGAGCTTGAACTGACCAGTGCCTTGAAAATTTCCAAGGGATCGTTGAAAACAAGGCAAGAAGGGAACACACAGAGTGCAAGAAATCACATTTTTCAGGCTGTCTGCACCTGAAACTCAGTCATTCCAGCACTGATGATAGAGGGAGCCTTTGAAATTCAGTCTCTTACCAGTGGCACTTGGATTCAGTGGGTGAATGAAGCCCCCTGCTTCAGCTCAGGTCAGTGAGACCCTGTTCCTGCAGGCATTTGGCAGGATGGTGCTCCTGTTGAAATTTATGGGAGATCACCAGGATCTGTGGCTGCCCTGTTCCTGAAAGTGTTCAAGGCTAGGCTGGGTGGGGTTTTGAGCAAGCTGGTCTAGTGGAAGGGGTTTGGAATTAGTTGATCTTTAAGGTCCTTTCCTATCCAAAGCATTCAGTGATTCTGTGATTTTATGGGAAAAAAAAAAAAAAAAGAAAGCAACCCAACAAGAGCACGCTGCTGAAGAGATCAAGTGATATGCACTCAAATATGTTCTCAGAGACATATTGAGCAGAAATCTAGACAGAAACCAAAAGGAAATCTTTGGTTAGTCTGTGATAATTTAAAAGAAATGTTCTCTTCTTGGAAGCAGTGCCATGTATTAGCTTGGTTGTTAATCTAAATTTCAATGTCCTTAATTATGCTAATTTTTTTTTTCCTGGCAGATAATTAAAAAGAAGATTCTTAATGAGTTAGATGTCTTAAGATCCTAGAGAGAAGGAAATAATGGGAGAGAGAGGCTGGTAAAAAAGCAAAATAAAACAAAACTCAGATGCATTCAGTCCTACATTCCCCCTGCCATTTAGTAGGCAGATTAATTTCTTTGTGTTGTCCTCTGACAGCACTTTCTGTGCATCCATTATCATTTATTTGCAGTTTTGACTAGGTGCTATTTGGGGCAGAAGCAACCTTTCCTGCTCTGCCTGCAGAAGAAGGGGGTCCAGGGGTGTAGCTTGCACATTAGTACTCTACAGGAGAAATAAAGCAGGAGTGTTGTTCCTGCAGACAGAATCCTGACCCACTTTGGAACTGATCACTCCACAGCACTTTTATCGTTACCCGCCAATGTTGTTTTCCAAAGGCTGGGTCTCTGACCTATTTTCACACTGATTTCTGTGCTAGGGAGGCTTTTATCCTTTAAGTTGTTGGATACTCGTTCACGTAAATACAGCACAAGTTTTGTTAACCAAACAAGATTCAGTGTTTCTGCTGGCAGGAGGCTGTTTTGGTGTTAGAAACTGAGGTGTGTGCAACAAATATTAACTTCATCTTAAGCCTGATATACCTTCGTGCATTTTTCTTGCATCTGGGACTGAGATGGAGATACTGGAACTAACAGAAAATGTATATACAGCCTGTGAAACAGTAAACTGATGTGAGAAAAGAGCCTCCTCCCGTGGAGTCTCTAAGGCAGAATTTTTGCAGAATATTCAATCACAGGAACAAGTGGAGGAGAAATTTTAGGTCAGGGCTTTGGTCATACTTTTGCTTCACCTGATTCTGGAGAGAGTAGCCAGAAATTTCCAGCAAAACCATCCAAAACCCTGGGATAAGCATATCCAGAGCATCCCGAGAACTGGCCACGTGCCGCCTCGGCAGCCTGATAATCCTCCTCGCAAAAGCCATTACCTCAACAGGTGCTGGTAGCCCCTGCTGTCTTCTTCATTAAGGGGCCAAAGACCATGTGATTGTGAAAACTAAACACTCACTTATCCCTAGGTGAAGTTCAACTCGGTGGCAGCAGCAAAGGGCGGCCGGAGGAGGAGGCAGCAGCGCTGTGCCGCTCTCTGGACTCCATCCTGCAGCCCTGTTAACCCAACACTTTGCACAGCGCTAATCCCCCATTCAGCAAAACCCTGCTTAGCTCCAAAGCTTGGCTGAACTGGGGCCTGAATTCATTCTGACAGCAGGGAGAGAGAAATTAAAAACAAATCTGTGGGAGACAGCGGAGATTTCTGAAGGTGATTTTTAGGCGGTGAGTTGCTGCATGTAAACAAAGGTGTTGCTTACACAGCTAATTGTTATTCAAATAACTCTGTGCATACATTTATATTTATACAAATATATGTTATATACATTCATGGATATGTATTAAGTATGTATTATATACATTGATGGACACGTATTTGTATAAATATATATTATATACATTCATGGATATGCATTTGTATAAATATATACATGCACATTTCCCTTTCAAAAAAATAAATGTAATGCAACTTGCTCAGAGCTCTCCTTAGATCCAAGTTTTCTGCGGGTTAGGTTAGCTACAAAAGGGAAAAGGGCCACTAAATAAATAAATAAACAGCTTTGTTCAGTTGTATCTCCAGCAGGGATATGACTGTTCATTATGAACAGGGGCTGAAGGCTTCACTGCTCTGTAGTTTATAAATACTAATGAGTGACATATTGAGAAAAATTGTACCTACAAAAGCAAAGTCTTCTGCCATGCAAATCAGGCCCCAATTCCCCACAGATAAGGATCTTTTTGATGGAACACATGCAAAATCTACAGCTCTTAATTCTTTCATTAGTATTCCAGGCAGACGATTGCCAAATAACAGGGAAAACTGTCTGAATTGCTGTGTCTGAAACCTAATATTGATTTGTTTAATAGTGTCAGGAAGTCAAAATTCACAAATCTCCTGTCGATTGTTTATGAGGCAGTTAGCACAGAATTGGATGCCCCTGCTTAATTAATAACTCATTACTGAAATTTGATTATATGCTTGAATGGTTTAAATGGGCTCTAATTTAGTATCTGCAAAGCAGTGTTGCAACAAAGTAGAATGGATCTAAAAGCTTGGTTTTTAACACTATTGCTGTCTGTATTTCATGATCTCCAGTGGTGAAGAATATGCTGACATAGTTGCAAGGGCAGATCTCGTAGTACATTGTTAATTGACACAAAAATGTGTTGTTCTAATGATGTTATGAACTCCACTACAGCTAAATCAGATTCTCTAAGAGAAATTACATTGATTTGAAAAGAAAGAAACCTTAAAGGTAATTTTTTTTAGCATATGATTAATTTTCCAGTAATGGAGATGGGGAGTAGAAAGATATTTCTACCATTTCTTTTTTTCAGAAGCTTCTTAGGTATTTGGGTTTGTATGTCCAGGGGCTATGGGCTCTTCAGTGGCTGAGGTGCTTTTAAAACTTCTGTCCACCATATTTTATGCCTTTTCTGGCACTTTCTCATCTCCAGTATTAATGGAGGGAAGAAATATTCCAGGTGTAATTTTGAAGTTCTGAACTTCACTGAATTAACCTTTCTCCCTTTTCAGCATATGACTACACCTGGAGGGAAAAACCTTTCTAGTTTTATGAGAAACCAGGACAAAACAGATTAAAAAATATAGATTTGTCCACATTTTTGAGACAGAGTGAACTAGAATGAGCTGTGTCTAAGGGCTGGGTAATCAGGACGCTTATTTCTGGCAACATGGGGAACCCCCAATTTTCCTCAGCTACAAGTAATTATTATCTTATTAGAATATTGAAAATGGGTTTGTCTTTGCTGTTTTCTGTTTAAAGAATGTCCACAGGCATGCTGTTTGCTTTGAGAAGGACTCAGGCACGTGTTTAAACATGTTATTGACTGTTCATCTGGGTTTTGGTCCAAAAACAGGACCTCCTGCTGAAGATGGTGCTCATTACCTGCAGGATGGACACGTGCTCCAGGGTGACTGATGAGTGTATCACGAATAATGAGCAGCAAACAGGAGAAAGTGAAGAGTTCCCAGGCAACCTGATGTCTGAATGTTATGTGCCCAGACTCTTTTAACCAAGTTCAAGTGGTTCGTTTAGCCAAAAGCAGTAAAAAAAATTAATAATTAATAAGATTCCACCAGATATGTTCAACCAGCCCCAATAAGATAAATCAGTGAAATGCTCTGGGAAAAGCTGTTCTCATGAGAATTCCAGGTGTGGTTGGCCTTAATGAAAAGGTTTGCATAATTTGGGCAGTTTTAGAGCAACCCAGACAGGGAACACTGAGCTGGTCAAAGCTGGCCCTGGAGGCAAAAACTTGACCCATGGCTGTAATAAATGGCATCATTTCTCTGAAGTCTGTGAAGCTGAGGATTTCAGATCAGATCCTCAAAGCAACTTAATCCTCCAATCAATAAAATATACTTCTCTAAATATCCCCAAGGAGCTGGACCTTGGAACTTGGACCTTGATCCACATGAAGTGTTAGCACCCACTTGGAATACACTTTTTTTGGATACTTCTACAAAGAATAACCTGCTAAAGACTTGCAAATTGATGTAGCTGGACGGAGTTTAATCTCTCAAACTAATAAACAGATCTGTTTGATGAGCAAACACAAATGTCCTGAAATATATGCATTTGTATACATAAACCCAGAAATCAAGTAGCAATTCTAATTGGAATAAAATTGACTGAAGAATATAAGTGCAAAATATTACTGAATATGTTAACTGAATCTAAATGTTTGGGATCTTTGAGGGCAGAAAAAAGCAGCAGATGAGTGCAGGTTTGTCTAGAGCTGTCCCCAGCCTCGTGCAGATGAATAAGCAGTGAGTTACCACTCCCTGTACTGTGTGGGCAGTGACTGTCTGGCACAGTGGCTGAACTCCCTGGTATAAACTGCATCGCATTTTGTGCCAAAAACCTCTCTGGAAATGTGAACTGCAGTGTATTCTATATGATAAAATTGCATTTATTCTTTTCCTGCACATCTTGTGCGGGCAGGGGAAGGAACTTCTGAAGTCCTTGTTTGGAAAGGGTAAAAGCTCTGGTAGATTTAGCAAAAACACTTTGGAAAAGCCCAAAACAATTTTTAAAAAATCTGAATTTTTACCCCTTTGATGTGGTTTCTCCAGCCTTTGAATTGGGAAATGCTGCAGGGTCAACCTCTTATCCCCTGTCACTAAGCACCACACTCTTCCAGCAAGGTACAAGTGCTATTTCAGGTGATTTGAAGACTTTGAAAACAGTTGGGTAGTTACCATAAGTATGACCCATCAAAACTGAATCAAAAGATATATTTTAAAATTTTTTTGCATTATCCCTATGTTAGAATTTTTTAAAAGACTGGTATTTTTCTGCCTTTTGCAAACAGGTTTTAGTAATGTCCCCTACAGATTTTTTTCCATTGGAGTTTCTGATAACTAGAACACCATTATCATTCTTTAGCATGTAGATTGCTTAAACAGTGTAAGAGGAAGATTATTTTAAATTTCCACTCTTACATAACTGAGCATATTATCAGCTTTAAACTGTGAAATAGTCAATAATAATAACCAACAATAAATAATACCATCAGGAGTTCATTTTTCAAGCAAAAAAGCAGCTGCTGTATGTTTTTGTACATGCAGCTATTACCAGTGTTGTAGTTCACAGGTTGGCTAAGTTTTTCTAGTGATGGGTAACTTTTACAATTAATTTGAGTTAAATAATTAAGCCTGGGCAACTAAGAACATTTTTGAGCCATAATTAAAGACAAAAAAAAAAAAAAAGCTTTTAAGCAATGCTTTAGCTTGTGCTGAACAGCAGTCTCAGGAAGAATGAGGGTTTCTTTCTGCTCTGGGCCGATTTGTCAAAGTACTGTTAAGAATTTTTAGTTATATAAAAAAAAAAAAAAAAATGGAGTGAACCTTTACTTTTCCTCCTCTAATTTATTACGGTTGATTACGCAGCTGGAATGGGAAGGTAGCTGCTGTTTGTAGTTAAATAACTCCTCACAATTTCTTAAAGAAATGATCTTCAAAGCTTTAATGGGTCAGTGGCTCAAGTACAAAGGAAAGATTGATTTTCATACTCCCACTCTTTGTTCCCAAAGTTTAAAACAGACACGTTCTGGTAAATTAGTTTGTCTATGTTATTAATGGAAGAACTTATTAAACTCCCATAAATACATGGTGGTATCTTACTTAAAACACAGAATGCATTTGCTTTGGAAAAAAAAAAACCAACATGCTTGAAAGTAAACAGGGGTGCAATATTTTCATTTGATTTCAGAAATGCCTCGAAAGGCAGAAAGCAGGAGAATTGGGGGTTTGCAGGATACATTAGGTTTGCGTAATGATGGATGGCACAAAGAGCGTGGGCTCGCGCGGGTAGAAAGTATGTGTTTTGCGTTTAATGAAAAGCATTCCCGTGCTGGGTAAGCGGCAGTGCTGTGGGGAGAACGACTGCTCCAAGCAAGAAATATTGTCTGGGTGGAACGTTCCTTTCAAGTGGGGCTCACGGGCACATCCCTGGGCTGAGCACGGGGAGGTTGCGCCGATCGCAGGAGCGATCCTGGGGTCGGGCCAGGGCTCCAGCACTGGCTGAGAGCTGCTGCCAGAGGGATTATTCAGCTCCACGGAGGGAGCAGCACTGCTGCCACTCGAGGGGGATCAGGGGAGTGCTCCTGAGCCAACACAATGCCAGAGCTCCTCCTGCATCAGCCAAAAGTCGGCACAGGTCCATCTTCTCCTCCGCAAGCGGAGACACTTCTGATATATTCTCATGGCCCCTGAGGTCACTGAGTTTCCCTGATGAGCTGCCTGTCTGTACAAGGATGTCTCACCACACTTAATCACCTTTCCTTTCACTCATCCAACAGAGTTTAGTTTTCCCTGTGAATAAACCCCCCACATCTCATCAGTTCACAGGGAGGGACAGACCCACAGAAATGTTCCCAGTTGACCCCATCAGCAGCTATAGGGGTTCCTGTATCAGATGGGCTCTACTTAACCAGAAATTCACTACCAGGGCTCTTTTCAGTGGAAAAAGCACCTGTGAGGCTGGAACTCACACCAGTGCTGCCTGCCAATGGAAGAGCAAGCTGCCTGTGACAGGCCATGGGGGTAGTACTGGTGGGTCAATAACTAAACTGAGCTGATCTGTGTGTTCCCTGCTCCCACTGAAGGCAGCAGAGCTTATCCTGACGCTGCTCCTCCTGCTTTTATTCCTACTGATGATTCTCTCTATAAACTTTAGCCTGAAGGTCAGAGACATAGGGTCAGTTGTGGGGAGATCTGGAGGTTTCACTTGGATGGTGATGCTCAGTAGATGGGTAATGCATTTGGACTTTGGGCAAGTGATCTTTCCATGGCCATGATTGTTGCTTTGATTTTTTGGATTTTTTTTTTCTTTTTTGCTTTTGCTTTACCGGGGATATTTGACATGCCTCCCAGTACAATTTGAGAGGGAATCATATAACTGTGCTTTGGCAGAGGGAGGTGCATCAGGGTCCAGCCAATGTCATCCATACCGGCATCCAGGGGAATGGACAAGCCTGTGTAGAAACACCCTCCTGTTAGAGCAAGATATGAGGGGAGAAGGTCTAAGGTAACAATTTAGACTATTTCCTTCCAATGTAAAATTTCACTGAGGTGATTTACACAGCCACTGTGAAGTATCAGATTGGAGCATTTCTAGAAAATCTTTCAAGCTCAGCAGTATTCTGATTTCCTGAACACATTTTATTCAACAAATGTGTACTATGCATTGAAATGTAAGGAATAGGGTCAAAACTCTAACAAGAATAATGAACTGATCAATGTTTGAATCTTCTGTTCCCTGTGTGCTCATTCCTCCCTCTCTGTGTTTGTGGAGAGTTTCCAATGTCTCAAATTGGTTCTGGAGCAGAAATGAAAGCAAGGCTTCATCTGCTTCTTTAGCAGCGTAAAGCTTGGGGTTCTCCAGCACAATTATCCCCACCAGACCCTGTGAGATGGCTCTTTCAGAGGCACTACAGTTTCTCACTGTCATCCAAGAGTTCTGTCTTCCAGAAAGGGTTGGGAGGCTGATCCTGCATTGCAGGAAGAATGGGGAAATAAATCAGTGTGTGCTCCACGCCAGTTCAGGAGAGACTGAGGTGTTTGCCTCTAGTCCTGGTCACACAGGACGTGGGGGTACTCATGGAACAGATTGTTGTGTTGTTTACTTATAAACAGCCTTTGTAAACCCTCAGCACAGGAAAAAAAATCCTCTCTACTGGGGATCCATTTCTTCATTTCTTCCCAGTGCATTAAAGCTCACTGCGCAGAGTGATTGCCTTTCCTTGCAACCAGTAATTTGGAGATTGGTACAGATCCTTGATCCTTTTGGAGCAAGGTACCTCCAATTCTAAGCCTCTACTTATTTATTCATGGCTGGTTTTATACTAATTTCTTCATCTTTAAACATTGCAGCCTAGCTCATCCTGCAGTACACTTCAGGCACTTTTTTTTTTTTCCAAAGCGGAGCAAGTAAAAAAACTTTCATCTTCTTTCATAAGACATATTCCATGTTCAAGAATCATCTTAGTAATCCTCCTCTGACTCATTCCAGCTTGAGTTGCTGTTTCTTAGAAAAGGTGCCTTAACAGCCCCATCTTTGATATTTGACCATTCATTGCACAGAATTTTTTTATTTAGACAGGAATAAGCCTTGGGTAGGTGAGGGGGTTGTGACAACAGAGATGAGTAGGATGCTGAAAATACTACCTACTTGTATTAATTTTAATAACAGAGATGAACAAAAAATACAGACAGGAGGGAATACATACACCAAACTTCTCTCACTATGGACCACCAGTGGAACCTCACATCAGTGGGCTTGAGGCATCTGAAATCTGACTCTGTCTAGGCCCATTTCTACAGTTTTTGTATCAAGACCTATGTTTTTGGAATGAAGAGGAAGGAAAAACAACATGAAAAAAATGACTGGCTTCAAATACCACACAAAAAGAAGTTTCTAAAAGACAGCAGACACCTGCACTAACGGTACTGAAATAAAATATGCAAGCTTAGCATAGTATTTTAAAATATATGCCATTAAAAACCTCTTATGGCTGCTTGTTAGGACAGTCAGGAACAGAAATTTGTGTGCATAGGGTTTTGCAGCTGCCCGTGAGCTGGCTGGTTTTTTTCACCTTGAATTTTCAGCATCTGCTTTGGCTCTGATCATTTGCAGAGGCAGAGCCCGAGGGGACACCCCTCTGCAGTGGTGCAGCTGCAGGGGGTGACAGTCCCCAGCACGGAGGGACAATCTGGACAGGATGGGAGCCCAGACAGTGCCTGTCCTTTCAGGCCTCAGGGGTTTGTTTGTGAAATGAGAGTGCATTTCCTAGCCCTGGCACTCAGAGCAATGCACTCTGCTGTTGCACACACGCTGGACACTCTCTAAGGGAGCTAAGGGTAGACAGAAAAGGAGAGGAAAATCTCGCTGGAGCACTTTCTCCTTTTTACCAACAGAGGGATTTGAGAGCCTCTCTCCATCTGCGAGCTCTGGCAATGATGCGGCCAAAGGAAACTAAGGATGTGTGTGTGCCCTGTAAAAATGGCCCTGTGGATGCTGTGTGGTGTTCAGCCAATGGTTTTACACAACAGCACATTGTCCAGGACAGGCTCACTGAAACACAGGCTAAGAAATCTCTTCCAAGGCACCAGAGAGATGGATCTACTGTTGGACTGGAGCAATCATGTGCTTAACAGCTCAGAGCTACACACACACACACAGATTTGGGTCAGGAAGTCAAAAATAACATTACACCAGATTGAATTTAAATTGTATGAGGGTTATAAGCACGCAGAATATTGTTGTGGTGCCTGGGTTAGTATTTCCTCTTTTGGAAAGCACTGTGGGATTATTAATGTATATAAGTGGTTAGGCAGGCGTTGCTTTTATATCTCATCTGTAAGGAAAAGCTTCCAAAAAGGCACTGGCTTTTAACCACAGGCTCTACAGAGAGATAAGATGCCTGTTATGGATGAAACAGCCCTGCTCTCCTAGCACAGGGTGTCTCCCCTGTGACTGGATATCCAAGGCTCTTCCACCCACATTTCTAATCTGACCCACTGTAGCTCTCACTCCGAATCTGTTCATTTACCCAAATATCTGTTTACTGCCTCTCAAGTATTTGAAAATGGAAATAAGCACCCAGCTTGCTCCCTTGCTTTCAGCATGCTGGAGAAATGGCTTTATTAATGCTGTGGCTGTAAAGCTGTGTGTGTGTGAACACGCCTGTGCATGTGTGCTGAGCTCTGACAAGATTACAGCCAGAGATGGTCTGACTACAGGCTACATCCTATTTAGGCTTCTGCAAAGATTAGACAGAGAAATCTCCCTTTTGTCTTTGAAGCACGAATGGATGCTGAGCTTCTAGCAGTCTGTAAACTGATGTGGTTCCTATGAAAAATAACAGCAACTTTTGAATTAATGATTTACCTTTAAAACAAGAGATAAGTAAAAAAAGTCCTTCCCCCCCTTCACCCAGCTGAACTGTACATGGATATTGAATCTCTTTTGTTGGCAGAAATCACAGTAATCTCTAAAGGACGTGCTTTTCCTGCCTTTTCAGGCTACCTCACTGAGGAGAATTCCAAAGATTTCTGGAAAAGCTTTTTAGTGTAGGCAGCAGAGCTCCCCTCCTCGTACCCCTTCCCCCAGCATCATTATAATTTACAGGATTCATATGACCATGTAAATACCTTGTGATTACATGGAAAATACCTCACAAATACATAATAATTACAAGTTCATGCAGATTACTTAGTAAATACATTTGAAGTAAGAAAATAATTTGAAGATTAATTATCCCTTAACTCAGAGTATTTAAATTATTTCCCCAAAAATGTACAAATGTATTTGTGGTTACTTCAAGGCCGGTGGAGAAGGGGTTATGATGGTTCTGATCTGAGAGGAAAAAATGAAATTTGACAGGCATGGATTATTTAAAGCATGCAGACGTGAGCCATATAACCATTACACTTTGATGCAAATCATACAGGAAAGCACAGGAGGGATGGCCTGTACAGAGAAGTAGTGGACAAAGTTAGGATTTCCTGCCATCCACTTGAAATTCAAACAAGTAATCATTTAATGGCAGAGCAGCATTACGTTTCTTGTTGCATGCATTAATGTCAGCAACCGGGACAAACATTTTGACAATTCTATTAAAATGCTTCACCATTCCCTATCTAACACCTGTTAGCTCTAATTTTCTTTCCTGAGACGTCCATCAGTAGACAGTGCACATTCCAAATCATTTATCACTTTTAAAGTGCTTCCATATGAGCTTTTTGGGGGGCTTATCTTGGCCTTAGGAAAACCTTTTCTGATGTATTAAAATTCAGTACTTAGAGGGGGAAAAAAAAGTGTAGACATCAATGTTTCATAGCATTCATGTCTGGTAATTATTAGCCTAAATTATGGCTTGCACATGACTTGACAAAGTGGACCATGCATTTAAAAAAGCTGCTCACTAGACATGCACTGCTCAATATGTTCCAAGTTATTGAGATGTCAGTCAGTAATCATAAAGCAAACACCCCTCACTGAAAGGACCCTGCTAAGAGGGCTATGAGGCCTGGGGGACTACCTAAAAATGTCAGAAATGTTACAGCCTAAATGAATGACATCAGCAAGAGAACGTGTTTAAAAACATGCGCAATTACCTAATACAATAAAATGGAAATCCTGGAACATGACAGACCCGATGAGCAGTGCTTGGGCAGGAGCATTTAAAAACAAAACAAAATACTCTGCTCTGGAATGAGAAAACCTTCATATATACATATATATATATATATATAAAAAAGTGAAAACCATGAAAGGTGATCACGTTGGTGTTTTTACCTCTACACATTGAGGAAAGGGCAAGAAACACGTTATATTCTTTATCTACTGGCACATAATAGACTTGCTTATCATTATGTATGTTAAATCACTCCCCGTGTAGCTCCTATCATGCAAAACAAGGTGTTCTGTGAATTAATGCGGTGTTGGTAATCTCTCACCTTTCACAATGCTGACCACAAGTTAATCAGCTTGCAGAGGAGATGAGTGTTATGTACAGCATTTTAGAAGCACTTGCCTTTGCAATGCAATATCCTTTATGAAAGATAAGGCCTAACCTATTCCCACTAAACTGTGTGGGAATTTTGCTGATGGTTAGGGTGGGTAAAATAATGGGTTCAACATGCTGGATTTACACCAATGTTCTCTGCTGCAACAGTGCAAGGGGATGTGACAGAAGGTGATGTCTGGGGAAGAAACATGGGTGCTGCAGTCTGGACTCTCTGAAATTCTTGAAACGCAAATTTTGGTTTTTCTCCCGTGAACTGCGCCTCACTAAAAACTTCTGAATTCCCTCGGAGCCCTTTGAAAAAACGGGGCTCCGTCCCCTTCGCACTTTTTAATTGCACACAAACAAAACCCAGGCAAACAAAGCCCCCGAGGCAGCTGGCAGCCAGCAGAGCTGTGCGCATCTGTGGGCAGTTTGGAAACGTCCGTCAGCGCAGGCAGACGCACCTTCACTTTCACGCGTCTGCTGTTTACTAAATAACATTTCAGCACAGTTTTCATCTTACAAGGCAAGTGTTTGAAACTCGGAATAAGTGCACTTAATTAAAGGAAGGCTGTGAAAATGTGCACTAATCTGATATGACTAATAGCAAAGTGCATGAAATTGCTAATTAGAATTTCATTAAAGGTGCTGCTTTATCAGACTGCGAATATCACAACCTTTAAAATTCTTTCAGGAAAGCTTAATTCCTTTTCAAACAGAAATATTCTTTAAAGACATTTGATTTGTTCTGAAGGAATTTGTAGCTTAGGCTGAAACATAAAATGTTGCCAGTATTCCACGGGAGTAATGTTTGAATAAAAATGTGTATCAGGTATTTTCTTTCATCAGGCAGATGAATAATATTTTTTGAAAATATTATTGTTCAAACAATACAATCAGCTAAGAAAAGTAAAGTTTAATCTTTAGATTATTTCAAACGTAATTTGTTTTTATGCCTATACTGTAATATTTGATATGCCTTTGCTTTAAAGGAGGAAATAAATGAAAAGCTTGCTTCAAAAGTAACGTATGAACAATAAAATATACAGCTATGAATATAATTTTATGAAAGTACATGAGGTTTGGGTGCCCAGAAAAAGAAAATTAATTGTCTACCTTGATTTTTAAAAATACATCAAAAACTAATATTCTTTGTGAAATATCTTGTAACACCTTAAATAGAAATTATATTTAAAAAATCCATATTTTTAAGGTGTTGGAGAAAACCTCAAACTTTGCCCAAATACCTGTATTTCTAGAATTTGGTAATATTTTTATTCATTTTACCTCTTCTTTTTTCCCCATGCTGAGACTTCAAGTTTACTGCTTTTTATTTAATTTTCCGCTGCTTGTCTCACTTGTCCGACAGCAGAATTCCTCTCTCTGGATTTGCTGTTCATTTTGGAAGCACCCTGTGCCATCAGGGGTTTTATTTGCACCTGAAGAACTCCCTTTTGCACTTACTGTGAGTGATGGGGCAGTTCCAGGCTTTGGAATTCACCGGGATTTTAGGTTTCACTTTTTCTAGAGAAGCAAATACACCCCATCAGCTTTTGCCCCTGATTCTGGGAAATGCCCTTCTCCACTATTCCCTGATCCTTCCTCTCCCAGAGCAGGATCTCCGTGGCAGAAAGCGCTTTCTTTCATCACTTTTACGGTGAATTCATCCTCACAGAGGGTGCTTTTGACAAAATTCTCACTTATTTGTGTGTCACACTGTGATTTTTGGTTCAGAAACCGCCAGGTTTGCTTGCATAAGCAGAGAAGGGTTGGGGCTTAAATAGGTAACAGCAAAATGAAAGATCCTTGAAGCAGCTGAAGTTTGTGTGTATTTAAAAATATACCCATCAAGGCTTCCCATTTGTGAGCTGCAATTATTGTTATTAATATTAGCAAAAAAGAAAAAAAAAAGTGGTTTTGCTGGAATTAAGTATTCAGAGCACATTTTTAGAAAGTCAAATTAAAAACTAATCAATGCAAATTTACATGACAAAAAGATTCTTGGAAATGGATAAAGAGTGAACAGAAGAATCTTTACTTACGAGATAGTATTTTATTACTTTGAGCATTTTTTAAAATCACATGTCAATTACAGTTTGGTGTGATTTCAGCTCTTGTTATAGGTATTTTCATGCCAGTAGGTATTTTATCAGTTGGACAAAGCAACACATAAAAGTGATTTCAGCTTTCTTCATAAATATGCCAACTTTCTTTATGTACATTTGCTTTCTACAATAAATACATTGATAAAAAAATCAGTCTAGACTCAAATAAATGAAAATTATGCTTATTAAATCTAATGTCTGGTGTCAAAAGTGAGGTGTCAATCTTACCTATCTTACTTCTAAGCAAGGCAAACAAAGCTGCTAATTATAATATTTAAGTTTAAATATAGAATTATTGTTCAAATATGGGAAACAATGGTGCGGTTGTTCTTTCTACAGCTACATGATTAAGACTACTTATGTCTCATTTTATGCAAAATAAATGACACATGATTGTGATTTAATTCATGTTAAGCAAATGTCTACAGGGATTTATGACAAAAAAAACCCCAGCAATAACAATTCATACCTTGTTACTTGTCAATAACTGCATTCAGAACAGTGGGGAAGCAGGGAAAAATAAATAATTGCTCGGAAAAAAAGCCCCCAACACATGCACACACGAAAGGAGTAGCATGCAATAATTTACACCACGTTAATCTAAGGCTGCTGGTTGTCACACAGGGAGTATTTATAAATTCATGTAGTTCTGTGCTATCCTGCTGTACTTTATTGTCCCTTTCCTAATGCCACCACTCCCAGATTGGAGGTGCCTCAATCCCCGTGGCTGGTGCTGAGATTAGAGCTCTCCACAAACACGGGGCTGCGTTCAGCGAAGTGTTTGCTGAGCAAAGATAAGGCCCTGACATTTACAATTTCCTTCTTCAGAAATTATAGGACGGATGCATTTTGGTGTGCAGAGGAAAACAAGAGCAGGGGGAGCCCCTGGTCCTCCCCTGTTCCTGGTGAGGTGAGACACGGGTGGCTTCCAGCTGGTGGAGGTTGGATTTGGGGTCTGCTCCCCAACACAACCCCAACTCTCCAATATGGGCAGGGGATGTCCCAGCACCCCTTTGGGTTTGGCCATATAAAAGCAATAAAAGTAATCAGGAGAGCCTTGATGTGTCAGTTCTAGGTCCTGATGCCTCTCAGTGGCAGAGGGACAGCTGTCACCAGCGCGCCCTGGGGGCCCAGGGGACCAGCCCCAGGCACCTGGCACACCTCATGGAAATGCAAACCTCCCATATTTTGGGGTGAGACTAAAAGCCATATAACTGCCTGGCTGGATTGCTCAGGCTGTGTTGGTTATGAAGGATGATGTGAGGCTGTTCCCAGCTTTAAAAGGAGAATTTGTTTGAAGGTTGACTTTAGTGGGTTGTAGGTGCAGAAAAGGTGCTGAATCTGGCTCGGGGTAAAGAAACGAGATTTGTTTGCAGGATTTACAGAGTTTGAACTGGTCTGAAAGAAATTTGTCTCCTTTGCTCGCAGCTCCTGTGCAGAGCCAGGAGTTGGACTTGATGATCCTTGTGAGTCCCTTTCAACTGTG
>VZSR01000514.1:7897090-7953543 GCA_013398615.1 Brachypodius melanocephalos
TCTCTGGGCAACCTGTGCCTCACCACTTCCACAGGAAATAATTTCTTCCTAAACTTCCTAATTTCTTCCTTTAAACCTGTTCTGCTTCAGTGTAAACCCTTTCCCTTATGTCGTGCCACTACATTTTTGCTCTTGCAAAAATCTCTCTCCATCTTTCTTGTGCACTTCCTCCAGGTACTGGAAGGCCATTAGATTACCCTGGAGATTTCTCTTTTCCAGGTGGAAAAAATCCCAATTTTCTCAGCCTTTTCTCCTAGGGGATGTGCTCCATCCCCCTGATCATCTTGGTGGCCTTCTGTGGACTCACTGCAGTGGTCAGTGTCCTTCCTGTGCCGGTGGCACCAAAGCTGGACACAACATTCCCGGAGGGGTCTGCCTTGACCTGCTGCCCACGGTGCTTTGGATGCAGCCCATTGTCAGCTCGTGTCCAGCCTCTCATCCACCTTCCAAAAAGACTGATAGATTTCATCCCTGTGCTTCACTAAATGACCAGTCAGAAAAGATCAGAGATTTCTTGCTCTTTCCTGCAGTGGCAGAAGCATTAAATCTGCTAATTATGTTTGCAATGAGCCAATAATCCTACATTTTTTGTTAGAAGTGATGGCCAGTAGCACAGAACAAAAGAAGCAGTGAGGGAGAAGAAATAAGCAGGAGCTGCACAAGTTTTGTGAGGCCTTATGGGTTCCTCTCAATTCCTTTGAAAATCTTACTTTGTTTTTGACTTTATCTTACATTTTTTTTCAGCATTGCTCTGCATCTTGTTTTAGATTTACTCCTTTGTCTCTTTTCGCCCTGTGTTTCTTTCCTTCTTTATTTTATGCTCTTTCCCAGGCCATCTGATTTATTGTCCGTTACCTTCAAGACTGATGGTTTCTTCCTGTGCAAATCCAACATGCTCTGTGTTTTCCTCTTCCTTAGTCATTGCCACATAATCTCACAGCACAAATTCTTGCTAACACTCCTAAAAATATTGGTGTTTCTTAAGTTCAGTGAATGAGTCCCTTCCCCTGTCACCCTTGGATGTCTCAAGACAAATCTCTTTTCTAAGCTGTGTGTGACAAGTAAAGCACTCTGGTGTTTTTGGAAGAAAAACTAAGAGAAGAAAACTTATTTTCCCCACATTTTGTTGCACATGACTTGAAACTCCAGCGCTGCACACAAATTGCCAGATTCTGTGTTGTGTTCATCCTAACCTGGGTAATCCTGCCAGCCTGCCGAATCAACTGGACACCATACAATATTAGACTTTATACTGCAAAGTGCTGCCTGAAAATTCACACAACAAGCTCCTAAATAATTCAAACAGCAAACACATCCTGCTCCTCAGTGATGGGAGGTTGTTTAGATCAACACATGCCACATCTCCAGGATCTCCCACGCTTCAGGAGCCCTGCAAAGTTAATTGCTGGTTTTTGGCAGCAGGGAGCATGCTGGGACCAGGGGGATCCATTTCAGCCTTTTGGGCTTTTGGAAACATCACCCACCCATTTTGCCCTTACCTGTACAGCACCAGGTACAGCAGGAGGATGGAAACCACATGGTGAGACAACAACCAGCACTGGCACCACCCCTGCACCGGGTTCATTTGTGAATTCAGATAAAGGCTTTAATGCCAGTTGTTTTGCCTGTTAGATTTATGCACCATGCCATACGTGTTTATATACATTGTAAAAGTCTAATGAGAACAATCAAGCAATTACATCATCTTGCAGTGCATATGGAATGCACATGAAAAGGCGATCACACCGTGGTGCCTCCCACCTTTGCAATGCAGGTACTTTGAAGGCTATAAATAGACAAGAAGCCTCAGAGTAAATTAGCAACACTACAATTTCCATTAGACACCTGCCTTGCAGTATGGAGGTGCCCAGGTGCTCTTTGTACTCGAACATATACATTTAAAACCAATGTTTTGATTTCTAAATACCCCAAACGCTCTTCTGTTTGTAATGTTCATTTTCCGGCTCTGTTTTTAGCTACAGACTGATTTCAAATAGTCCTAAGAGAAAAAAAAAAAGAAGGGTGAATAAGTCTTTAAAATAATTTGAGATGAAGCTCTATCCATGAATTCCTGGTCTGATCCAAACCTCCTTGAAGTAATTTAAGAGTTTTGAAGACACTTTTGTGGTCTTTGGCTCACAAGTGTAGCTCTATTAATTCTGCATATTAAGGACCACCCAGTTTTCAGCTGGTGTCTCAGCTTCAGTGGAATAATTCTAGGTAAAGACCTTATTCAGAGACAAACATATCAGGAAGAGAAATTATTTAGCTATACAGATCAGTAAATACTTCTGTTACCCTGAAACTGTTAAAAACAGCATCAACTTGTCAAAGAGACTTCAGATAAAAATAACAGTTACATTTAACAAATGATGCAACCCTCAGCTACTTTTCAGAAACCAGCTACCGTAAAAATCAAATATTTAAAATAGAGAAACATCCCTTTTTCCTTCGCTAGACACATCACAGACTCACAGCTCCATTTTTGCAGGATTTTATCTCTTCATTAGCCACTACAACAGTGGGCAGTGTTGCATCAATATTACAAACACATTTCCCAAGCATAGCTGATATTCTTTGGAGTCAGTTCCACACATCTGAGGTGCATGAAAAACACTAAATTGTATTTGATAGCTCCCAAATTGACTTCTTTCATTTAATTAAAAAAAAACCTACAAGACTTTGGGAGTAAGCCTGTTCACCAAACAGCAAAAATCCTCTTTTGTGTGCATGTGTGTGTATAAATATATACATGTATGTATATGCATTTATATATATATATACACATCTGGCTAAGTATGGGTCCTATTCTGCTCTCAAAGATGCTAAATATGGAAACTGTGAAAGGCTGACTGAATTTTTCAATTCTCTTCCAAAGATTGGGCCAGCACATTCTGCTGCTTCTGATATTTTAGAAAACAGGAGTTTCACATCACAGCACAACACTGAGTTCATGTTTCTTACAACTCCAATTACACAAAAATATCATATTTTTGCAATGCCTGCAAGCATGTATGAACCCATGAGGCCTTTTTGATTGCTAGAAACAAGAATACAGAAGTGTTACTTACTGTATCATCAGGCAATGAATAAACACAAAGGTACAGGCTTCCCATCAGTATTTCTCCTAAGTCCCTTGGCAGATCAATCTAACATAAATTTTACTAATTGAAACCTTTTCACACAGGCATTGTAGTTGACAGATACTAGAATTATGCTCTATTTGAAAATATACCTTAAAAAAATCAAAATATGTCAAGTACTTTCAGGGCCTTGAGTGGGTACTTGAGAATTGAACAGCAGATGTAACATTTACACTGAAGTGCCTCTCACAGGCACTGGACATGTGTGAGATGGGTAAAATGGATTATAAACCTTCTTTTAGCAAGTCAGTAAGAGGTTTAGGACCTTGCCTTCCAACCTTTTTCTGTTCAAAAGGTGGGTGAAAAGGTAAAATCTTGCATGTATCCTTTTACAGTTTTTTTTTTTTTTTCCCACTGCAAATATCTTTCAAAAAATAAAAAAATTCACCAGTCTAGCAACATGCACCCGCTGCAATCATGTTTGATGTCTCCTGAAGAATTTGACTGCGCATATCTTGCTGGAGGAAACATGTGTGTTATTTATCAGATAGGCTTGTCTTCTTTCCAGGGCTGCCAAGGATAATGTTATGCAACGTTACAGGACGAGATGACAGATTACTGGGTTTCATGCCAGTAAATGATCTCTGATAATGCTGGGAACCAAATATAAAAATCAGGAACTGGAAAGATGCAAGGATGTATGTCTCTTTTGGACTGTTTCACAGCTTACTAGAGAACAGAGCACTCTGAAACTTGGACTTTAGGAACCAAGGGCTGTGGAATCTAAAATATTAGGCACCCAACAGAGGTTTTATACAGTAGTTTCCCCTAATCTCAGAAACATCTGTTCATTTTCAGAAGTAAATCTGTATACAGTTTATGTTTCAAGGAGAGTCAGATTCCATTCTTCAATTTCCTTTTTGTATGCGTGCCTGTGTATCATTTATTGTATTTGCAATCAGTGTGGGGTTTATCCCTGCTTTCTTTTTCCTCCTGGTGTTTCCTATCCTCTTGAAATAAGGCTGGCTTGTTTTCCAATCAAGTAATGTGTAAATAAAAATGATTCCACAAGTGTCAGCATGTGATATTCCCTCTTTGTTGAGCACCCCAAGCAATGCAAAAAATAAAATACATTCTGGAGACATGGGAAGGGATTTTCCTTGTACTCAGAAGCTGCAGGACTTCCAGAGCACATCAGCCAATTGATTACCCATTCAGTCTACCCTGTTTCCTTTCACAGAACAAATAAGATTTATGACAATTTAGAGATGAGATGAAGTTTTGAAGCTTCATTTGATTTTTCAGCTTCAAACAAGGAAGGCCTCCAGAACAGAGGCGCTGGGTTCTTACCACACAGAATTGATTTTTCTGGAAGCAGCTCTTCCATTCACCAACTTGACTGGAGGCCCTTTTTGTAGGAATGCCTTCCCAGTAATTCAAGGGCTGGCAGTGAGCACAAGGGATGTTCCCTCCTAAGTTTCTTTCCATTCTCTTAACGTTGGTGTCGGTGTCCAGATTGCCCAAGGCACAGAGGATTTGTTTTTAAACAAATTTTCAAAGCAGTCAGTCTGGTTGGGCGATAGCCCTAGAAGGATTGTCAGCTTAAGCTGCAACAAACAATGGGAAATGCTGGACAATCATGTATTCCTCTGGTGATCAAAATGCATTTTCCTTGTGGTAACACAGGAGCCCAACGCAGCAGGGGGAAAAGACCAATTTGTTTACACAGATTTTTGGGGTTCAGAGCCCTTAATGAGTGATGCTGTAGGATTGTGCTGGTGCTCAGACCCTGTGGGTAGTGCTAGAGAGCATCGCCAGTATGTAAGGAGAGGAATAATATAAATATTGTATATAATATATAATTATATAATATATATCTAATAGGATAATTTAAAAAAATCTTTGTGTGAGAAATCACATAGTTATGGGTTTTAAAACTTTCCTTGATTAGTACATTTGGATGAGTCCATTGGCATGGAAGCTAACGGCTTCATGAAGAATTAAGGGCATGGAATTCTGAACAGAAAAGACAGAACCCTAAACTAGGCTACTGTGTGCCTTTGCTGTGGGGAGCTGACCTTTGCTGCTAAGCAAACAGACTGCTGAATTATGGTTCTTACTGCTGCTTGTGGTTTTACTCCTCTTTACAAATTATTGGCCAGAGCTCCTGACCCTGTGGTCCGATCCGAGTGGATCACTCCCTCTGGGGCTGGCGCAGCTGATTTTGGCCATCCCTGCTGTGTTTGGCCCTGCACGCCGAGCCTGTGTGCATGCAAATAACTCTGGAAGTGTGTCAGGGCTGGCCTCGCAGCTCCAAGTCTGTGACCATAAGGGACCCAAGCACAGCCTCTCCTGCCTCCTTGCAGTGGTGAATCCACGCTCTCGTTCCAGCCGGGCGCTGACAAACCTGTGAGATGCTGTACCTGATAGCAGGGGCATCTACAAGTAGGGATAACCTCCTAACTCCTGGCATTTTAAACAGCTCTGTCTTGTTCTTCCAGCAGCCTCCTTGTTGAACGATATCAGGCAAAGGACAGAGATTGTAAATCTTTGCCTGCAGGAGCTTTAGAGATGTAGGAACAAATGCTGAGAATGCTCAGCCTTTCGGAAAAGGCCCGAGGTCCTTCAGGACTTCAGCGTTTCTCCCCGGAAGCTTTTGGAGACAAGACAAAAATATTTGGCAGTACTGAACGAATCAGATAAAGCAAGGCAATCCAGAAAAATGAGTGTTGATTTACCCGTTTCTCCCCGAAGAGAAGGAAGGGACACGCACAGGAAATGTTTCTCTTGATCAAAGGCCATGGTGAACGACTGCAGTAAAATGGATCAGCTTTCATGCTTCATTTAGCTACTGCAATGGCTAATGAGAAATGTAGAAGTTTGGTAGTTCTTTGACAGCTCTGGGAGCTTGGAATCAGGTTCATGGGGAGCCATTGCAATGTTAATCAGAAATTGTTAACTTATAAAAACTTTATCTGAAGAGATTTTTTCTCCTGTTGTTTGGACTATTGCCTAGTTTAGAGCAGACAACTGATTCCATCATGCAAGAAGATGTTTCTAGCAGAGAGACAAATCTCGTATATCATGTTGGCAAAAGGAAAAACAGTGTCCTGATTGTGTTCTATATGACTAAAATGAAGGTATTTTCTCTCTTGTCCCCACTCCACCCATAGTGATAGATAAACAGAGGAGCTGCCCTGTCCACTGAGATCAGGGGCCTGGAAAGTAAAATGCAGACTAGCTTCTGAATATGGAAAATTACCATCCTTGTTTGGATTCAAAGTATTCATATTGGTTGAGATATCAAAAAAATTCTCTGAAGTAGAAGAGGTCCTTTTCTAATGCTGACATTTTCCTTGGGCAAAGTTAATTGGGGGAAATTTCCCCATGAAAGAATCTAAATGAAATATTTTATTTATAGCTGTAAGTAATGACACCTTATGACCCCTTGTATTGTCAGAGAAAGAAAAAGCAGCCTCTCAACAATTTTCTAGATGAAAACTGGAAGACAATATAACTTTTTTAAAAAATGTCTCTTAATTCCAGAATTCTTCAACATCCCTCATGTTCTGGTAGACTGGATAAGGGGAGATCTGGATTAAAACTGGTTTTACAAAAGCAAACCCAGATTAAGAAGGTTGATGAGTGAAATGTAAAACCACCTCAGTTTGCTCAAAACTTTTATCTGTTTCTCTCTTCAACTCTAAACTTTCGTGGATGAGATAAAATAGGGACTGAATCCAAACAAGGCGGTTTTGCAAAAGCTCCTCAGCTCTTCTCTAAAAATAAGATTAAAGAAATCCTCTAGACTGCAGGAGATGACTTTATCTTGTTACATTGCAAACCTCATTCCCTTACTTTAAATCTTCTTCTCTCTTACTAAAGATAACTAATAGGGATGCTGAGAGCCATTGTGTTCTGTTGACATCTTTAAACATAAAGCAAGCTATCAATATCTGGCTTTCGAGGGGTCTCTCTGCTCCCGTTCCCAAGTACAAAAGTTTTTAGTCATATCATTATGAGAAAGACATATTGCTACACATGCTAATGGAATTTACTTTTGTGAATCTTATTGAGGAACCTGGGACACCGAGGACATTATTGTGCTGTGATTTGTGCTGGTGTAACACCCCGGACTTCAGCAGAATTACATGTGATTTCCTCTCTGCTATCCTGCAGCAGACAAGGGTCCAGAGACACTGGGGCAGGCCATGGGCAGGAAACAAAAAATTCTGTGCCTTCTTAAGACAATTTATACTAATGAAATATGATAGCTAAAATCACATCCCATTACCACAGAAAATTATGACATGGTGACTTTCCTGGAGCTGCGTTCGGTTCTTTGTGAGGTGAACTTACTGTGACAGGTTTAGACATTTGTCTGGACAAGCCCTGCATATTGTTTATAAGAAGTCTTGTTTTTAAAATAGTACTGATGGCAACAGTTTGCACAGAGCTATCGATATGCAGCATTCTTGGCAAGGACGTGTCTGACAGGGAGGGAGGAGGCAAAATCTTTTTTCATTTGCCACAGTGAGAAGTTAATGGAATGGGTCTAGATCTGTAAATACTTGAGATGAGATTCTGGCTCAATATCCTTTCCACAACTCACTGAAAATGCTGACCAACACAATGACTTAATTAGGATCAACTGAACTCATCTAAGTCTCTGAGCAGTTTCCCTGATGATGTTTTCCTTTGCTTTTATTTAGCTCGGCGTGATGAGCCCGTTTCACTATCTGACACCCTCTGGGCCCAGTGCATCCCTGTTGTAACAAGATCTCTCATATTTAGAGAATTACTTTGGGATGAATGTGGTCTCCTGTGTTTGCACTAAGTATAATACAGACACTAAACTGTGGATTATTATCTCCTAGTGGGAGATCTGTGTCTTGTGATGAGATTAAGGAGGATGCAGCTGTGAACGGGACCACTTTGGCAAAGTTGCTCCAAAAAAAATTTAACTAGAGCGACTTTGGTTTGTGAAAAACTGACTGTGTGCTTCACTCCGAATAAGCTCCCACATAAAATCCTCGCAAAGCACGTGCAAAGCTCCTTTGTGGTAAAACAGAGCTGTTTTGACTAGCCATATATGTTTCCTGTGTAAATCCGCCACATCCTGGTCTATGGCTCGCTTGCATATCAAGTTTTCATGTGAGTCAGATTCCCAAGGCATCTTTGCAGAATAATAAAGTCATACATGACCATGTAAATGATACCCCTGAAAAAAGCCCCCCTCAGTCCTCTTTTCAAAGTCATTTCCAAGCCCAGATTTACACATTCCAGTTTCCAAAGCTGCTCAGATAATTGCCAAAACAAGAGCGCTCCACTATGCTCGTCTCTAATTAGTAAAATCTGACTTTTGTCTTCCTGTGACAATAGCTTTGCATGTCTCTAAGAAAACAAGAGATTTATAGGATACTGGTGATATTTATTTTGAGATGGCATTTTGTTCATCATTTCAATACAGCCAAATTACAGGCAGTATTTCTGTTCATTTAAATCATAATTTGTGCATTCCTTTTATCATTGCAATCCCTGAGAATGTGGAAGATACAAAATCAGTATAACACATTAGCAATAGATAATACAGTCTAAATAAACATAATAAGCTTTCCTATATGTCTCTAGACCAAACCTTATCTAAAAATACCCTAATGAAGCTGAACCATCCAATTACTTGTTTCTTGGAGGAACCCCTTATTAATGACATTGCAGTGAGGGAAAAACATTAATTATTGGACACAGTGGGATCTTTTACATTCTGTCTAGTCTGAACAGCCCCAATTAATACAACAATAATTATCAGCTAGCATGGCAGGCTAGCTGAGCACAGCTCCTATCTGCTGATTGGGTGGGGAATGTGGGACAGCTCTCAGGCTGTGCAGATTTCTCAGACTCAGACCCCTTTTATTTTTTTTTGCCCTGCTATGTGAGAACGGAATGCTAGAGATATTAAAGCAGGTGGATTACCCCGTTGAGGCAGGGGCTGTTCTTATGAGAGGCAAAGCACAGGTGCCACTTTGTGAGAAATGCCATTCCCTCCTTCATCTCCCACCCACCTGCTGTCTGTATTTCTGTCACTCGAGGTTTGACATGATCACTCTTTGATAAGGTGAATGTGATGGTGCAGGCTTTTAAAGTTGTCTGTTTGCTTGCTCCCTTCTCCTCTCCCCAGCTATCTCAAAATGACAGTTTACAAATGCAGGAGCAAATGTTGACATGATTTATTGCCACCAGTGTTGCTGCAGTCTCGAAAGCAGAATGTCTATTCTCCATCAAATCCAACCCGAGGCAAGCACCAAGTATGGGAAACTTCAGCTCAAAAGGTTAAAGTCTGCAAAAGTTATAAGTGACTAGAGGGGGAACAATGGAAAGTGTTAGACAACCTGAATAACAGGCGTTACTACTCCACTGCCTATAATAATAATAATTCACCTTTTATCCATTGAAGATAAAAGGACACAATGTGGGAAAATTAAGCTGTATAGACATCTTGGGGATATCTCATCTGAGATCACACACCACTTCTTTCTTGTGGTTATCATGATTTTATCAGAGCCACTTTGAAGTCTATATAGCCTTATATCTCAGTTATCTACATTTCATCCTGTATGTATTTATTGCAGATGGGCCTAAGCTGCTAAATTCAGATCCAAATCCAGATTCTGATTTTGAATTCCCCAAGGTCCGTAGCTAGCTCGAAGCAAGGGTTTTGGTTTGGAATCATCTCTATTTATGGGTAAGGAAAAGGGGTTTAATATATGCTCTCCCAGACTGCATAGCTCTATATATGTGCACACAGAGTCACTCTACCTCACATGTACATCTAGGAAAAACAGAGTGTGACTATGTAATTAAAAGCTGCCTACACTGGTATTCATACCTTAAAGAAGGATGGATTTAGAAGTGAGCCTCAGCTTTGACATTTTGTGATTTCTGAGTGCTTTCCTTTACAACCCTAACAAGCTTTTATCCCTGTTTTAACATCTGGAGCTGCAGCACAGACAAACACCCTCAGCCCTCCCTGGCATACAGGTAAAAACTACACGCAACAGCGGGCATTTTGCAAGTCTTTGTGCACTGGGGTCTGTTTTTCTGTGTTAGCTGTAGCCTTGACTCCAGCAGCAAAGCAAACGATGACACAGATGTAAATAGGGATATAGAAAACCAGGCTGCCACTTCATTCGAAGCTCAAGAGGAATTCTCAAGGGGAGTGAGTGTCCTGTAGACAGGGAGGGGACACCAATCAGCTACACCAGGAACAAACTTCCCTTGTTCTGAGACAAGAGTGTGTAGGATAAGCAAGCCCTCTGTGACTAAAGAGAACCAGAAACGCTTCTACCTTTTGCATAATACTGATGTGCTAATTAGGGCACTGATATCCTCAGAGGGCAAGCTCAAATCTGATGATGTGTACAAAACACACACTCTCCCCTCTCTCCCTCTCTCCTTCTCTCTCCCTCTCACTCTCTCTCACACACAGGCAAAGCACAATCAGATGGACAGTGGCAGTAGAAATCAAGAAAAACAACTGCAGAAATAGTGTAAAAATGCACGTCCAAGAGATCAGGTGGCATTCCTCTGTCAGGAAGTTGGCTGGTGGTGTGGAGTCAGTCTGCCAGCACAACATTGTCATTTTGAGAGAGCCATTAGTGGCTCTCTCAACGTGCTGAATAGGGACAACCCAGGCTTGCTCTGTCTTTTTGTTCTTCTTCATCCCGTCATTTGATTAAATGATGACATATTAATCACACTCCAACACAGAGAGAGACTTTACAGCAGTATGAGTGTATTATCTGGCAGTCTTTCCCTGTTGTTCTGTGGTTTGAAGCATTTTGTACAAGCATCTCTTTCTCCCACTCTTCTCTATCACCTGGGCTTCCTAAACCTAACGAGGTGATAAAATGCTCTCCACGAGGGATAATCCATTTTCCCCATATAACTTAATTCCTTAAAGCTTCACATCTGGAAGAGACTTCCAGAAACTACATCTCAGCACCAGGGAGCTGGCATTTCCATCTCTGAAATAGCATTTCTTGAAAATAAAAGGCCTTTGTCTGGCTAAAGACACATTGTGTCTGGAAATGTTGAGGGAAAATGCATTTCCACAGCAAATGTTTATTTCTGATTCTGAATATCCTGCTAAAATTGAGGAGTTCTAATAAACTGTTTGTGAAACTGGATAGGTGTCATTATATGCTCGACCTGAATTGGTATTTCTCCCTCCTGTAAAACCTGGAGTTTCTAATTTAACCTTGTAAATATGATGTAACACTTCTGTCTGCAATAAATTGTAAGCAGGGGCAGATTTAAATGATACTTAAGTCCTATTGCAACACATTTCATCATCCAGAAAACACAGGAATGCTGCAGAGAGACCGTTTGTCAGGAAAACTTAAAAAAAAATATTGCCTGTAGCATTGCCCTACAGATGCATTGAGACTCTGCAAAACTTTCTTAGCTATGCACCATCACCTGCCAGAGTATGGAGAATCTGAGGGGTCAGCTCCTGAAATGCCATAATTTATCAGTACTCAGAGCACCCTGTGATTTGCAGAAGCCACTCACTGCTCTCAGATTAAGACATGCTCTCAGACCATGGGGGGTCCCATGCAGATTCATCGTGGTATGCACCAGCACAGGACCACTAATTTAAACCAGTTTGGAATTGCAGGATTTACAAAAATAACCAGACAATCTATCTGCACTCTTCCCTTTTACCTGACAAAATGCTATAAACTCATGCTCCTCTATCTCATTAGTCCATGCCTTGCCTTAATCCAAGGACATGGAGCTCCAGGGGAGAGAGGAAGGGATGGGAGGGGAGGAAGGAAGGATCACAGGGAGAGCAGAACAAAGGTGGATGAAAGGAGGGAATGGTGTCACGCCTTATTTGCTGGTCACAGTCTAACAGAGGTTGAAAAGGACTAAGAGGAGTTATCCCTCAACGTCTGCAAGCTGCAGAAACCACAAGCAGAGTGTGTCAGGGGTGCTGCTCAGTGGCATCACTCCCATGGGACAACACAACACTGTCGGATTTCTCAGTACATGTTCTGCCAGCACCATTAACCTGCCATGCCCAGATAGCAAAGATAACCCACGTTCACATATTTTCCTTTGGTCCACAGTCAGAAATTAGATTCTTTGAGGGTCCGGAAGCGCTGTTCTGATAAGCATCCACATTTTTTTAGTTCTCTTCCTTTGATCTCCCAAGCAATCCAACCTGTTCCCAAAGATCCCCCTTCAGACCTCTAGCTCCCACACAACTGTTACTTCCAGCAATCCATTAAAAAAAGGGAGAAAAACAAATGGGCTCCTACAGGGGTTAAATCAAGAGCAAAATCCAGAAACTAAAAAACAAACTGAAAAATTATTTTAAATTGTAGAGAGGAAAGTTTTCATCAAACATTTTTCAAAAAATGAAAAATGGACTGATGAAAACATTTTAATCATATTTTTAAAAATATTCTTTGTATAACATTGGTGTTTTCAAATATAAGCAACTTTTTAATTTGCAAACTTTTCATTTGCCTCAGATAACTACTAACGTGTCCCATGGCTGACACTGTACCTTCATTTCTGGAAGCAGAGATAACTGGAAGAGAAATCAACTCAGAGCAAAACCAGGAATCTGAGGCAGGGGCTGAACTGAAGGAATTGGCCTTGCCCAGTTCACCAAAACTATTTTTTTTAAGACACAAAAGATGAAAGAGTTTTTACTCCTATAAAGAGACATATTTTCATTAAAGCTGAAACGCACTGAAAGGGCCATCAAATAGAATGTTAATTTAATGGGTGACAAAATCTGACTCCAAATTTCTTTAATTTTGGTTGTCTAATTTGAGCCACAGTATAAACAACAGCACCAATTAGTTCGTTTTCTTTTAAGAAGTCTCAAGCTGTACCTAAAAGACTGTTGTTCTGTCTAGTTAAACACTCATGCATTAAAATGCTAATAATTAAACTGTTACGACTGACTAATGAACTCTGCCAACTATAAATGATGGTCTTGTTAGATTCACTGCACAGCAAGGCTTCCTTTGTACTGAAAAAGTTAAAGGTTAAAGAGCTCTTGAAAACAGCGAGCAGCATCTAGAAGCAATTACATTTTTTTCCTGGAAACTAATAGTTGTACAATAATGTTTCAATTCGCACTCCGAAAAAAAAAAAAAATTACTATGAGGTCCATTCATCAGAGCAAATCTTCAGCTTTCTACACCATGGCAGGTTGTTAATTTGGCTTCTGCATCCAGCCTACTCAGCCTATAATCTAGTGTTTTTGCAGAGCCTTTTATTGATCCTGCTCATGGAGACTGAAAGGGCAAAAACTCGAGCTTGACTTGTGATACCTGTTGAGTAGCACTCACTCACATCAGAAAAACACTGTGAGACTGAATTCAAAAGGTTTATGTGGCAGATTTCCTTGGATATAGTGTTTATTCACTGATTGTCCCCGTGTATTGGCTTCCAGACAATACAGTCTCTGGGAAATGCAGGAAACAGAGCTGGAACTGGAGCTGGATCCCTGCTTGATTACATCTGTGACTACAGCTCTGCCTCTTGACAAATACCACCTGAGTGAGGAGATTTGGGATTCCAGGGTGGCCACTCAATGAAATTGTGAGTTTTGGAATCAAGACTTTCCTATGAACCTTGCATTCCTGGAAAATATACAGAATTTCCTCTGTCAAAAATCACTTGATCTTGGATTAATCATTAAAAATAGTTTATACGAAGCTTAGATTAAATATTGTTAGATATCAACGAGGAAACTGAGATATTAATGAGCATGTACAGAAGTGCATCTTTCTATCCATTCAGGTATGTGCTGAAAGCAGCTAAAGCTTTCCCTTGGCTCTGCTTGAATTGCCTGCTCTTGAATTGTTGAGAGATCTGTGCATTAGAGAAATACTCAGCCAACTTGATTGCTATCAAAATAACTTTTTACCATTATTTTCCAGACTATTGCTTCGAGAGCTTGTGCAGTGAACATGCTCCTGGTGGGGAAAAATGTCGAAAAAAGATTTGGCAAAATCTCCCGAATATGGCAAACTGCCTTCAGTGGAATAGAAAACCTTTCCAACAGTACAATGACTACACCTCCTGATGAGTCTGCTTTTTTTAAAATGCACATTTGCTTTTAAATACCACAGTGGAGTTATTAATACACACACACACATATATATAAATAAAATATATAACTACATAAATATATATACAAAAGCATGTTGTCTGAGATTCAGGAAAGGGCCAGCACGGTAGGTCATAAAAAGTGCAGTTAATGATGTCACTCTGCTTCCTTTATAGTAAGGCCCACCACAGCATACGCAGACTTTTACTTAGGGTGTTTATATGATTGAGGAATGACATTATATTCCCAGCACCCATTTCATGTCCAGAAAATCGATAAAAAATATTTTGCTTTTAATTTTCTCCCTGTTAAGAATTAATCAATATGAATCTGTAACATCTGAACAACATGGATATACAACATCATTGGCACAGAGGAAATAGGAACCGTGAGCACAAGGGATAACTGCATTCTTTGGATGATATTAAAAAGATATTATCCAAGAGAATCACCATATCCATCAGTGAAAACAAACCACCTGCTATTTTTCTCTAAGAGAAGAGCTCCTGTTGAGGCAAAGAATGTAGCAAACTCACAGTCCTGAAGAAGAATTTGTGTGCAGCATTGAGCCAACAACTGTGGGAGATGAATACTCAACTTTACACAGCCAATACATGGGCAAAGATATATCATTATTCTCAAATTTATACAACAGTTTATACTATTGATGTAAAACAGGTGAGTGAGAGATGATTGTCAGCAGGCTCTCATGTGAATTTTCTTCTTGGACCTTGTGAATTTGGCTCTTTGAAATATTGAAAGGCATGGCAGACATAGATTCTGCTTTTTCTCTCGAAAGATGGTCACAATGACACAGACACACTAATTTGTATGATCCTCTTATTAAACTTCTGGCGAGGTACTGGGAAACTGGGTGAGACAGCTGCAAACACAGGAGATGTCTGAAAGGTCTGAACAACCCTCTCATCTCTTATTTTAATCTCTATAGATTACCCAACGCTGTGGTCAGTGTTGTTTGTGTACAGTACAGTACACAAGCTGTAAATAAAA
This sequence comes from Brachypodius melanocephalos, assembly GCA_013398615.1. Lineage (NCBI taxonomy): Eukaryota > Metazoa > Chordata > Aves > Passeriformes > Pycnonotidae > Brachypodius > Brachypodius melanocephalos. The sequence continues at coordinate 7,912,319 of VZSR01000514.1, forward strand.
TGTCTTTCCTGAACAGATGTGTAGCTGACAGGAGATAGAAAACATTCACAGCCTACTTGGTCAGCATCCTACCATCAGATATCAGTCCAGGCAAAAGAGTAATTTGGATTTTTTTTTTTTAATTATATAGTAGTAGGGTTAAGGCTCTGAAAGGAGCTCAGCCAATAATATATTGTGGGCTCTTCCCTGATCTATAATGCTGGCACCCTGAAATGAACAATAGTGTGCTGTAGACCTTAGTGTGGATCAAGGATCTCTTAATCAAAACAGATCTTTGAAATGTTAGACACATTGAATAAAGGAGAAATAAGTGATACCAAACTCACCAGAAGCCATTGGTTTTCAAAACTGACTTCATCAATATTGGGCTTAGTTTTGCTTAGAGAGGAAATAGGAAAAAACGAGTAGAAAGAAACTTTGACCATAATATGGGATAACAGGTAGTAAAGATGAAGAGAGTACTTGCAGAGAAAATTATTGGTTAAACACAGCTGTCCAAGACCTGGTGTGTTGGCTTGGTGGAGAAAACACTTCTAGGTGCAGATAGCTACAGTATGAAATACATTTCATTACTTTCTATTTCTCAGCTTCCAAAGAGTTCTCGCCTCCCTCTGACATGACAACAGATACATCAGCTAGGATATAGTTCACAAAAACAACAACAGTTAAAAGAGTCAACTTTTATAGGGAAAAAAAAAAAAAGAGCATTATAAGTACTAGGGAAAAGTTTTGAGAATTCAGGCTAGCTATTCAAACGTTCAGACCACCCCTAAAATAGCAGCTACAGTTCACAGGGGCCAGAGCTACACAAATTCCAGCTCTCCCTATGTGGTAAGTCTAATACTTTCTTTTCTTATGCTTTAAGGACTTCAAATAGGGTTTGTGCATTTGACTCCTTTTATCTCTTTCATAGAGTTCTCTCTGCTTTTAAATCCCTAAGTATCTCTGTCCTCCCCCTGCCATTCCTTAACAGATCCAGGACAGCACAAATAATGCCTCTTGGCTTTGAACACATCATGGCAAATTTCACTGACAGAGGGAAGATGTATGAGCAGTTATCTGGGATAGTTTTACACCAATCCATCTATTGTCTGCTATGTTCACAATCTTGGGCTGGAATGAATTTCAGGCAAAGTGCATCCCTTGCAGACCACTTAAAAACAGAATAGGTTCTGTCTGAGGTCCCAGGCCTATCTGATGCTAAGCACCTTACTGCATCAGGACCTCACTGAGAAATATTCCACTTAGATTTCTCCAGGGTTTCACAGGGCTTTGTCTCCGGACAATGGAAAGATGACAGGAAGATGGCAACAGTTTTGGTGCCTAAAATCCTCCACAGTTCTAGGAAAAAAATGACCCCATCTATATAAAAAGATACAAAGTCAAAAGACAAAAATCTAGGAAAAATTTTAAAGGAATGAGAAAAAAAACCCCTTCTTAAGTGATGACCCCACAGATTTTTCTCTTGCTTCTGCCACCATGTAGGGTTTTTTGGGAAGGCAGCACTTGAAGGGATTCACCTGAATAAAGCTGGACAATTTCATCCTGCATATATAGGAGTGGGGCTTTTTTAAGACATTCATGACAGAGATTCATATTTCTTCTTCTGTATGGTGCCTGTCATTCTTTTGAACATGGTATAAAATAACCATTATAATCATTAGAATAGTAGCATGGAAATCCAGTTATTTACATTTTCTAGGTATTCTCTTTAATCAGTGCAGGAAGACATAGTCTATTTGGTCTCTCCATAGCACTGTGCTTGCATACTTTGCCATAAATTTTAGCCTTTGGTGAGAAAGACAATGGTTATAGAAAAACAGTCACTGCTCTGCTATTGTATTATAATTCCAAATGCAGGAATTCTGTGTTTCAGCTAAGACATATTTGCATAATATTAAAGCTTGAACCATAAAAAATGTGAAATGCCTGCAGTTTATATTGTGAAACATTTGAAAAGTAAAGCAGATTTTTACAAACATTTTTGTAGCACTGTGTTTTGAAACATGCAGTTCATTAGGGAAGAAAACACAGCTTGTGTAATGAGGGATTGCTATAAGTAGATTTAATATATTCTAGCATTTAAATATTATTGTTGATCATAAAAGATTAAATGCCCTTTGGTTTCAATCCTCTTATTAAAACCAGCAAATTTATTTTTCTTGAGTGTGGCAAGCAAGTTTGAACTAAAATGTAAATGCTTAACAGGCTCTGCATATGTGCACGCAGGCGTGTGATGAAGAGATGGGGCATTTTCCCCAAAGCTTCAATTTCAACTTGCTAATTTGTTATCATTGCTCATTAACTATGTGGTTGACCTAAGATGAGCCTGAAGGATTACAGAATATTTGTCTAACTATTTAACAGAAGCTTATAAAATAATAGCATTTGTTAAACACCTCAGCTTTCCCTCCCACCACAGCTGTAATCTGAAGACATTAGAGGGCTGGATGGGTTGAACACAAACACGGTGGTGCTCGGTTGGGTCAGAAGTGTCAGTCCAGCTTGGTTGGAATAGGTAACCCAGTCCACAGTGTAACTACATTAAAGGGAGTTTCTGGGAAACCACTGTCAGCTCTCTGATTTCATGCTGATTTGCTTCTGCATGGGAGCTGCTGTTTTTCATTGGGTGGTTGAGTAGCTGGGATAATCAAATTCGTGTCACCTGCAAGCGAGGGTGGAATGAAAAGCATGACTAAATGGGGAGGAAAACCAGGATAGCGTTTCACTGTCACCTATGTCCTTAAAATACTGCTTACGTTTGCCATTACATTTGCTGTCTGTGGAGTTTCTCATGGGAATACTGACAACTCAAAGCTCACAAAAGCAAAGCTTGCAAAAGCTTTGCAGGGAGCAGAGCCCTCAGGTGCTGTCACCTTGCTTGAACACCACCAGTTTAGAGAACTGTTCAACGAGGGGCGACTGGGTGTCACTCTTCCTCCTGCTCAGCAGCCCAAACCCCAGGGATTTTTGGTGTGTGGACCCATTTGGACAGGAGCTGTGCAGCCCTGACTGGCCATAAAGTGTTTTTTTTGCTGGAGTTTCCAGAGGACTTTGCACTATCTGCTGCTGCCACGCAGAGATAACCTAATTTCTACTACTTGATAAAAAAAGACTCTCATATCTCAAAAGAAAATAGAGCTCAAAAAACCCTCAACACTTGAAGCTTGTTAGACTAAGAATACACCATATGGAAATTATCTACATTGCTTCTGTCAGGATGTACCAGATGGGGTTTAGGGTAACAGGCTTGCCTGCTCAGTCTCCTCTGCTCTCACTTCCCCCATTAAATGAGCCTCAACACAAACTGCTTTTTACCTGCCATGCTGCAAAATACTGTTGTACCAGCCCCAAAACCCAAGGAGGGAATTCAGAGCCAGAGCCCAAGATTCCTTCTATGGCAGATCTGATCTCTCATTAAAGATTTCAACCCGACTGGAAGGCCACGTGTGCTAACCTTGCTCCTTGAGGCCACAACACAGAACTCACTGATAGGGTCTCTCCCAGGTAGAAGGACCTTTTTGAGAGTGCGAGATGTTTGAAACTTTGAGAACAAATTCAACTTAAGAGTCTCAACATAAGCTTTAAATAACGCTCTCAGGGACCTTACATGTTTGAGGACAGAACAGAATTTACCCAACCCAACATAAGAAGACAGCACAAGACATGTGTTTGCCCAGAAACACATTTTTAGACCTTCTTGAAAATAAGTCTTTGGTAGTTGCGTGTTCCTTGATAGCTAAAGAGGTACTTCCTTTCTAAGCTCCTTTATGAGTTTCCAGAAAAATTACTCCTTTAGGCTGATACTTTTGTAGCTTTTGGAAGGTTTGGTAAAAATCCATATGGTTGGTTTAGAGCATGCTTAAAGAATTGTTTCAGATGTTAAACTTGTGCTAGGGTAACTGAAAACAGTTCAAACTTGGCATGTAATCTCCAGTGAGAAATGTGGGCTTGGATAAGTTGGAAAAAAAATTGGTTCAGAAAGAAAGGAGTTATAAACAAGTGGAAATCGTATGCTTCAGTAATCCAGATGTATGCCAGGCAAGCACAGACGTCTGGATAGCCACATGCTGGAATAAATGCATCTGTATTTGTTTAAATGTGTGATGTAATGTGCATGTGCAAACATCTCAGTAAATGGTAGGCATGTTAATTTTTCCCATCTCACAAAATAAATATAGACAATACATGAGATAGACATATATGTCTGGCTGACCAACAGAATAACCCAGAGCTCTTGGACACCAATGAAAAGACTCTTCCTGACTGTAATGGAATATGGGTCAGAGTCCAATGCCCTACAATTCTGCTCATATATTAAAAAATAGAAAGAGTAAATACACATGTAAAATGTTAAAAACCTCATCAGTCCTTAAAAGTTTCCATTACACTATCTCAGATAATGCTTAGTGCCAACTGTGATGAATTAAAGTTTCCACAGCCAGCAAAAGCGGTTCAAAACCCAAAGTGTAATATATGATTTTCTTGATTCAGAATTCCAAAATACAACCTTTTAAACAGAGGTTCAATCATCAAATCCACAGGATAAGTAGCTCTGGGTTTTCTTGCTGAAAATCCAAATTACTTGGGTGCCAAACCTTCACATGCCTAAAACTTGTGTCGCTCCACCAACTTCAGTGGAGCTATGCTGATTTACACCAGCTGCATGGCTGGCCCATAAATATTTTCAGTTGATCTGGATTATTTTATATATTATAAGAATTTTCTTTATGGATTACATGGCAAAACATTTGTTCTCAGCTTCCATAATGTCAGGCTCTGTGAATTTATTTTAATACGGGAGCATTTGTGTGGTTCTGTTATTGCACAGCTAAATACATTTGTGCTCACAATACGAGTTTACTGCACATCCTCCCATTTATGCACTCCCATGTAGACATCCTACCAGGATTGCCATCACTCCATTTATCCACAGGAAATCAGATATTGGTGTGGAAGAGTGAAGCTGCAGCTGCTGTGGGAAACAAAGCACTGAATTTCAAGCTGTTGGCCATGCAAAAAATTTCCACCATAACACTTTGGTAAGTGTAATTCTCTGCATGTAGTTACGTTAGTGGGGCTTTCAAGTTAATCATACATGTTTTTATTCATCAGGGAGGTAATGCTGGACACTTCACTTAGCACTTTGAAACAAAGGTAAATAGTTTCCAAGGATGCCGAGTAGTGGGATAATGAGATTTTGTTAAATTTGTGATCTTCCCCTCTGGAATTGCCACTTACTGCAGGTCCCTTTTCCTCTGCAGCAGTTTGTTTGCCATAGCTCAGGGTTCTGGATTTGTTATGGGGTCAGTGAACACACTCAGGCCTTTCCTTGCTGAGCCCCTGCCATGGGCAGCAAGGTGTGCAGCCACCTCCACTGAGCCTGGTGGGGCAGGACACACACCTGGCAGCCAGGCTTGGCTGGAGATGCAGGCAGGGAAATATCCCCTCAGCAGCCCAGGAAAATGTGATCCATCAGCTACACAATCCCTTTTAGGGTGCAGGTAAATAAAACATATCTACAGTGCATTTAAAGGGAACGTATAAAGAATTGGTTCCCCACACCTTCTGATGAATACAGAATCATGGCTGAATTACACTATAGTTTGTTTAAAAACTGTTCTACCACTTTGTCCTGCTTTTTCTCTGATCAAGGGTAGCCCATAACATTCTGGTCAGTAGTGTGTTTGGTTTGTGTTAGTAATTTATTAATCCTCAACAAAATATTTCTCAGTTAAATGTTAAAGCAAGGCACAGTCAGAGGAAATGGAACAAACTTGCCCAAGAAGGAAGCTATTGGTAATGCTCTCAAAACCCATTGAACCATCTGATAAAGTCCTCCTGGATCCAAATCCAAGTAGTTACAGACTGAGATTGAGGTATATGGTCTGGTAAATTGGCAGAGCCTGAGAGCAGTTACCAGCACCTGCCCAGATGGTACCTATCTTTGCTTTTATAAGCCCCACTTTCATTTACAGTTTTCTAGAAGAGAAAGTTCAAAGCAGCAACAACTATTTAATATGTGTAGACTTTCCTCTATATGCCAGGGAAATTAATACTAAAGAAATTTCCTCAGTTGTCTTAGACTGCAAGTGCCATTTAAAAACCCAGCCCCTCGTCCCCGTTTCCTTCATACCCGCAGGCTCTGTAATTAAGTACAAGTAAAACACTGTGAGGCAAAAAACCAGCATTGCTCCCAGTTCCCAGTGGGGAAACTGAGGCTTGGGGAGGCTGAACAGTGTGGCTGGAGATACACGAGCTTGAGTTTTGCTGCCAGGACAGCAGGATTCCCAAGAGCAGATCCTGGATATTCCCTCTCGCACACTGCAAATCTGCTGGAGCACAAAGAGCGCAGGGGACAGGGATCTCTGCCTGCTCTTCCACACAGGGGTTCAAATAAAGGCAAAGCTGGCAAGGGTTAAAGGCTATGGAGCTCTACATTAAACAGCCCTGCAGTGCCAGCAAGGGTTAAGACAAGTGACACGGGAGAGACACAACGGGGCTCTCCTTCTGTGCTACATATGTAGATGGGTATTAAGGACATGCATCTCTCCCCATCTAAAATCATGAATTTTTTATGAAGTAAGCCCTGCATTCCCATAATTCAGTAGGGTGCACTTTGCAGACCCTAAAGTGCTGTCACTACAGAAGGTTTCATTGCTTGCACCTGCTAAAACATTTGAGGTATTTGAGAGGCAGTGAAACACATTTGCTTTTCATTTTATCTGACTTTGAAAATCTTTGAAGTGTTTAATAGTAGTCCAGAAAAGATTTCTGCCTCTTAATCATTTACTTGTAGGGCACATTCTCCACTGGTAGCCTGTCAGGCAGAAAACGAGTTTAGCCCAGTTTTATTAAGTGCCACATGCCGAGTCAGTGTTCATTAAAGGTGTTTTAAGGTTTGAATTATGTAATTTATGAGAAAAAGAAATACAAAATTCCATTGTTTTATTAATATGCAGCACAGGATATGCTGCTAATAACATACTTTTTAAACAGAAGTTTTATTAAAAAAAATGCTTTTATAGGGGGCTACAGATAGGCTTTTAAAAATCTCTTTTTCCCTGTTCAATAAAATTCAAACATTTTAATTCAATCAACATAGATTTGGAAAAAGGAACTATTCTTAACCTCTCCTTTCGGTCACTTTTCTTTACACACATTGTAGACAAAGGGGGAAAAATAAAAGGAAAATGACAATCTTTTTAAGAGAAGTGACAGTATATGGTACTAAAAGCAAGCCATAGCTAAAGGCTGCAGTCAGATGTCAATCCACCCCTCAAAAAAAGCAAATCTAGAAAAGAGCAGAAACGATAAAGGGAAAAAGAAAATAACCCCCCACATTTTTAACCCCAGGAGACACTGCTTTCAAAAACTGTTTTAAATTGCCACCACAGATCCACAGCTTGCTGGATATTTTTAATTAAATGAGGGCTTAACTGAATCTTTTGGTAGCCACTAAACTACTTTTTCTCAGTGCTGTAAATAGGTTTTCTTAAGCACATGTGAAAAGCAGAACTCATGAAATGTAAGAAGGAGTATATTTTTCTTCTCAACCAGTCTGGCTCCAGTCTTGGGTCTGGTCTTGGAAGCCCAGGTAGGACTGGTCCTATAGCTGGTGCTGGCAGAGAATCTCTCTGTCCCTGAGACAGAACCACATCAACCAAGGGCTCCCCTCACACAATTTCTGTGGCAAAATTTCCACCAGTGTCCTGTAATTTCACCTGAAAATGGGGTTGTGTGAGGCCTGGGGAACCAAGACCTGACTTTAATATGGACTTTTATTGCCATGGGAGATTCATAGTTATCCTAACTCATACCAAAGTGTAATTCATGAACCCCTTCAAGGTAGTGGACATTGCAGTGGGTTGCACTGGTGGGTTTGTTTTGTTTGCTTCTGTTCAATTTATTTCATTATTTTGTTATTTACTGGTGCTCTGAAAAGTTCTGGGAACAGAGGAACCATGGTGCTTTGGGGTGGACATGCTCTGTCCAGGAGACTGAGCTGCTGGATGGCTCAGGTTGTGCAGAATGGAAAGAGCTGGTGCCCAAAATCTGTGCTTAAGAGAAAAAATAATCATTGTAGATGGCGTGCAAGTCACTAATTTTGGAGCCCCATGTGACTAATCCTGCTCATACTTTGGTAATAAGATGATCATGTGGAATCTTATCACAGTTTCTGGAGAGGGATGTATTAGCATCAGAATTTGAGATTTGGCTTTTCCAGCAAATGAACTCTGCATGTACTTCACACTCCACTGATGTAAAGGAGTGATGCTCTCTGCAAGGGACACTGAGAGTCAATAATTTCCAAAAAAGCTGCAAAATATGAAGTTGTTGACATTGAATAATTGGTCATAAGAAGTGGTATAGAGAATACACACATAATACCAAGACATCTTCAATAGAGATGGTAATTATACTTGATCACAACCATTATTTTTTAAGTATAAGTTAAGAGGCAGGAAAAACTTGTAACTATACTAAAAATTTGTTCATTTGAACCAAAGTAACATTTTAATGAATTCTCTGGAAGTATGAGCAAAGAACTTTTAAAAACCCATTGCCCTGCAGAAAACACACCTCTAAAAACCTGTTTGCTTTGAATGAAACATTAATTTCACAGTGAAGTCCTCATTTTATGGCAGACACATGCTTGTAAAAGCTGCCATTGTTTGTGTGGAAGGTGTGAGGGAAAAAATACAAGGGGAAAAACTGGCAGATGCTTTACCTCACAGGATCCACTTTAAAGGTGTCTCCTCCAGCCCTGGCTCTGCTGAGGAGCCACTGGCACACTCAGCCTCGCTGATGCAGCACTTGGAAAACTGGTGAACCAGAGCAGGGCATCAACTTTTGCTCCAGCTCTTAATTATGGCAGTCAGAGACGTCATCCTCAATCACTGAGGCAGCTCCTTTTTGGGAAGAAAAGCAGCACAGTGGTAATAGCGCTGCCACCTCTTACTGCAACCCACCAGAGATGTGTGATGGGAGGAAGTACCAGTGAGTCTGCTGCTGCTTCTTTTGAGACTCACAGAGCAGTCTGGTGCTGTGGCCATGTCCACACCAGCTCAGAAAGCCTCCTTCCTGTGGGCAGACACTCAAGGAGCAGAATACTCATGTGCCAGGCTCCTCACCTCATCCCCAGAGGATGGGAGCACTCCTTACCTCTCTGAAGTCAGTAGGGAGAGGGTGTTTTTAATTCCAGTGGAGGAACTGGCTGCTTTGGTTTTATTGCAGAATCATGCTAGTAATACATCCAGATTACTGCAGCTCGCAGTAAGGAAGTCAATTTATAATGACTTTGCCATTGTCCTGTTGCTAATGTGCCACATTTGATTCTCCTCAGCTGGCTTTGAAAGGTCTCTTTGAGGAAGGAGGAGATAGCACCCTTGCTTATGAAAAAGGCAAATTATACCCAGGGGCAACATTGCTGCACAACAGGAAAAGGCCAGCCTCCTCCCAGGAGACATGGCCCCAAATTAAATGCAAGTAATTTCCTGACTAACCTGTGATTTCTATCTGGTTGTGGCTTCTGGCATACAGCTAAGTCTCCAGTTCTGCAGTTCTGTTCAGCAGGTCTCACATGTGCTTTCACTTTCATTTCCAAACGTTAATAGAGAACAGCCCATTCCCAACCTGCTGCTCAGGCAGCGGGGCCGAGGATGCTGGCTCTGGGTAGCGCAGCCCTGAGGAGCAGCAAGGACATCTCTGCTCAGGTGTCACCCCCCAGAGGGGTCCCTCAGCCACAGCAGCATTGCGCTGGCAGGGAAGGTTGGAATGGGAGAGCAACACCCTCCTGGAATGGTTAATGCATGTCCCACATGGCCACCCAAGAGGGTTTGGGGTCTGGTTGCTCCTTTCCTCATCACCAGCCTGAAAGAGATGGAGCTGCCACAGGCACTGGGTTGGAAGAACCTCTGCCAGAACTTTCTACTCTACAGTGGGCAGATCTCTGTGGAGAAAATCACCAATATTAGGTCAAAGTGATTTTTGTACGGCAGCAGCAGCAGCAAAGGGTTCAGCAGCAGGTTGGAAGGGTGGGAACCATTTAGCTGCCCTGTGACTGGATGGGGATAGGGAGCCACACCTTGGGAAGAGGATGAGTTCTAGAGGATTCCATGGAGTGTGTGATGCAAGGAGAGAGCCTTAAAGAGTAACATAAATTATGTTCAGTGGTTTTGTGGCTGCTTCTAGAAGGAAGGAAGGAAGGAAGGAAGGAAGGAAGGAAGGAAGGAAGGAAGGAAGGAAGGAAGGGAGGAAGGAAGGGAGGAAGGGAGGAAGGGAGGAAGGGAGGAAGGAAGGACAAAACAGCCTGCAAGCTCCACTGTGCGAGCAGTGACACATTTACTTCACTAAAAGTACTCTACCATGATTTATCCAAAATACCTGTCTTCCTCCTGTACTTTTACAGCATTTGGGGGCAATTTCTATGGACACTGTAGCACTTTTGCATTGGGAACAATCTGTTCAGTAGATCATCTGGATATGCGCCACAGACACCACTGAAATGATGTGTGCAGAATTAGGGTGAATCAAATGGCTGAGCCTACTTTCAGTTATCAATAGGGTGGTTAAAAGGCAATGGAAATAAATACAAGGACATGCCAAAACCATCTCCAGAAACTATCTAAAGTCGAAACTAATATGTGTGTGCTTGTGGTAAAACAAGACAGCAACTCTCTTAGTGCTTCCTGATATCATCAAAGATTGAACATGATCATACATTGATTTATAATTTTCCTCATGCATTTAGACTTTTTTTACACTCAAAAAGCATTAAAATAGCTCTGGTGTTTTACTCACATCAAGCTGAACCAATCTATTCGGGCTCAGGGTAAACTAATTTTTATATGCTGGTTTTAGATTTTCCTTTGAGAGTACTGTTTTATCACTCTCCATTTATTTAACCTAAATAGTTAATCTCCAGTGTGTCTTCTGGTGCAGCAGCAAAAACATTCCTTCCACTGCTAATGGCAGAATTTCTACTGGTGTGAGTAAATTCATACTGGCCACCATATAAAGAAAAGGCTGTAATATAAAGAGACTGTACCACTTTTATTAAGTTGACATAATCAAACTAATAAAACCTGTGTGTGTAAATGATAAGGGGTATTGATGCTGTTTGTTGAGAAACTGGCACAGAAACAGCACTGAATGGGATACATCTGGGATTAATAACCCAATTCATCTAGTAAATAACAGGTTGCACAAATTTAATCAGTTGGAGAATTATTACACGCGTAAGTAGATACTCTGTGGGGGGCAAAACTTACACTTGATGCACAGGCCTGAAATGGTCACTCTGCTCTTGATTTTGCTGTGAAAATGCCTATCTGCTTCAGATCAAGGTGGTTTTCAGGTTGAGGGATTCCTTTTAATTTCTGAAGTGACTGTTCTATACCAAAAAATAGAGATTTTAATTTGGGTTTTGACTTACTGTCATTCAAAGATGTTTTCCTCTAATCATCTCTATCTTAGACCCAAGTGAACCCCCAAATCCAAGCAGAAACAGAGATAATGTTGTAAATTTCATCCTCATTTATGATTAGAACAATCAGAAACAATCAGTTTAGGAAAGGTTTCCTCATGAGATTAAAAATGGATACCATCTTGGTAAATAAGTTCAGAAATACTTTAATGCCCCCAGGCGCTGCTTTTTGTTTGTACAAGAAACAGACAATAAATCACGTTTTTGCTGTAAATTTTTGCAAAGAGTGTTTTCTCATTAATTTCTTTGGGGAACATGCCTCAGGTGTTTCAGTGATTGCTCATACTTTTGCTACAAAAACTTTTAGTTTGTTACAAGACATCTGTAGCTTGATACATAAACATATATATATTAGAAAAGAAAAGAGGAAAAAACCTCTTTTCTTAGCATTTTTTTCATACTTGGACTTAAGCTTTGGCTCGGGTGAACGTTTGTTTTTTGGCTAAATGTCCACGTTTACAAGAGAAACGCTGGATGTCTCTTTCTCCCTCCGCATTGCTTCAGAGGAAATGCCGCGGCATTGTATTTACAAGATACCCCGAGCTGTCAGTTTCCTTGAAACACAATGTATTTAATACAAAGCCATTAAGCCTTGTAAAACTGTCAAAAATGTAAATGACACTTGTAATAAAACCTTGTCGCGTGACCGGCCCTGGCTAATCAGGGTTGATGATATCGCTGCAGCTGATCACGGCTGGCGCTATGTACATTTCGACAGCTTTATGGCCCGCGTGGATCTGTGTTATTAAAATTGTACAGTTTCGTAAGGAATCTGGGGTTTAATAAAGCAGCGGAGAAACTACAAAAGGGGCAATATGTCCCACTAAAAGCGAGTCAGGCTTTAATAAAAAAAAAAAACCAACTAAAAAATTAAAAATAAAGAATAAACGGAGCGCACGAGCCCGCGTGTGTGTGCCTGGGAATAGGGAAACCTGGAGAGGGTCTCCCTTGCCTAACTCGTGCAGGATACAGGCTGCTCGTATAAACCACTTTTATGTATTTATAGCTCGGCAAATACCTTGCATCTGCGAGACCATAAAACAAATTACAATGTATCCAATTGCTTCAAGGTGGCGAATTGTGCTTAAACTTAATGACTTGTACAGATTATAGGAGAAAGAGCATTACCTGTTTAATGTCTTTTTTAATAAGTAATTCCCAAACAAGTATAGTAAATGGGAGGTTGGGAGTTTGGTTTGGTTTGGTTTCTTTTTCTTTTTTTCTTTTCCTCTTTTTTTCTTTTTCCTCCCCTGAGATGTGAACAGAACATTGTGAATACAAGGTAATGCACCCTTTTATTTATTTTGCAATCCTTGGAAGTGCTCCCCGGAGCACAAACATGTCAGAACAGCAAAGACGAGCATACATATTCTCCCAAAAATCTATAAATTCAACCTAATGGGGCAGATATCAGAAAAATGTGTTGGATTGAAGGCACATAAATCTCCCCTGGTTTCCTGGCATGAGCTGGCACTGCGTGCCTTATATTTCAGCCAAATTATTCCATTTGTTTCTGAAGATATTTTAATCCCTCGTGACCTCAAACTTCCCGTGAACCAGGCCCTGAACAAAAGGCCGCCCACTGTCTTTGCAGTAAATCTGTTGTCTCCCTTCTCGGCCCGCAACCTGGGATCATAGATCACCCCTGCACCGCAGCTTGCTTCAATTTACTCAATTAACTCGAGTAAAGCACTTGTAAGTTTGCAGATGTTGCTTTATTGTCAAGGCCTAAAACGCACACGGGGGTTCAGGAGCCCGAGGTTACGGGGAGGTTGTGTGGAGGGGGAGGGAGGCACAGCCCCACAGCCGCTGCCTGAGCCCCCCGAGCCCTGCTGGGCTGCCCACTGCTGTCCTGGGGGCTCTCCGATGTTATCTGGCAGGGAGAGGGGACAGGAGAAGCAGGTATTCCACCTCCAGATAACGCCCGCGATTAACAGATGTTTAATTGGGCCATTCGTCAAATGAAGGACCTGCCTCAAAGCCGGCCAGGCTAAGTAAATTATTTCCAACCCTGCAGGTGTTGGACTGGCAGCTCTATTACTCTTCTGAGAAAGGGCTTTAGAAGATTTTTATATGAAAAGATAATTTATATCTACGGGGGCTTTTTGCAAGGGCATGCAGTGATAGGACAAGGGGGAAGGGTTTTAAGTTGGAGGAGGGTAAATTTAAATTGGATATTAGGAGGAAATTCTTCCCTGTGAGGATGGTGAGGCACTAGAACAGGTTGTCCAGAGAAGCTGTGGATGTTCCATCCCTGGAAGTGTTCAAGGCCAGGCTGGATGGGGCTCTTAACAGCCTGGTCCAAGTGGAAAGATGTCTCTGCCCATGGCAGGGGTTGGAACTAAGTGACCTTTAAGATCACTTCCAACCCCAAACATTCTGTAATTCTATGATCACATCTTTATCTAACACGTTTTCAGATCTGGGCCCTGTCCTCCTTCATTTTGCACGACTTCAAAAAGTGGGCCTTTTGCCTTTGGCACATATCTTCCACAGGACTTGGCTAAAGTTGCTGGGGATTTTCTTGAATATTCTCTCTCTTAAATATTCCAGAACATCTTTAGCCTATATTACACCTGAGGAGCAGACAGGGCTTGGTGTGTGTGGCAAAATGTTCACTGTGAAAGAGCAACAGGAGCAGCAACCCCAATGCCAGCAGTAGCAGGGTTTACCATGCTGGTAGTCTCCCTCCGTGATCACAAGGCAGTTGATAACATTGCATGCCCATGCTTTTTGTAATCTCTGTGTCACTTACAAATTCCTCAGATTAGACCAGATCTCTGGAATAGCAAGAACAGAAAAAAAAACAAACCTGTGTTCCTGGATGTCTTTTGTCCCTAACAGTTTTCATCTTATGCTGAAAGTTTCAGTATTAATCTTATGCTAAGTTTCTTATCTTTACAGGCATCTTCTTCTGTCTGTGTTGGGTTTGAAGGGTTTTGGCACATGAAGCAATTTCTGCTGGTGACAGTAACTGAGCAGACTGGAATGAGTTAAGGGGGGTATGACTCTGTTGATTTCTCCTGCATCATCTAAGCTCAAACTTGGGTTTGATAGTGAGCCAAATTTGGAGTCCTCAGTTTTCAGTATCTGTAGTGCTTTAAATGGAGAAGCAAAACTAAATCTCAGAGGAATTCACATGGCTGACAAATGTGGATGCAAATGGCTTCATATTTGTGCGTAATATTTGTGTGCAAAAGTCTCTCAAACTCTTCTCAGCTTTTAACTTTCTTAAGAGAGTCTTTAATTACTCTTTGAATATGCCATTCTATTTCTTTTTTTACTCGCAGCATTTTTTCAAAATAGTGGTCTGTTTTGTTTCTCTACATAATGGAAGTTAATAAAATATGTGCCAGAAGCTAAAAATATGATGAGCTACAAGGCATACTCCAGACTTTTAGGAAAAAGAAGAAAGAGTTGGCCTGTAATTCCACAGTTTATCAGTATTTTTCCATAGAATAGATATTACTTTTGGTGTGTTTTCCCCAAAATATCTGCTCCGAATCTCAGTAATTTGCCCCCTGTTTCAATCTTTAGCTCACCAATTTGTGCTCATTTAAAATCTCTTCTCTGTGCCAAAAACTGCCTGTTGCTAGTCTAAAGTTTAAACCTGAACCAGAGGTTTACCATGTCTTTTTCTTCCACAGTGGACTTAGGTTAGATCACATCTGTTGAATTAAGAGAGGTGGAGAAGGAATCCCAGCAGCATGGTACAGATCCATGAGTTCATTCAGTTTTATTGCTGCAGTAGAAAGGA
Organism: Brachypodius melanocephalos; assembly: GCA_013398615.1. NCBI lineage: Eukaryota > Metazoa > Chordata > Aves > Passeriformes > Pycnonotidae > Brachypodius > Brachypodius melanocephalos. The sequence continues at coordinate 7,927,564 of VZSR01000514.1, forward strand.
GCAGGTCTATGGAAGCATCAGCTTGCTATTCCTGCCCCTCCAGGTGGCCTCTGGCATCCAGGCTCATTCCCACCTGCTTTAGACCCTTTGCATTAAGCATCTTATTAAGAAAATGGTTTCTTCCTTCCTGTAGGCAGTGCACAGAGACAGAAATCTTACCTGAGCTGCCCCCCAGTCTCCACTTGGTAGGGGGATCTTGGTGATAGAACTCTTGAAGTGCTGGGATCTGGTTTATGAATATTGGCTGTTTGCTATCAGAAATAAATTTGTCCATCAGCCAACCTATTTTAATGGGCGTCCCAGAAAAAGTTGGAACTTGGAGTCTGTGTTGCATGGGTGAAACTTATGTGGTGTGAGGAAGGGATTGCTGAGCTTGTCTAACACTGTTGTTTCTTACCTTCTCTTCTGTCTGGATGAGTTTCCACATCCCTGCACTGAGCTTTTTGGAGATTTCATTGCTGATCTTATGCAATCTGGTACCCTGGCTGGAATACCAGCAAGGCTGGGGCAGCACAAAGCGCAGGATGATTTAGGAGTATGATAATTTGTTGGCTGTAGCTCCAAGGGATTTAGATGCTGTTGCTGCCACATAGCAGCTGGCATGGAAGAAGTCATCTTTGCTCAGCTATTGACAATCTGCCATCAAAACCTGTTACCTGAAAGCTCATTTGGGTGTAACTATTCCAACTCCAGCCACTGCCATGTTGGAGCTGTTTTTGACAATTTGAAATCAGGAGGCAGCCTTTGAATTGGAGATAGGTCACCTCTTGGCCTGTAAAACACAGAACCATCATCTCAGGCTTGGTGAGGTCTGTGGAGAAGAAATATCCTCTACTGGCACAGCAGCTGTTGAAAAGCCAGAAGGATGTGCAAGGTGTTCTGCCTTCTTGCAGGCTCCTATCACGACTTTCATCATGATTTTCACAGTTCAGCAGTGCTGGGTAGAAATAGCTCATGGCTTTGTCTTGCCACCACTTCTTTCTTTCCAAATCCCAATTTGGAAACAGTTCTGAAATGATTTCCTGCAGGTGATGAGGTTGTTACCCTGCTGTTTCACTGGGACCTTGCACTTGGGACTGTGCACTAAAGAAAGATCTCTTGTTACCCTGGATTTGCCAGCTATTTTATAAATTACAAAGCACTAGAGTACTGAAAGGCATTTATTTCAACAGCCAGTGTGGATCATGCATTCTCAGGCCTTTTACAGAAGAATAGGTAAAGTGTGATGCTGTGAGCTTGTGTGTTGAAATGTCTGTGGGCTCATTCCAGCTGTGTCTGCTGGGCAATCCCAGTTCTCTCTCCCGTCCTATCTGGTTCCTGTTCTCAAACCTGCTGGAACAGACCCTCTCTGCACTAGCACTGGGAGCATTCTCAGCTGATTAGACCCTTCAGCATTGTTGCATTCTGCTTCTCAACAGCATGTCTTCCTCACTTTGTCTAGTATGTTTGGGCTCACCTCTCTTTCCCCTCACAAATCACTCATCCATGAACTACTGGCATCTCTACCCACATATTTTTGCATCCACCTCAGTAGGAAATCAATGCACCTCGAAGAGTATTGCAAGCAGGCTGAACAATATTCCTAGTGAAAAGTCTTAGCCCTATTGCTTCACACTCAACTGCAGTTCAGCCTCTCATTTTCCTCTTCCTAAATGCAATTTTATTTGATACCTCAAAATCAAATTCCAGGAAATTCCATATGGTCTTGTTGTGAATCATGAGCCTACTGTGTGTCTTCTCTGAATACTGACTTGGCTTTGCACAAATTTACATAAAATATGCTCAGAATAAAAACTTGCATTGGCTTCACTGGAAGAAAGTGAGATTTCTTTTTAGTTTGTTGTCAGTATGAAAAGACAAAAATATTTTGTAAAAGTAAAAGAGGATGTTTGGGAGATTCTTGTGGATTGAAATGAAAATCATAAACACAATTTTGTTCCAACAGAATTGGAAGTTTGATTCCAATATGCATCTTTTAAATAGATTAATTTGTTTTTAAAATAAAATTTCAGAAGAATGTCAACCAAAGGCAGTTTTAACCTGAGGAGTGGGGAGAGCACATTTTCAAACTCAGATCCCTCCATCGTATTTGAATCCAGTGTTGAGGAAAAATGACTGAAACTCATAAAAGATCTTGGTATTCAATCTTCCCTTTTTTTAAGTAAAAAAACCTATGAAAGTGACATATGCAAAATAATAAAAGCAGTGTGAAGGTCACCCTCCACTCCAGAGAAGCTGGAATGTGCTGGAATAGTCAGTGATTGTAATAAGTGAATATCCTTTCTCCTATTTTCAACATCAATAGCACAATGACCATCAGAGATACAGAGTGGGACAGTGCTAATGAAAGACATTTTGGGTGCCTGGGTTTTTTTGCCACTGAAAGTCGTGAGATTCTGTCAGCTACATTGAAGGCTGTTTTGCTGGCAGTAGTTGGATCTTCTTCTGTTTTTTTACATAAGCAAAGTTGAATAATATGCAGCAAATTGAATGACAGATACAATTTTGAAGGCTAAACCCTAAAACCTTTAAGCAGTGATTTAAAAGCTAATTATTATGGATATAGCCATTCAACATTCATTTCTTAATATTGTTCCCTCAAGAAATAGTGATTTAGTCAACCAATTATTTTATCTCTTTTAGGGATACTTTCTTAATTGCAAAACAATCTAAAAATATAATCAGCATGCTAAATGCATGTGGTATCTTGTTTAGAATGCCATGTTGGAGGAAGAATGCAATTAAACTGTCAAAACGTAATTGTTTCTCATATTTAATTTAAAGAGGTTGATTCACATTTGCTTTTCATGTTTAGAAGTTAAAAAAAACCAGAGCAAGCTACTAGTACAGCTACTAGTTTTTAATAAATACAACTTAAACTTGGTGAACTGAAGAAAGCTGCCTCTGTCATGAGGTGTGGCTATCAACAGATAGGCAAATATTCCCACTTTTCCACTCCTCAGGTAACTGCATTCTCCTGTTTATGCAGATGCACAGAGATATTTTCACCATGTTGTCAAACCAGTAACTTTTACTTCCAGGTCGAAGTAAGTGTGTCTTTCTCCTTTTCTCCTAAATGTCATGCTAGTTCTGTGATCCTGTACATCTCTTTTCGGGTAACAAACGACTTTTTAGAAGTTGTATGACGTCCAGTTAAGGAAAATCTTTGAGTGAAATTAATCCAAATCTGCTGGGCCCTAGTCAAGTTGCCAGGAGCTTTTCAATCCCTCTTATCTCCTGAACAAAGATAGAAGCCCTGTGGAATCAGTAGCACTGGGAATTAACTTCAGATCTTAGATGGGGTGGAAATTTCTTGTGAGCACCATGCTGGATTTGTGGTAGTAAAGAGGGTATTACAAATTACTCCAACCCACTCAACCCAAAAACCTTACACTCCAGTACTGTTGCCTTAAATGGTACATTTTCAGGTGAATTGGCATGAAACACACACAAATGCAAGCAAAAAAATATTTCCAGAAGTTCATGTCTGCTTTTTCTTGGTTATGTTACCTAACAGTTTATTTGGAAAATTATATTATCTTTAAAATGCTATCATTTAGGAGCTCTTTAAGTGAAAATACAGATGAAATTAATTTAAATGGATTATTAATTTAATTATATTGCTTCTTGTGTGTTATCTGTATCCCATATATACTATTACATATACAGACCAGAGTGGATTTTACTTTGATTTTAGATTATATGTTTTGCCAATTCTGTAACTGGTACAATAAATAGAACTGGTAGATTGTTATCCCATCTCTGGTTCAGCCTTAAGAGAGGGCTGACAACTCAGCTTAGCATGTGGGTTTCCCACCTATTTGTTGCCAACAGAGTACATTTGCACTTTTATATATTTATATATCTATATCTCTTTATTTATATATTTATATCTCTTTATTTATATATTTACATTTGGTTTATATTTATTTATATATAAATTATATATTTCTATATTTTATATATTTTATATATTTTTATATATTTATATTAAAAAGTAGGATCTAGCAGAAAAATGGTTAAAGGTCTGTCTGCCTCTATCCCCTAACATCTTCTCCTCATAATATTCTCCTTATTTCATAAGAGGGCCCAGCTGCACGCGAGCTGCTGACTGGGGAGAATTCTGAAGTACTAACCAGTCTCTGGTAAGCAAAATCTTAGAGGTTTACAGTTTTGCCAAAGCTGAGTGGGCATGAGTTTGCACAGAATTGCAGGAGACACACCCTTTACTATAGGATCCCTGGTGAATGTTTTGTACCATAGTCTTACCCAAAAAGCCCAAGTAAGGCATGCAATGTGGGCAAAAATCTGCCTGTGCAGCTGATGGAAATTGTGCTTTATAATGAAAAGTGCAGGGTGACTTCATGGCCCCAGGCCCTGCCTAGAAATGCAGTGTTGGGCCTGTCACACATCTCACTATAATTTACATGAAACCTGATCCTCAGGTAGCACCTAGGGAGCAGCAAGAAAAGTGACACCAAGCCCATAATATCTAATTTAAAACTTATTTGAGCTTTTGGCCTTAAGTCTGTGAAACCAACTCCTATTCAAATTTTTTTTTTAGCTTGTGTTTGTATCATTGTGTCCCACCATAAAAACGAAAATAGATTGCAGAAAGCCAAGAGTCTTCAACAGACCTGACCTGTTCTTCCTGCATGGCTTTGCCTCTTCCATGGCAGCATGGAGAGGTGGAGGTCGTCCAGTCTCTTGGGGGGACTGTGTGTTTGGAATATCTGAGGATGCCAAAAGGCTCTTCTTTGAGGCACTCCCAGCTCCTTCTCTGCCACATTTACCAGCTCCATGATAACAAAAAGCAATGTAGCTGCCATTTCCCCTCTCTGTGTTGTCATAGGACCATCAAGGTTGGAAGAGACTTTCAGGATCATGTAGTCCACCTGTCAAAACCCAGCACCACCACCATCACCCCTGAACCATATCTCCAAGTACCACAGCCAGATGGCTCTTGAACATTTCCAGAGGCAGTAAGTCCACCACCACCCTGGGCAAATGAATGTTTAACATTCTTTCAGCAAACTTTTTTTTTCTGATATTGAATCTGAACCTTCCCTAGGGCAACTTCAGGACATTTTCTCTCGTTCTTTCACTTGAGAGGTGGCAGAATCGACCAACCCCCACCTCACTCCATCCTCCTGTCAGGGAACTGCAGAGGGCAATGAAGATGTCCCCCCTGAGCATCCTGTTCTCCAGGCTAAACACCCCCAGATCCCTCAGCTGCTCCTCACAGGACATATTTACCAGACCCTTCACAGCTTCATTGCCTGTTTTCAACATATTTCTGAGCTGAATCCAGGGCAAGTCTGGGCTACAGTGAATATCAGCTACCATCCAATCAAGGAAATTCACTCTATCCACAGCCAGAAGCATGGGAGGGGGCTGCACTTTCACACTTTGACCCTGCAAAATCCTCAAATCCTGCCCCAACTCTCGGTGGCTCCAGCAGAAATGGGAGCGCATTAAAAATCCCCTGTGGTCTATACACTTCTGCAATCACCCTCACCTAAAGAAAAAAAACCAACCTGATTGTCCTGTGCCAGGCCAGGCCTTGGCTGGACCCTGGGGGTTTCATACAGGATTTTTATCCCGTAAGAAGAGGCATTAGGGTTGCCAGTTTGAAATATGACAAAACCCAGCTGCCTCAGTGAAATGGCTGCTGCCCACGCTCAGCCCCATCCACACATGTGTGGTGCTTGGGGTAACAACTGCCAAGCCCACAGTAAAAGAGGCCAGGCAGGAAGGCAGCCACATGGCCACTCTAAATGATATTAATAAGACTTTATAAAAAGTTAAAAGCACAACGTAGCTTTTCAAAGTGTTTCTCAGAGATCTCTACATATGTATAGGTGTTTCATGTCTATGAGATAGAGGCTTGGGGTAAATTTAATACAGTATTCTTTTCAGCCTAAGAATTTTTTTATTATTTTTTATTCCCCCCGAAAGCTGTTGATATAAACTGGGACTCATTAAAAACACCTTGTGTTTTGTTTTCAGAGATTCTGAATTTATGTCATTTCCTGGATTATTAGGAAGCAATGTAGCATCAGCAAATGTTTTGGAGGAGCCCTATCTTGCAAGGAGCAGAATATTCCTGCTGCAGTGGATGGCAGTAAAAGGGTGCTTAGCACCTTTCAGGAGATCCTGAGCCTCTCTGCCCAGCCAAAGTCCACGGATAGCATTCCCAAAGGACAGATACAAAGATATTAAAAAAGACTTTGATCAAAGAAATATTGCTTCTTTCCTCCTTTCACTAAGCAGATGTGCAACGTGTCTTGGGAAAGAAATAGAAAAATTCCTGAGTGATTTATTTGATGAACCTAGTTTTAACCCAGGTTATTGCATGCCTGATATGGTGATGCTGGTTATTAGTTTCCAGTTGAAAATGACCAGATAGAGAACATATTCACTTCATCAATATAATACATTTATTGGTTGTCAAGAGAGTCACATCACACAGATATGTAAATCTGTCACTTTGTCTTAAAAGTGTATTTCTCTATTACAATGTTTCTTGATGTATGTTTTAAGGCAGTAAGGCCTTTTAAATATTAAAAAAAAAAAAACAAGACAAGGGGGAAGATTTGTCTATTCAATCACAGGATTTAAGACATTAAAAGCAGATGCATCATTTATAAAAGTAGGATTTTATCAAATGCCATAGCAAATGAAAAAATCATATCTACCATATGTAGATATGTGAATTAAAAAAATCCAAATTCCCAGGAAAATTAACAAACTCTTTTGCTAGCCTTAAGGTGGATTAGTCCAGGACACTGGTTACTAGTTGACCACAAATCTCACTTTGCTGCATCAAAAGTAGAATAGAATAGATTCTTTGTTTAAAATAATTTTAATAAAGTATTTATTAGTCTGTTTATAAGTGCACGGCAATAGTGTTAGTTTTGAAAAAAATACATAACTAGAGGAACTCAGAGAAGTTTAATGATAATTTAATTTTCTTCTTCGCCATTAAAAACTGCAAGAACTATCAATAACAATAAATATTTTAATTAGCAAGAGATTTGCCAAATCAATACTTCTCCCTTCAAAATGTGTGAAACGGACGTTTTCGAAATGTGATGACATTTTATATTTCAAAACAAAACAAACAAAAAAATCACCTACAACCTGACATATTGTGGTACTATTCCTTATAAGGGTCCAGTCCTGAAATGGAGCTGTGTGTATTTGTCAGCACCTGCTTTGTGCAGAGTAAGAACAGGTTGCTCCAGCACCCTGAAATACTGAACCAGAGAAGCATTTTTTTTCTGTTAATTCTTTTTTTTTTGGTGATGGAACAGAGCAATAGGGCACACGACCCACTTGAATCAACAGGAGGCTTGTCAGTGAGATTTGTAACAGGCTCTAAAGAAACTTGACAATATAAGCTAGTAATGATGATAAATGAGAAGAAACATTGTTTTGACTGTATAAAAGTAAATTAATTAGTGTGTGTGTGTTAAGAATCACAGTGCAAATGCAGAGGAACTGTGTGAGACCTCCATTTGCTACAGAAAAAAAGTCTGTCTCTGAATGGATCCCACACTCTGGGTCTCATCCAGCAGAGCCTCCACATGTAAAACTGCCACTGAACTTAAAAAAAAACTTCTCTGTTTGCAGTTCCCTTGGAATTAGTGCTGTGTCATCTTGCTTAAAACACATGGTAATTTACCAGTGTCCTTGTTGAAAAGGATATTGGTAGTACAGAGGAGAACATGTACCCCCCATGGACAGCTTTACCCAGGATCTCTCCATCCTGCAGAGATTTCTGGCCATTGCATGGTTTATCTGCAGGATCCTGGACATAAAAGCACTCACACAACTCCTCCCCCTTCCCAGCAGAGGGAATACACCCTGGGAATTTATTTGGGTTTTGTGGTAACCCCATTGATGTTCCAGGGCTGTGCAGTTTCCTTCAGGGCTGCCTCAAAGGATGGGGCTCAGCTGTGGGGAGGGAGCTCCCAGGTGGTCAGTAGCTAGCAAAGGGTTGTAGTTATGGCTCAGGATAAAGAACATCCTTCCTGATATGCAATGTATACATTGTCTGCCCGTGCCCCATCCCCTGCTGCACCTGCCTCTCCCTTCCCACCTCACCCAGAGCCACTGCTGGCCCATTTCCTCCTGCCTTGCCCCTCTGTCCTTCCCCTGCTCCTGCCCCTCAGGTGTCCTGGTTTTCCCCTGGCTCCTGCCCATACACACACACACTCCTGCCTGCACTGAGCATAGGAGTAGTAGTAGCTTTTATTACTCCCAGTTCTTTATTAATGCCACATGTGCCGTTGTAAGGTTAAGTTATTAAGTGATATCCAATAATTGTTTCTGCTCTAAAGTGGACATTTCATTTAACTATACTCATGTGGATCTGTTTCAGTACCATTTATCACGACCACATTTAAGGAAAGATTTCAATAGGCCATTTCTCTCTTTCCTTTCTTTCACGTAACTAGACCTAAAAGGTCCCAGTCAAAAATTAAATACAATTACCTTTGGACCAGCATAAGGGAATGTGGAGCTCTCAGGCACTTTGGAAGTTAAAATACAGATTTTACTGGGCTATCATCTCTGCTGCAGAGTTAATTTTACTGTATGTGTGCGCTTGCTGGAAATGCTTACATGAAGGCATACAATGACCTGTTTAGTTTGCAGAAGAAAATGATGTCATTTGCAAGTAAGCTTTCAGCTGTGATATTTTATAATTGTTTAGATGAAAACCTGATAATCCTCTACTCCTTCACATAAACTGCAATCCATCTTTAAAACTGCGATAATTCATAAAACCTGCAGCTTAATAAACTAACAAACCCCAGGCCTATGTTATTTTAAGGGAAGTCAATCTTTGATCAGTCAAGCTGAAATGGGTCTGATAAGTGGAGGCCTTACTCACAGGGAGCAGCACTCCAGTTTGTTATTGCTATTTGCTCATCATCCTCAAGTGCAAAATAAGCAGAAGTCTTTCCGAGCTTCTTATCTCTTTTCACTTTCTTCTCTAGATCTCTGTCTCTTTAATCCAGCATGTCTGCTGCTGGTTAACAAGGAAATCCTGTGTCAATTATCGCCAACAACTTCCTGCTGTGAAGCTGTGGGGAATCAAAGCTTTTGAGAGCCTTTTTCACACCAGAGAGTAGTGCAGGGCCTAATTAAATGGCCCTCATATCCTGCAGCCTACTGGTGGCCAAATGATAGAGAGCTAATGAATGATAACCTAATTTTTATATTTTTTTTTTTCCCCCCAAGAATTGTTTTGATTCTTCCGGTCAGTTGTGCTTATTGAGTGGCAGCTCATTGTTCATGCTTAGGGCTGAGGATGGTGCCAAAAGGTAGAACTGGAAAGAGAGATCTCAATCTGCTGGGTTTATTGTGTGCAGACCCTCGATTATATAAATATATATATTGCATATCGGCAAGGATATTTGTTAAAATTGCTTTGCTGAAATGTGTTGCCCTCTTTCCTCGATATGAATTGCTTTGGTGACTCTTATACACATGTGGGCTGCAAAATTGTCCTATAAATCCTCCTCATAAATGCTATCACTAGAATATTATTTTTACAGAATCACAGAATAAGGTATCTGCCATCGCTCGTGCACAGCTGCCCCAGCTCCTCCTCCTCTCTTCTTCTACTTTTTTCTTCCCTTCTAAAATATTTCTATGAAGAACTTGATCTCTGGCCCAAACAAAAATGCAGGTTTTGTATGGCTGCTGCTTAAGATTAACCTTATGCTAAAGTTTCACATAAATCCAAATTCGTGTGTCTCGGCTGGATTTGGGTTTAGATAGCCCTGGCTGCCTCTGCCTGCGCAGGGTTGGTGATCTCTGAGCTCTCAGTGCCCCGTGCTGAGCACAACCACATCACTGCAGAGCCCCAGAGGGTGGCCAGCAACAAAACAACCTTAGGAATAAATAAAATACCTGAGCACTTAGCAAGGTGCTCGAATTTAGCCCAGTTGTTCATTTCTGAGCGTCCTGTCGTGGTGCGTGTGCATGAGGTGACAGACCTAGGGCTACCATGGGACACCTAACTTTGAATTTCCTGACTTTTACGGTTTTACATTACAATTTTAATGTTCCATTAGCATAGGGGGTTTTTTTGTAGTTAATTTCCTTAGGGAGCTTGGAAGAGTTCAGGTTGGGGAGGGGTTTTTTTTGTTTTGTTTTATTTTTTTTAAATGCAAGCAGTGGGTTGGAGAAAGATGGTCAAATCCACTCAGCTGCATTGAAATGTTTCAAAGGATTTAATAGGGCTTTTTTATTTTCCTAGAGAGAAACAAATGCAAAATGCCAACCGGAATTATACACACCTGCTTTCAAATTCTGAAAAGCTCAGGGTTTGTTCTGCCCCATTCCATATCCAGAGCTCTGGGTGAAAGCAGCTGACATAAGATCCTGCATTAAGATTTTTTTTAAGTGGTTTGGATTTGGGTTTTTTGGTGCTTTCTGGGGCAGGTGAGTAAGAACAGACCATGGGTTTAAAGAGCACTCTCCTTTGGACTATGAACATTAGGAGTCAGGACCTTCATTTGTTAAGTTTTTTTCAGTAAAAATTTCAGGAGTATTTTATTTTTATGTGCTTGAGGCTTTTAATTTCCAAAATTCTAGCTTTGCTGGATGCAGAGAAAGTTAAATTTGAATCAAATTGAGAAGTCTCCCATAATCACATGGCTCCACAGGCTGTGGATTCAGGAAAAAAACACTTGTGATTAAAGAAGCAAGAAAGAGTTTTCACAAACTACCTCCATTCTCCTTTGCATTTATTGACACAATGAGCATTTGTTACCTCGTGGAGTGCAAATTTTATTTGCTAGTTTTGGAGCTAATTAAATGGTTTCATAGTTCAGTTCAGGATATTGCCCATTGCAGAGCATTGACAGGTGATTTTCTTGCTATACAGCTGATGCAGTTAATTCTTATGCATATTTGTGTGTTTTTTCCATGGATATAGTTTTTTCCTTTCAAATAGGATTGAAAAACCTCACGCTCATTAATTACAGTTTTTACCAGGTCTGAAGGCACAGCTTTTATGAATTTTCACTCACAAACTCACCCCACCCCACTGAAATAAAGCCTTGAAGTACCTATTTCCCTTAGCCATTAATAGTGCTGGTGGAGATTTTTTAACTGATGACATACAGAGATGAGGTTAAAAAGAAATTGATTTTAAACAGTCATTCTGTGCTTTCACCAAAAGTGCCAAAAATGTTTTAGGGTTTACAAATGATGGCCTAGGTTTTAATTCCACCTTCAACAGTATAAATTTAATACTCCGCATTTTTCAAAATTTCAAATGTATTTTTAATAAAAAAAATCAATAAATACACCTTCAAATCCCATGGGCAGGTTTACCTGACAATGTAAAGGGCTGAACAGCTCCAAGGATTTGACAATAATTCACTACAAGAATATTTCAGCTCGTTGTATTTGTTTTTTCTTCCCAGGCCTAACCTATTTCTTTTATTAAAAATGATAAAGGCTTGATCCTGCCTCCATTTTAAACATCACTGCATCAGGTTTGATACAAATTTATTAATTTTTTTTTCTCTTCTGGTCTGCTTCTCAGATGGAAGCAGAGAGTGTTTGCTTCTATTCACACCATACACCAAACTATGACTATTATTTCAGTTATGATTTCCTATGTGTCTGTACTAAGGAAAGAGTGGAAATAAAGGACAAAACCAATAAAGATTCAAAACCAAAAGCATATGTATGGGCGAGTAATACACAAAACAAAACAGGGGCTGTTAAACAGATGACTCCACTGAATTGTAAAATATTCCATGTTTTGGCAATTTTGAAATGCTACACTTTCTATATTTCATTTAGTAATCATTTGTAGGGACGTTCTTTGGTTAGCCAAAAGACAAAGTATTTCCTAATTACGTTACTGGTTGTGTGTATGTAACTCCAGCCATAACTACACCAACAAATATGATGGAAAAAAACAAGGAAGTGGCAAGAAATTAAAAATGATCAGCAACCAATAAGCATCAGGGAAAAAAAATGACAGATTCTTAGGCAAGGAGCAATAAACTAGACTATAAAAATCAGGAAACAGACTGGCTGGGTGTCTAGAAAATGTTAGGAATTAAATAAAAGGACAATTTTGATGGAAACTTTTCAGACAAATATTAATTTCTTCACCATTGAAATGAGTCAAATAATGGAAAGCTAAAAAAATCCACACAAGTCTGTAAGAGACAAATCCCAACAGATCATGAGCAGACAAAACTTCCAACACCAAATAAAATGTTGTTCCCATTAAGGTTCCACATTACCACCTCCCTTTGGGAGGGTTCAAAAATTGACAGGACCAGTTATTCCAATTAAAAAAATATACTAAGAAAGTATCTGCATATTAAATAACACAGCTGTAAAGTAAACATAAAAGTCAGCAGAAGAACAGTAAAAATACCTTTGCTCATGGCAATATGCTATTCATTTAGTTGCCTGCAGAGTATCACTCATGAGTCCTTTAAGTACTGTCACAACAAATCATTGGAAACTGATGAATACACAATCCAGGATCCCAAACAACAAACTATTACAAACTATCTATGTGTGAAAAGACTGCTGGAAATTCCTCTAAGCCTCTGTGAATAGCTTTGAGTGAGACTGCTCAAGGGCCAGATGCCCACCAGAGGCAAATCCCAATTTTTAACTTCATTATGGCTGTACATCTCCTACCCATAAAGGCTTTTCCTTTCTGAAAATGCAAGGCTTTAGTTTTTCTCTCTTCAATCAGGAAACAAGGACAATGTTACCTTTTGGTCCAGCCAGAGTATATGCAAAGTAATAATACCATAAATATGATGTGAAGTTTTAAAAACTGGATAAAATTTAGTAGTTGTTCTTCAAATAGCTCTTGTGGAAGCAGAGCATCAAAATGAAAAGGCAATCCAAATTGGCTTGGGCAACATGATCTCACCACAAAGTTTACATTTAAACTTTATGTTCCTTTATAGAGGCTTATATTTTACGCAGAGTATCTCCAAGAGCTCCACAATAGCAGCAGAAGAGCCAACAGTTATATGTGTATTACAAACACATGGCACTTGCTTGGCTTTCTCCAGCTGGAGACACATCCTGAGGTGTATTGGGGGGGAAAAAAAAAGAGAGAAACATATTTGAAATCTTAAAAAAGGTACACTTTTACAATCCTTTTTTTTTTTTCTTTTCAGAATGTATTCCCTTTTTTCCCCTTGACTTCCCAAACTACCTCATCTCTAAAGTGGCCGTGTAAATTTATTTATTTTATATGTAATCATTAATCAACCCACTGAGTGACAGGGATATTCAGATTAAGGACAAACAAACAAAAGTTATCTCCAAGTATTCTGTTATTTTAACTATATTTGGAATGCCGGTGCTCAGTGAATTGAGGTGCCAGGATCGCGGAAATAAAAACAAATTTGCTGCAGTTGCTACAGAGCAATGGAGGGAAGGATGTCTGAGTGCCAAGGATGTGGCTGACCCTGAGAGATAGAGATTCACGCTGCTGATCATTAAAACCGCTTTAAGAAAACAGATAGGCACAGGTGAGGGATTGATTTCAAGGTGAAGATGTGGAAGAATGGTGCAACCTTGCTCCCCCAGTGGGGCTCACAGCACTGAACTGAGTAGAACTCAGCCATTTGAGTAATTTAAGAAAAATACAGCCCATTGAAAACACTTTCCATCCACAGAAATGAGTTTTGCTACATTTGGAGATTTTAGGGCAGGGTGACTCCACTAAATGTGCTAAAAATTTTGAGGAGAGCTGTTTTTCTCTTCTGATTTGCAGGAAATTTCCTTATTAGAATTCGGATTGTTTCCCCTCCCCAAACATCAGAATAGGACACAGCTTTCCATAAGAGCCTAACTTTCTTTAAATGGTGGAAACCATAGGAGCACAACCAGACCCCTCTACTTCCTTTCCTTCTTATTTTTAGCTGAAAAACGTGAAAATATAAACGTGAAAATATAAACGTGAAAATAATAACAGAAATACAAACGTGAGGGTATTTTTCAGGGACATCTCAGGATTCCAAAAATACACAGAGCATTTGAATTTGCAGTGAAGCAGAGTGTCTCAGACTGATTCCCTTCATGATTTTCTCCCCTTCTCCTCTCTTTTTTTCCCTCCTTGTCTGAAACAAACTGATTATCAAGGCTTGCTCAGTCAGCCTAATGCTTTACAGCGTGAGAGACTAAACTCAGTAGACATTCTGCTTAGTTAACTGTGAACATCACATCTTCCCTTCCAGGAATAGTGGTTCCAAATGTCAATAGCTGTTTTAGCCATGTTTGATAGGTAAAGTAATGTCTGAGATGGTGCTTCTCAGACCCTGGCTATAAATGAGGATTACTAACAATTTTTATGCATTTTGTTATAAACTGAGACCAACTGTGAAGTGACACTGACATGTACCAGCAAAAAAAACCCGACAAAAATCAAATACTTTTCTATGCCAACTGTGCACAAAGAGTTGGATCTAAGCATTATTACAGCAGAGCCTTTCATGTTGCTATAGCCATGGCTGTGTTCGCATTTCCATAATAAAACCTATTTTCAGGGGGTTTATAACTCGGCTGTAAGAAATTTACTCGGTGCTCCAACTTGGCATAACAAGGTATCAGCTGGAGAGCTGCGGTCCTCGAGCTTTAACATTCCCTGTCTGCTGCAGGAAGAAAGGATTTGTTTCCTTACTTGTAGACGTTTGCTGAAATTCCTTCTGCAACTCAAGCGTGCTTGGAGGACCTGTCAGTCCAAGATATAGTGGACTAAAGCCCAGTTCCAAGGGTGTGCCAGTCCTGCTGTAGAGGAGCCAGGAGAACTGCACACTGATCTGGCTACCAGGAGATGTATGTGTGAGGAGATTTTCTACAAAACAACCCCAAATTCATTGTTTGGTGTCCATTCCGTCACAGGCCGGGTGGGAAATCTCTTGTAGCATAAAAGTGCACATTTTGCAGGACTGCGTGCTTGAGGGGAAAAAAGTGGGAGAAGTCAAGCAGGAGAAACTGAGAAGAGAAATTAGTTTTTCAGAGGTTGGGGGAGCAGCCTGGCTTCTCACGAAACGATTTCAGTCTGTCGGCGCAGTCCTGCCGCAGTGCTCTGTCCCAGCACGGGGACCACAGGGAACTACAGCTGCTGTGCAAGTGTGTGGTGGGAGAGAGAGAGAAGGGTTTTTTTTTTTTCCAGTTCCTTTTCAGACAGCTGGAGCGTGAGAAGTTGGGAAGGGGATGCATTAAAGCAGAGCCTGTGCTTAGCTGAGGCCAGGGTGGAGGTTGGTACCGCAGGTAATGGGCTCTGAGGGACCCTCTGTGCAGCATCTGCGCCGTGTTTCCCACTGGAGCCCTTCCAAGAAGCAAGGCTTTTTCTTTTCTTGGGGGGCTGTAGGTAAGACTAGGAGTCAGGAAGTAATAAAATCTCATTATTAGTATTTATTGTTAGTAAACGTTCCTGCGATGGTAATGTGTGGAGGTGCCAGCCAGGTACTGGCTGTTCCTGCATCTCGCTCTTTATCTCGGCGAGGTCCCTCTGTGCTTGAACACCAGGAACGCGCAGCCTTTGGGTGTCTGGGCTTCCCTCTGACTTTGCACGGTGCTTTGTAAGAGCTCACCATCAGGAGGATGGGTCTCCTCCTCAGTCCTGCAGGAGGATCTGGCACAGACACCTTTGCTGTGTGACTGCACTCCCCGGCACCTGCAACACGAACCCACTGATTTTAGGAGGGGGTAGGGGGAGGGGGTGGGAGAGCAAACAAATCTTTACAAGTTGCAAAGTTACTCTATCTACAAGGCACAGACAGAGGCAGAACCATGGGGAACACAGGATGGAAGCAATCTGCGGAGCAGATTTGCCTGGGGCTATGCTGCCTTTGAAAGGAGCGATAGCGCCGGCAGCACCGGGAGGGGCACGGGCAGGGATGCGGGGCTACACCTGTGTGCCAGGTACCACCACAGCATCCTCCGTGCTCCCTGCCCTCACCAGGGTGACATTGCTACCACAGGGGACTAAGGTTGGGTCCTCTTTAGACCTGACAGTCCCTAAAGAGATTTTGGAGGGGTTGACAGCGTTTGTCTGTGGCACAAACAAAGGTTGGGTATCTCCCTCCCTTTACCTATCAGCACTCAGGTGATTTTTCTATTCCTTCCCATTCCTCAACACATCTGGGTAGAAAACGATGTTAGGGCCTGGTGGGGAGTTTGAGATGCTGGGAATGTTCCTGCCCTGGACGATGTCCTGCCTCTCCTGGTCTGTCCAGCCAGGCCCCGTGATGCTGGAGGATGCAGGGGGACACAGGTGGGTGCAGGGACCAGAAGGACCATGAGAATTTGGTGACCA
This sequence comes from Brachypodius melanocephalos, assembly GCA_013398615.1. NCBI lineage: Eukaryota > Metazoa > Chordata > Aves > Passeriformes > Pycnonotidae > Brachypodius > Brachypodius melanocephalos. Next base: position 7,943,900 of record VZSR01000514.1, read on the forward strand.
GAGGGTGGCAACTGTGAAGGTGATGTCCCTCCCTCTCCCCACAATTTTCCACATCACTTTAAATACACTTTAAAACACAACCACTGCACCCACTGCATTGCCTTGGGGCTGGGCTATGCTCCTCACTTGCACAGGGCAAAGCAATGCTGCCCTCTCAGGGAAATGACTAATTCCAGGCTAAATATCCTGAAATACTCTCAAATATTGTTCAAAATTATTATAATTGTCTTTAAGTGTATGTTTCTTTGTTTATCTTTATTTTTAAGCCACAGACCCATTTGGTGTTTGTGTGTTTTGTAAATTTAATTTGAAAATCTACCACGTAAGATAAATTTCCCTAACAAGATGTGATAGGGAATTCATGTCAGCCGTAATAGGCTATCAAAGGAAATGCTGCATTTGGATCTTCTGTGGCACACATATGAAATGTGCAAAGTGATTATAAATCCTACAGTAACAAAGTTGTTCATTTATGAGACGAATGCCGCTAAAAAAAGACTTCTGATATTCTGATTGTGTTAGCAAAAATTTAAACCCTGCTGGGCCAAAATTGCCCCCGGAATAACTTAATTTTATCGGGGAGAATACATTTATTCTGTGTATTTAAATATGTTCTATACTGTCAATAATACTGTGCTAAATTTATATCCTGAGACTATTTTCCTATTCTTTATTTCTTAAAAAATAACACACTTAATTCAGTCCCAAGTAATATTTTAATATTCAGCTAAAATTTAATATTTGACTTACATTTTTCAGGTTTTAACTAAAATTTAGATATTATGTCAAGATGAGATTTCACATAAACCCATTATAAGAGTGAAAATTAACACACCTGTTCCACAGAAGGCAAAGTAGCCATGATAAATTGCATTTATTGCAATGAGCTTGAAGCACATCCACTCTACATTTTAATACATCTTTTGGGTTGATTTTTTTTTTTTTAATGGGTGTATAATTCTTTGAGAGTGATGATTTCTTAAGATATGAATGGTGTTTCTTTAGGAATTCTGAAAGGGACCTTTGGCTCCTCTTGGGCTTTATCTGCAAGGACAAATAGTGAGAAAAAGGAATTAACAAGCATGGGTAGTTCACAGTTTGCTAAATATGGCTTTACTCTTACTGAGCAAGGGTTTTCAACAGTGCTCTGAGATACCAAAATCATTTTTAAATATGTCATGTCCATGTCTACATGAAGGGCTGAACCCTGTGCATCTCTACGTGGATTGAAACATGACTTTTAGACAGGAGATGTTCTCTGGTAGCCTTACACTGCTTCTCTACCAATCTAGGTTAAATTCTGCTTAAATAATGAGGAAAACCCAAAAAAATCATCTCCTTTTCATCTTCCCATTCCCACAGACAATCCTCTTCTACAATTTCAGTGACCCTCAGCCCTATTTATATATGGTGGGTGTAGTGGAAGAAATAACACAATGGGCAGAGTTTCTTTCCACATCCTCCTTTTCCTTCCAAACAAGCAGCGTGGATGAGGCTGGGTCCCACCTTCCTCCTGTCTTTGCTCATCCATGGATCTCTCTCTTTCCCTCTCTCCTCAGAAGATGGGTTTCACAGTATGCATAACCTTTGCCAAACTGTCATAGCAACAACCGTAAAATGGCTACATCTGTGTTTAAATGGATTTGCTAGGACTTATGGGATCTTTCCTTTCTTTCCTTCCCCCATGTGAAAATGTACTTCCCAGGAATAAGAAATGAAAACCTGCAAGGAAAGGCGATGTGAGTTAACACTTACCAGCTGGAAGAGGGAGAGAGTGAGAGCAAATAGCAGCAAGTTCATTCAAAATCTGTAGCAGCTTGTTTCTGTGAAATTCAAAGGATCAGTCCCAAAAAGGCAGGCTGGGGGGAAAAAAAAATCTGTTGGAGGGACAACTTCTTCCAGAGAGAGTTAATAGAGACCAGACAAAGAGGAAGGCACTCCCTGACCTCAGACACTTTCCTGCAGAATGGAAAGGCAGTACCAGCTGTATGAAGGAAGATATTATCTGACCAGGCTGAAATAGCCCTGTAATATTTTACTTCTGCAACAGTTCAGGAACAATTCCAGAGCTCTGACTGATTATCAGTCTAGCTCATAACAGTCTTAAATTATAAAGTGAAATGCACGGAACACTAACATGAAAAATGCTATTACTCATGTTTAGGGGTAATGTATGCTTTAATATGGTGTGATAGCATGTGTGTCAGGAGAGGGGTTATGGCCACGTCCCACCTCACACACCCATCCTGCAGGAACTCAGGGATCACTCCAGCACAAGTCCTCCTCCTGCATCCCTAAAGCCCCTCAGAGAGACCAAGTTCACCCCAAGAGAGGGGCAAATGCCAGGGGGGCTCCCCTCAGCAGAGAGGAGAAGCAGTAACAGCTGGTACCAGCTACAGCTGGTACTGATTAATACACCTAAAAGATGCCCAAAAGGATAACAGAGCCCTCCTCAACAGATGCACCGTGAGAGGAGAGTGCTCTGCCGGAAATGGCCTTAATCCATCATCAATAATACTTTGATTTATTCAGTTTTCCATTTGATCCTAAATCTCTGGGGGGTGTGTGAATTTCTCAAAAGTTCTGACAGGCAAAGTTAACAGTAAAAAGTACACTCAGGTTCCAAAATTAGAATGAAAACAGTAACTTCAGAGATGGAGAGTCCTGTCTGCTCTCCCTGGGAAGGGACATCCACAGCCTGTTGGAGGTGTGGGTTCTTCTTCCATGCAGAGCCCACCTTGGAAAGGACACTTTGGATGCAGGAGTGTGACAGTGAGGGCTGGATGTGACAGTGGGAGCTGCCCCCAGCCCCAAATCCCATCTCCCCACAGGTGCCCATGGCAGACAGCAAGCTGCAGCTCCAGCCTGTCCCAAGCCAGCCCTGCCCCTGTGAGAATCCTTTCCCTGCTTTTCCCCATTGTGCAGGAAAGCCTAAAATTCACAGGCAGCTCAGTCTCCAAGATATCCCCCAAAAATCAGTGGTATCCTGGTAGCTGATGTGAGCTGCTCAAGAATGGCAGTGAGTGTCAGCACAGGTCAGCAGTTCTTGTCCAAAAGAAATTAGAGACATCAGACATAATTATTTGCTCCTGCTGGTATTCTGAAAGCTAGGGGTGAAAAGTTTGGATAAGTTTTCATGTCAGCTCTAAAATACAAGGTAAAGTCAACCTTCCTTTTTAACTTGTCATGAGCATGCAGAGAAAACAGAGGATATGGGGAAGATAAAGATATCTTTCTAATAATTAATTTGGAAGAAAAACCCATCAGGTCAGGGTTTTTTGCTAGTAAGGTTTTGGAAGTTTGTATGTAAGTAGATCATCACACATCATTAAAAACTTGGAATTCAAACTAACCTCTTTTAAAAGACATACATTGATTTGCAGCACAGGAATATATTTCTTTTGTATGAATAATTTGGCAAGTCTGTGCAAATGGGCCAGATGTGCTCTTCAGACATTTTTGGATAGTTACAGATTATTATGAATTGTCCCATTATCCAACAAAAAGACAGAAAAATATCTTCTTAAATGGTTGAATTACGCATCCTGAGTTTCCTCCTTTGTTTACACTAATATTATTGTAAGGATTTGACAGAATGTGGTCATTTTTCTCTTCCTGAGCCGGGCCAAAAGCAGTTTAACAGAATAAATATCCTGATATTTTTATCACTTTGCTATCTGCTGTGACAAAGACTGAAAAGTGAAAATGTTATAGCCAGTGTCCCTTCAGCTTCTGTATTTAAACCTGTGTGGAGGTATCTAAGCAGGGGTTTGGAACAGCAGAGACTGCAAGGCAGAGCTGGGGGACAGTCCAAGCACTGATTCTGCAACATGAAAACAAGTCAAACAAACAACCAACAGAGCCATCATTTGAAACTTCAGGCACATCTACTCACACAACATCTGTATTCACTCTCTGCTATGCTCTTTTCATGGTAGACCTGTGAGTTCTGTGCACTGGAACCCCTGATACAGGTACTGAAACCTGGTTTGGTGGTAAAAAACATTGCTCATGCCAGGAAGGAGCAGCACAAGACTTTTTGCCCTACCAAGTGTTGTTAAAATATTGAATTTTTGAAACAAGCTCCTGTGTGTGAAACCCACTGAGCAGCAGCAGGGAGGAGGAAACTCCTAAAGGATTGGTGTTTACCCCACATCTCCATTCCCACCTAGATTTCCTCTCAATTAGCAAGGGCTGCACCTCTGCAGCACTGCTTGGATTCACCTCCCTTTGGAAACTGATATCCTGCACACATATCTACAGAAAATACAGGGAGATGTTTGCTTTTCCAGGTCCTCTGGGAGGTGGCAGCCCTACTCTGTGGTTTGGCTGCTTCTGCTGAGGGGACAACAGCTCCAGCTCAGAGCTGTGGCTCAGGAGTGGTTCTTGCAAAGCTTCAGAGAGAGTTTGTGTTCACTGGAGGGCAGCTTTGGATGGAATTTCCCAAAGGTGAAATTCACCAAATTCATCTTTGGATACACAGAGGAGACCAGAGACAAACCCACCATGAGGGGATGGCTCCAAGAGAGGGAAATCATGATACCAAAGTTCTGTACAGTTGTTCTTCACAAACGTTCTATACAGAAGTCATTAGGGTATGTCTGAGAAATGTTTGCACCAGCACTTAAAAACCTCTGGTTATTTAAGGACTGATTCGCTATCATCTTGGATCTTAATATGAATTTTTTTTCTCAGCAAGATTCCCTTTAAACTGCTCTGTTTGATGATAGATGTACATTTATATACATAAAAAAACCTTACAACTTTAAATAGCTGAACCACTGATTTTGAATATGTGTTTCATAACATACACACAAACACTCCTACCTGAGTAAAACAGCTAGAGCAAAGAATTAATCATATAACTTGTTAAGTTACCCATGGCCTTATTTGCCTTATTTAACTTATTCACCCTAATTGTGCCATTCATTAAACATACACAATGGAAGATTTAAATGAGAAGTGAAAGCAAAAAATCTATCCTAACACCTTAAAAAAAAAAAAAAATCTGCCCATTTAAACAGCTAATCCTTCTCCATGGTGTCTGGGGCTTGGGGGGAAGACATTTCAACATGGCTGAGCTATTCCTTTTCATACTTGATCTTTTTTGGCGTTGGATTTGTTTTCATTGTTTGAAGAGGTAGGGAAAAAAGGATGCTTAGAAAAGTTCTGGAAATACATTAATGGCAAAATTCGAAAGAGAAATGAAACAAAGCCTGTTAGTGGAGAACAGCATCAGCATCCTGGCATTTTGAACTGTAACAGGTATCTGTCTGCTCAGATTCTTCTGTTTTACAAATAATTTGTTAGTATTAATAAAGATGAAGTGAAGCCCTTCCCAGAAGTCCAAACACAGCCAATCAACAAGCAAATATCCTCTCCCTTGGCCATCAATGAGCTTGCGAGATAGAAACAAACACAGCTCTGAACATGAGCTTCCCAACGCCAAAGTTCATGGCAAACATGCATCACAGTATTCAGTGCTAAGAAAAACAAGGAAAAAAACCAGGGAGCTGTTCCTAAATGCACAGCCAACTAATGGGGTGATGTGGGTAATCAAATCAGAAATCCACCAGGATAAGATCTCAGAAATATGGTTGTTCATCAGAAATAACCCTGGTGACATGGGGATAATGTGCAGGTGAATTCCAGGGAGTGTCAGTGCAGTCCTGAAGGCTGCAGCTGGAATTCTGACCGCAGAAGGAGTCAGCAAACGGGTGCTCAGTGGCTCCCCAAGAGCAGCTGCTGAAAATGGGCTCCGAAGTCCCAAGGCTCGAGGGTATTTTGGAAAAAGAGGGTGAGATTTCCCCAGCAGAGCTTGGCCAGAGGGTCTCAGAGCATTCTCCTCAGACCTACCTGCACATGTCTCCGTTTCTCTCCTTGATGTCAACAGGAGTTCCCTGCATGTGGGGAAGAGCTGAATATTACTGTCAAGATCTGCCGCGCAGATCTGAGGGAAGAATTTTTGTCCTTAAGTGTTGAAAATGTAATGATCTATTTGATAGTGAGAAAAAAAGACAGAAACAGTATGAAGATTTTTAAAAGAAAACACACACACACACAATCCAAGGAGCCTTTGAAGTCAACGCCTTTGAAATAAAAAGCAGCCACTCTACCAGCCCCGTGAAACATATTTTGTTAACGTTCTAGGTGTTGTGTTTAAAACTGAGTTGGCCAAATTTGGCCATCAGAGGCTCAAATTCAACTGCAAGGAGAGATGTTATCTGTGAGTCTCAGGATATTATCAGTTGTTTTAAATGAACTTAATGTATGATAGCACACTAGGAGATCTCACGAGGCTATTTCCAAAGGAAAATATTCTGGGACTCACTGGAAAGTAGCTTCATTCTCTCTGTTCTGCTACCAGAACAGCCACTGAGGCTCTTGTTTTACAGGACATATTTGATCCTTTTGAATGAATTAATGTTGGGATTTCCAAAGGGATTTAAGATTGATGAGGGAGCAAGCACAACTGTCCTTTGATGGGATTTGGGAGCCTAACTGATTTAGTCTCCTTTAAAAGACTCAGCTACCATACAGTTTGTTGCTGCTTATTTTGAGTACTGCAGGTAAGGGGCACTAATGAAGTTGGTCTGAAAGGAGAAAATTGCATCCGAGGGAAAAGGCATGTCCTGGTACATTTGCTAATCCCAGAATGGTGTGGAGACCACGTCATTTTAACTAATGTATTGAAATGTGGAGATTAGTCTCCCTATGTGGTAGATAAATTGCATTAACGTGATTAAAAACCCCAACTAAACTGAGGCTCCTTTTATGGTTAATAGGGGGTCAGACTTCATTAGTCCTTCAGTGAAAGCAGACCTGTTCATTCGAGGAGGTGGAAATTCGCCATCCTCTGAAATGGCAGATATCTGTGTGGACAAATTGAATCTCTCACTCTCACCTTTATGGGTGGGATTTTTAATTTTTTTTCCCCCCCTAAAACAGAGGGTTTGGGAAGAATGCTGTGGAAATGAAGCACTCTTGTTGAAAATATGTCTGCTTTGATGCTTTTGCTAATTATATCCCTTGTGAGAGAAGTCTGACTCACAGCAAGCAAGACATAGATAAATATTCCACAAAATCCTTATGAGCTTATCATCTGGACTATTGTTAGGAAAAGAGATCCCTCCATATACACATGTGCATACCTTCCATTCACATAAATAGGGGAATCTCTGGATACAGGGAGAGAATTAATTCCTTTCTTAGCAAATATTTTTCTCCAATGGAACTATAACAAAACTGCTGCTGGCAGTTTTGGAGTAACACCTTTGCTTGTTGCTACCATGCCTCTGAGGAATTCTTTACAGGATGGACTTCATACCTTACAGCATTTTGAAACAAGTACACACTAATTCTCTTTTTGTTTTTCCTTCCCTCCAAAACTCACACATCTTTTAGACCCATACAAGAAAATTAAGCCTATCAGTTCTTGCAACATTTAGTTTACATTGAAAATGATGAATGTCACTCCGTGGAGAGGACTGGCTAGAATGCTAATTCTTTCTTTGGTTTTAAACCAAAGCAAGATTTATGAGTGCACGGATTCACTTCCAAGATGAAACAGAGAAACATCTGCAAGATGAGAGTTTACTTGCATTATTAGTGCTATTCTTTCTGCACTGATGGGTAGTACAGGTAGTCCCATTCATTATAGGCATCCATAACTTTGCTTGCAACATTTTAACTCCTAAAAGATTCCAGCATAGACCACAGACACAACTTGCAGTCAAAAGGAGAACAGAAACTAGAAAATATACTTCCTGAGAGCACCTGGCACAGTTCATAGGGCACTGCTGTCAGGGATCTCTTCTGATCTCACACTGCTTGGGGGTGTAATTAAAGGCTTCCTCCTGGAAGTAGGCAAGATTTAAACCGGTCAAAGGGAATTGGGGAGTTTGTAAGCAAAATATCAGATCATTTTTTTCTAGAGATGGATACTAAAACTGCCCTTTTAAGAAGCAGAAGAATGAATATTGTTCTTGGAAGCATTACACAGCCTCAGAGTGGTGCAGACTTGTGACCTAAATGTCACCAAGTGCTGTCTGTGAATGGAAACCTACGTGGCAGTAGGTTTATAATGCATCATCAGAAATAAATATTTTGCCATTTCTTACAGCAGGAGGCTCATTTAGTGCTCTGTAATTATTGATCAAGTCTGCATGCAATGTTTTGTGAGTGTTTTAAAGCTGCTGTGCATTCCAGAGCTGTGCTCTCCACCTGCCTGTGCAGCACAGAGAGAGGCAGAGCAGAGCTCTGAAGTCAAATTGAGGTGATGAGGCTTTTCTAGGAAATGTCTTGGGATTTTCCAAGAGGCTAAGTGGACTCCCACTGAAATTTGGGTGTCTGCCTCTCCGAGGCTTGTCTGAAAATCCCAGGCTAATATGTTAAGAAATATCCTGACTTCAAAAGAGGAGGATATGCAACCATAACCACTCAGGGGTTCTGATGCTGATAATGCAGTACTTAGAGGGGACTGCTCAAGCTATCCAGTATGATAATACCAGAATTCACAAGAAAGAGCTGTGAGCCTCTAGCACTTACCAGCTGTAATACTGAACAGATTACACAGAAAAATCAGGCAAAAAAAAAGTAATATGCTTTCACCTCACAGCAAGAAACGCTGAAGTTCAGGAAGAGGAAATGTGTATTAAGAGAGCAGGTTAAAAATCTACATTATCCCAGACTTTCATGAAATCAAAATGATAGGCATGATGCTAAGTTATTATAATGTATTTATTACCAGAATTGCTTTCATATTTAACTGATTTGGCCCATCTTGAGACCTGTTTTAAAATGCACCACCTTGTCCACCTTTCCATTTTCATATGAAAAACAGGAAAGCAAAAACTAATTTACTCAGGGAGACACGTCGACTGTTTGCCCGTTTATCTCTTACAGACCACCCCTCAGTCCAATGTTGACAGTACATGATATTCCATTAATCTGCCTAATGAAAATTTAACCAGTGTTATAAACAAATAATTGGCTATTATCCTCTCAAAGATCCCGAATAAATTACTTCTGCTTATTTTTTTTTTCCCTCTTCTCTCTCTGTGCCTCTTCCCCCACTCCTGCCCCCACACAAAAGCCGGCTCTTCCTGACTGATGTCGCTGGAGAAGAAGAAAAAAATCACTGTAGCTACCACTTTACTGCTGCAGGCAGTGAAACCTGGGCTAGGCTGAAGGGATGCTCAGGCAGTGACCCTGCACTTGCTGGGCTGTTGCTGTGGGTTTTTGAAGAGGAGCTGGGCTGTGTGTCAGAGCTGCACCCCCATTCCCACCCCATCCCTGATTCCTCCCATCAATCCACCTGCACATACATGCCCATCCTCTCCAGCTCTCTGAAGCTGCACAAGAGGCACAGCCACCTTTCCCTCATCACCCTGGCTGTCCTTTTTCCCTCCTGTGTGTGGGGGCAAGGTAGGATTTTTTTCTCTTTAACAACTAAAGGGTGAAAAGCCTCTCTTCATCCAGAGCAATGAGAGTTGCAGTGCACAGGGGATGCCTGGTCCTGTGTCCACCTCCAGCTGCTGGGAGATGGGATGAGCTCTGCTGCTCTCCTGCCTCCCCTCCCCAGGCCTTTACCCATGAAATGAGGAAAAGACTTAGATAAACCAAATATCTTTTTTTTTTCTTCT
>VZSR01000514.1:7953643-8042671 GCA_013398615.1 Brachypodius melanocephalos
TATTATTATTATTATTATTATATTTTAAATTTAAATAGGATGAAATTTCCTGGAAAAGCAGAAGTACCAATCATAGATTGAGCAAATAGGAAGATAAGGAGCAGTTATCTCTTGTCCTGAAGCAGCTCCTGATGCCTTCAGAATGCTGCTGAGAACTTCAGAAGAGCTCTGCACGAGATCAATATATGGATCACCTCAGCTTCTCTCCAGAAGTTCTTGCCAGCAGGGCAAGGCAAGCAGCAGCTCTCCTCCACATCAAGATGCTGATCTTTATTGACCTACTTTGTTTTAAAGCCCAGAAAATGATATTTTGGGTTTATTTCAGAGTCCATCCAGGTCACAAATTATGAAGGTCTGTCCATGGTCCAGTGCTGTTGGAAGGAGCAGCCTGCAGTAAAGCAGGAGAGAGAAGGTGCATGAACATTTGCAGCATTCCAACCTGGTTCTTGATCCATTGTCTCTGCTCCACAGGAAGCAAACAGGACACAAAGAAACAAAACTTTCAAGCTTATTTGTCCATTGAAAAAATAAATACCCTTGAGTATCAGAGCTGGTGTGCTTGTGGAACAGTTTCCTCCTTAAGCCTTGCTGAAATTCCTTTGGGGAGAGTTTTTGTTTGTTGGTTTGTTATTTTTGAAATTCAAAGTCTGAAAAAAAGGAGTTTCCAGCCATCTCCAGGACCAATGGCATCTGCCTGGGAAAGGTCTTGCAGCAGCAGCTCCCTGGAGCGACAGGAACCACCAAAGGAAGAGCAAACCTGAACACGCTCACCTCGGCTTGTTGGAATTCCTTCTCTTTGTTGGAGCAGGAGCACATCAGACCCCATGGAAGTGATAGCACCATCCCAGTGAGAGCCATGTGAGGCTTCAGCCCCCAGCTGTTTGGGAGTGTGGGTTGTGAGATTTTCCTGCATTCCAGGAAAAGCTTTCCAGGGGGTAGTGTTAACAAAGCACTCGTAGGGCTCATGAGCCTTCATCCCCTCAGAGGGAGAGGAAGAGGAGCCATGGGAGGTGTGGGCTGTGCAGTGTGGCCTTGCTCTGCCCTCCTCAAGCAGGGATGGAGAAAGCCTGGCAACAGCCTGGCAAAAGCCTGGGAAGCCATGCAGAGCTGTGCTCTCCACTTTTGAGAAGACAAGCAAGAGCACAACCAGCACTGCATTCATCTGCAAGAGCTCAAATTAAGAGTAGAAGTAAGATTTTCGCCATCATGACAAATTGATTCTTGCCTTCATACTTTTATTAAAATAAGCATCTTCTATCTTCTAACTAGACCTGACATATGCTTACACAGATACAACACACCCCGTAACCTAATCTGCCAGCAATCTTGAAGCAATTAACTCCTTCTAATCTTTAGCTAACAAAGCCCACCATGCAAAAGGTCCCTGGAGAACAACACTCCAAAGGCTGCCCTAAGCTCCCTCTGACTGGTTTTGTATTATTTGGTGTGTAGGAGCTCATTGGAGTGCTCAGAGAGCAGGGATTCATTTGAAACAACAAAGATAAATCATCACAGATCATAAGATCTTCATTAACTCCTTATTTCTCTACTAATTAACACAAAAGAAATGACTTGAATGGTTGACAGGCAGCGAATGACCCACAGCTCAGTGGTTAATAGGATGCAAATGATGCCTAATGAGGGTCTCTAGCTGCAGTCTGGGCATCTGGCCTACTATTTTTGTTGGGGATTTAGGGTGGGCTTGAGATGAAAATAGTTTAACCAATAACATAGGCTGCTGCTGAGTTCATACTAAAGTCTGAATTTATGGGTCCAGCACTCAGAAGAATTAGCTTAAACTCCTCATCAACAGGTCTGGATCCACGCAAAGCACTTCACAGACAAGAAGTCTTCCTTTCCATGAGACAAAGCAACAACAATTAAATATTTCATGGGCTAGGGTTTTTTTCCCCTGGGCTATAAAAATAGTTTACAAATTCCTAATGACCTCTCAGTTTACAAGGGAGACATACTCCCAAACAACAGTAATAGTGGCCTTGAAAAGACTTAATTCAAAACTCTGTTCCACGTCTAATCAAAACCAAATTTGAGTTGCTCTGTACGTTTTTTACACAAACAATTTCCAGCTGAGTCTTTATGATTAATTAACAGACTTTCAGTGAAGAGACACACCACCATTAAAACTTCCACAAGTCCCTCCCTCACTCACAGAAAGTTTTGGAGCAGCTTCAGGTTGAGCTTTTGATTCAACCACTTCTGTGGGATCCTTTTTCCTCTGTTTCTTCTGTGTACACAAAAAAGCAAGGGCTGCTGTAAGAGTGGGGTATGGTGATTCCCTCCATGTGTATGTTCTGCTGTGGCTGCGGGGTGGCCTAAATCCCCCTATTTTTCAGCATTTTCCAGCCAGAAGTGATCAGCCTTCCTGGTATGGTGGTACAGCCACTCACCTAATCACTTTTATTACTGGCTGCATGAGTCAAGCTGGTGAAATAGTTTTAAGCAGGGTACACAGCAGAGCTTTGCTACCCCGGGTCACTTTGAGAGAGGGGCAGAGAGCACTGGCACTGCTCTTTTCCAGCGAGCAGGGACACCCAGCTGCCAAGGGCACCTCTGTGCAGCCTGGGTGATGCTCCTGCCTGGGGAAAGAGGTGCAGGGATTCACAGGAGGACCCATCCTTGGACTGGGAGAGGCTTGTGGCAATCTCCCAAGGATCTAGACCACCCTCATGTGCTACCAGCTCCCATCACCTTGTGTCTAGCACCCTTCCTGGGCAGCTTCTGTGCCACCCACTCTGCAGAATGAGGTATTAACCCTGTGGTGCTGCAGCAGGAGGAAACAGTCTGCAGTGACAGCAAAGCACCCACAGCTCTCAAAATTCTTGTATCACTTTAGTTTTTCCTTCTTTTTTCCTTTTTGTTTATGTTAAACCCAAGAGAACAAGTTTGCTGTTTAGTGGCTTGTTTTAATTAATATGCTTAAACACTGCCTTTCATGCTTCAAACCAGCCACTGAACAGGACCATGAAATGAAATAGATCTGAAGGACTTGAAGTGAGAAGCGAAATCTATTTTTATTTTGTAGGTGGATTAATATGGAAACAACCAAACGGAGCTCTTTATTTAAACATGTAGAATTAGAATGTGATCCTTTTCTCTCAAAAGATTCTACAAACTCCGAATGGCAGTGAGGTAAAAAGAGTATTTCACACACACCAATTCTGTTTTGAGTGCCCAAATTCTGTATTGATTTTCCAGCCACATCTACTGTCCTTTATCTGAAAAATCTTAGTGTGTTTATATTCTTACATAATCACTTCTACCAAATGTACAGTTACAATCCTGTGAGAAAGTCAAACATTTAATACATTCTTGAGCTCTGTTCTTCAAAATAACAATACTTTTCTTTTTTTAATATAGAAAAAAAAAAAGAACATTGGACCAGAAAATACATCTTCTTTACTCTAAACACAAGCTGAAAAAAAAGAAATCCATCTCCAAAGGCTGCCTGATGAGCAGGCTGGCTCTGCAAAGCCCCTTACGTTTCCCATTATTGTCAGTGTGCATGCAGGAAGCGTCAGTCTCGGAGCATTCAGCCATATATCATTCCCACTCCATCTTTTTATTGGATGCCTTCCATCCCCAGACGAGAAGCAGAGCACACAAGGCATGCTCAGGTGATGTGCAGGAGGCAAAGCAAGAGCTGGTGTAGCTCCACCTTTGCTGGACATGGGCTGCTCATCCCGAGGCATTTAAGGGATTAATGAAATGAAATTGTTTTTGGACTCGCTGCACTCTCTCTTATCTTTTAAATCCACAGTGTCCCACGGAAGGCAAAATGTAGTAATTTTAGTCAGCAGCCTCTCATTAATTTTCTACCTTTGGGGGAAGGCACATTTATGAAAAGAGGGGCTGTGTGGAGGCTAAGCTCAGCACATTGCTTTTCACTTAAAGAGCTCAGCGTGGCACAGCAGAGACAGAAGCGTAACAAGCTTCAAACGAGAGCATTCTTTCAGAGAGGAGGCACATCTCAGCTGTGTCTGCAGCTACACACATCTTTATATATATGTATTTTATACATGTATGTTTATACACACATACATACAAACCTATGGAGTCATCAGTTTTTGGAGATAATCTTTCAGGTTAAGTATTTTCCCACATTAAACTGATAATTATCCCCTCTTTTTCTTCCTCTGTCCCCAGACACCAAACAAGCTGGATTTTTGCTTCATGTATTATTTATGGCAAGGAATTAATATGCAGATTCACAAAAACTTAAAAACTCATAATTATTCATAAAGGGCTTTAAGGTTATTTAGTACATATTTATGAAACTTTATGTTTGCTAGGAACTGTGTTTGAAAGTGCTATGGAAGGGTGTTGACTGAGGTTAATTACTAGCACGGAGAGTAATCTGAAAATGATCAAACTCTTTGAATGAAAATATTTGTCAGTATTTCTGATCTATATTTAAGTGAAGTAATGGACATCAATAGCCTTGCAAATATATTCGGAAATGGCTCTGCAAGAAAGAAGATATGCATATCTAATGCTCCCAACCAATGAGGAAAATGTCTAGCTAGCCACCTTTGATCGCTTGGCAAATGTAACAAATGATAGAGATTTATCCTGTTTGCTGTCCATTTGTTCTGAGTTATGTTCTTATACACCCACGCTCTAGTCCAGAAATTATTAGCAGCAATTTAAGGAAGCCAGAACCCCCCAACCTTTTCTGGACTGAGATTCAGAAATGAGGTGCAAGCTGTTCGTGATAGCCAAGATTTCTCTAGAAGTTACTTAGGATAAGTATAGGCTATATGTAAATAATACATCATATTGGTTTTATATTTACACAAATCTTATGCATAATTAACCTCCTTTCCAATCCATTGTGCTCAAAGGTTGGAAAGCTATAAAATGTGTTGCGGGTTATGTGATGTCAAACCAGCAGCAGCGGCAGCCATTCTGGAAGGTAGGAAGCACCCAAAAATATTATTACAGCTATAATGCTGCTAAAAGTTATAAAGAAGATTGATTTTGTGACCTCAATGAGTTCATTGAAACCACTGGAGGTGCAGAGGTATGGTGCATGTGAGTGGGGCTATGGGGACTCATGGGGCTGGGGCTGTTTCCTGTGAGAGAAAAAGGGTCCTGAAAGGCTCTGGTGGCTCTGGAGTGACTCTGGAGTGTGGCACACAGGAATGTACAACAGTGGGATGTGTTGGTGGTCTCACACACCGGAGCTTCCTTAACCCCATGCTTTTCTCCAGGCACGTATCCATTGAGGAGCTTATCAACCAGAATCTACTGCATGTGAATAAATGCAGTACATATGGTTATTTATTTGATCATTCCATGTGAAAGCTGCAAAAAATCCCACTAGAAAGATCTAGATACTGGCCAGACAGCAAGTGATACCCCAGTCACTGGCAGCAATTGAATGGGATGCTTTGGAAGATGCTCTAGAGACATGCCAGGCACTTCTCACATTAATCTTTTTGACTTTGGAGACTCAGGGTTCACTTACAGTTCACTGAACACTGCTCTGCCTTTTTGCCATTCTTGGATTCCTCCATCAGTCCCTGAGGGATGCACAGGGACCCCCGTGTCCCTCAGCAGCTCTGCAGCTTCTCAGTGACTTCATCTGGGGCTGTTCCTGTATCTCTGCTCTGCTGTGGGCTAACACAGAGTTCCACAAATAAAACCACTAAGCCAGGGTGGTTCTTCCTCTTCTGCTGTCACCCTGCTCTGAATCTGGGGAAGAAAAGGAGACAGCAAAGTCCTCTGCAGCAGAAGAGGGCAAATCATCAGGCAGAAAATCTCTTTCTTACACTGTTCATGGAGGAGCAGTCCTTGTCAAAGATATTTGGAAATGAATGGAACAATAATATAGCCATAATGGTTGCCCTAAGTGCAATGACTATAGCCTGGATAGATTTGTAATCTCTTTTAATAAATACATTAAATTATTTGAAATAATGTTCTATTTGCCAACAGCTTATTCCATAAATATATATGGAATATAAAATAGGAGAGATTCCCTGACATAATTAAAACGGTACAGCCAAGTAAGAAGCGGGGAATAGTGTTATCTTTTCAGCTGCAAAATATTTTATAGGAATATTTCTCACAGACAAACCTTCTATTTACCTTTAGGGGTGGTATAATTGCATACTGAGGAGAGTGCAGCTCTGATGTCTGGTGCCTCCCTCTCCTACCCCCTGCTACAAGGGGAGCTCAGTCAAATGAAATATACCTCCCTTGCTACCAGTGCAAAGCCTTCTCCCTCCTCCCCACACCTGCACTGAGATCTCATTCACCTTGCAACAAACACACACCTTTGCCATCCATGAGGGATAGGCAGGATATCCATCTTTCTCTGTGGCAAGAGGTAAATGCCACAAAACCATGATATTCATTGGGGCTCTAGGTGCTCATCAGGGGTTCTGGGGGGCTTTGTGCTCACATTCATCATCTCCAGAAATTCCAATGCTCTCTAAGAAGAGATATTTGGCACCTGACAAAAGGACCTGAAGGTTACAGCAGTGGGTTTTTATCTTCTGTGCAGACTGATTATTAGACAGGGTTTTATCTGTTCAAATGGCTTGTATACATTACTTCAAAGGATTGAGTTTGCATTACAAAAACTATCAATAACACGGTAAATTATTGATTAGGACTATTCTTAACTTCTAATGTGTTGTGTTTGGAGCAGTTTATATGCAGGACAACACAACAAAGAGCAATCAATGGTGTTTTAGGATCTGGTACTGGATATTGCATCATCCCACCTAGAAAAATCTGTTAATAAAACTGACTTCTCACTGCCTCAGAAAATTCATTTGGAGGAACTGTCTCTTTGCACCATAAGCTATTATGTTTAATTTATCTCTCAACAATTGCTACCAAAAATAGCAAATAAGTGAAAGCAACAGAAGTTTCCAGACTCAGGTGATTTAAGGAGTCCTTCTGACCCATTTACTCAGCTGCATTTTAAACACATTTATTGAAGCACAGAGTGATAGATGAGTTATGTGTGTCCATCTCCCAGGTAATTCTGATGTATGTCATGGAAAGGAAAATTCACTTCAAGCAATGACTCAGTGGTGATAAAGAAACTGATCTGTATCCCTGTTTCTTTTAAACTTTCTGCTTAAAAACCCCCCAAACCCAAAAAAGACAGAATGAAAAATTCTGTATTTCTTACTGAGGTGATGTTGCTGAGAGCTTGTGTCCAGCAAGGAGTGCTCAATGACAGGCAAGGCATCACACCCAGCTTCACAGCTGCTGCCTGCAGGAGGTTCTTCAGCATCCACGGGGGGAATTATCACAAAGCAGCCAAGCTGCTGCCAGCTCCCACCATCTCTGTGTGCTGCCTTCCCCAGAAAAGCCTTCACAGAGCTAAAACACGAGGGTGGAATCTGGGTATGATGGCACAGGAGAGAGAACAGCACGTGTAGAGCGTAAGTGATTTGGGGGAAAGGAGAAGCCAGTGCAAATCTTTCCTGAAGAGGTCACTTACTGGGCTTTTTGGAGTCTCCTCAGGGTGATGGAAAGGCTGCAGTTTGTCCCACAGCCAGGTGCTGCTCTCTGAGGGGCCTGGGCTATTTTCAGCTGCTTTTCATGACTTCAAAGTGAAGCGATTCCTTCAGACCCGTTGACTTCTAAAAGAGGAAAACAAACAAGGCAGTGATTTCCTGCCCTGTCCTTGGGGGCCTTTGAGCAGTCCCATTTGGAATCACCTACCCCTTCTCCCCACCAGAGCAGGAACCACCTAACACCAAACCTGTAACTTCCACATTTCCTTCTCTACACCAGGCATCATGGAAAACAGGATCTAAATGCATCAGGCAGCAGGTTAAATTCAAACAGTGAATTCAAATATCCTGCAGTGACATCATGCCAGCCCTGTGTACAAACCACACGCATACAAAAATGAAAACTATTGTGCAGAACAGATGCTCCTGCATACATTGCACACCTGCACACCTACACAGCCCTTATTTACATAGCTGTGTGCATAAAATACACAAAAAATAGTGTATTCTCTCCTTGCCTTCAGTGGCTTTTGGATCTGATCCACCTCACAAATGCATTTCGTACACACAAATTGCATTTATGTAGATAGCTTGTAAATACATCCTATCTTTGGTGGAGGAGTGGCTGAGTTAATATATCAAAGCAGTGCTTAGTTTTGCTGATAGCAAAAGCAGTGTCTCAGCTTTACCCTAGATTCCTTTATTTTTTTCTTTTTTACCTTCATTTTAAAATTATTTTTAATTTTTTTTTGTGAAGCCCACAGTGCACATTTTGGGAAACTGTAAATACATAACTCCAATCACATAATTTTTCAGACCAAACACCATAGCATAATTTGTTAGGAGATGCTGCAAAAAGCTAAACCATGAATACTTACAAAATACAGGAGAGCTGTGCCAACTGGAGAATTGTGTAAATTAAAATGATCCAAATGTCTACAGGAAATAATTATTATATTTGCATATATTAAAGTTTTAAAAAATTTTGCCTGAAATTGTGCTGGATTGAAACAAAAATGAAATAACATTCAAACACTGAATTTAAAGAATCTGTTAAATAACCATAATAGCCATGCATTAGTCAATCCAAATTTTTGAACATCAATTCTAGCACTTGCTAAGACAAATGTTTAGGGTGCACTTTTCTCTTGCCATTTCCTAAATTTAATGGGAGTGAAACTGCTCCTAAAAGTTCTCACTCAGGCATCACTTCCATCATTTTCTGTTTATTATTTGGAGTTACTTTTATTTTCAGTACGTGAGTGATGCTCTTGACCTCTATCCTCTCCTATAGTCTGCCTTGATGGCCAGGGGTAGAAGTGGAGAATTTGACTGATCTAAAAAACAGCCAAAGACAATGGAAAGGCTCCCAGTGGAACCTTTGGTGGATTTTGGGTGCCTCCCATCCCCCAGCCAGGCTGGGTTTCATTCTGCACACCCTGAGCTGCAGGGCTGTGATCAGGATCAGGATCAGGATCAGGATCAGGATCAGCTCTGCTCCCTGTGCAGCACCAGATGCAGGGCCCTCCACTGCTGTGCATGCAGCAGATTAAAGATCCAACTGTGAGGAGCTGCTTTGTTCACTGAGATTCAAACCTGAATTTCATCAAACACAGCATTGCAGTGCGAGGGCTGGGCTGGAGATCAGTGCACAGACAGGAAGCAGATGGGACAGCAGCCTCAGTTTGTGTCTCAGATGCAGCACAGCACAGTGGGGTTTGGAAGACAAGCAAAATTCTTCCAGGCAGGGTAATTTGTAGGTGCTCTGCCAGTCTTGCACCTATTGTGTTCATGATTAATACAAGAAGTGGAGAATTTGGCTGAAGATCTCTTAGTGGCTTGATACAAAATTCAAAGTTTCGTGGTTTATTCATAATTTAGCCTGTGGCATGTGGAGGAAAATATGAGCAAATGCAATGAAACCCACGACAGGCAGCATGTCACTATGCCTGGCCTTTGTTTTCAGACAAGACAGTAATTTATACTGCTATTTTAGGAAGGTGCTTTCACCTCCTGTGCTCCTGTTTCCCCTTGGTCCCTCACTGTGAGCACTTGGGAGCAGGACCTCTCTCAGCACACACTGCCCAGCACAGAGCTGTACAGAACAGGAAAATCAGATCTGCAGAATCTAATGATTCTGCTCCAGAATCTCTGCACCAAAGCCAAAAAGTAAAGAAAACCATAAAGGACATAAAGGATCGTGCTCACAAAATACAGAATATCTTGGTAGGGGATGAAGGAAATATTGCTGCAGCTCCTCAATAAATTTGGCTATTCTGACACAGAAACAGGTGCTAAAATGAAGCAGAGGTGCCAAATATTAGAGAAACTGTGGTCAGTCTTTGAACCTTTACAAATACCAGACTCTGGAGTATTAAAACAACAGAGGAACTCATATCAGCTGGGGAACTCCAGCATAATTTAGTCTGAAGTTATTCACAAACATTATCAATATTTCTGAGTTTACACTCGCACCTTTGACTGTTGACTTAAAGCATCCAGTCTGGTTCATACTACTGGAAATGTTTACACTTTGGAATCTATTATGCATAGAAAAATTAGGGATTATCTTTGACCTGGGTCCCACATATTTTTATGCAAAACTAAATAATAGGGTTATTTATTCATTTAATCAATTCCATATATTTGCCATAAGCAGGCTTGATTTCTTCTGAGGTCACAATCAACATCACACTTTTAGGAGGACATATGGTTTGACTGCTAACACAGATATTCTAGTCTACATTCAAACAATCCTGAGTTTTCATATTTTTCCTTAGGTTAGGAGCACTACATATTAATATGGGCTAATCTTTATGTGGAAACAACAAAGGAAAAGTCACTATTGGGGCAGTACAGGTTTGTTTAACTCCTAAAGCTGGAGGGGTATGTGTATTTTTTAGGAAGGAAAAAGGAAAACCATAAAATGTTCTACACTCAAACACAGCAAAAAGTTTTTCAACCACTCTTGCAGACAGATTTAGGTTCTCTCTGACTGTCATGAGACTGGGAAAAAGCTGAGTAAAAGGTAAGAATCCCTTGCATGCAGAAGTAGAAGGGTGCAGGAGAACACCTTGTCTGCCCTGAGAGCAGCAGAGATGCCTCTCACACTGTGCTCTGCCATGCAGCAAAGCAGCTGCCCAGAGGGAAGCACTGCCTCTGTGTCAAATACCTCTGCACAGCCAAAATTCTGCTTTGCCATGCACTTACCTCTTCCCAAACTTCATCCCAGTACCACAGGAATAGATCACTTTATTTCATGTGGTCTCTGCTTCGGAGGACATCACCCGTAGCTTTAAAAATTAATGATTGCTAACGACCTGCAGCCCAAGAATCAGAAGCTCAGAGAACATCATGAATATCTTGGGATAATGAATTAATTCTCTTTTTCATAGTCTGTTTGGCATTGCTGGCAAAAGGGAAATGGAAAGGGAAAGAATGTCAAGTATATTTATCCACTTAAATCTGCAACTATATGGCTCTAAGGAAAATTAAAGCACATTACTTCCTTTTGGAAGAAGAGTAGATTTTGTCTAAAAACAAGAGATATCTCTTCTAACAGTTGGTCTGTAAATAGTAGAAGTGAATGCATTTAAAGATTTGAATACCATACTAGAAAATTTGTTTATTCCATTCAGATTAACCAACATACTTCACAGAACTTGCAAGTCATGCTGGTGTCAACATCCTCATAAAGAAGAGTCATTCTATTATTTCTGGCAAATGCCTGGCTGCTGGTGAGGGAAGAGGCATTATTTCCAGGTGTGAGGAGGAAAAGTAACAGTTAATGTAACAGATACCTACCACAAACAACAGAGACCATCAACATTTAATGGCTGGAGTAACCATATCCTCCTTCAGCTGATGGAGGTTGTACAGGAGCAGATGGAGTAAAATGCTAACAAACACTATGGACCAAATGTAATAGCAGATGCGAAAGCTCATCAGGATTATGCCATCGTGAGACTAATTGCCAGTGTGCCTGGAAGTTTTAGCAAGCATCCTTTCTTCCCCCACCCCTTCTCCCTTTCAGCCAGTGCTTATATTTTATTTATTTATTTAGGTTTTAACACCTCCTCTTGTGATTTGCAGGCAAGAGGAATCAGTTTCAGTATCAGCACAATGCCTCACACAACACTCCTACAGCTGAACATCTGCTTGACAGAAGGCTGCTGGGAGCTACATGCCAGTTTTGGGACTCTTTCTTGTAGTTTGTGTGGCAGGAGCAAAGTATTTCAAGTATGTTGAGGGCTCATGGGACTCAGCAGAGAGCAGGCATCTGTGAAGATTCATAAGCTCTGCAGAATCCCCACCATAGCTGGTGCAGCCTGGTGGGAGCAGCTGAAGGTTTGTACCAGGCAGGGATGTTGGCCTGGCCTCAGGGGTGTTCAGATGGTGCTGCTGGCTGTGCCTGCTGCCCAACATCACCAAAAGGACCAGACAATGTCTCCTAAAATGTAAGAAAGTCCTTTGAGTTTTGTGCCTGGTGGTTAAAACTCCAGTATAGAAGCAGTGTGGGTATTAAAGCACTGCCACAGTTTGTGTCCAGAGGTGCTGGGTGCCCCATCCCTGGAAGTGTTGAAGGTCAGGCTGGGTGGAGCTCTCAGAAACCTGGTCCAGTGTAAGATCTCCCTGCCTCGGGTGATTGGACTTAAAGACACACTTTAAGGGACTCTTCTAATCTTAAAAATTATATGATTATATGATTGTCTGAAAAAAATGAAACAAGAGAAACAGAAAAATGGTGCTCTTCCAGAAAGAGAGGCTGCAGTTTGTGACGTTTTGTTGAAGATCAGTGTATAAGAAAAAAGGAGAATCTAGGAACAAAAATGGCCTGGAGAGCTAAAATTTTTGGCCACACGAACAGTGTTGCTGCAGGAGGCTCCCAAGAGCTGGGCAGGTGTGGATTAGAGTGTGGTGAGAGATTGTACTGTGAGCGAAATTTAAAATCCAAGTTCCTGCAGCAGCTGAACCCTGCAGCATGGTGTTCTCAGCAGGTCAGGCAGAGGCTGCATTTCCTCCACCCCTTGCTGGTTGGCAGTGGAGGTTTTACAGTGAAACACAGGCTTGTGGCATATTATGTGGAGAGGTCCTGGTGCTTAAACTTCATTGGGAAAAAAAAAAAAAGTTGATACGTATTTTCTAACAATAAATTGCAGAAGGATACTCCTTCCCAGGTGCAGGAGAAACTCCTCTGAGATCTGCAGGAGAGCCACATTGAGTAGCAAAATACTGGCACAGCATTACAGGGGCTGATGGAACAGCAGAGAGGAAGGGAGGGCTGAACTCTGCTCCTTGTCACAGGCTCCTCTGTGCTTGCTCCAAAAACAAAACTAAGAGCAGGTGTAAGAATATCCAGCAGTCAGAAGGAGCTATCAGTAATAATGTGCTTTTCAACAAGCCTCAGAAAAAGGAATGTGGAAAGCAGGAATGGACTCAAAGCAGAAATGGAAAGAAATGTTTGACTAAAGTACTCCCAAGCTGGAAAGTGATGCAGATCACAGAATCACAGAATTCTTTGGGTTAGAAGGGGCCTTAAAGATCATCCAGTCCAAATCCTCCAGTCATGGGCAGGGACATCTTCCACGAGACCAGGTTTCTCAAACCTGGCCTTGAACACTTCCACAACTTCTCAGGACAAGCTGTGCCAGTGTTTTTCCACCCTCAGAGCAAAGAATTTTGTTCTAGTACCTAACCTAACCCTGCTCTCTCTCAGTTTGAAGCCATTCCTCCTTTTCCTATCCCTCCACACCCTCTCCACTTCTCTTGGAGCCCATTCAGGCACTGGAAGGTGCTATAGGGTCTCCCTGGAGCCTTCTCTTCTCTGACTGAACAACTCCAACTCTCAGCCTGTCTCATAGCAGGGGTATTCCAGCTCTCTGATCAGCTGTGTGATCTCCTCTGGACTGGCTCCAACAGATCCACATCCTCCAGGTGCTGCAGACAGGACACAGCCCTGCAGGAGAGACCTCACACCAGCGGAGTAGACGGATAGTTACAAATAAAACCCACCACTATATAATAGGGAGAGCTCAATTTAGAGCTTCTACAACTTGAAGTTGCATTTCCTCTGCTCCCTCTGTCTGTTGGAGGGTTCAGGTTCTCACCCTGGTGAGGCTGGATTGTGTTACCAGCAGCTCAAGGCTTGATGTTGCAGGGCGAGCAGTCAAAGATCTAAACGTAACTTTGCATTTAACTGAGGGGAAAATAAACCAGCACTGGTGTCTGTGAAAATAAACCTTTACCAGTTGAGAGGGACTGAGATCCTGTCCCCAGCTGAGGGAGGCAGATTGGGAGGCCAAGTCTGAATGTCTGGAGGCAGTGGAGTGACATCCCCAGACCCTCCTGGTGTCTCCTGGTGAAGGAGTGAATTCCTGTGTTTGTTGCATTGCTGTTCAGTGGCTCCCAGCAGCTCTGAGCGATGCCAAGGAGCAGGTACCATTCCCAGAGAGTGGAGGGAGAATTCCCAATAACCAGAGCAGGGAATGGAGCCTTGTCCTGGTCCTGCCTCAGCCCCAGCTGCAGACCTGCCTTCAGTCAAAAAGTCTGGATTTTCAAAGTCAATTGAAATGACTGCCAGTCAGTCAGTTGAAATAATGCTTGTGATTGTGGCCTCACAGGTAACTGCAAGTTATTAGTTTACCTAATAACTGTATACTTTTTTTTTCATTTTTTGATAGATTCATCTCTCATATACTCCTGTCAGAGATGTAGAAGCAGATAATGGCACTTGAAACATTAATTTTCTCTCAAGCAGATTTTTAACATTTAGTTCAGAGAGTTCATCATGTTTAAAAGCAGATAATTTTGTCAAGCTGAACCCTTGGAAGTTTATTCAAAATAATATATTATCAATCCATTTTCCAAGGTTAGCAAACTTAGACTCTATTCTTTTTCCCCCTGCAGCTGTTTGTGTAGCCCGTGAAATGATTTGTGCACGTGTGTGTCACCAAACAAATGTTCTGGTGCCTTTTCAGTAACAAACAGTCTGCAATAAGGAATCTCCACCTACAGTCAGACAAGCAAGTGATGCTGATGCATGCTGCAGCGTGCTCCAAGAGTCAGTCTGACCTCTACAAACCCCAGGAAAAACCAAACTGCATCTTTGGAGTTACCTTTCCAAGCTAAACTAAGAAAAATTAATAAATGTAGTTCCATGAGCAGGATTTAACACACAATAGATTTTTTAAGAAATACCCAGGAGTCTTCAGGCTGATGCCATATTACGCCTTCACTGGTCCTGATATTATTGTTCCTGTCTCATTTTAGGTTATCCTCCAGTGTTTATTATGAATTCAAATTCTCACTGTTAAAGGGGAGATATTATCCATGTGTTTGACGTGCTGCTCAGTGTGTTCAGAAGTTCTCCAACATTTTGATTAACAGTGACAGAAAACCCTTTGAAAACATATGGCCCTGTATACATCCTGTCATTTCTAATAACAGGGTACATTCTTCAGCACACTTTCTTAAGAAGATGAATTCAGTCATATTTTAGAAACATGCTAATACTTGGTTAATTAGTCCTTTGAGGTCAGGGGGAAAGAAAAGACTGAATGAAAATAAACTTTTCCTCGAGCAGACACCATGAGCACTGAAGATAATTTGTGCGGCAGAAAAACGTGATATCTATGAGTAATGGTCTCTACATTGAGCCAGATTTCTTAAATCAATTAGCTCCTGGCATATTCCTGGAGATATTCATGCTCTGTTTGATATGCCAGACTCTTAAAGCTTTAGCATGGAGACTGATTTTGATGCTCATTTCACTGATTAGATCAGTATCTTATTTCTGCTGTTGAATTCCTGTATTTATACCAATTTTGTAACACCTTTG
The DNA here is from genome assembly GCA_013398615.1 of Brachypodius melanocephalos. NCBI lineage: Eukaryota > Metazoa > Chordata > Aves > Passeriformes > Pycnonotidae > Brachypodius > Brachypodius melanocephalos. Next base: position 7,968,980 of record VZSR01000514.1, read on the forward strand.
GGATATCACGGGATCTCAGCACTCTTCTCTCTTATGGAGACCAAATCTAGCAGAGATATTGTTGACTAAAACTCACTTTGGCTTGTACCATGGCAAATTTATATGGCAGAATTTATCCCCAGAGAGTATTTTCACCACAGTTATTTTCCTGGGGTTTTCATCAATTTTTTTCATCATGGTAAGGGAAATTCTCATCTGCATGGTCTCTTTTAACCATATTTTTCCTCACAGAGATATTTGCACTACCTATCCTCAGACTTCAGTAGTTTCTGATTTGTTCAGAGAGAAGCTCCTCATACACACATTCTTAAAAATTATACTTTAGGATGGGACTATACAAAAGCAATCTACTTGAAAATTCTGCAGGGCAATAATGCAAATGTGTTTTTAATAGGTGATACATCAATTTTTTACTTTATAAACCTAAATATTTTCATACAACTCACAAGTTCAAAACACATTCTCAAGTTCTTTCCACCCAAAGATACACCATTATTGTTAATGCAGATAATTAATGATGATAAAATTGCAAAATGTCTTTATAATGATTTCAGCCAGCATCTTACTCTCATTTCTTACTTTTTTCCTTTCCTCCTTGAGTAAAACCCAAAGAAAAACTATTTGATTTTCAAGAAAAAATACAAAGAAGACTAAATTGCCTCCCCCTCTCTTTTCTTCTCTGTCTCCTCCCCCTCTGTTTGCTCCTGCTCTTTTTCCTTTGGGAAAAATCCCAGTCTGGGCTACATCAGTGAAGCATTTCTGGGCAAGAAGCCATCAGTCCTTATGAAACTCCATCTCTGACTGTTCCTGGGGATAGATTTCTCTGAGCCATCAAATCCCTCCTTCTCCAGGCTCCTCTCAAAGAAAAATACCCAGCAAAATTCGAGGGCTTTGTCTGTAGGGATGGAGGTAGAAGAAGACTGGTGTGATTCAAAGGCCTTTGGAAGCTGCAGGATGAGGTTAAAAACTCTCAGATCTTTAAGGCCAGGGAATTTTTTCAACTCCCAGCCCATTCCACAGAGAGCAGCAGCTCTCCCACATCTTTTCTCCTAAAGTCAAGACAAAAGAAATAAAAGCCATACAAACCCGCTCTACCCTTTGTCTGCTCTTACATGCATGTGAACAGTGTTTACAGAAATACTGATATCCAACCAAACACCTCCAAGAAAATGGAATATCCTCTTGCACAAGCAATATTGTTTTTAGGACTTAATGGGAGGAAGAATGAAATGCCCCTAATGGAAGTTAGCAGGGTCATTCAGAGCTCACCTGCAATAAAAAGAAAGGTAAGATCATAAGAGAATAGTGCAAGAACTGGGATAGGTTGGAAATCCCCAACATTGGTGGAAAAACAAAATAATTTTAAAAATCCCCAGCAGTCAAAATCAAATTTATGGTTTTGTTGCCAAAGTTCTGCACGCTTCCTGGGAAAGATTTTTGCCTGTTGTACTGAACTTCGAGGGCAGTACAAGTTTAGTTCAAGCTCTGCCATTCAGATAAAATATGCTCTTTTACACTTTGTTTGGCACTGACATTTTGTACCTGCCTTTTCAAAACTGCCCCTCCTCCCAGGCTGCCTTTTTCAGACCTGGAGAGACCTGAATTGCCTTGAGAGCAGGGACATACAGCTGCCTGGGAGATAACTGCTCCCTCCCATTAAAACTGTGCCTGTGTTATGCTGTTTATCTCATGATACTCCTTAAGTTACAATACTGTTATTTCACTTTTTTTTCCCCTTCGGTTCTACATTATTTAAACTGCTGCACATGATACTGAAAACTTGAAGACTGTTATCAGTGTAGGAAAAGGGTATAAAATGGAAAAGATTAAGATTTTGGCTGGAATCCAGCGAGCACTTAAATGCATGAGTAACTTTACTCCCATAAGTAGTGTCTTTGACGCCAATGGGACCAGCCATGCATGGAGGAGCACATGTTTGTGCAGAATTTGGGGAGAGCAGGCTCTGCTGCAAGGGTTCAGGTTCAAAACTTGGGCCTGTTTAGAGCTACACATGTGCTCAGGTTCATAAGACGTTAATGTCATATATATGTTCACTATACTTTTTGCAAATATTAGAGGTCTACTGACATGCTAGTATTCCCCCCCTCTAAAATAGGAGGCTTTTTACCAGAAAGAAGAAGAGTCAAGTTTCAGTCTTTCTGAGAAAATAAAACAATTCATTGTTTCAAAAACCACAAAATACACAAAATTTACTATAAGGCATTATGCCTTGCAGTGCCCAAACAGGTTCTCTTCAGACTGTCAGAAAGTAAAAAGCCAGTAGTGTACAACAAAAACTTTCATTCACCTCCTGAAAAAGTTACTGGATTTTTTAACTTCTCTATCTTTCCTGTCCCAGTGTTAGTTCCTGTTCTCCATCACTCCCATCTCCAGTAAAAGCTGAGCACAAGATTAATCTGTATTTAAACCTTTTGCTTCAAGATTGATGCTGGTCACCAGTACCACTGAAAGACAGACAGAAGTCAGGTCCTATTGTCCTATGTGAAAGACATCAAAGCTGAACTTTATCTTTTTTCAAATAATTAATAACAACTTGTAATATTTTTAAACTCTTTAATGAGAAGGTGTATAACCTCTTAATTAAGGAGCATTTAAAACTTAATTTTAGCAATTTTAACCAAACAAATCATTGAAGTATTACAGAATCTAAATATTTGACTTCGGTTTCTTGCTCAAAATTACTGATAAGAGATGTGCCTCCATCCTTTATAAAAGCAGGGGTTTGGCAGCCCCTTATGTGTCATTCTCAACTGCCAAGAGGATGCAGCAGGGATAAAACCTGTAATAAACAGTAATATAAGAGGTGCAGCCATACCAAAGAAATTGCCTTGCAAAAGGGAAATGGCATCATGAGATACCTAAATTAAAATTTCTAGAACCTGGCCTAATTCAGTCTAACACAACATCTGCATCTTCTGCAAATAAAGCCCCATCCACAGCCCAGCTCATCATGGGCTGTGCAAAATTAAACAGAATTATGAATGGCTAAAGGCAGCAGATTGGCCATACCTTCCTGTGTCCCTCTGATGATGCAGGTTTTTTGGTGTGTTCTTTTCTTTCTAATTAACTTTTCAGTTCCTACATTGAAACTCACTGCTCATTCACAGACCCTCAGACAGCCAGTGCCACCAAACAGATTTTCCTGTGACAATATATATTTCTACAGTGAAGTCTTGTATCCAGCTGGCTGAGTTGTGGCCAAAAAAAAAATCAGTGTGCCTGCAAAACTTATTTCTAAGGGTGATGAAGCTCCCTGCTAGGGACTACAGTGCCTAATTTGCCAGATATTTGTTTCCTAGCTATTATTGCCTGCTGAATATTTGAAATCCATTGTAATTCAATATTCAGGCCAAGTCTAAAATAAACCTTTTATTTTCTTTTTCTCTTAATGATTTTCTTAAAAGATATTTTTGTCTTCGATCTTCCATTTCAATCTTGGCCTTTTAAAAGGCCATCTTAAACTTTAAAAGCAGCTTTAATTACTAGACATTTTGTCTCCTACTTGGCAACATAATACAAGATGTGGAAACTGGATGCAGAGTCTAATAAATTCCTAGCACCATCCTGAAGAGGCAATGGGATGGTACATCCAGTTAAAATCAGAAAATTATTTATGTGAAGGCCCAGTAACACATTATTGTTCCTCATTTTTCAAGGGTGAAGCAGAAACTCAAATTTTCTGAAGTTGGCTAAAGGCAGAGGTGTGTTGACTAATTTTAAAATGGTAGTCAAGAAGCTTAGTGCTTTATTTTGAAAATAGGATGTTGAAGGATTTAGATTTTTTAATAAATGCTTGTGTTGTGAGAGCTCTACACTTCTGCCTTCATCTTTAGAGCAACTTGCTTTAGTTGGGAAAAAAGGTGACCTTTCCATTAGCTTGTGTGATGAAAAAAATCAATTAAATACAATGTAATTCTCTCACTGGAGAATACCACAATTCTATTCCCACAATTTGTGTCCTGTGCAAAGCTTTGAAAAGTGACACTGGAATTGCAGGAGCTGAGGCCCATGTCTTATTTATAGACAGATTACTTGCTCTCAAGAGCGAAGGAAAGAAAAAGTGAATCATTTAAAGGAAAAGATTTGGTTTAAACACCTGTAAAGAATGACAAAGGTAGAAAGAAAGAAATCTTGTCAGTGAGAGGGGGCTGATGGCAGCAAATATCCAAGCAATCATATCCTCCTGCCTCTCTGAAGTGTGCTGGCATTTAATGATGGGATGGGGACCAAGATCTGCTGTGTCACCTGTGCCTGTCCCCTGTGCCTTGTTCAGGAGGAAGGGACAGACAGAGAATGCACAACTGAAATAGAATTCCTTCCTTAACAACACCCATTTAGCTACCAAATCTTCCTGTTCCTTACAGGAGTTCCTGACTTAAAGGAGTTATTCACCTTTTTGCTCTGCTTCACCAACCTAAAGTATTTGTTTTTTTTCCTCAGCCTATGGACACACTTTGTATGGTGAGAAAAAGCACCAGTGGTTGCTTCTGGAAAAGTGTGTAAGGAATCGTAATGCATGTCTTACTCCTTTCTCAGCGTTTATTTGGCTTTAGGGATTTGGGAGTGGATTTAAACAAAGCTTTTAAAATGAATGTTCCCGTTTTTGAAACTAAGCTGTGAGGTCTGCTGGTGGCCACAAGCTGCTGAGGAAATTGTGACCATCTCTGCAATGCATCAGAGTGTGAAATGTGCTTGTTTGGTCGGGTCAAGAGGTGGCTGGGGAAAACAGGAGGCAGCAATAAATTCATTTATACAGCCAATGTCATCAATACTGCCTGTGCATCGGGCTCTAGAAACATCCATCTGTGCCACCTTTTTTAATTTGCATGGTGTGTGACCACACCATCATACTTGTGATATTTTTATTTATTTTTTTGACTACACAGTATCTACCTTGGTGGTCAGGCTCCCCTTAACATCTCTGTTTGTGTAATCCATGCAGCACAGAAGATAAACACCCTGCACACGATCATGCCGAAATGGCATTGAGATGCCAAACTCCACAAGAATCCCCAAGGACATGGCACGGAGAGCTGTGAGGGCTCCAGGAAAGGCAGGAGGAGGAGCTGCCCAGCCCTCAGGTGCCCGTGGTGTTTCCTGAAGGAATCCACTCCAGAGCTGTCCAACATTTCCTTTCCACAGCACTGCCCACTGATTTTTCTGTATCATTTATGACTCTTCACACGTGCCCAGGGAGGAGGAAGGGAGAAGGGTGGAGAGGCATCCACACGCTCTGCTTTAAGCCCCCAATTTCCTTTCTGCTTGGCAGTGATGCTGCTCCATCTGATCTCTGGAGAGATTTGCTGCTCCACAGGGCAGCTCCAAGCAGCTGCAGTAGGTCCTGGAGCTGAACTGCCCCCTGAGTGACAGCTGTCAAGAGATCTGTCACCAACACCAGGGAGTCCAAAGAGCTTCCAAACACCTCTCATTGAGCGGAAAGTCTTCTGGTAGGATAGCCTTAATGATGGAAAAAGAAAAACCAAAACTGATGTGGCTTCTATATTAAGTCCATGATAGTGTTAAACCCATAAATCTCCAGAATTTCTCTCTAATAATTGTAAACACTGCTTCCTTTGTCAACTTTTTGATTTATTGGAACTTATTATATAGCTAGACTTTATTGTATTTGCTTATGATACCACAGTAATCTTTTCCCAGGCTTTCACTTTATTTTGTTACATTTATCTAGCAAGCCAGATTCACACTCCCACAGTAACCATATGGAGAAAAGCCACAAAAGCTGTTAAGTACATTTAATTACTGTTTTGATGAGCTCATATTTTAATTATGTTTATTGATTCTGTGTGTGTTGAAATAGTTTTAGCATTTCAAGAAAAAAAAAATGGAATCAATATACTGTAATTACTGGGCATTTTATAATTTTTCTGTGTAATTAGAACTTTCATATAATATTTTTAACACTTTTTACTAATCCTTCAGCTGTGATTGGCTGCATTTCCTCTGTGTTTAGGTGAGCTTTAATTTTTGTTCTTCCACAATGTGAGGCTAAGTTCAGGACTAAACATCATTTCCATCCTTTCCTCTTGGATGTTCTTAGGAAATCAAAAAAACACGAATATGATATTTACTTACACATCACCACTTGTGGCACATGGATACATCTTCCACTTGGAGCTGTCATGATAACACTTCCCATCATTGTGTGACTGCCTGATGGGCAAGACAGCTGAAAAATGGAGTCTTCACTCCCTTGTTTCATTACAACAGCTGGAGTTTGATCTAAAATGGCAAAACATATTTTTGGACTTTAAAAAATCCATACACTTCTAGTCAGGTTAAAAAAACCCAAAAAAAACCAAAAAAACCAAAAAACAAAACATAAAAACCCCAAAAAACCCCAAAAACCGCCCCCCCCCCAGAAAAAAAACAAAACCAAAAAACAAAAAAAAAACAAAAACAAAAACAAAACAAAACAAAACAAAACAAAAAAACCCAAAAAAACCCAAAAAAACCAAGAAAACATTTAAAGCTGTTGTCGGATTTTAAAATGAAGTTTTCCCTTAGATAGATTTAGATTTCTCGATTATTAAAAATGGTAAAACAGATGTAAATGTGAGGGGACCTGATCCTCTGGTAGTATAATGGAAAAAATTTTGATTCCTGGAGAAAGAAAATGAGTTTGGACACAAAGTTTGGCCAAAAGCAGGTATGACCACACACCTGGGTGGAAGTTTGCAGTGACAGGACTGGTATCCCAATGATGTGTTTGAGTTTTGGAACTCCAGGATTTCTCACATGGTGAAAACCCTCAGGGGAGAATGTTTGTAGCTATGAGATGGTGACCCTCAGACCTTTCTCTTTTAACTTGCTTCTGGGGTTTAATTTCATTTGTATCAAAAGCAAGAAGCAGAGTCACACCACTCAGTCATTAAATCAGTTTTTGTTTACTTGCACCTTTGAATACCACATGGACAAAGTAAAGAAAAGAAAAGAAAAAAGTCAGCTACTTGTATTTTATGATTTTGGTTATAGAAGCACAATTTGCACCCTTTCAGGACACTTTTGGGTATCTGACAAAATGCTAGGAGGTTACCCTGTGCTCCTCACAGTCAAACTGGATTGTTACATGGAGAGTTATTCTCAAAGCATTGCACCCTTGGCTCTCAGTCTCCATCTTAAATTACCAAAGAGAAAGGAATACCTTTCCTGTGGAACTCATCTGAACTTGGCCCTGGGCACACAGCATCAGCAGGGCTGGAAAATGAGGAAAGAGAAAGGACTTCACCTGTTTTAGTACTGTATATTGCCTGAAGGTCACGAGATTGCTGTGAGAAGGGGCAGAATGTATGACTCTGGTAACAAAAAGAGGTATCAGGAGCTGAAAGAGAATATTTATGGGAAAAAAAAACTCCGTGTGATAGCAACAAATAGAGCGACCTGAAAGAAAAGGAGCAAGGATGGGTAGGAAGAATACAGAAAGAACACACAACTGTCCATCTGGAACGAGATGGGGCAGGATTTGAGAAGGTTCCTGTGTCATCTTGACCCCCAGGGAAGTGTCAGTGGAGCAGGAGGGGACAGGGAGATAGGATGGAGGCGCAGAAAGGTGGGAGCCTCATTTGCTCCACCTGGGAGCACTTCCCAGGAGGGTGAACCCCGGTTGTGGCCAAATGCCCCTGGTACAATCCAGGGAGATATTTCCAGGAGTCCAGAGCATTGAACTCTGCTGGAGGTGCTCCAGAGCCTCCCCTGTCTGTTCCAAAGAGATTCCAGAGAATTTCCAGAGCAGGCTGGAGAGCCCTGCAGCAGCAGGGGACAGCAGGAGGGATGGGAATGGAAATCACCAAGTGGAGCTGCTGGTGGCACCTGTATTTCAGTGTTCACCCACAGCCAGTGTCAGCAACTTCCTTTGGTGTCAGTGATGTTCTCACCAGCCCTCAATGCACTTTTTTAGACAGACTCATTTCTGTGTGTATTTATAGATATTTTCTTTCATGCTGTCTGCAGCATAATTCGAGTATATTTGTTTCCTTTGTTCCTGACTCCAGTTTTCTTCTGCCATCATTTAATAGCACAGTTTTCTCTCAACATAAAACACATGCTGCACAAGTAAATACGAAACACTGATCAAATAAATACACCTGGGAAAATAAAATGGGAGAAGAGTTATGCAGTCCTGGTTACTTCCTACCCCCATGCAGAGCTCTCCAGGATAAAGGCTCAAAATCCCTGCAAACACACTCCTATTAAACCCATCTCATTCTCCTGAATTTGGAGGAAATATTTATGTTTTCTTCCATGGGAAAGACAATCTTTCATCAGGAAGCACTGTTTGCTGTCTGTTTACTTCTCCAGGAGTGGAGGAGGACATGCAGGAGGATTTGTGAGGGTAGCATGCCTGATCAATTTAATTTCATTAATTTAATTAACACCTTATTCACTGAAATAAAAGATTTCAGATGATTGAGGTGGAAGTGGTTGATTGGAATAAGAGCTGTCAGCTCAATCAATTTGGATCAGTGTTAGCCATAACCTTGAATTTCTTGGCTTTACTAGGTGCAACAACATTATTGTTGCTTCAAGATAATTTCTTGGGATTTTTTAACACGAAGCATAATAAAAGTACCCTATTTCAGAGAGGCTGCTTTGCAGTCCTGAGCAAATAAATGCAAACAGTTTTCAAAGGACTTGTTATTCCCCCACTGAGGGACAAATACTCATTTATAAACTCCGTTGCAACTCTGTATAATTTGCCTGAGAAGCCAAAATAGGTCCTGCAGCTCTGGTGCAACTCCAGACAACCACATACAGAATTTTCAAGAGAGCAGCTACGTATCAGAAAATCTTCTGAACGTTGGTAAATGTGTAAATGTACCACATATGTCTCTCAGTGTAGTAACTCAGCTGTTTCATTTCTCTCTTTTGCTCAATATGCAGCCCCTTGAGAGTTCCGACCCTGGTTCCGCTTTGGCAGTTTCACACACATAAAAGTCTTGTTCGTGCAAGTTTTGTGAGCCACCAGACAAAAATAAGATTTCCTTTTTTTGCTGATTTTTTTTTCTTTTTTCTGCGCTGCAAGCCTAAATCAGAAAACTGCAATTGTGTATGTGAAACATAATCAGGGCCAGCAGCACCCAGGAGGTAAATTTAGGACCTCTCTTTCCCTAACATATCTTCCCCTCCAAGATCTAAGGTCAATTAGAACTAATCAGTTGAATAATTTCATCACATCTAACAGCTTTTTTATGGAAACACTGAAGCCAAAGACTTCAGGATTATTTACAATAGCAGTACCTTTTTAGACCTACTAAATATTTCTATGCTGTTTCATCTTAAGAATTAAATGTTTTAGTTTAAACACGATTTAACAGTGCTACTCAGACTAACCCTAATTTCTTGTTCACTGTATATTACTTATTGGCTATTGACAGAGCAATCCAAATTTTCTAATTGATGCATTTAAAATAAGTACTGCTGTAGATAATTTTTTCAGGCCTGTGAACAGATTCCCAAAATTTTGCTTTGTAAAACATTAAGAGTCACAGGCAGTTGCCTCTCCTTAATTACTTTAACAAGCTGAGAGTGCAAACTGAATAACAATCTGATTCTTTTATGTATTTCTTGCTGAGTGATCCTCATTTGAGAGTTGTTGCTGGGCAGTATTTGTTTTCTTTTATCCATAGAAAGTAATCTTGGTGGGTTACAAAACAAAAGGGAAAAAAAGGAAAAGGAAACCCAATGAAATAATAATAATACTAATAATACTAATACTAATATTAATACTAATACTAATACTAATAATAAAAGTCTCCCAACCTGGATCATGAGGAATTATGTAAATTATAGCAAGAGTCTCTGCATGAGTCTGTAAAATTCAAAGGACAAGAAGAAAAGATGCAGCAAAGTCACCAAAGTTGTTCAGACAACAGATGCTGCCCAAAACAGGTTCTCACAAGACATTGATATGACTAAATCTCATAAGGAGTTATACAGCTGTAGTAAATGAAAATTTTCTAGAAAAGAGATTGAAAATGGTGTCAAATTAATGATATCAGACTGTCTCAACAAGTGTGAGACCTCCTCCTTTCCTGCTCACTGCGTGTTTTAGTGAACACGAAGGCTCAGCTCTGAGCTTATGCCTGTCCTTGCAGGGTCCCACACATGCACATCAAGCCCTTCTCCCTTCCCAGCATTAAAACCTTCCAAAGAGAGGTTGAGAATGAGGGATACACTCTGTCCTCACTGCATCTGCCTCGGGGCACCTGCTTTACCATCTCCTTGCTTCAGTTTGCCGAGAATTTAATTTCAGGGGAAAAAAAAAAAAAAAAAAAGAAACCCATGCAGAAACCAATATGAAAAATACAGGGCCCAAATCCTGCTACATCAAATTTCACTGCAGGGGCACAAGAAATATGTAAGAGCAGTAAAAGCACTGGATTTAATTCTGCTCCGTGGGAGATTCATCTGTTGGAAGATGCAATGCATTGAAGAATTCCTGTACCAAAGGCTGCCTTCAAAAGGATGGTGTAAAAGTGAAGTAAAAGTCAAACTAACAAAAACTGCTGTGGAAGAGGTGGCTGAACACTTTTGCCATCCATCTGTTCACGGGCTGTCAGCTGGCACAAATAATTCTCCTTACCTGGGGGCATTTTCCTCTCCTTGCCCTGTTCCTCCAGTCACTCGGAGCAGATCACTGGGGAAGGGGAAATCAGAGTGTTCCCCATCATAAGAAGAAATCAGAGAGGGTACAAAGTTTCACTTAGCTTTAGATTAGTCTAAATTAAATGGAGTGGCCTGGGGAGGGGTCTCAGCCTGCGGGGCAACCTGATAGTGAAGCTAGAATCACAGTCTATCTATGTTCTAAATTGATGGCAATGAAAATAATACTCCCCAGACACAAAAGTACACTTGTTTTCAGATTAATGCATCCTGAATGTGAGCTTTTCATCTCCTTTCTGAATGAGTTAACGTGTGCTCGTTCGCCTTGGCCAGAAACTGAACTGCAGGTTCATTATTTGGAATCTTTTTTGAGTTGAAGTCCATAAGGCCAGTGGCTTTGGAAGATGAAAACTGCTTTCCACAGGCTCTCATTTGGGGAAAAGCTGGTTGCCCTGGGCTGCCAGATGCATTCCCAATGAGCTCCTCCATGTGTGTGTTCTGTTTGGGCTGAAACTGAGACAGCAAATAGCAAAGTGCTGCCAGGCCTGACCCAAGCATCTCCTCCTTGTGAAGGTAAATGATGAGCATGAAAAACAATTCCTGCTGCTCACTGAGGAGCCCAAGAATGCTGTCAGCTTCCACTGGCACTGCCTGTTCCCTCTTCCCAGAGAGGAGCATTCCTATCTGCCATGACTGCCAGATCCCACGCTCAGATCAATTAATTCCTGGAGTGCACTGTCAATTAATATGTGTAATGGATGGTAATTTCACAAATGCTCTAGCTTCATTTTGTGTTTTCCAAACTGCTATTAGTACAGAATTACATTGTTCTTTGATTAATAAAGCAGCCCTTTTTTTTTAATGTTTTCAGATATTACCATTACAATAGTACAGCTCTGTATTTTTCTCACTGATCAGTGGATAGAAGATGTAAGATAGAAGAAAGTTGTAAAATACATCTGTCAAGATGTGCTCAAAATTACTGTTCTTTCTGTAAATGGAGAATTATTACACTAATTCAGGCACAGGTACTTTGTTAGATTTAGCTTCAGTTTGACTTGCAATGGAACAGGATAGTGCAAAAAAATAAATTAAAAGTGGAATTGAAAAGACAAAACAGCATCATCAGTTCATTCCAAAAGATGCATTTTCTTACCGTCATAACATTTTCAGACATTCTGGCAACACCTGACTTTGCAAAGCATTTCAGTCTGATAAATGATGTGTTCTGAGAGAGCATATCTTGTACATGGTCTCTTAAAAGCTCCTCCAGTCTGATGTCATTTTACATTTCTCTTTAACAATGGGCAATTCAAATTAACGGGACTTAATTGCAATATGTTGTTCCCTGCTATTATAACCCTGCACAAGTAACTGCATTAGTTTTAGCTGATAGAAACTCCCCAAGCACATCCGGTATCAGACCAGACCTGCTGTCCCTGACCTTGTTCATTCACATTCCTTGGTCAAACCTCCTTCTTTTCCCGAGCATTAGTTCATTATCTCCCTGCTATCTGTGCCTGTGGCTGTAACTCCATCCTGGGGAACACTAATTCCACAGACTGAGAGCCAAAGTAAAGCCCCACAAGTGCTTTTTCAGCGCCCTCCACAAATGGCAGCTGATTCACTGATCCCTGCCCACCCGAAATGTTCTTTTTGCTCCCTATTTTCCCTGCAAAATGTCACTCCTGGATGTGCAAGATTGTTGTGCTCTTTCCACGACCAGCTGGCTTTTGGAAATCCTGGCTTTTTAAACTCACAGTCACTTTGTCACATGGAAAAAGTTGTTGAGTAATCTTTTTTTATCCCCCCATGATGCCTCCAGTGATGATATGCATGGGACAAATTGAAGATAATTTGAAGAACTGAGAAAAAACTCCTTTTCAGCTCATGAATTCTCCCTCATACTGTGGCATTTGTGTTCAGTCAAGGAAATGCAGGATCTGGGCTTGCATCAGTGAAAGCCCTCGCCAGCAGTAAGAACATCGTGCTGCAGGACAGGAATACAATGGCACAATGCAAATTCCTTTGCTGATAAATCCCAGAATATCATATTTTAAGATCCCAAACTCTTCACCAATTTATGAGCTGAGAGTATTTTAAGAGGTTTCTGTAAGCTTTTGATTTATTGTGGTCTGTTTAGTGATTGCCCTGTATCACAGGGCACATTTCTCAGTTGTCTTGACTACAGACAAACCAGGAAAAATAAACAGGCCTATTTTCATGCATTCATAAACAGAACAGGTCTAAATTTAGCTTAATAAGGGCTGTTTATTCAAGTACTAAAATGCTTAGAATGGAACACTTATAACCAGATAATCTACATGTAGAACTGTAGACTTCGAGGTTGCCCTGGCACGGCTCTGGTTGACCGCTCACTTTTGACTTTGCAAAGTGAGGTAAATTCTCTCTGTTTCTCATCTGTGCCACTGAAACCTCTGACCAGAGCACACAACCACATCTAAACCGAGGCTTTTATGTCAAAGGCAAAATATGTAATACAAAATTAGCTACAACCAGTGAAAAAAAACATAAACAAACCCAAACCACATCATTTCCAATGGTATTTTACCTCTGACTTTGGGAAAATGCAGGTATGTATCCTCCTCTCTTTGTGGGATTTTTGTCTGCATTCCAGCATGGGCACTCGGTGAGCCACTGTGAACTGAATGATCTTATCCAGTTAATTCTTTTAGACTTAATTTGAGCAAAATCTAAAATTTAAATTAGTCTCACAAATAAAAATGTTGGGATATTTGAATTCTCTGGAGCTTTTGAACACTGGTTAAATTTTAAAATCGATGCTGGTTAAACATGAATTATCATTTTACTTATGAATTACTTTTCAAAAATATTACAATATAGAGGAACTGTAGAGCTACATAGTCATCCACTAAAATGAGATTCCCCAATCGAATAGTTATTTGACTGAGCTAATATTGAAACACTTAATAGCACTTAAACAAAAAATGTTCAAATTTCTTTAAAAAGTAGTACTCTGATCATGAGATTTAAATTATCATATTCATTAGAGAAATCCTGTGCTGTGAGCAAAACTCTTACATTGTAGTGAACCAATTTGACACACAGAAATATATTTGCCTTAAAAAAAAGATAGACACTAATGTGGGATATATTGGCACATGGAAATATTCTTTGTCAGCTCTACTGTAATTTTTTTTTTCCCAGAGCAAGTTATCATTTAACTTTTCCCCTTTTTCTTTTTTTTAATTGAAAAGACAGTATTTTGAAAGAATGAAATAACAGCACTTTCCGACCACGGCAGGAGCGGGCAGCAAAGGAAAGCATCTTCATTTTCGTCCCGAGCGCAAACGAAAACACGAGTGTTTGTTTTTTAAGCCCGCAGACCGGAGCATCAAATTGATCCTACCTGGGAGACAGGGGCTGAATAAAGGGCCATTATGCTGGGATGAGATCTGCAATTGCCTTGAACTTGCCAGGAGTTCAGGTGTGGGTGTCCCCATGGCCCCAGCCCCGCAGGAATGTCGCTCCCCGCGCGCTCCTGCTCCCGCATCGGCCTCGTGCAGCCCTTGTAGGCACCGGCTCCATTTCACCAGAATAACCTCGCCATTCATCCGCAGTGAGGTTCAAATTGTACTTTCCCTTAACACAACATTAACTCTCAAAGAGCTGGAAATTCGGTATTCCTGTTCCCCGAGCTTGGATTCCAGATCAGTCACTGAGAACATTATATGAGCGGTAATCCCATTAAATATATCATCTTGCAAATATCTAAATCCAGTTAATTAACTTGTATTGCAAAAGAACTCCAAGATATAGTTTTCAGTGAGCAAACTTCCATTTTGGGTTTCTAATTATGTCAAAAATAAGTTTCGTATCTCCTTCTCACTTAAAAAGTTAGAGTAAAATCACCTAAAAAAAATCTATAAGCATCAGCAAAACAGGTGTTATACAAAAAATAATTTAAATATAATGAATAAGAAATAATAAAGAAATAATAAATAATAAAGAAATATAAAATAAATAAATACATAAAATAAAATAATAAAAATAATATAAAAATATAAAATAATAAAAATTAAATAATTTTAAAATCTGAGTATTCTTTATTAAACTCTAGTTTTGTGGAAAGATTACATACAGTAGAGGCCCCATAAATGTTGACAAACACTGCCTAAAAAACTTGAAAACATTTTGTACTTATTAACTAATCAGGAACAAATGACAGGAGAGGAGATAACTGAGGTCGTTTTGCAGTTCATGCTGAATGCAGCATTGCAATTCCTCCAATTGGAATACCGTCTACAAAAGGCTAGAACTGGAGTAAGTTTCCCAGATTTTTTATTCTTTTAATGTTTCTTGAAAAGGTCTCTTTTCTGTACATGCCAGGCAATGTTGCAACATCACATAAACCAGTGCTGCTTTACACTCATGAATAAAGTTACATGTGATTTTAAACAGAACTCCCACCAGTTTTAGGCATAAAGGACCAGGCCCTTTGTTTTCAAGTTGTGGATAATGGCAAAGACTAAAAAAAACGGGGCAGAAGGGACAAACCCTGCTGTCTGTAAAAGACCGACCACAACAGACAACATATTTGCCTATTAAAATAGAAAAGAGGGTATTTTAGAAATAAATCAGCCACAATATGTGTTTTGGTGTTTTATTAATTGAATTCTGCCCATATTAGCAAGTATTACTACTTTTTTTCCCTTCAAATTATGCCTATTATAATTTCCCTTATGAAAATAATGATTCATGTTTTAGATTGAGTTGTGTGAACATGAAACAAAAGCAGTATGCAGTAAAACGGAAAAGAATTCTGAATTATTTCCCTTCATTTTATCAGCACTTCAGGTCACAGTCCACTCACCAATTATCCAAATGGTACCCAGTCTCAAAGGAGCTAATAACTACTTATTCATGAAAGAGAAGCTTCTGGGATCTTCACTTTAAACTGCCATGAGCTGTATCATGGAACCGCAGCATCGCTGGCTGAGCATCATAAAAAATCAGGGATACATGAAAAGTGTTATTTTCCCCCCATTTTGTGGAAATTTATCTCCCTTCCTGACTGCCCATTCTGCCTGCTTTTGCCTTTATGTGTTTTGCTGTTGTGGTTTCTGATCTGCTGGCTTTGCTCAGTTCCTTCTACTGGAAACTCTCGTTTCTCCCAACATTTAGGACATCTGCCTCAGGGATAATTCAGAGCTCCATGATCCCTTCCTTTAGGCATCTCTCTCTTTGTTTTGATGAAAGGCTTCTAATTTTGGATGTCCTGGAGCAGCCCCCGACTGGGGACACCTGATGGCAGAGCTCCAACCTACCTAACACTGCCAGTGACTCTGTACATGTGCAACCCAAAAGGCTCAAATCCCCTGCTCTGGTTACCTTGAAGGTGGCATGAATTGGATCCATACTGCCAGAACAGGCTATGGTCCTGTCATCTGCTCCTGAAGAGTAAAACATGAGCTAAAATCCATCCAGAACAGTGAGAAATCGACTGTTTGCCCCGGACAGAGCAAATTTTAGACAAAGATGCTGAGTCAGCTTGGACCTGAGATCCAAAGTCTAGGAAAATTTAAGCACTACATGAAAACATCTAAGAGAATCAAATTTTTAACACCTTGGGCTGTAGCTGCTCGTGATTTTGTATCCATTTTGGATACAGTCATGGAACATCCAGTCTTCCACAATAAAGAAAAAGCCTTGAGGTTATGTTATAGCATCACCTGCAGATTGCAAGTTATTAAAAAATGCAACTATTTTTCACCTCATATATTAAACAGCTCCTTCATGAGTTGAAAGTGACCTTGAACAGCTCTGTTGTCTGCTGCCCAGAGTGTTATCTGCTCTTGGCTCCCTTCAATGATTTGGAATACTCAGTGCCAGAACCTTCACCTCAATTTTTCCAGTCAGGCAACAATTAGATCAACCATAAAGCACATTTTTGTTCCCATTTGGCTACTTTGAGAAATACACGTCATCATTTCTTCATCTTTGGCCTCTGGCAAGAATGCCCAGTGGCCAGGTAATTTACTCTAGTATTGCGTACTACTTGAATTTAAAATAAAAATAACCCAAACAAAATTCACCTTGTAAATTTTCCATGAACATCAACAATATTATGACTTGACTATGAAATAAAATATGTTCTTTTAGCTTGCCTGAATATCCAGCTGTGGATACTCCCAGTGAAAGGGTTAATACCTGTATTTTACCCTTTTTGGATCAAGTTGTTGAAAGAGGGAAAGCTTCATGCACCATAGGAACCTGCACTAGTACCCTAATGACAGTATAATTAGAAGTATCATTGTGGTAATGATTCTTTTCATCTGGCAAAAGGCCTCCACAAAAAAAAAAAAAAAAAAAAAAAAAAAAAAAAAAAAAAAAAAAAAAAAAAAAAAAAAAAAAAAAAAAAATCTCTTATTCACTCAGCTTCACCTGCCCATTTTCTTACCTCTGCAACGCTCCTTTTCTAGGTCAGCACCAGAAGTTAATACTGGGTGTTTGACAAGGCTTCAGACTTCGTGCTCATCAAACTAATTAAAGAGAAACACATCCAAAGCCTAGTGAATTATTTTACTTTTTAAAAATGCTGCCCATTCATCTTGTTTAAAGATTTACCTGGCTCAGTGGGTTTGATTAATGAAAAGGACAATGGGGCTCTTGTCAGTGTAACCTGCAGTCACTTGGTTCAGGGTCAGCAGGTTGAGGGAGAGGCCTCCATGTCTATATTTAGTCTCTCTCTACTTTAAAAATCCAAAGGATTGAAGCGTTACTGATTTTATCTTTATGCCACAGTTTGGAGGAAAAAAACAGAACTGTCTTGATCTTAAACTTCATTCAACTCTTTTTTGGTTGTCTCAGTTAAATAGCACACAGCAGGTCCCCCCATGGTTGTTCTGGCTGTGGATAGGTAGGATGGCTTTATGACAACACCAAAACCAAGTCTAAAAATGGGGTATGGCTTCAAGTGAGCTTAAAATATTAATTCTCTTAAATTGCTACTGGAAAAAATTTACACTAATATGTAAGTTTGCATAAACAAAGAAAAAATAAACCAAAAAGGAGGAGATATGGTACATATTTCAATGCCAGTGAGATTATAAAATAATCATAAATGCTTTGATCCCATAAACATTTCGTCATACAATGAGCAACAGTATCACAAATGCTCCTACTAATAGATTGGAGCTTTGATTCTGCCATAAATTGGAAACCAGATAAAAAGTCACATCCTTACACTTCCAGAAACAGCAATAAATGAGATTTCTGCTAAAAGTCTGAGTGATCTCTTTGTCTCAAGAGAAGGATGCAGTCTCCATCTGACTTGCTGAACTTGTCCCTGTCCCTGTCCCTGTCCCTGTCCCCACTCTCTGCTGGTTGTGTTGGGAAGAGCTGGGCGTTTGTCCCTCTGTTCCCCACCTGCTGCTGGGAGCTGTTGCCTCCCTGTGCCACGGGCAGAGAGCAGGGAAGGACCAGCAGGGATTATGATCTGCCCTCTAGTGATTCATCCAGTTAACTCTTGGCAACATTCTACGTTATTTATGCATTACATAATTACACGTTCATTACATAATCGTTTCATTATGCAACGGCGGCTGTGCTCCTGCTTTACACCTTTCCAAGAGGATCTTGAGTGCAATCAATGGGCTGAGCATCCAGCAGATTGCTGATAATGATGGGCTGTGATCATTAATAACTCCTTCCACTGATAGGTTTATGGGCATATAAGACACAAATCATGCCTATCGTCCTGGGACAGCCACTGTTGCACAAAGCCATCTGCAGGCACAGGCTGAAGTTGTGCAAAACAGCACCCAGCTGCTTCACCCCAGGGCCTGGGGCCAGTGTTTTCACTTGTGCTATTGGGCAATAATGCCCAGAACCTCTCCTGAGAGGCCGAGTAAGATTTTCTGACCAATGTAATGAAGCAGGGCTGAAGCACACCTTGGCATCTTTGGCCATGAAGATGTCTGTGGTTTGGAGGGAAGGGCGTGGTGCCCAAATTTTAGTCTTGTAAGTACTCTTTGATGAGTAAAAGGCTCTGTATGGGTTACTGTACCTTGATTTAAAGACAGTCCTTGAGGTTCTTTATCAGGAATTAATTGCTTCATGCCAGAAAAACCCAATAGTGCATCATGGCAGTGACCTATTACCCCATGGCAAGCTCTGCTTCAGGAATCATGAAGAGCTCCCACTGTGATCCTGCTGATTCAGCTGGGCAGAAACAGGAGGCAAAGGCTCATGAGGGCCTTGGTTCTTCATTCTGTCTGTGATACACACAGGACCCTGAGTAGAAATAGGAGAACAAATCCTACAATGATGAGTTGTGCCTCCAGGAACATAACCTAAAGGAACATTTTCCACTCCCACCTGAACCCAGAGGAGTTGTGTGTGCTCCAGCCCCAGGTTCCATCTCCCCCAGTCAGCTCTGACTGCAGTCTCTCTCAGTACAGCTCTGCAAACCTCATTCAATAGTCACTTTATTCTTGCAAATAAAACACTTCTGGGCTGGCTTGATCATTTTATCTTCCCTATCATCTGGGAAATGCATTTGGATAAAGGGACATTTATTGAACTGTCTTTTATCACACAAGTATTTCTACCAAAGAAAAATTTCTGAGATTCAACTCTGTGTATTTAAAAGGCAAAATTCAAAGAAGCTTTATTGCCAGACTTTCACTTCTCAATAATTATGTCTTAATTGTTCTGCAAGTTTGCTTTACAATTTGTAATACATTCGATGAATTAGCATTAAAACTCCACCTTCCTTCTGCTTAATCAATTGAGAACTTGTATTTTAAATGCTGCTTTTTAAATGCAGCCATGCTCTAGCATTCTGCCTAGGTTTTTAAATAGGTAAATACGACACTGGGCTATTTGAAAGGGAAAAAAATATTAAAGAGAGATGAGATTGTTGGGAGAAAGAAAAGTGTAATCTTTTCCACATAGCAAGTCAAATAGTAAATATAGTCAGCTAAGTAAAAGAAGATCAGACAGTGAACTCAATTTTTATTGTATTATATTTGAAATACCACTTCACTTCATTCTCATGAGAGAATTTTCTGCAATCTTTCACACTGTACTTCTGCAAGAGCCATTTGCAACCCATGCTGCCTATGGCTTTTCAAGACCTAAATTTCCAGTGTAGGGAGGTAAATTTTTCCAGTATGTCATCAGTCAGAGTGCACCCACCCACTGAATCCTGAACATTTCCTGCAGCACCTTTAAGACAAAAATTTCCTGATACCTGCAAGCCCTGTAAGAATAATATTGTTTACAAATGACAAGTTCTGGTGCCTGATATTCCAGGCAATGCAAAATGTTGGATCTTCCTTCTTGACACAGTTCCATGTTTTCCACATGTTAAGTTTTTCATTGTTTAAGAGCAGGTAGGAAAGCAAGACAATAAATATTCATAAAATGTCAGACATTCTCCAAAGGGCTGTTTGAGTTAACACAGGCCATGAAGCTCTCTCACTTTTATTAGGTTTGAAAACGATATTTGAAGGAAATTATGTCACCACTCAAAATATTTTACCAGAAGAAATTCTTAGCACCATATCTTTAAACTACCATGAAAGAAATTCCAGAGACTTTCCACTATGCCACGGTCCTGACATCTCTTGTTAGTGTTGCAAAGCAATGCAGGTAAAATAAGGAGTTATCTTCTCATCCTGGGTCAAGAATACCGAGGCCATCAACATTATTTTTGCTCAGGACCTGCTCCAGATGATGTGCTCCAAAGCTGCGTGGTGATCACCCACATTACTGGAAGCCCTCTTGGTGATGTCCTCTGCAACCCTTCATCTCCTTGGTGAATTCTTTGGGATACACGAGGAGACTCAGGGTCAGCTGGAGGCACTTCCAAAGCCCAGAGCCAGGGTGAGACAGTGCATGGGACAGGTGACTCGAGATTAAACAAAGAGCAAGGATCAGGAAAGCAGAAATCACGTTGAAAATGTTCCTGCTCTTGGTAAGATGTGGGTATGAAACCAGAATCAATCTCCCTGGGTTTGGGTGCAGCATGGGCTCCAGCTCCTGTGAGAATTTTGGGTCTGTGACAAACACTTGCAGAGTGTTTGAAGTCTGCAGATCAAAGTCAGTGCATAAACCACGCTGTCACTTACACCTTCACAAAATTCCCAAGCTACTGAAGAACCCACGTGGCTGATGCAAGAAGAAAAATATTTCTCTGAAACAGCTGAAAACTGTCTGTACTTCAGGATTTCACACTGACATAAATAGATGTAACTCACCTGCATAGCTTTACAATACCAGGACTGTTCACCTCTTGGTGGAGGATTCTTGCTGTTTGTGCATGTGCATTTTAAAATAGGAAGAACAAATAAATGGCACCAAAATGCATTGCTATCCATGTTTCTGACCTCTTAGGATAGGGTCAGGAATCAGCTACACTGCACAGGATATTAGCTAATTAAGAAGTGGAAAGCGACATTCATTCTGTGTGCTATATTATAATATACATTTTCTTAGAATAGCAATCTGACAGAACCTCTTTATCTGTTATTATAAAATACTCTGAATTAACAAACAAATTCTTTAGCAGAGAATACTTGCAGCGTGTCTGTTCTAGTATACCATCAAAATTGCTGGTTGTGGTAGAGCTGATGGTTTGCCTTTCTGATTTTTGCTGGTTCCTTCGACACAGCCACTCTGACGGCCCCAGATGTTCAGCCCAACAACTCACAGGCCTTATTTGTGTCACAAGCCCCTCACTCCTCAGGATGGCTGTGCTTGTTCCTGTAATGACAAAGTAGGTATTTCTTTCAATAACATTCACTTGCCATTAGAAAAATATCCTAATTATGAATTCAGAAGTGACAGATTGTGAGATTCAGTTTGCAAAGATGATGTCACTGGTGGGGAATTGGTGGGTAACCTCCAATTACCTCCTTGAATAAAGACATCAGTGTTGTATCTCGAGAAATAATGGCTAATGATATGTCTTCCAAAAGGAAATAGTGTTATTAATTACCTTACTGTGAACACACCACTTATTGACAGCTTTGAAGGCCATTCATCCAATTAAGTATAATGACTAAAAGCTTCATTTGGCCTTCATGGTTATACAGATGGGCTAAGAACAGAGAGCAAGATTCTGATTTCATTTATAACCTTCATAAATATTCAGAGAAAGTCACAAACACCCATGGAGCTCCCCTGGTTTCTATTGCTGTGATTAGAGTCAGACTGTGGCAGGTAATGATGGCATAGAAAGCGCTGTAAATTGATACCTCTAATACCTTGAAGACTTATTGTTGTGCAATAATACAATCTGTCATCTCTTCTGATTGTTACTAAGCACTTTGCTTCCAAGTACTTTCCTATCAACATTTAGAGGGTTTTGCTTTCCCCAGCTATCGTCCAGGCCTGCTTACATTTCAGTGACAGATGATTTAGTTGCAAACACCTCCCTAGATAAGTTACTTCTTACTAACTGCGAGTTCCACGTTTTTTCCCCTCCCTCAGATTAATCCAACAATCATTCTAAAAATCATTCATCCACGTTACACTTTCCCTCAGCTCTACAGATCTGCTCCTGATTGTATTCACACGCTGTTGTTAAGAGTAACGCAACAGGAGCCAACAGAATTTCTTTGGAGAGCAGAATGTGGCCTCATGAATAAAGGATCATTTTCATGGACCCATCTAGGCATCTCTAAAGTCCTCATTAACGTGGCATTTTGCTGATTATGTTAATGGGTGGCAGGACAAATCCTTGTGCACAGCACAGCTCAGGTAATGTGTCTCTAGGACAGCAGTTCACATTGCTTCTGCCACCACTGGCTTTTATCTTTGAGCAGCAACAGGTTGCTAATGGTTATCATCTTCACATTTTGGAACATCAAAAATGCTGACAGACTAAGGTGGCAACAGTTTGCAAGCACTCAGGTAGAACATCAAAGGCCCTACTAAAGGTTTAATACACACCAGCACCAGCAACAGTTTTAAGATCCACCTGTACCACGGGTCTAATCTCTCAGAAATCTGACACTGATGCTCACATGACACCCAAGAATTGCT
Organism: Brachypodius melanocephalos; assembly: GCA_013398615.1. NCBI lineage: Eukaryota > Metazoa > Chordata > Aves > Passeriformes > Pycnonotidae > Brachypodius > Brachypodius melanocephalos. The sequence goes on from VZSR01000514.1 coordinate 7,991,657, forward strand.
TTTTTTTTTGTTAAATGGAAAGCAACATTACAGCCAAATGGCAAAGTGTCTGCAAGTGCTTTGTTTCTATGCAACACTGAGGAGCCAAGAGACTCACAACCTTGTAACAGCTGACATTGTAGAATAACTTAATGCTGCCAACAGGTCTTGAGAGAATGCAGAATTATATGTAAATATATCAAGTAAATGTTTTTAAGCGATAGGTCTTCACCTTGTGCAAACAAGTTGCAACAGCAGTATTTATCAAAAGGGTGCCTGATGCAGAGGAGTCAGATTAATTGTTTATGCAGAGAAGAATTCAGTCTGCATTGCAATGAGTACAAGCACGGAAAAGAAATGTTTCTAGAAACCACCTCCTTCATGGGAACAACTGTGAATGAAGTAAACATGGTGGCAGCAATTTTAAGCATGATTTTAATACCTTCTGCCACTTGGCATTGACTGTGTTCATGACAGGAAGAAGGGAGAAAAATTGCTACCAAGCAGGTCAGAAATGTGACCACTTTGTAGATAAGCCTCACACAGGAAGGCACCAAATTGTGGAAAAACACACTCTTGCCTGAGGAGGCCTGGAAACCTGTCAACTCAGCGACAAAATTCTTGCTTTCAGCTTGAAGCCAGTAGATATGAATCTATTTCTGCTGTGTTAACTTATTTCTACTACTAATATGGTGTCAGACAATGCTATCTGCAAGATGGACAAGGATCCCAAGGACTGGCCCACTTTGCTATTCCTGACTACTCTTCAGAAGCTGCATCTGGCCCCAAAATTTCCAAGGCAGGGCAACCATTTCTGCTAGTAAGTAAATGGGACGTGGGGATGGATAATCTAAATACAAATGAAACAGAAAGGAAGCAGATGGGCCCAAGTGAGAGTCTGGATGTTGGAGCCTTGCAGTGCTGCAGGGTTGGTTTCACAGCAGGGCTCTGCAACCTGGCCAGCCTGGATGGAGATTCACACTCAGCTGTGGTGCCAGAATTCAGGATTTATTTGTCTCAGACATCTTCATTTATGAAAACAGGAAAGAATGTCTACCCTTAAACCTTCTCTGAGATTTGAAACTAATAAGGCAACAGGGCAGTCAAGTGATTTCACTGCCACCATGCCATGTGCCAAACAACAACAGCCTGAAGCAGAGAGTGGACAGAGCTGGAGAATAAAGCAGGTATTTATTGAAAGCCCTTTAGGATATAGCTTGGACAGGAAAAGAGCCTGACCAGGGCTACACCCAAGGTGGACAAAGAATGGTCACAAAATGGCTGACTGGTCAGGAGATCTTATACTTTTATAAGTTTTGGTCCATTTGCATATTGGGGTTTAATTGTCCAATTCCAATTCCAGGTTGTCAGGTCCCATCCTTGTTCCTCCCTTCAGCCACCCTTGGTTGTGCTTTTGGGCCTGAAAGTTGTCCTTGGTCTCCAGCAGGAAAAGGATTTGTTTTCTCTCCCTACTCTGTGAAGAGCTGAGTGACCCTGACTGTGAGCTCAGAACTGCACCCCTGGGCAGCACAGAATGTGAAAATATGAAAGCTAAAACTTAAGGCATCACAGAGACTGCACAACAGTGGTGAGACATCTTCCAGCCCTGTGTGCAGCTCCATAATGGATCTTGGACACCAGAACCAGACAGGAACAAATCAGACATAATCCCCTTACCTTAGCTGGTTGACACTGAAAGCTGAAAAATTAGTCTGATCAACATGACTGGCCCCCCAGGGCAAACAAAAACCTGACCTCTCCATGTGTTTACAGAATCACCGGGTTGGAAGACACCTCCAAGATCACTGAGTCCAACCCAGCCCTGACACCTCAACTAACCCATGGCACCAGTGCACATCCAGGCTTTGTTTAAACACATCCAGGGATGGTGACTCCACCACCTCCCTGGGCAGACCATTCCAGGGCTTTAGCACTCTTTCTGTGAAAAACATTTTCCCTAATACCCAGTCTATATTTCCCTTGGCACAGCTTAAAGCTGTGTCCTCTCCTTGTGTCAGTGCTGCCTGGAGAAAGAGACCAACCCCACCTGAGCACAGGCACCTTTCAGGGGGTTGTAGACAGTGATAAGGTCACCTCTGAGTCTCCTTTTCTCCAGGATAAACACCCCCAGCTCCCTCAGTCATTCCTCACAGGGTTTGTGTTCCAAGCCCCTCACCTTGGTGTTATCCTGCTGCCCCAACTCTTTCCACTCAGGAATATCAGAGGAAACTGAGGAAAGCACCAATGACATCGTTTCATCGACACTTTGCCACCTTCAGCATTCACTTCTCTGATTCTCTGTTTAACCCAGAGTAAAACAAAACCAATGACATCATTCCTCATCTTAAATATCACAGGATGGCAAAGCTCACACCAGAGCTGCTGCAAGGTGGGAGATGCAAATCATCCTGGAGAAAACTTGAAGAGGACAATGTCCCTGTGCTCCAGAACTCGTGCCCTAAGCAAAACTGTCTCTAGATCCTGAAAGTGATTACTACAGATAATGAGGAAAAAAGGCTCAAAATCCCCATAAAATCACAAGGGGAACCACTTTAAATGGATCATGTCATACAAAAAGCAAATCAAAACTTATTCACAAAATGTAAACAAAAAATATTTTCCAACAAGGCCTCTAACTATGACAGCTACCATGATGAATAAAATAAAAGAACATTGCCAATTAAAATCTAATTTCTCTACAGTATCTTAATATAGGGCCTCATTTTATAAGCCTTTTTAATATTGAAATAATGGTGCCAATTTCATGTTTTCTTTTTTTACTATTAATCATAAATACAAGCTTTGAATTTAAAGTTAGCAAACACATGATAAAATTTAGGGCTGTCTCCACAGTACAAAGAGAAGAGTGTAATAACTCCTCACCTTCCACAGTCCACAATATTAAGGCAAGCCTATTTTATGTAGGCTTTCAATTTCTTAAACCAAGTCACTATCAAAGTGCCTTTGTAGCAAAAAGGGATGGATTTGAAGAAAATATTTTAAGTGCCAATGTGCATAAAAAGAAATCATTGATAACAGCAATGCTGCCAACCAAAAATTACTTAACTCAGTCTCTATGCACAAAGACGTCTATCTAAAAATAAAGTTAGAAGCAAAGCACAGGAGAAAGAATCACATTTCATGTTATACCAGTGCATGGCATATTTATCTTCCATGGCAGGTGTTCAAGTGTGGCTGAAACAATAGTGCTGAAAATATATTCCAATAAATCATCTCTACCGCATCACTGAGGCAGAAATTAAAATGAAAAAAAAAAAGAGAAGCAAAATTAAAAAATTTGTCAGAAACACATTAAAAATAAAATAAAATCGGTGTTCTGTTTATTGTTCTTGCCCTGAGAAAATCTCCCAGTGGAGTCAATGAGAGATTATCTTGGGCAGGGAGTACTGAGCTGGCCTTAACACATTAAAAGATAAATCATATATAGCTGATGGAAGTCGGGGGGAAAATGTTACGGGAAATGTTTATCTTTCCCAAATCTTTCTTGAGGGCAATGTTAAAAAAAAGGGTTGATGTGACTGAAGCATAATGTCATTACTTGCCAGAGGAAGTACAGGATGTTAAGAGGCTGATTAACCTGCCTTCACAGCACAAGCAAAATTTGACCCTAAATTTGTATCATGTTAACTTTTTGTCTCCTGAAATTCTCCAAGTGCAAACAGGTAAACCCAAAAGGTGCAGCCACTGCAGGTAGAGGGTGGGATGGGAGCTGTGGACACACTAAAACCAGAGCTCAGCTGAACTTCCTGCAAACACAAGGAGGGTCAGCTCCAGGAATTCCATTTAGATCCATGCTTAGCTAAAGGTAACCAAGGGCAAATTATGGCCCCTTCAGTCAGAGAAACTTCAGAGCAATATCGCTTTTGTCAGCGTTGCTTGGGCTTGCACTGAACTTCTTGATGTGCAGAACAGGAGCTGATCTAAAACATGCACATTTATAATCTGCTCTCTATGAACTGTGTGTATAATTTTTTTTTATGCTCCAGGACAGACCTGCTGCTAAATAACTCTCTTTTCTGCTCCGTAACTAACACTTTTCTTCAGTTTACAAAACAAATTTCTCACCCTTGGTTGTCAGGGCTTTCTATTTCAGGCTGGGGCAGCACTCCTGGAATGCAGCAGAGCACGATTGGGTGCTGCACCTTTGCTCCATGCAGGGAAGAGTTTCCCAGGAGCAGCACCCAGAGGTTTGAGGAGAGCCTGACTGCTCCAGCACAAAGCACCAGAGGCAAATACATGCTTGCCAGCTCATGCCTCTTAAAACTGTAAAAACAGGCTGTTCCAGACATACATCATGAGATTCCCAACCTTGCTGACACCTCAATGCTTGTTGGAACACCAAGGAACAGCATTATTACTCTTAAATTCATTAATAAGGTCGCTTACTCTTAGGTGACTCTGAAAAGGGTCATTAGAGAGCCCATAATATCTCCCAGTGCCAGGAGGAAACAGCATTAGGGCAAAATTATATCAAATTTTTGATTAATAAATATTAAGAATACAAGTTTATAAAGTCAAATGCTCCAAAGCTGAGAAATAACAGAATTAGTGTTGCCTTGTTGTTCACATCTGATTTTTCCCACAGGATGTACTGTGAAAGTTAAGAGCTGAAGTTACACTTCTTGCCCCACCCCTCTCAGCTGGCAGGAGGAGATGAGCTTTAAAGACTCATTTCTGAGAGACATTTACAGGCTCTCAGCTGTCTCACTGCTTCATTCTTCTTAACTAACCATGTTACAACATCCACATGAGTTGAAGTGGTGCCTTTGCCTCAGCAGAGGAAGCTCAAACCGCACAGTCTGTTTGGATGGATGGATGGATGAACAAACAGATCTTGCAGGGAAAGGAAAAAGGTGTGATAAATATTTGGAGACTATCACACAGGGAGAGCACGGCTCTGGAGCCAGGTGACTCAGACTGCAGAGCACATCTGAATTTTATTTTACTTCTCCCACTCCCCACGGCTATAACCTCTCCAAGGCAGCTGTCAGTGTCCCTAAAGGCTTCTCTGCCCTTTGGACATGCAGATTTTTACCACACCTATTTATAAACACCTGCTTGGGCACACCAGTGGGTCCTAATTAAGGCATTTAAAGTTCTCCATTACAGAGTCCCTGAGATCTGTCATGGAGAGGATAACTTACAAACACACCTGATCCTCTTCATAGGAACCATCCAGAACAGCAGGGCCAGGGGATGATTTGCTAATTATGTCCCCAGCCTGAAAGAAGGTGGCTTTGACTCAGTTTTCCTTCTTCATTACAGTTTTCTGCATGATCTGTGGCAAATCCTCAAAGACATCACCTGCCAAAGGACGCAAGTGCAAAAAAAGCAAGAGAAGAATAAAATGTCAGCACTGGCGCACAGAAATGTGATTTCTCAGGTCATACATGCACCCATGTCTTCAACAGAGAGAAACCCTCAATGTTTTCAGCCCACACCACCATCACCCTCTGAGGGCCCAGCCCTAACACTGTGCCAAAACATGAGGGGCATTGCCTTTAACACTGAACATTCAGCAGCAGCTCCTGGAGCTTGAAGGCATCAAATATCATCACTGCATTAGAGGGAGAACTAAGAGAACTGCTTGGAAAACTGAATCTCTGACTCCTGCCTCTGCCAGCTCTGTACTTGGTGTGCTTTCTGCAGTGCTGGAGTGTCCTTGTGCCCAGGACTGCAACAGCCAGTGGCAAAAGCCTTTTCCTGGGAAGCAGAGGGTTTGGACCCCAGTACAGTCATGCAGAACAGGACAGAGAACCTGAATTTCTTAATCTGAATTAATCACTTATGTGGTTTTTATCCTCCCCTTTCCCTTCAATAAAATTAAATTTTTAAAAGGCCAGTATAAGTTCCATTTGTAAAAGGAACTACAGAATCATCTAAATTAGATAAGAGAGTCTAGCTGCATTATTATTTTGTGTGTTTGTGTATTTACACACAAAATAGTAATACACACACACATTATTTTTGCCAAATCAATCAAAATACCAGCTTCAACATCTCATACTGTCCTTAGATTGATTTGCATCAATGAACAGTCTGCAGTGCATCGCAAAAGCCCTTTTCCCTATACGCCAGTGAATGTAAGAAAACTCAATAACCACAAACAAACTGCGTGGTGCCAATTAAATATTTTCTAAGTGAATCTAGAGGAACAGAAGTGGTGTAATTTTCGTGCTACAGGGTGCATTTGTGTTGCCTGATTATCAAACCCTTTATTCCATTTGCTGTAACAAAGGTTCCAAAATTGGAGCGCACCCGCGGGAGCGCCGTTTACAAGATTCATTCGGAGATGTATCAACAGTTCAAGTCCACGAGGTACAGGAGAACATTGTAGAACATTCACAGTTCATAAACCCCAATATAACAACTGCCAAGCCCTATAATATCGTGCTTTCAGAAGAACAATTCACTCCTTTATACATCAAACAGCAATTTTCCTAACTGCGGTAATTTTATACGCAATGATAAATTCGTGTGGAAATTAGCCCGATGGTTTCTCAGGAAATGTAATGCAAAGAAACTCCCTAAACTTACTGCACCTTTTTCAACATGCATGTATTATTTAAATACTTAACTATAATTGCATTTCTTTGGAAAAACTGGGTACTTTTGCTCTTGACACCGGCACAGGTCTTTTTCTCCCAGGATTAGTCTCAGTGTGGTTTGCAGGATTTACCATGGCTACTTATAATCACTGCTTGAAAAATTGACAGGCAAAGTATTTTTCCAAGGAAAGTACTCTGTAGGGCTTAAGAAATAGATATCTTGGTAATCGAATTCAGAAAGGCAATGCTCATACACGTAAAGAAAGGTCATTGTTGGCTGAAGTGTGACAGACCCAGTCTGTGTTAATTTATACTGACTTGATGAAAATCCATGACTTCCCCGAATTTTGGACTGACTCCTGACAATTGCAGATCCCAGCCAAATATAACAGGCTTTTAGCACAGTGACTTTCAGGTTGACCCATTTGGGATAATAAGCCCCACAAAACCCGAGAATGTAAAACTTAGGAGCTCCTCCTGACTTGAACAGCTCCAAGCAAAGGGACTGGTAGAAATTCAAACCATGATTTGCGTAAGGCTTTGTCATACCTTGCAGCATCAAAATAAACCCTCAATTCTTTAATTACTGTAACCCTAAGTGCTCAAAGTCTTCCTTAGGAAAAAAAAAATTAGTCCATCAAACCCCAATTAGAGTCCATTTCAGGACTCTAATGATTAAAGGAAGCCCCAAAATTTGGATTAGGTACCTTAAATTTCATATTCTTTGTTTTGTTTCTCACTTACCCACTATAAATTGAGATGAGTAACAAAAGTAATTTTAAAATGTTAGATTTTTAAAAAGTCCTTCAAAAATAGTTACGTTTACTAAATTCACAATATTTTTAAAATTTAAAATTAGGAAATAGTCACGCAAGTGTTATTTAAACTTTGAAAAAAGTTAAGCTACTAAGTTATTTGAAGTCCTGGCTAAATATCTGTATCAGTTAGTGAAAGTGTAACCCTCATTTTGACAACATTATGCTTTTCTATTGTATAAAAATGCCTTCCTTTTACTTCCATTTATTCCACTATTTTTGATTAGTAATTAGCTCATCCACAGCTGAGGAAAAAAAATCAAACACAAATTGCAAAATGGAAGAGATATTATTTTCTTCTTTCTGTCTGTGTATAACAATACAGTGTAAGAGGGAGAGATTTATCATCTCTAAAATTATGACAGATAAGGATGAATGTAAGTAAATTGATTCAATTTTATAATTAAATAAAATATTCCTTTTGTTTAATAATTGAATTTATATTGTTTTCTTATATATCTAGCCTACCCAGGATAATTTATTGCAGTAGCATTAAGATTAATTCCTAGATTTTATATCCACTGGAATTATAATTTATACATAAATGAGGATATAAACATAATCCAGCCCATAATAAATGCAAATAGAAACAAATCTATACAAGAGCCTAAATAATAAATACAAGATATATCGTGGCCTATATATAAGCAAGTTATTGCAGCCGTAAAGGTGTTCTGTTTGTTTATCAATATTATTTAAATTACTTTTTTTATTATTTTGGTTTAAATCACCTCAGCATGGCTGGGTCTTTCCAGGCTGCATTGCCAGTCTCTAACAGCACATCTCTGCTCTCACCAGAAGATTGGGCTGGAGGAGCCTCAGTGCTCTCAGTGTCCTGAATTCACCATTTTGCTCCTGTTCCTGCTGCAGGATTTTCCATTTTTTTTCCTGCTTAACCTCATTATCTGTCATACTTTAACTATGCCATTCACACTTTGTTAACAAGAATTTGTAGATCAGATTTGGGGGTTGGTCCATAAGAGTTCAATAATAATGTTTCCATATCAATTTTATATGTCTATGATTTCTGCCAGCCCAAGGAGTGCATTGCTTATCTTACACCACATCCAGAGCTTATGGGGATACCAGAATATGATTGTCCATCTTGCCTCTTGAATTCACTCCTTCACTTGTGTTCAAATAGATTTTAGTTCTATCAGCCCAGCTCCCTTTGTATCCTCTGACTCTTGGGTAAACACCAATTACATGCTAACCTCACACTTGAAATTATTTCCCAAATTCCAGATTATTATAATTCCTATCTCTCTAATAGCAGTAGCTCAATCAATCAATTGAACATTGCATGTTGTATTCTACAACTAAATCTATTTATAGGCCCTAGATGACTTTCTTGTCCCTTATACACTTTTTAACAGTATACTTTGATAAAGTTTTATCCTTTTTACAAGTTTTCCTTTCTAACCTGAACCTTGAAGAACACATAATCATACAAGATTGTATTATTTTTATAAACTTGTCTTTATTGCTACAGTAATTATTTTGCTGATAATTTGTTTGACTATTTTTCATCAGAATCAAAACATAAAACTCAATATTACCCATTTTTACAATCCATATCAGCTTTTATTAAAGTTTTCTCCTAGATTTCTAGAAGTGGTAGTCACTTTTAACCTCTGCATAGAGACAATACCTACTTTTACACATCTCTGGGAAGTTGTGCAAAGTTTGATTTGAGTTCATTTTTTGAGTTCATTATTATCAGCTGGCTAGAAGCCAACCATTCCCATTCCTGACAAACATAGTCCTGTTAACATAAATAGGTCATTGTAAAAGTGTAATGCATTGCAAAGGATTTTTTGAGGGTTGGTTTGTTTGTTTTTACATCTTAAAAGATGTTACCCAGTGCAATTCTGCATTTTGAGATTTAAAAAAACGTGAGAGCTGGTTATGTTCCTGTGAAGAAACCATTTAATTAGCACAGATTTCCTGGAAAGGTGATGTTGCCTGAGGGTATGGGAAGCTGGACTAGATGATCCCATCTGAGGTCCCTTCCAGCCTGAACTATTTTGTGGTTGACATCCCATCCCAGTGAGTCACCAGATATTTTTAAAACCGACTGGGAATTTCTTTCCCCCGAGTGCTTTGGTCATGAAGAAATTATTCAGCTCTCTTGGTTAGACTTGCTAACGGCCCTGTGACACAAACTGTCTCTTCTACAGTGGACACGAAGAACAGAGATGCTTAAATTCATTTTTTTGTCCTGTCTAGGGCTGTGTCCTTGTCTTCCCAAGGGCAGCTTTCCCAAATACCTCATCAGAGTGACCCCACTCGAGACACAGGGAGTAGAGGGAAGAGCTTGTGATGTGGCAGATCCTGAAAGGGAAGGAAAAGCTGCTGATGCAGGAACAGCTTAAACCAGAGCCCACCTGCAAGCCGTGGAAGGCAGAGATGTCTCAGGGGCTCACCAACATCCAAAGATGAGAGAAGAAGATCCCAGAGGGTGACAGAAGGAGTCAGGGTTTGAATTTACTTCCTATGCCAATGATTCTAAAGGAACTTAAGCAATATTTACAAATACACTCTCCTCGCATAAGAAAAGGTGTTTGGTGCAGTAGAACTCTTGCAGAATTAACTGGACAGCAAATTCCCAGGCACTCAGCTGATTACACAGATGACTTTCCTTCCAGGTGCCTCAGCCCTGCTTGGTAGGAAGCATCACTGTCAAAAACACTTGGAACAATTCCTGTAGCAAATTTGTCAGTTTTGAAACTCAGCTTCTGACTTTTTTGAAAGAGATATGCTCTGCAAAAGCAACACATCAGGTTTTTGTCTCATCCTTAAGATATTTACAATAACTTACTATTTGTTCAAATGGCAAAATTCCCTTTTAATTACATATATTTTCTGAAAAACTTCAGAGCTACACTAGTTTTATGAGTCATTTGTTAGAAAAGACTGAGGTTTTTAAGAGGATCCAGCTGTAACTTGCCCTGAGCACTGTATAAATTCTTCAGTAAGTACTTGTGTCTGAGTGATTGAAAAAAAATACTCAGTAGTTTTGTTTATCAATGCAAAAAACTTGTTTAAACATATTCAGAACTTTGTTTCTGCTTTTGTCAAACATAATCCCTCCGTTTCTCTTTTTAAGGATGCTTTCATACAAATGATCAAAATTATGAAACCATATACCTCAGATTCACAGAGAACTGGAGAAAATGTCATGGTGGTAAGTGCTGATGTTTTCTGAAGTAGGAAGACTACAACATCTCTCCATAGTGTTTTGCTTGGGGATAAGTTCTTTAAAAGCATAGCACATGATGTTCTTTCACCCAGAAAAAAAAAGAAGTAAAATAGACCCTTTTTTTTGGCAAAAAAATAACCATCCCAACTTCCACACAAATCATCCACGTAAACCAAGTCTGATCTCTCCATTTCCAGCCTTTCTGGCAGTCACCACTTGGCACCACTGTGTGCTTGTGCTTTCCAATTATCGGAAAGAACAGATAAATTAAAAATGAGGGAAAGTTAAGATCTTTTAAGATCTTCTAAAGAAACACCTAGCTGTGATGGTGTTTGGTTTAAATATTAAGAACACAAACAGTAAAATCTGCTCTTGTTTAGTGGGTCACTTGATGTCCCTCAACTGATTTATTTCTGGATTTGGAGGTGTCTCAGTGTTCTGCCTGTGCAAACCAATAAAATGCAGCAAGGTACCAAATGTCTCCCAAGCCTCTACTGGGTTTGCTGCCCTCACTGAAATGCACTTACTAAACATTCCTGGGATAGCAGCTTTCCCTTGCAGCTACCAGCCTCAAAAGGAAAGCTGTTTGCATTGTTCCCTCTCAAGATAAAGGGAGAAACAAAAGAGAACCTCCCTGAAATTCCTCTGATATTTTTACCCAAGCAACCTCCCAGGTCCCAGCAGAGACTCGAGGCTGTAACTCAACACACGATTTTGCATAATTGGACCCATCTTAAATTGCTGTCTCCTCATGTTGCTAACCCTGGAGCCTGACCTTGGCTTTAAATTTTAAAAGTTTACTTTGCTGACGCTTCTCCTTCTCAGCTTCAGTGATACTCAAAACAATGACAGAGCAGCTAATAACTACAAAGTGGGCAAACAACAGAGCAATCATCAAACTTTTTTGTTCTCAGATCCCATTTTAGACACCAGAGCTATTAGGAACAGAGCAGGATTTAAATGTGCTTTGACATGGGAGATGATACCAGGGAAGATAAATGTTTTAAATCAAACTCTGTTTAAGATAAGCACAGCATACAAAGTAGGTACTTGACTCTTGATTTAGAAGTGCAGTTATTCTGATACATACTTAAATACACAGAACTGTCTCTGGAAAATAATTCCAATGAGCTATTATATGAGTAGTGAAAACACAACATGCTTGGGCAGAATGCCATTTTATTTTTTATTATTATTATTGTTATTCAACTATTTTTTACAACTTGCCAGAGTTCATGCTCTGCACTTATTTGAAGCCAAATATGGGTACAGGTGCACCAACATGTAAAAGTGTTATCAAATAGCTGAAAGAAAAGTTGATACTCACAACTGAAGCTGTGGCAAATCAACATCTTTGCCTGCTTAGCTGTGTGCCAGAAGAGGAAAAATACTCAGAAAGCAACAGACTGATGCTGTTGCCAACTGACAAAAATCTTGGGCTACAAACACATTGTATTTTGTGCAATTTTAATATCAGACAAGCCAAAATATTTCATTCCCAAGGACCAGGATTTACGTTTAGCCCTAAATTTTCCTCTTTGTCAGCAAAGCTAATTGCTACTTTGAAAACAGGTGGGATAAGGTCTAATATAGCCATTAAAACAGGGGCAAAGTGGGAATAACTCTTAATATTGGGATTTAATAGCCTTTTAAGCTCTTTTTGACCTGGTATAATGCCAAATTTGTGTACTAATGCCAACGTTTGAAAAAAATAATTACATTTATTAAGGATTCCACAACTTTATACTTAGTAAGGGTCTGGAGACAAAAAAAAAAAAAGAAAAAAAAATAAGTTTTGCACAGAACTGAGCCTCCTGACTTTTGCTGCCCATGAGTAGTGTGGTCTGATAAAAAGAGATTCATGTTTTTTTAGCAGATATGCTGCCAGCTTTCCTCACAGGAAGCAACAGGCATTGCAGCCTCCAGGGCCACATCAAAATAAACACATTTTATACCTGTGGGAAGCAGGGAGGTTCACTGTTCCAATAGCCTAAATAATTAATATCCAGTAGTTGAGGGAGTTGGCAGATTAGGAATTAGGAAGAAATTGTTCCCTGTGAGGTGCTGGCAGGGGTTGTCCAGAGCTGTGGCTGCTCCATCCCTGGAGGTGTTCAAAGCCAGGTTGGTCTAGTGGAGGGTTGGAAGCAGAGGATCTTTGAGGTCCCTTCCAAGCCAAACCATTCTGTGTTTCTGTTATAATGCTGTTATAATGTATAACAAGCTGTTCTAATGCACAGATAACAATATTCCAAGTGTCACACTGAGATACTCTCCTGTGCAAACTGCAAGGGCGACAAATTCCTTAAAGGTTTTCAGACACTGAGTGCCCTAGGCCAGCAATGAGAAAAATATTAAATCCTGCATATTTTAGAACGTGATGATGATCTTATCCCTCAGTAATTCTCAAGGTGCTCTAATGAGAAAGCATTGCCTTCTAAAATACTTCAGGGAAAGCATCGCTTTGTACCTGGGACTGCAGGGAGTGGTTATTCCAGCATCATGCCAGCAACTCTTCCCAAGCTAGAATGTCAGCTGCTTTGTATGGGGATTTATTGAGGGAAGGACAGTCCCTAAGTACTCCTGGCAGAAGACCACCATTGCACTGAAAGATTTTATTTCTAACAATAACAAATCTGCTAACCTGACATCTCCCCTTCATAACTGCATTACTCTTTGCTTATATGTCAGTCTTTGAACAACTCCATTAGCCTTTAGTCAGACTAAAATCCACAGTTTTTCTTTCCAAGTCAAATGTAGAATCAAATAAAGAAGAAAAGATTTAGTATTTTTTTTGTATCTGCTATTGTCCAATGGCTTGTACTTGAAACAATTTACTTTGGAAGAGAATTTGTGTGACTTTTTTCCCAGGCACTAGGAAAATCTGAGAAACCTGTTACTGTTTGTGTTCACAGCATCCATCACTCTCCTGAAGAGTGATGCTTTACTGCAGACAGCCAGTTATTGCCTCCTGGAAGGAAGCAGTTATTGCTTCTCATCCCTTGCCCTGGAAAACTCTGCAAGCTCATTCTCCACTTTTTATATTCTGAGAGAGCTGCTGTTCCCTTCTACAGCTACCTTATACATCAGCATTTGATCAATCTTTAACGTAACAACTACCCAAACCCCTCCTCTCTCTTTAAAATTAACATTTCTCCTTCCAGCTCCCAATTGCTACAGAGCACCGTTGCTGAATGGTTCTCTCCAGCTATTTCTAAACATCTTAAAGTGTCATGACTTTGAGAGATGCCATGGTTGTGAGAGAGGCTTAGGTTTCTCACAGAACTCTTTTTTCCAATGCCAGCTTTTTTTAAACATGCACTCAACCACAAAGCACAGCCTTCTACTCAGTTACAGCAGCTGCTTTTTGCAAGTCTGCATGTTTCTGTGGAGGATTCAGGGAAATCCTCCTTACTCAGGTCTCCTCCTTATTCACATGAAGTGCCTAAAACTCATGAATCAGAGCTGAATGTTCTCGCAGTTCTAAGTCAGATGTGGAAGATGCTGTATTTAACAGAACACGCCCTCAGACTTGGCAACTTTTCAAGCAAGTCAGTGATGTCCCACATGACGTGATCAGCAATTACCTTTCATTTTGAATGCTCTCTGGCTAACACACTTTTGTGTAGTTAACCCAGACAGGAATTGCAAAGGTTTGTGGGCTTGCAGACAAAGAACATCCTGAGCCACCCATCCTGACTGATATTTGAATTTCATCTGCTAATTTGCTTCCTTTCCTCTAGGACTACAGTGACTTTCTGGTCTTAGGGGGACACGTACCTTATTCAAGAAATCCATCCTCACCTTGCCATTTATTTCACTGTGGTTTGCTCTGTTTAGAATGTGGCTTTGAGTCATCCCTCCAAAGTTCAGGATAGTTTTCCAATGAGCTCCTCAGAAACTTGCTTTGATCCCGGTTTTGGCAGTCAGCTCTCGTCACATATTTCATTTGTTACTTTAGACATAAGTCCCCGTCCAAACCAGCCCAAGAGCAAAGAAGAGGAACAGCCTCCAAATATGGTCAGAGCTAAGCCAGTTTCTGGAGCAGTTTAACACATGGGCGTGCGTAAGAATGAAGAGAACTGGAACAAGTTTTAAATAATGCTCTAAATAGACTGCGGTGAAATGTTCAGCACTTAAAACTGAACAGAAAATCCTGAAACAGATAAAAGAATAACCATGAGCCTGTCAGCAAATGTAACTGTGGTGATCAACTCCAGCAATAAAATTCTGCTTAAACCCTCTGGAATCATATCCAATGAAGCAAAGGTTAAGCAAAAGGCTTAACCATTGAGTATTTGGTTTATAAAGATCTAATAAAGTTTATACCATTAAACAGAACAGATGAGGTTTTTTCCAAAGCAATTATGCTGGACAGTTATAATAAAAATACTTACCAGAAAAACTCTTCAGTATCCACCAACTGAATCTTAATTCAGATCACAAAATAATTTTGCTTTTAATTAGGAGTATTTAATTTCTCCCCACTCTTGATGGATGTTCCTTTCATCGGTCTCTCAACTTCAAATTCACACTATTTCATAGTACTCTCTGCGTGGATTATGAGGCCAGTTACAAGAGGGTCTCAAATAGCAGACACATTAATCAAGTGAAATGTCACATGCATTGTAGCCAAATATAATCTGGCCACTAAGAAAAAAAAATTTCATTAAAGTTTTTAAATCTGAAAATATCAGAAAATAGGAAGTTTTCCATCTGATCCTGGAAATATAAACAAGCCTGGTATTCATGTGCCATCTACCTCACAAACACCAAAAAGCCAAGAGCACATCTCCCAAAGCATCCACCTTTTGTAACTTGGTCCTTACAAGTAGTACCCAGCACCTGCAGGAAAAAGATTCCTCCTCCTTGTCCTTGAGTTATTAAGAAAAAAAGCAAATGTGATGTTATCCTGTTGGATAAAGGAGTGCCTGAACCTACATCCCCAAATCGAGCTGCACTGCTGTTCAACACAAAGGCTTGTACAAATTTTTAGGAAAACCTTACTTCTCCCAGAGCTCACTTTTAACTTTTACAAAACACAAAAGAATCTATCAGATACTCTGGCTTTGTGTACTTTGAAAAAGGATAATCTGAAGTCTCACAATATATCCTTACCATTTAAAATATGTAACTGTGGTAGCTTTTGAATCATGCCTATAAAATATTGGAGCACATATCTATACAGGAATTAAACTATAAATTGCATGAACACTTCAAATTGTTTCTTGTTATAGAAGTTTAATTATTTAGTTTAAAATAGCATGTAAAAACTCCTTTAAAAAAGCATATTTTAAATGCTTATCCAAATGCAATTGCTATGCACAAGGCAAGACTTTTCTTAAAAAAACCCCTGACATTTTGTATTTTGTGCTTCAGTGTTCCTTAAAAATAAGAACTAAGTAATCTACAATTAGCAAAATATAAGCATATTTAAGCTATGAATTAAAAGTTAATGAAATAAGCTGCTTTAATAGGAAAACATTTTATTAGGAAATGGAAAATACTCATAGCTGGAGAGTCAGCAGTTGCTTTTAAAGGATGCAATTAAGCTGCCATTATTTTGGCAAAGCTCTGGTCTCAAGGAGGCAGATTTTCCTAATGCATTGTAGAAGTCCTTGGCAAATTACACAATATTCATTAAATTTAAATGGAGACCCTTGATGGCTCCTGTAAAGATGTGCCAGGGAGTCAATTTTCAAGGAATTCATAATGTGAGCAGCAAGTTATCGGAGAAGGAGACATTCAGCACCTCGGAAGGCCCCAGATGAATGATTTAGAGGAGGTGACGTGACACATTTTGGCCACTCCACAATACCCTGAGCCAGACACCCACTTCAAGCAACAGCAGAAGAAACCTGGCCAGCCACATGCTGCATACCCCAGATTTCTTCAGACACTTCCTAACTTTCCTAGGAATGTGGTTTGTTCAGTCCCTGAATTTAATACCAAGTGTCAGCAGGGGTAAAAAAGCAGAAGAGACAGCGCTGCTTCTGCCCAACACCTGTCCCACACCCGAAACTTTGAGAATTCATCCCTCTGTTAAACTCCCACTTTTGGGGGGCTCTCACCCTGCCAATAATCTTGTTAGTAAGAGATGCTGTGCTACCTCTTCCTGTTACAAACAGAACCTGACACATGCTGTGGAAACAGATCCTTTAAAATCACACTTCTAGCCCTACTAACTTTTTCCCGTTGTTGGGTATTTTGGATCCCAGCAATGGAATCTCCCCAGCATTGCTTCTACTCATTCCCTGCATGTCACACAGCAGACACTGTTTGGGTGCAAAGAAACAAAATACATCCCACAAAGTTTCTCCCCTTTTTAGTATTCAGCTTCATTTAAACGTTGCATGGCCTTAAAACCTTTTTAAGCTGCTTACTTTTAAAGTATAAACATGTTGGTGTTTAGCCACGGAGGGTACTTTTCTGTCCTAAATCATCATCCACTTATCAAAGACCGATCTACATTACTAAATGCTGTAAGAACACATTATAAACACATTGCAATAATCCCCATGTAATAGCCACTGGCTTCCAGCACTGAATATACTGATATTTATACAAACATTACACAATGAATGCCACACAGTTTCCAGGTTGGGCTGCACTCAGTGTGGTAGCATTCTCTCAAAATTACTCAATAAGTACTACAGAAAAGAGAAAACAGCTTCCTTTAGTAGATAGTCTTACTCCTATCTCTTATAAAATGGCACTATTACAAAACAATCCAACAAAATAACTCAACTTTTAATTCATTAATCCAGAAAAAGAGATGTTTTTTATCATCATTATTTATAACTTTACAAACATGCCCAGTGTTACACAAAAGGGTAACATATCCCAAGTGAGCTGCAGCCAGAACTTGCACAACACTCCCATAAAAACAAATTAAAATAGGGAAATGAAATCCTGATTTTTACTGTCTGTGGTTACATAAAAAATAACTTCAATAAGTGCAACTGGAGAGAGAATTGTCCTTAATGACACTTCCAGTTTATATCTAATTTCAATAGTTCTGCTAAATTATATTTAAAATATCCTTGAAAACCTTTATTAGGGGGTTGAGATGGTTAATAATGAAAACTCCACAGACAACTTCATGCTGGGGAAACTGGAAGCTGTTTAATGGAGTTGGGCTCTCATACCATCAATAGGATTGCAGCTGGTATCAGCTAACAAACATTATTCCTCTGAGGGAGGGAAATGGTGTGGCTCCCTTTCCAAAGGGGCACAGGAGCTGAGATTAGTTACCAGATGTGAATTACAGATGGAAACTGGTATTTAACAGGCAGTGTGGTGCTTTCTGAAACACCCCTCCCCTCCTGCCCTCGTTCCTCAGCTCTCACACACCAGGACAGTTGCAAAATCCATGAGCCATGGGGAGACAGAGCTGATGGAATCTGCACAACAACACGTGTGGAAGTCCATGGGCAGCTCACAAACTGGCTGTGATTTCCCATAACCACATTCCATGGACACCTCTAACTGAAGAACCCTTTCTAAGCTTTTTGAGAACATAGATGTATGGACAAAGGACCTGCTCACAGAGCACATGAACTGTGAGGGAAGGAATCACATCCCTGTGGAATTCAAAGCTCCAAGAGACTTGGGTGGAAGATTCACAGTGTTCTTCTCCCAAACCAGAAATGTTTTCCATACCTTCTCACCATCCAGAAAACCTGCTGCTGTCAGTGGATAGATTTTGCTGCTTCATGGAAGAGGAGAAAAATTTGTGGGAGCATTGAAAAAAATATTTCTGGGCGATGGGGGAGGATGCTCCAGTTTTCTGTCATTCTGGTTGGATTTTTATTCTGTCAAGTATTAAGAGAAATATATGTCATGTTTTCCAGATCAGAATTTGCACAATGTTTGTCCTCATGCTAAATGCTGTTCTGGCCTGCAGTGACAAAGATCTCCTGGTAATATTTACACAGCCATGGCATCAGAGGAATAGTGCATTTAAAGGAATTGCAGATACCATACTAAAAAAACCCGATACAGATTAGGACATTTAAGAATACACCATTTATTCACTAATTTTAAGTTTTGGACACTACTGAAGAGATTTCCTTTAATGGCTACCCTGCAAACATCTGGGATATTCATTTAGAGCTGTCCCTGAGGAAATTCCCCTCTCTGTGGTCTGAGAACCTTAACACCATGGAGTTTAGGAGTCACATGCTTTGCATAACACAGATTAATGTCACAATTCAATAAATACTGCAGTACTGCATTGTGGTGCTTTATTAGTGTTAGACATGCAATATTTATTTAATGAACAGAAATTAAAATATTAAGATAACATTTTAATAAAATTAAACAATCTGAAGTTGCAATAATGGAAGAAAAATAAAGTTTTTCATGCATTCTAAGTTTATAGTTCTCACAAGTGCATATAGTTATGATTCTGTACCATTATTAAATGTAGACAAACTACCATTGATTGCACAAGACAAAATAAAACCCTTAAGTTATAAGTAATGTTCCTATCTTTTACAAACTTCCTATACAACCTGGATCTTCAGCTTTTTTATAATACATTTTAATACAAGACATCTGGAAGCTTCTAAGATGAATAGGAATGGCTTGACCACTTGTAACATACAGTGGCTTCTTCAATGCAAAAATTATAAAAGATAAAGCAAATGCCCACCATGCTTTAGGAGACTGTGACCTTTTCAACAGAAACAAATCTTAAACCCCTTCATAAACAGATTAAAGTGCTACCTATTGCATATTAAATACTTCCAGTGACTGTATGGAAATTTTTAAGTGATAAATCCCTGAAAATAGGGTTTCCTTACCAAAAGTGCTGACAGACCCTTAAATGTAGCATCATGAATACAGCAGTGCTATAATCCTTCAGCAAGTACTTCAAAGAAGGGGAAGTTAGTCAACATGCTCTAAAGTCACCACTGTAAAAGCCCAGCTAACGTATCTACAACAGCAATGGTACATAAAGAGCAGGAAAGCATGAGCTCACTTTGCATACTTGATCTAGGACAATAATCTTTCTTTAAAGCTGGAAGTGTAAATAAACCCCCAGTGCAGCAGTAAACACATTAAGACAGCAGTTCTGTTTGTTTTAAGATGCATCTAAGAAAGGGCTTCCTGTACAGAAAGAAATGCAGGCTAGTTATCTAATGAGCATGATTTTCATCAGGTCCCCAAGTCATGAAACCTTTCTAAATACAAGGCAACATTTCCACAGCTGGAAAATTACAAATAGTTCTTGACACAGAGCCAACAGCAAGAGATGCAGTTATAATCTTGAAAGAACGCTACATTCATTAGGAGGTGGAAAACCAAGCTAAACGTAAAATACAGCAGCAAGAGGTAACATATATAAATATTAAACATCCTTCTTGAATGGCAGAAAGTTTACATTTCTGACTTACAACATTAAAGTATGGCCTTCATATTTGTCCTTTTAAGTAAGCAAAATACATGGCTATGAGCAGAGCTGTTTCAAAGGATAATTTCAAAGTATGGTACATGCATGGATGAACTCTTATGCTAATCTATGAGAGAAAATATCAAAATAATAAGGAGATGTTCAAAAATTTCATCCCTATATTTTAAAGCGCAAGAAAGACTGACCACAAGCGGCAAGCTTTTATGGGTTTAAAATGATCTGCAACAAAGTCTACGATTTTATCCTATGGGAAAAACAAAACTTCCTTTGTTTTCAACATTAACTACTCTGTATGAAACATTTTCATTTGAAAACTGCATGGTTCAACAAACACACGTGGAGTGAAGATGCTTTTTAAAAATAATTTCAGAATATAGGAAAATACTAACATTTTCTTTCTAAGCAGAAAATGAGGTGCATGTAATCTTTCAAGAATTGCTCCAAAAACAGCCTATATCTTCGCCTATAAACTTTAAAAATATCTTCATAGTTGTTTATGTCCCATTCTGCCTCTCAGTAACTTTACCTTTTCCTAAATTGCATTTGTTGTTCTCTGCTCTTTCTTGACAAACTGTTAGAAACAAAAGGTGCTTTTATTCACTTAGAGATCAGATAAAGACTAGATAGCACATTCAAAGCTTCACTAAATTTCTTCACTAATGCACAAAAATTGATCTTTTCGCTACCTTTAATCTGCTTATCATTCTCGGTATGCAAATATGTCAAATGATCTGCCTTTAGTCAATTATGCAGTTTGATATTCTACATTTACATTCTAAAAGAAGTGATTTCAGAGGTGCTAAATATAGTTGAGTTTCATTTTAATAATTATAAGTTGGCTTGCATGTGAGAAGTCACTGGAGCACATTCTCTGGTTAGTGCAGTTGTTAATCCTCACTGGGGTGGATGATTTAAGCACTGTGGATACTAGAGATGGGCTCATACCAGTCAGCTGAAAATGAGTGTGGAATTCAAAACAATTGCAGAACATTTCCCCATCCACAACATGAGAAAGCTGCTGGCTTCGGCCAAGCATTTGAAAATGTTTAAGAACTTTTATGGAAATACTGAGTAACCGAAATACATCTTGGTGTAATTAAAAAAAATGAAAATCTAATTACGTGTAAACCCCAACTTCCAACAGCAAGCGTACCATAAAGCAGTACACAACCTTTGGCACTTTGAATATATTACAGTAAATTTACAGTCATCAAGATTTTAAGTGGGTCCAAAGAACATTCACGTGGTTTCTGAGGTACCAAACTTGATACATCCTTAGGCTGACAAAAGAGAGACTGCCTGGTGTGGGATGGATTTCTACACTGCAAAATACAAATGCAGAGCTCGACAGCTGGGCAGGGACGGGATCCCTCAGGATCCATCCAGGCACAGGGATCCACACCATGGGATCCCACTGGTGGGTTGGGAACTCTGGCTGCACACATTTTAGGGACAGTGCTAAATGGGGATGGGAGGTAGTTGCTAAATAAAAGAAGAAAATAAAGGAGAAAAAGCCACAAATAAGTAAATTAAATCTGGGAATATTTGTACAAAGAAGTTTTTTTGTAACTAGAATAATTCTGTGCTGTCCTACAATACTAGTGATGTCAAAAGCAGTCAGACAGAACTTTCCCAACCCTTCCACATAGAAGTATTCAAGATATTACCGATTTCTGCAGTTTTAAAAATAAAATATATATTTAAATCTTTTACAACAACAAAAAAGCCCCTGGTATTTAATTTCAAGCTTTTTTGGTCACCTCAGCAGCAGCCATGTCATGGTGCTGTAAAAAAACACCAACAGATCAGGTGCAGAAAGAGAGGAAAAGACAGTTATCTTAAATCCAAATCTAAAATATTCTCTGTACATATTTTAATTAACATTTTACTGTCTCACAGCAACAGAAAATCCAAGACTGTTAATAAGGAAATTAAAATTAAAATATATTCACCTTAATATTTTGAGGGTTCTCCTACAGTATTTCCCCATTATACCTTCATCATTATATTTTTCCAATTCATTGAATAACAGACACCTTTTTCATACATCATTTTACAAATAATTATTAAATGATCAGGAAGATATTTACTACATTCTTCTTTCATTTGCCTCAATGAAAACTGACTTGTAGAACTATTTACGTGGAATACAGATATTTTTAATGAAAAGCCTAAGTACTCTATATGTGTTTAAGCAACATGGCCTATTTCTAAAGGCATATACTTTGTTGTCATAGGATTAAAAAAGGTAAGACTAGTATCATGTAAAACTCAACCTTAAATTGTTTTATCGTGTCTATTTAAGTCAACCTCTCCATTTCTGCTACATCTTCATTGCAGCAGACTTTGACTGAACAAAGTATTCAATTCTTTATTCCATACTTGAGTTCTCCAGTTGTACCTCTGACTCTGTGAACACTGTTCAAAGTACTTTTAACACATAAAAAGACATGCAGTAACTTATACAAAAAGATCCTCAAAACAACCTTATGTTATGAGCTCACCACCAAAGTTCACTCATTATACATAAAATTCAGCATTTAAGTGTAAAATAACTGGTTCCAGCATGTGCCATGACAGAAATGGCACGGGGTTTTTTTACATTGTTATATAAAAAGCACATTGTACAGAATACAGCATTTACTCTGCAAGGATTGTGCATCACTGTTTTCCTCTAATATGTGCAGAGCTACATTCCATTGCAACAAACCACACTTAGCAGAGTACCACACTGCATTGAAAACAGTGGTCTTGATGGCATGCTGTAAAAAAAGAATCAATATATTTGCCTAATACCAATAATCATTCAAGAAGACATTCATAACAGCACAGGCTTCCCAGCTGAAATTGCCACATGGTGAACACTAAGCTATTATATAAACTGCATGGACATATTTATTATGTATTATTAACTCTATTTTAAGTATTCCATACCTAAAGGTGTATCCAAAAAGAAAAAGAAGTTACCTAGGTAATCTAACAGAAAACAACTTTTGGCAGCCTCTGCTAGTGTTTGGATTTAAAAAAAAAAAAAAAAAAAAAAAAGGAAAAAAACCACGCCATTGTTTCTCCTCTCCATTTTCCTGCAATTTCTTAGGAAAAAAGGAATGAAGAGAAGTCAAACTATTAAAGTGTGATCTCCTTCCACTAATGTATTCAGCAGGAAGTACCCTCGAGTACGGCTGTCTCAGCTTTTGGAAAATTTGCCAGCTTTCCGAGAAGGTTCATATGGCACTCTGAGAATACTGGGGGTTTCCTCCATCACTCGTACCAGGAGATTGTCAATGTAATCCTCCAGCTCACGAATGTGGCTGTCCTTCTTCTTCAGCTGCTCCTTGTGTTTCACCAGCTCCTGCAGAACCTCCTCGTAAGTGAGGTTTCGGTATCCTGCAGTGGCATCAAAAGGATTTCCTTCCTGCAGGTGAGTATAGAAAAACACCAGGTTTTATCAAGCAGTTCAGTGTTCCCAGAAAATTGATTGATTGTTGCTTTTTATATTTCTCATGTGCATCTCTTGACATGCAAAGCAATTTCTTTTAGCAACACCTGTGTTTGCTGCAGCACTTTTCCCTCCCACACCCCTACTGGAGCAGACAACTGGAGATGGGCTGCCCATGGGTGAAAATTTCTCACTCTGTCATCTCAGAAAAAAATCTCAGTGAGGGGGACATGCAGTCAGTGTGTCAGAGTTAGTGACCATATGAGCAGTGACCACAACAACAGCTGGCAGGTCCATTTTGGGAAACCACCTACCTTAATTACGGAATAACAAGAGAAGAGCCCTGAGAATTCAACTCCTACTGTAAATTCTCTGAGTCTTTGACTCTGGAGAACATCATAGCAAAGCATTTACTCAGCTCTAAATGACATCAGCCCTCATCTGTCTTTCATATTCATATTTTTAGTCACCAGTGGTTCTCCAGGCCTTGGCTTCTGAATCACATAATAAAACTTTCAATTTTAAATTGCAGGTGAAGGTAAAAGGTTGCATCTTACTGGTACCAGAGCATTTAAGGCAGAAATAAATGTGTCCTTATAAAAGACCTTGCTTTCTTTAAAGCAGGAGAGGCCCAGAAATAAGCAGCAGGGAAAACAGAATTGTTTCTGTAATGATTTCTGATGACTCAGTAAATGCATATATTAGCAGAGATGGACAAATTTGTCATCTTAAAAAGGACAATGTGAACCAGAAGACTGTAAACTTGAATGTCTTCTTTTGTGTTGGTTTATAAAAGTATCAGCGCTGTTAGACATGTTAAGGAGTATGTTTCACCTCATTCAGAAATGAAAACATTTAGAAGATAAGGAACCTAAAAAATCCAGCACTTCTAACAGGGCACACAAAATAGCTTTTGTTTACAGCCAAAGCACATCATTAAAAATTATAAAGCTTGCACAGCTAAGAAGCACACCCCATCAGAGTCATCCTCATTCCTTTTCCATATCCCCTTGTTTTCTTTCCATACAGCCCCATATTTGCACATTGGCAAACGCCGACCTATTAAAATATGCAGCTGGTCAAAGTTTTCAAAAGAACCTGGTTGAGAGTGATGGGGCCCTGCAAATAGGCTGAAGTGTGACAGATCAGCCTCTCTCCATCAATTATATCCTAACAGTAGCTCTCAAAAATATGTGCTTTTAAGGGTTTCTCTCTGCATGTCTTGAGACATTTAATGTCACATTTATGGATGTATATTCAGTATTTTAAATGTACCAAGATAAGGAATTGTAAGAAATCAGTCACTCCCACTATATTAAAATGGCTAACCTGATGAAATTTATAAATTGGTTAGTAATCTGTTTTCAACAAGTATAGAAGAGAAAATAACTTCACTTTGTGGTCATATTTTTAGCACATTTTCTTCTACAAGAAGGAAGCAAAACTTTCTCCTTATTAAATTTTATTCTCTTTACTAAGTTTTTGAACACACTGGAGAAAATAACATTAATACTTACATGCCTGAAATATAGGGTTTGCCTAACTTTCTGATTTGGCCAATGAACAGGAATTAAGGTGCAATGATGACTTTAATTATGCAATCACGTTTACTGGAAAATTGTGAGTAATATCTACGCTTTAAAGATGTTCTATCACACAGATGCTCCACACGTCTTTGAGGGCAATAACCTATCAAATTAATTATGCAAGAAAATTCTAGCTGAAGTATGATAGTATTTAGAAATTAATATTGTTAAAATTAGGAAGACTGGGTATGCTCAGCTTGAGCCAATAGGTAATATTTAAATGTATAAGGAGCACTTATTTCTTTACAAAAATACATACCAGAGTTGTAATGCATAACAATAATCTTATAATGAATTATTAAGAGGAAAAAAAAGGGATTCTAAACAAGCCATGCAAAGAATGATTGTCTCAGCTACAAAACCCTGTTGGGGTTCACGCTGCCAGCCAGAGGAAACAACGTTAGATAAAATGAAGGCCTGGCAATCCCTGATCATCTCTTCATTGTTCTAATGAGGAATTCTGCTCTGGGAATATCATCTAAGCTACTTTCGCATCTTTTGTCCTACTTACTTCATCTTCCTTTCAGTTCTTAATTAGGCCTTAAAGAGCTCACGCTGCCCTTTCAACTGGCTACTGCTCCCATTTAAACACTGCTTTCAGAGACAGGTGTTGGCATCAGAGGAGAAGACATACAAACATAATTACTAAATAATATGCACAAGGAAGAAATATAATAACTTGGTGAGGGCTATTATTACAGTATCTCATAATAAATTACTTCAAACACCTTAGAAAGCAATCCTGAATATTTAAAAAGAAATTCAAATGGTTTCATTCAAAACTGTGGTTGAGATAGAGTTTCTTCCCCACCTAATTTGTATTTTGCATTAAATGAGCACCACCTCATAATCCTACAACTGACATTTAGGATGGTCGGTATTCCAAAAGAAAAACCATCAAGGATTTCTTTTATCACCTTTAAATCCTTTAAATAAAACAATTCACATCTGATTTCTTAAAAGAATTAAACCGATCCTTTTACCAGCAATAAATTACATGATTTGCAGTAGTACATTTGCAAGCACATAGAAACTGTAATTATGGTTACTTTACAGACAATGGCTGCTATGTTAAATCAATTTTTTGATGTCTCTTTTTGTCAGAGATTAAGTAACTGCCTGGTAGAATTCAGTTTACTATCTGATCAAAGGCAGCCTTCAAATACTCTGACATCTCTCACCAGCTACTTACATTATAAAAACTTGGGCATTCACAATAACATCAAACATTATTACAAATCATTTACATAAACCAGCAGAAAACAAACAGTACAAAGTTGTATTTGCTTGTGAAACTTGTTTTCTATATATTTTAGAGATTGAAAACAAACCCACTTTTAAAGATGCCATCTATTCACAGAAGAAATTCTAGTAAGACTACATTTTCTTTCAAACAAAGACAGTGCCCAGGCAATCTGTGGATTATTTTTAGTCTTTTCTTAGTACACAATTCATTTTCAGTACATTTAGAAACAAGAGCATTTTGAACAACACCTTCTAGTATCTCTATTTTTTAGTGTTTTCATCTGTTCATTTTTATGTATATTATTAATCCTACCGTATATCAGGCCATAATTTCACTTTTTATCTGCCTTCTGAAGATTGTCCTCAAGTCTCCGATTACAGTGATGGTAAACTCCTGTCTGGTCAATTATACATCACTGCCTAATGCAGTGTTCCTCATCTGACCATTACTTCTCTATAGTCATCTAAATCACTCTCAAAAATTCAGCTTTTGGAGTTTTTCTACTTTTTGTGCAAAGAACTAAATATTTCCTTCTTTATCATATCACAGCTAAACTCCATACTGAGTGCAAAACTTCTTTATTTCCAAATTTACATTAAGCCTGTGCTTTTCTATTTAGGTTTTCTAGATATGTCAAAAAAAAAAAGGAAAAAAAAAAAAAGTAAAAAGAAAAACCCCAACATTTCCATATAAGAGATTAAAAAAGAATAAAAGCTGATAAGCTTATACAATTACCAGTTAGTTGGCATTTACTGATGGTTTTCCACAACGTTTCTTAACTCACCGTTTTTTTCCTGAGATCCTCAATGCCAGAAGGATTCACAGTAAAACTGTGGAGAAAAAAAACCCATACCAAACAAATATTAGCAGTGCACAATTATTTGACCAAAACATCTGCTAGAATACAGTACTGAATTAGACACACAGCTACAAAGTATTTAGTATGGTTTATTTTCTTGATTTGTTAAATTTAGGAAAAGGAATTATTAGAAATAAATGGAAATTTTAATATACTCTTTGTTACAAATTCTTTGTATTTTTCATATTCTTTTTGTCATGAAATTTGAATAACTAATTAAGAAATGCAAGAAAGGCTCTTACGGATTTGGCTTCCTTATCTCTCCTCTTATCTCTAGACTTAGCTTGAGCTTCTAAGCATGGAGTGCTACTTTAAATGAAATATCCTAGAAACAGGTCCCTGGGATGAGACTGATAAAAACCAACAACCGAACCTAACAGACTAACACGAATGCCCAGCTTTCATGGCAGCTCCTAGAGGACAACGTTCCTGCAGAAATTCCAGTGAGATCACCAGCTTAGGGCTAAAAGGCCATCTTCTGTCAGCTACATTTATTTTGTACTTCAAATTGAGTAAATAATCCATTATTTTATAAACCTACTGATTGTTGTGCATATGCAGAAAGCAAAGTTCTTTCATAATCTTGCTGATACTGATAAAACCAGCCACTGTCTAAATGTCAGGCTTAAGAAACTGTCCACTCAGTCTGGTGGCATTATTAGTAAGTGTCTTCAAAAATCAGTAATGCTGTGTTCTTATGTACTTGCTACAGCAAGTAGAGAAAATGTGTTCAGAATCTGGATATGGCTCACAAATATTATTTAATTGGCAGCACCACAGCAGACACATTCTTTCACATCACAGAAACTGTTTTGTTAGACTGCATGTACTTTGAGGGTGATGTGTGACTGAAAGCTACAAGAGTACTTTTTTTAAGGATTTTTTTAATGTTAGGGAACAAGGTATATTAGGTATTTTGGGACTGTTTGCCACTCTGTTATCTGAATTTATAACCCACATACTTCATGATACAAAAGGAGAAGCGCAAAAATTTATGAACTAAAAATATGTAAAATAAAAAGGATTTTTCTGAAAAGAATTTTTTTAGTTTAAATTTCTGTTTTTTTCTTTTTTTTCCCCAGTCTGTACATGATTTTTCATTTCCAAAGCAGGCAAACTTCTGCTCACACAGAAGTCGTATAAACCATCTGTGAGCTGAGAGTATCTGACAGGGAATGGACTGGAGGAACAGTCCCAACCATAAACCCCGAGGTGTCTGAGGAATCAAGGCTGGCTAATTCCCATTCTACCTGTCTGTAACAGTGATCCCCAGCTCTGTGCCCTGTTTCCCTGAGATCATTTTTGAATGAGGGCCCTTTTCCATGGGGTATTGTCGGCCCAGGCAAAGGCAGGCTCCCTCTCTTCCAGCCTCCTTTCAGCCTCACGCTGATGTGTCAAACACATGATGAACTCGCTCCATTCACGGCTGCCTTCCGTGATCCCAGCACAAAAAAAGAGAGTTAACTGAACTGGATCGAATTAGCCTGGTGAAAACCAAGAATGTCTCTATTTAACCAAGTGTGGCGTTAATTTGGGATATCTTTCTTTTGGGGCTGTTTCCTCATGTTAGACAAGATATAGAATAATACGGCCTGACTGCTCAACTGGGAGACTTTGTGAAAGGTTAAAAAAGCAGGAGCTTTCACTGCCTTGAGTGACTTTATAGTTTCTGTGAAATAACTTCTGAGACTCTTTTTCGTAGTGGCAGCTTAAAATGAAAGCAGCAGTTCTGACTATGAGAAGCTGCATTTCAAAATTAAAAGTATAAATCACTGGCAATATGGACTAGTTGTTTGGGAGTTTCTTAAGTAGTAAAAAACCTGCAATCATTTCTGTAAAATTTTAGACATCATAACTGCAATTACAAAAGAGAACATCTGCGTATTTTGCAAGAAGAAATTTGAATACACTTGCAAAAAAAAAAAAAAAAGGCTATTAAAATATTCTCCAATAAAAATCCAAATGCCATGAAGACTTATACTTTAAGGAGACTTGTAGAAAATATACTGCTTCTAGAGGAAGAAACAGGTGCTGAGATTGCATATAATAACATTTTTGTAAATCAAAGTGTCTGCTAAGTAAGGTGGGAGCTCGTCAGCCTTGCTGAGCCCTGCAAAGTTTCCTGCCAGTGCTCCAGTCCGAGGTGAGTGTGAGCAGATGCAGATCCCACCACTGCTCCCCTATTTCACTGTCTGAGGAGCAGGTAACACCTCCAAAGAAAATCCTGTAAAATTATGAATGCAAACAGTCGGTGGAGTTGTCTGTTTGGCGTATTGAAATTCACAAGAGCATTGAATTTTTTTTAGTTTAAATTTCATCACAATAACAGACCCCCAAAGTTACCACCTCACTTGATTACTGGCAATAATTATATAAAACAGGCCTCTAGGACTGCAGCCCACACTGTCCAAGCATCACAGGCCTCCTCTGAGCAGCCATTCTCTTGACTTCCTAAAAGCATTCTGAAATCATTGACCTAAACAATTATAAAAAACAACATTGTTTTCTCCTGTGTTACAGTCACAGTTCATAGTGATAGTATTAGTTATAATCCAGTCTCTGGGGTTTTTCCCAGGGTATGATAAACTGGCAGGGAACTCCTGCTATAGAAGAAATTCACATGTTCACAGCTTGGGAAAAAATATCTTTTTGGATTTTTGTAGAGGTTTTTTGAATGAGGCTTACCATGAACAGTGATTGTGAAAAACTGGCACTGTTGGATACTATAATTATTATTTGTCAATTATGCCCAACTAAATTTGCTCAGTTTACAAGTAAAAAAGATATTTCTTTTCTAACAAATGGACTTTTCATGTTCCTTACGTGCCTCCAGACGATGTCTCATACAGATTTTTAACAGTTTGTCTCCTACAAGTAATAAACTTTCATTCTCTCAGATCACCTTCAAGACACCTACTACAAGGGAGGCAAATCCTCCAGCAGAGATTAAAATCAGCTGCAGAAGGATCATGGAAGTGACACTGATCCACCCGAGCTGCACATCACCCCTACCCTTTCTAGGTAATCACAGACACCTCCAATCCAGCACAACAATTAGTCCTGTCCCCCATTTCACTCATCTGGGAATCCAATTAGTGTCCCTGACAGTTACTTCATATAACAGACATTTTTACCAGATTAAATCATACCCATTATTTTATGGTTCTATATTATTTTGCAGCTTTGGATATAACTTTCTTTTTACATTTTTCTTGAATAGTAAAGTTTATTTGAATTTTTGGGGTTTTATTAGTTTAGATTTCGATTTTAGCTTGTCTGAGACAAGAGTCCTTTACTATCACCTTGCTCCTGAGGGGAGAAAGTGCTGAGAAACAAAAATAGTATAAACTAATAATGGAGACAGATACACTGCAGTGCTGATTCTGTAGAGTGGTTTGGTTTACTATTTCATAATCATAGCAAGCATATTATTTTGTACTTTATTGTTATTTATTTAAAAACATTTCATTAGAACTATATGAAACTTTTTTTTGATAACACTTTTTTATGGTAATTAAATACTTCCATTGCATGTTGAAAATTTACAGTTTGCATGGGAAGAATACAGTGGAGTTGAGTTCAGGATGTGTCACAAGCTCAAGTTTATGACTGCATCTTATCATTTTGTCTGTTGAAGTTTAATAGTAGTCAAAAATTCAAACAACAGGTCTAGTGGCTGCTTAAATATTTAGCTTCTGAATGCCTAGAGATTAAAACAATCTTTATGAAATCTTTCCTATAACGGATTTAAACATTTTAGTGTCATTTGGTCTGACAAAATAATGAATAGGAACCAGACTCCTAAATCATGCTCCATGGAAAGAGTATTTTCTTAAGGAGCAAGAGCTTTTTACTTATCTTTTGCTATTAGTATTAGTTACATGGTAGTAGCGTATACTGTTAGAAATTAAAGTTAGGATACTTACATTAATCATTACTATTCCAAATATTAAAATTTATGTTAATTTAACATTCTGTAAAATATCCACTACACCAACGAGCTAAGTGTGAGCTTTCAGTTTCTTTCCTTTAATATGGAATGTCTGGACGCAGGTAATTAGCAAAGCTCTGCCATATTATTTTTTCCTTAGAGCTGAAATTCCTATTCCTATCCTACTTCTTGATCTTTGGACTGACTCTTACTACAGTGCTTATGCATTTTTCTTTGGATTTCCACAATATATATCAAAATCTTGAAATATTAGGACGCCATTTAGGTTATTACTATTGCACTATGAAAAAAAAAAACAAAAAACCAAATAAATTAATAAAATCAGATAGAGTTAATGAAATTCAGAAACTTAGCCTTCCATAGAATATTGTCAGCCTGCTGTGCCTGGCAATGCAGAGCTCACTTTATATTCTGAGAAGGACTGACTGTCTTTTCTGGCAGCTAAAACAAGCACAGAATAAGCATATTACCATTTATTTTGCAATTAGATTCTGGGGAACATCACTAAAGACACTTCACTGTGTAAATTGTTCTGATGTCAAGCCAAGTTCCGTGGCCTTTTGGAGCTTGGGTAACCCCAGGAGGACACAAAAAGAGGATCAGGTTTTGTGGCTATCGCTGTCTTTTCTTGATTAGTTAGAATTTTAAGTATATAAATATTTTTCCTTTTACTAGGAGTTGTGCTATAGCAATCTATAGCAATAAAGTTCTTTTGTCTCAAGAGACCACTAAAGAACTGTTATACTAAAAGTTGTGCCAGCATCTCCACTGGAAGACCCTATTATTAGAGATCTCTAAGTCAACAACAAACAGACAAATCAAACAATCCTAAAATTACATTTTACACTGAAACTTACAGATCCATTTTTGAATAATTAAAAGAGTAGAACTAGTCCTTAGCTGTTATAACGAAAGAGAAAAAAAAGTGCTTTGCTTCTGCATTGCTTTTACATAGTTTCTGAATTTATTAATAAGGAAACAATAGAACGAATTATTCTTTTTTAAAATAAAATAGAACAGGCAGTGCATTTTCCCTTGGGAAAGATAATATGCCTTATGTATCCTCTCAAAAAAGATTTCACATGCCCTAATGTGCACCAAGAGACAGTGAAAGCTTGAAAAAATCTTGTCATGCAGCCAGCAGGATGAACTTTCCTAACAGTATTCCTAAAACAGTCAGCTAATTAGGAGTGACTGATTGCTGGTGAGGAGTCTGCAAAAGTCAAGATTAATACCAAGTACTTCTACAAGATCCCTCAAAGATTTGATTGCTCCAGTCCACCTCAATCATGTCCCAAATGCTGTGAGCATTGCTTTGAAGGAGCTTTGCAAAAGATTTCATTCTTCTCTTAACACATGCAGTGATCTTTTAAATCAGATGATAACAGTCCTGGCAGGACAGACTAAGAATCTCTGCATGACTTCTGCTTGTTCTGTAATTTGTCTTTACATCTCATGTACCAGCAGTGTATTGCTCTTGTTGAAATAATGTCCCACTCACAGCTTTACCACACTGAATTAACAAATATTAACAGTCTAGAGTACAATTAAAGCACTGTCATAGTCCATCAATATTCTAACTAGGCTGTAGATCACAGCTGACTAAAGTTTAGTCAAATTTCAGTAGAGAACTGAAAAAAATTATTCAAATCAAGAAAAGCAATGCACAAGTACATCGTTTTTAAAATAAGACATGCTAACACCGACAGAGGAAACCAAATTCTGAAAATACCACACCTCACCTTTTTTTACTAAGAAATAAATGTGCTAAAACGTCTTAACAGACCTTATTGCTTCAGCAAGCACAGCAATATCTAGAGAGCAACATTTCTGAAAAAGGCCTGTGCAAAGTAGAAAGAGTAAATTGCATTGTACATTGCATTTCCTATTTGGCAGAGAAATACACAACCATTACAATCCTTTGCTCTCATCAGGCAACTTTTGGGGCTCATTCCAATGGGGCTGTTGCCAGTAACTCTGCAAGATTGAAACCATTTAGCAGTGACTTTGATTATGTTGAAGTTATTACACTAAGAACTCACCCTCAGTGTGGTTTGGGATAACAAGTTTTTACTTTAGAACTTCAGCTGACTCAAGACAGGCACCTGCTCAACTGTCACAGCTCAAGTGACAAGCAGGAACCCAGAGGAACACTAGGATGTTGCAAAAGCTTCTTTAACCACCTGACCATCACACATTCAAAACATTAAGGCTGAAATGTAGCATATATCAGCTGTTCTTCAGACTTAACAATGATCCAAACACATCACTGTTATCAAAAACCTCCTGTTTTCATGGCACCTCACTCATTTTTTAACAAACCTAATAATGACCATATCCAAATGCAATGACATTGCTTATTTCAAAAATTGCCTCCATTGCTTATTTTAAACATTGCCTCCATTAGGAAAAACAAATTTGAAGTCCATGATTTGTTTGGAATACATGACATTGAGGCAGCTCTAACAGCCACATGTGATGAAGGTGGGGGAGAGGCTGAAGAAAATCACTACATTCAGAAATTACAAGCAGAAAGATGCAAAAGAGGTGAAGGATTGGGTTGGCGTTTTTTTTTCTTTTTGAGTTGCAAATTTGAAAAACTGTTGAAGCAGTAAGAGAATACAGAAAAAGAAATTAAGTAATATTTTCATAGTTCATGCTCCAGTTCATCAGTGATTAATATAAATATGAGCATTATTCATAATTGTTACAGTGAATCCTAGTAAGACACAAGTTTCTTTCCTTTCCACTATTCCATCTTCCATGTTGCTTAGAATGTAACATACTTATTGTCACAATGTGAGATAAAGTGTAATCTGTATGTAGACACAAGCTTTATCTTCTTTTCTCTTAAGTATAACAATAGTTAGGTCAAGGAAATGCTACTTTAGAAGGGTTTTTTTAATGCCTCTCTCTACTCATGTGTGTATATATATGTGTGTATATACAGACATTATTTGTGTATTATGTACATATATTTTATATATATATATAAAACGTTTAGTAGAAAGCACCCAAACACTCACCAATCCAGTTTACCAGATCTGGAATTCAATCTGACTAGTCACAACCTGTCAGCTTTAAATATTGGACTATTTGTCTCCCTGTGTCCAGTGCCTAAGATCTTGTTAATTACCTAAACTCCATTTCTGTAGGTCTTGTTAATTACCCGTCTCCTGTCTCAGAGGACCTTGTTAATAACTTGTACAATCTCTCTAAAAAGGTCCTAATAACACATTAAAATTAAAGATGCTTTTCTTTTAGCACTTGTCAAGTGGTGTAAATTGAGAAATTTTCACATCCGTTTATTAGCCTGTAGTGTAGTGTCATGTATTTTCCTAAACAAAAACAATTTCAGAAAAACGATGCACAAGCTTTGGTTATGGCACAAAACAATCTTTGTTTTCCAAGAGAAGCCTCAGTTTCTTTAACTGTGTTCAACACAAAAGCCACGTGGCTTCTGACTGCAAATTAACCTCCCAAGAGCCACAATAGCAGTAATTGTAAGAATGAGTGCAATTCAAGGCAATATTAGGTAAAAGTTTCAAAACAGTACATTAAGAGGTACAAAAGCAAAATTATTATTGGTGAATGCTGGCTAAGAGCACTATACATTGTTTGCTTAAAAATTCTTCATTGGCTGGATGATACAAAACCTCTGGAAATAACAGATTTTGTAGTATTTGCAAACACAGCATTTTTTGTTTCACTGTAGACTCCTGCATTTTTAAATTGTCAAGGAATCAGCTCATAAATATCTCTACTATGCCTACAACAAACAATGGAACCCCCAGTCCAAACACTTACATAACACTGCAATATCGTATCTATAAAAACATCTTAAAAATACTCATTTACCCACTCAGCATTTGCAGGAGGTAAAGTATTATTCCTATTTTACAGGTTTAGCCAAAGCCAGAGAACAAGCCTTTGCCAGATCAGAGATTAACAGGAATTAGGGGTCCATATTTTGTGATTTCCTGTCAATAAGAATTATATACAAACCAAATAGGTTTTGTTTGGCTTTTTCAAAATACTTCTAAAACCGTCTTGAAACAACAACAATAAATAATAGCAATAAAAGTAAATAATAATTTTCACATAATCTTGGCATACTTGCTTCTGGAAAAAAAATCCTACAAGTGTTGCTGAACCATTTCTATAATTTTTGGATCAGCAGCTGAGCAACATGTGGAAGATGTACTTATCTTCATTTGTTTAATTAGTATGTAAGAGTAATTAGTGACAGAGCATGCAGACAAGCCAGCTAAGCACTCAAGGATGGGCTAGTGAAGGGTTATTCAGCAGCTCACCCAGCTGATGTTATGAGCTGTTGTTCTCCACATTGTTACTGCTCAGTGAACATCACCAACCACAATTAATTAGGATGGACTTAAGCCTAATCCAAAATTCACCAAAGTCACTGAAAAGCCTCCCTCAAAGGTTACAGATGTGGCTTCATCAGCACTGAGACCCTGACATTCACACTACAAATATGGAAGAGCTGGGTTTGGTTGATTTTTTTTTTTTTTTTGAGAGTTGGGAAACAGGGTTGCTATGGGTTGGGTTTTTTCGTTCCACTTTGCTCTGTGTCCAGCCTGGTCCCACAGACTGGATGTTTTATGGCTGGAATACATCCTCCAGCAGGATTTCATCAGACAGGAATCCAGCTCAGGATGTTCCATCACCCAAACCAAGGCTTAGCTAAGTGGGGTTAAGTGGGAGATCTACCTGCAAAGCAAACACCTGATCCACAACAGAACACTAATTTTGGACATACCTCAATGAAAAAAAAACTGCCTGATTTAGTTGCAGAAATAGGATTTATCCAAAAGAGCTTAATAGCACATTGAGTAAATAAGAAACAGCCTAGGGACTAAATTCCCTGTCTACGCTTTCTGCATATAGAATTTGTTACCCAGTCTCATTTATTTTTGTGCTCACATATTCATACAAATTCTTTCTTCAGTATTACTAGTTAAAAAAAATAAAAATGGATTCCATTGGAGAAATCCTCCGCAGATAAAAGGTAAACTTAAACTGTAAACTTATTAAATATGCACATTTTGTATTAGCTTCTACTTCAAAAGAAAATAATTATATAAATCACATTTGAAAGAAAGAAAACTAAGTCTAAAAGGCTGGGGCAGGACAACATAATGGAACATACAAAAATCAAGAGCTTCTAACTTAACTTATTGCGGGCTAGATATTATGCTGCAATAGCTGTCTCACAAAAAAGGTCAGAATGTTTACTGTTTGTGGCTTTTTGAAAATAAAATAATATCTATTTGTCTTATCAAAAGTTTATATTTACATAAAAGTCAAGAACTAGTAAAAGGGATTCTCATACAAGGATAGCAACAAATGACTATAGTCCTTTTGAATGGGCACTGTGATGAGCTTTTTAATTACAAAACAAAGAAAAAAAGTCCATCATGATTACCATTAAGTTTTATATTTATCAAGATCTGCTGCATTCAAGAACTTCAAAAGATTTTACTACTTATATCTAGCATCTGCCTGAATATAGTGTTTCATTTTTAAAAAATCAAATGCTATGCAATTTTAATTGTTATTTGAATTATTATTCTTTAAAGGCACTTATTTAAATGGAAGTTTAACTTCTGACAAAGCAAGCTACAACCTAAACTTATGCTAATCCAGAGAAATACTTCATTAAATAAAAATATTCTAAGATTGTCTATAAACATCTTATTTAAGACACTAGGAACTGACTAGAGTCATAGAAGGCACCAAGAAGGTAATTTGTTGAGGTCAGATGAGCTTTTAGCAATGAATTCTTTTCTACAGCAGTTCCATTTCAGTTCATTTCCCTAAGTCACATCCATGATTAATTTTGTCAAGAAAATGCTTCTAAGTTTAAATCAGGAGTGCATGCATTCTAACCCATGAAAAAACTGAGCTGGGACACAATAAGATCCCTCTGTTCTAAGAGAACAAGATAACAAACCCTTTTTTTTTTAAAAAAAGAAACTACTCTTGTGTTATTAATTAAGGAATTAGTACATGGGAAAAGGCGAATTTTTTAGAACCACGTTTTCCATTTAAAACTGTGATTGATTTTACAGCCTTTAGATTCCAGTTTGAAGCTTTTTAATTTCACATACATTTTCTACCAAATTTAAGTCATTACATGGAAATGAATCATTACCTTGAAAAAGCAAGGACTGCTAATTTCTGGTATTTATATCCACCAAAAAAAACCAGCAAAGGAATGAAAGGTAATTAACTTCTTAAACATTTACCTATTGTGAACAGTATATGTGGGTGGCAGTGTACATAAATATATATATATATTTATACATGTATAAAGAGAGACAGCCTATCTTTTTCACTAGCAAACAAAACCCAGGAAGGAAACTAACTGTGGGTTACACTTTTTCTTAAGGAAAACAAGTAAAGCATTGATAGACAAACAAAGATTAAAATGGATTATTTAAATCAAAGTTCCTTATCAGTCCTGTAACTTAATTCATCCTGCTCAAGACATAAACTGCTGCCTCATGCAACAACTTCAATATATAGAACTCAGCAAAGCTGTAGCAAGCCAAATGAATTTAAGTGAGGTAAGAGCTCATGTGGGTGCTCCCATTTAGAAAGAGAATGTTCTTTAATTCTTGTACTCTTATGTATAGAACCTAAATACTTTTTTTCCCCAAATAGTGACATCCACAGGATTTCTTTCCACTCTTGCACCACTTATCCCATTTGCACCACTCTTTTAGTTGTTCAGTTTCCTCTTCCCCTTAGAAACCTTTCCCTCTCAAAACCTGACTTAGTGCAATGTAATAAACTAGCAACGAATGTTCAGTGAAAGCAGAAGACTTCAGGGAGAGCCCATTCTGAAGCACAAACAAGGTCTTCCACAAACACAAGCACCCAAGAACCTTCACAGCACATATCAGTAATAAAAAGTCACTTCAAAACAAAGGAGGAAATGATCAAATTATATAAAAAGTTTGTAACATACTTAGAAATGGACAAGCACCGATATAAATGGGTATAAACCACGAAGATTGTGTTCCTCAACACTTCATATTTTCACTTATATAACATGTTCAAAATATCAGATTGAAATCCAGCAAAAACCTACCTTGAAGATGGCAACATGC
This sequence comes from Brachypodius melanocephalos, assembly GCA_013398615.1. NCBI lineage: Eukaryota > Metazoa > Chordata > Aves > Passeriformes > Pycnonotidae > Brachypodius > Brachypodius melanocephalos. The sequence goes on from VZSR01000514.1 coordinate 8,029,855, forward strand.
TTGTAGGCTTGAAGTTTGCCATGAACGGATTAGTTGAGTCATAATCAAAACTCTCCTGATGAGCTTCCCCAAACGCACTCGGTGATTTCAAGTCAGTAGAACTCTCTGATCCCCCATTGCTAAGTTTATCTGACCTCTTGCTATCTTTTTTTCCAGTCACTCTTTCAAAAAGACTAACTTTCTCTTTTTTCTCTTTTTTAATGTCTTTTCTGATTTCGACAGGTTTGGAAAACAGACTTATGTTTTGATCCCACGTTGCTGGGCTCTCTTCAAATGGATTCTTCTGTCTTGGCAGTGTAGCAAATTTTTGGGGTAACGAAGCACTCACATTAAATGGGTCATTTTGTGCTTCAAGTGCAGTTTCATCAACTGTGCTGTCAAGTTGGCTCATTTTAGAAGTATCAACACTTAATGTCCTTCTGTGTGGAGATTTTAGACTCCCTGCAAACAATCTGTCATTAGTATATTATCAATGAGACACTATATCACAATTTATGACATGCAGAAAGCCCATTTTAGCTTAGATCTAGAAGCTTTGCAATTGAGCTTCAGTTCAGAACACTGGTGAGTAACTAAGGTATTAAAATAATAAATTAACAGCTGTGGCCTCGATTTCACGTTTCATTAATGTTTATGCATAGGCACCACGGGAAATTTTTACTTCCTGCATGAAAACGAAGTTCTACAGAGAAGACAGCTATGACTGGTGTGCCATTCCAGAAAGAGACAGTAGTATGTTGCTGCATCACTTTGAGCAACGCAAAGTATTTTCAGTTCTTTGTATAAATCAGGTTTAAAATTTGGTGATAAAGAAGTTTTTCACTTTTTAATTAGACTTATTTCTCACAAGAAGCTATTTCGCCTAGAGTCCCTTCTGGAATGTAATACACTCTCAGATGAGGGCATAATTAAGAGAAAATGCTAAATTATCATACATCATGAGCAATGTAAGTTATTTTTTATGCTCAGAAACAGCAGTTATGAGTTACCAGCAATTAGAGAAAGTGTAAAAAATAAGCCATCAATACATCTTTACCATTTTGGCCTTTTAAGTGCTTCATGAACTGAAGTAACAGATTCTGAATGCTCTAATAATGAGCTGAAATTGTAATGGTTGTGAGTTTTACTTACCCCCTTCATCAACTGACCCAAAGGACTCCAGCTGACGCCTGAAAAGATGGGTGTAGCCAACAGTGCTGGATTTCATTTTCTCTGAGGAGACGTGTGGTCCTGTTAGATCTGACATGGAGTGAGCTGAGGACAGCCGCTGAGGTCCCAAGAGGAAAGGTTTTTTTGGTTTTGATTTCATTTGCACTTCACCACTACACACCTCTAGATTTGTATCAGGTATGTGAGTGCTTGGGATGATTGCAGAGGATGTATCTGAAAACGTCCCATCGTTTTTCCGACCCTTCATTTTGTCTTTTAGTTTAGCAAACGGGGATTTGGTTTTGTCCTTCATTGACAAATCAAACATACTTGCTGTCATGTTATTCCTCATAAACTGAATATTGACGTTTATTTCTCCTCTGTCTTTAGTTCTCTTCCCTTGTCTGGATTCTAGGGGAAACCACCTTAAAGGAGAAACAGAGCAAATGAAGCTGTGTTTTCTGAAGGGTACTATTACACTCTGGTTAGTTGGTTAATGCATCTGGTTAGAACAATTTACAGTATGAAAACCCAAATCCTGTATCAAAGATTCTACCATTCCTGTACTGAAAAACTTCTTTGTTTATATTTGTTTTCAAAGAGAAAACTTAACACCTAAGCAAGAGGAAGCTCTTTAGTGTTCACTTGTTTCAAAATCAAAATCAACTCTGGAAGCTGCCCAAACACCATCAAAGTCAAGGGCTTCCATCTGCTTATTAAGGAGAATTTGTACTTAATCATAAACACAGATACATTTTATTTTCTTTGTTTTTTATAGTTTTCAAGTGTCCTTTATTTAGTAGTGATGTATATTAAAGTATTCTATGTGGCAGCTACTTGATCTAGTAACCTTTTCTCCTTGGATTTTGCTCAGGTTTACACACTAGCAAACATTTTCCCCTTTTTCCTTCCTTTTAAGCACTGGTTAAGATTTATGAAACTGCAGCAATGCTGGCTAAGAAATATCTGAGAGTCAGCTACCATTTTAATTCTGCACTGCCTCCCTTCTGGATGCTGACAGTAACTCCAGAAGCACAACTGTGAGCACGTAAGTGTATCCAACAGCATCCTCTCTTTTACAGGTCACCAGCAGGATTAACTTTAGAAATATTTCCTTTGGAACCATGACATAAATCCCCACTCCCTGAAAAGAGATCAAAGGTGTGATCATCTGTTTCAAAAAGCCAAGTGTGTTTCTTTGCCAGGTCCAGCAAAAGCTTTATCATTATCCAAGTGTCTTATTCATTCCCCGTTGTGCTCCATTGTCCCATGGAAGCATCTGCAGAATTATGGCTCAATCTTCCCTCCACAGCTTCACCTCAATGAATGACCAACACACAATCCCTTCTCCACAACATCACCGAGAGCCTTTTTCTATTTCAAAGGTCACAAGGGCACATTTTAGATCCACCAGCTCCAAAGAAGTGCTCTAAATCCACTGTCAGGAGAAATCCATGTGCACAGACTCCAACAGTGCCTTACCACTAGTTAACTTTTGAACTGCAGTGACTAAGAAATTAAATTGCCTATTAACACAGATACAAAATGGATTATGCAGTTATACATACATTATTCACTCCTGCCAAATATAGAAGAAAAAGTCAGGTCAGGAAAGGAGAAAAACAGCCCTCCATTTGTTTTCAGTTTTCATAAATATATTTAAAAAGAGACAGCTGTAATCAAATTTTCAGGTTTACATGTTTTGAGTTGAGAAAATACTTCCAAAAGTGGCACACCAAAGACATAACAAAAGGATGAAGAGTATTATGCCTTTTGTTGTTTTTGTTGTTGCTTTGTGACGCTTACATGATTTTATATTTCATACTGGAGCAAAATAATTAAGAAATATCAGACCTCCTCTGTTTTCGCAATGAACAACATGAATCCAGACCAGTAGATCCAGAAGCTCAAACCAGTAGAAGGATAATTAAATCTTTAAGAAAAAAGCTTTTCTTCTGTTGTGAAGTAACTTCATTTATATACTTTAAATGAAATACAAAACCTGGAATATGTGTCTGAAGAAGATGGATTGTTTTTCCTTTTAGTTAATAATGCTTCACTTCTTTGGTAACTGATTCCAGAAACACTTTAAGTCATCTATAGAGTTGTTACAGAAAACAAAAACAGAACCAAAAGTCAATTGCCTTTGTGCTACACAATATTGCAAGAACTGGAAGACAGGATAGCCTACTTTCATTAAAACTCTTCTTTAAAAGAAAATGTGTTCACCTAGTCCCTTAAAAAAATACTAACAGTACACAGCCATAATGAACAAACTTTGCTCAGACAGCTCCTGTGCAGATAAATAAAATAAAATAAATTTGAATAAAAGGCACCCTGGACCTGAGAAATTCCTCCCACGGCTCCTCAGCCACACACTAAACACACACACCAGCACAAATAAGGCTCATGAGTGTTTTAAGAAACGTAGGGGGTAGAAAGGACTTCTTTTTTTGACATTCAAATTTAATGGCTCAGCCTACACCATAACAAAAAAACATTCTCTTTTTACCTCTCCTCAAAGGGTTCAAACATTATTACTCTATCTCTGATAAAACTGGTGAATTTTTCTATATTTCTGCTTCTGAATGAACAAAACCTTAAACTGATCCTTGATACTTTGTTTTAGAACAAGAAGACATAAATACTTAAGCTTTTGCTATGAGGAAGAACGTCTTTTATTCTAAAAATTCATTTAACTCAATTATTGGCGTTCTTATCACCAATCAACAACGCTGGGTCATTACCAGCACTCACCTGCTGAGGATAAATGCCATGTACTATTTTGATATTTACCTCTTCTTGTAGAGAAGCCCATAACTAATACCTTGCCTTCAGAACTTCTACATTTCTTCCCAAAGTCTATCTTGAAGAACTTGACATTAAAAGTAAGTTCAGCTGCGAGAACAAAGAAACTCTCCTTTCCCTGGGAAGAAAATAGAAGGTCCTGCTGGAACCAGGTTCAACATTGCTACTGATTCCAACAGAATTTAATCATAAACTCTTACTCCAGCAAAATTCCTCTGCTCTTCAGTGGAATTTCGATGTGAGTAACGATTGCTGGATCAAATCTTTGTATGAAAGACAGATATTTAATTTTCATAGGCATTTCAAGGAGGTTTCTTTGTTACCTTGGAGAGTTTATCTTGTTTTACTTATACTGAAGGTTCCATATGCCTCAGCTTATAACAAAACAATATGAGAAGCAGACTCAAATCATTATTTTCTTCAAAATTCAAAGGCAACTAATTACTTTTTTAAACAGATGAGAACAAATGCAGGCAAATGCATTTATGCGGAGCTGCATGTGAACGAGCAACTCAATCTGTAAATGTTTCTTATTAGAATCTGTGTCGACAACACATGGGCGTGAGCAGCAAATAGAAAAAACAGCTCTATGTAGGAGAGAAAAAAGAATTGGGAAATGAAGTCCGCTGTTTTCAGATAACAACATTTGGGTCCTAAAACACTAAATTCCACTATACCACTGCCAATTTTAAAAATTGAAATGTATTATAAAAGCCAATAAAACTTGCTATTTTGGTTTTGTTTACAGTACTTTTAGCCACAATAAATGCTCCATTTGTCAGGCTGCCATGAGCTTATTCTATAGAAAGCCTGTACAAAGTAGGAAAATAGCCAATAACATACATGAACAAAACAGGGTGGCTGTTATGAGAGCAGATGCCCTTTTACTTAATAACCAAATATTACATCCAGTCTTGCAGACAGTCTTTATTTAAACAGACCTTGTACAAAGTCTGGCAAATTTTCCCAACTTCAAAGGAAGCCCTATTGCCTTTGGAATCACATTCATTCTTCTTGCTCCCACCTTCAAATGTTCTGTAGGGCAATGTCCTCCATACACCCTCTAATTTTGACTTTTTCCCTATGGCTTCCATCAGAACAACCCTTGCTTCTTTCTCTCCTCTGTTTTTCAGTGTGCTAATGGGCTCTGCCTGTCTTGCACAGGTTTCTGTTAATTTTTATTTTTAAGTATTCTATAAATTGCCACTCTGCATGTTGATAATTTTCCTGAATGTGCAAAGAGAAGAGAATATGAAAAATCCTGCTGACCAGGCAGCCCTGCAAAGCTAAATCTCCACGTAAAGCAGCATGGCTACTTTCTACTCATGACAAAATTACTTGATTTTGGCCATACCTACAATTAGGGGAGGAAAAAGCAAACTCTGGTAACTTGTGCAGTCTTACCAGTAATGAACCCTTCACCTTAGGGATGACAGACAGGAAGGGTAAAGGATAAAACTGAAATAAGCTACTATAAATGAGCAAGTTACAAAACCCTGGCCTGTCTATTTCATTTAAATAGCTAGTGATCTACAGACTTTCAGCTGGTTTTTTTTCTCCCCTTTTCTGATTCTATTTGTCCTCCAAATTTGCCACAGAATCTGACATTTCCAAGGCTTATCCCTCTCTCTCCTTTGAAGAAGCATCACTCAGCCTGTTCTGCTCACCAGGTAACAGTGAGCAGGATGGGCTGACAGCATAGGTAAGAAAGAGCACTACTTAATTTCAATTATATTTTAATTATATACTTTGACAGCCTCCAAAACCACCGGGTAACTTATCTACCAATTTCAACAGGAATTAAGTGTTCCAGCCAGCACATTCATCCTGTGCATGACAGATGATCTCCCGACTCTGTCTTCTGGACAGTGCCAAAGATGGAAAGTATTGAAGGAATTTTCCCATCTTTCTGATTCTCAAACACACCACTCTGACTTCACTCTACCAGTAATTATCTGTTGAGCTGATCTAGCTTTGCTTTGCTGAAAAACCCAAAGACTTTTGCAAAATATTTATTTCAATTCTCAAATTACTGAAGAAATTTTGCAAAAGCCACATAATCATCACAGTATCCACCAGGGCTTCTGACCTTGACTTTACAGGCAAAAAATCAACATCATGATCTGCTACATATCAATGAGAATTTTCTACACAGGCAGATACTCTAAACTTATCCCTACAAAAGACCATCAGAATTTCAATGATAAAACATGTCCATCAGCTGTCACAAAAACAAAGCTGATTACTGTCAAGTTAGATACACTGAAGAAACTTCCTTCACAAAAGTCCATTAACATAAATGTCCACAGCTAACTGATAAAAAACAACATCCAAAGCCCAGAACTGTCTGACATTTGCATTTAGCAGCGTATGCACTTTGAAAAATGCACAAGTATGTTTTGTGATAAATCATTCCGATACCATACTGAGAGGCTGCCCCAAAAGTCAGCAAGTGGGAAAATTAAGGCAAGGAGATGAGCACAGGCTACATCGTGTATGAAGGGAAATTAAGAAGAAAACAAATTATTCATTAAAATAAGTGATGACACTCACAAAGATGAATACTCTTACTTTCTGGAAGCCAACTGAAATCAGATTTTCAAAGCAGTTTAAAATAAATAGTACAGAGTGACATTGTAACACCACAAAACATATGGGAACTGACAGTGATCACAACACCCTCACTATGGGGTTTGCTAACATCAACTGGAATCAAAGTCATTAAAGTGGTCTTAGTTTACTTATTAGTTTGGCTAAAGACTATGTGTGAATATTTCTGTGTTAGAAACAAACTAATTGAAGGTATGAGAATTAAGGCCAGTTATCTGAGTGTGTGTATGTATGCACAGAAAATGGAGAAGCATTTCAATCCAGATGGCACTTAGACTCTGACTCAGAGTTATGACTTATTGAGAGGATGTGCATGGATTTGTTGTCAAAATGCAAATGCTGGGAATATTACTAAGTAATTTGAAAATATCACTGGAAGTCCATAAAGCTACAGTTGGGCAAAACTTTGTTTTCTCCCATTAACCACCTTTCTCTTCTGTAGTTCACTACTCACATTCCTTTTTTTCCCCTAAATTATTATTTTTTTTACATTTAATGAGTGGTACCACAAGACAACCTCTATGGAATCTCCATGCTGCTCTTTATTTCTGTGCTTTTAACAAATTTCTCAGTTACTACTCTTCCCACTTTTGACTTGAGTAGAACAATGCTTTTCTCTTGCTTTAACCACAATAAAGATATTTTCTGTTACACCCTGCCATTTCCACTATTATTGAAGTTTATCCCTTAAAATGCATTTTTCTTGTTTAAACTCAATTTAAGACTAAAAATGAGTAAATAATAGTGTGTTATGTTTTGTAGAAATATTATTAAAATGGTTCCCACTCATTAACAAGCACTGAGCCCATATATTACCCATTTATTAGTTGTTTGCTTGTTATAATTCCAGATGTATCTGAAGCCTCCCTCTTGCTTATGCTGCTACAGATGAGAGAGGGGACAGAGCAGAGGCAGTTGAAGAGGGAGTTTATGTCCAAGACAGAGGCTGCCAAGAAAGAATTCACATTAATTTGGAAAAAGTTACACCATTTGCATATCTTCCAGGAAGCTCAGCAGCACTAAACTCCATGCCTGCAACACAGGGATACTGATCATGGTCAACCATGAGTTCTTTTTGTTTGCTTGCTGAGATGCTGGTTTTGACTCTCTTTTTATGATCAATACAAGTCAAGAAGTATCCTTAGAAAATGCCAAGATTCCTTCACTGTATTATGCTCAAGCAAGCATTTTTTAACAAGTGCTGCAATTTGTACGTGTGTGTGGAGGGGAGTGTTGTGGAGGTATGACAGACTCCAGGGAGAAAAGGAACTAAATCACCAATAAAAGATGTCTCCTCCAACATTTCCATAAAAAATAATAATAACTCTACATCACCTGCCTCCTCAAATTTATAGCATTCCAAACAAGTGTTACATCTTAAATCAGCTGAACATGCAATAAAATGAGCCATCCAGGAAAGCTCATAAAGGAATGGACAATAAACAGAGTGGAATTAGAGAGTAATAAGGATGAAGCAAAAGCTGAGGACATAAGTAACACTGGGAAAGTTAACAGCAATTTGTTCTTCTAGTGCTGCGTTCATTCAACCCACAAGAGGAAAAAATCTAAGCTCAGTCATTGTAAAAGACAACTGAAAAATGCTTCAGTAAATTAAGACATCCCAGCAAATGAGGATTTTTTTTATTCCATAGTAACCCAAAAATTTGTTTTGATGCTATGCAATCAGATTATCAGCAGCATTAAGGCAACTGTGAGTTATAACTGAACTGAAAATATTACAAAAAAAGCACATATATTTTAAAACAATACATTTGTTGATCATAATTTACATTTCAAATGGAAGAGTAGAAGAGGTATATTTATTTTGGAAGAGCAGACTAAAAAATTGTCATGTATTTCTTAGGATGAATTAAAAAAACCCGCATGATGTTATTGCAAAAAATAAAAGCCATGTCAGAAACACAACATTTGAAAACTTATGCTAAATACACTTCCATTAAAGCGGTTTTTCCAAAGCTTTTTGAACTGTTAAAAAACCTCAGTAAAATCTTTCAGCATCTGGAGCCTAGTTTTCAGCTCTGGAAAAAAGAGCAGAAGTAAAAAGTCCCTGTCCATTTCCAACAACAGCAGAGATGTCAGAGACACAAATTTACGAACTTTCACAGTACAATGGGCATTTCTGCACTAAGACAGAAAGAAAATGAACTGGGATCCTGCAGATGCTTTGGATGAAGTCTCTGGAAGAGATCTAGTGAGGGACCATCTGAGCTGCATCTGGATCGAACTGTTCCAGGAATTTTTACTTTAAAGAATTTGAAAAATCATCAGTTTCAGAAAGGAAAAGGACATTGTATGATGCTGTGTACAGAATTTTCCCTGTTGAGTTATAGTAAATAGACTACACTGTTTCATTAAGTCATGAGCCAGAGCAAGTTTCTTAGAACACAAGACAAATCCTATCACAAGGCCTCTGCCTACAGACTTTACTGCAGGGAGTATTTGTCTTAAGATGTGACAAGTAACAAAAAAAACCTCCACAGAAAAAAAAAAAAGATTATTTTTCCCTAACATAATGTTCCTGAGTCTGCAATGATTTTTGAAATTTATTTCTTCCAAATTATAAAATATTAAATTAAAAAAATATGTAAAAAGCCAAATGTCACACACCCCACGGCCTTCCTAGGAACTGAGAATCAGCTGGTAGCCTTCACTTCTCATACCTCCTTACTAAAAAAGCACTAGGGAATTGCTGACAGGGTTCAGCATTGTGCAGAATATTAAATATCTTTTTTGCAATACCCTGGTGACTCTTGAGTCTGTCTCTTACAGCACCATATGTAGAGCTGTGTTGGAAAGAGGAAGCTATTAAATATATTAAAAAGTAGAAATATTACCAATAGACACTTCATCAAATAACTGGATCTCATTCATCCCCAAACAAAGCAAGAAATGTTAAGGTTACATCAACATAAGAAAATAACTCTGGATTTAATAAGAGCACAAGCCTGTTGAACATATTTGAAAGTAAAAACATTGCTTAATAAAACAGATTAGTGTTTCTGAAACAATGAATATAGCTTTCAACCATCAGAATGCTTTGGTAACAAAGACATTGGACTTGGTTTTGAAAGGTGCTGGGTGTCTCAGTTCCCACACCATGGTCACAGTTAGAAGGTCTTTAGGTCCAAATATATTACCCTCAGTTTACTGCCAACACAGGACTAGGAATATTTTCTATTAAAAAAGGATTTAATAAAGAGGAGGGGAAAAAAGAGCATTTTGTTTGAGATTGCATTTGTAAATCTATTCTTGAAAGTTTGCCCTTGTGCCACACACATGTACAAATCTTGCATCCACATCTCCAAGGAATGCTTGAAGGAGACAGCCATGACACACCCGCGTGGCACAGGGCACACAAGAACACAACCACAAACACCCAAAACCATCTAAACTTAGGAAGGAACTCTACGTTACTTTTTTTCAAAAGTAAGTTTTTGAAAGGATATTTCTGAGATTTCTAAGCACCTAAAGACACCGAGAGGAAAACTGGACTTTCAGTGGCTCCTTCCTCGTAAGAATTTAAATCAGCGTTAAGCGAGAACGTGCTGCCAAAAATCCCACTTGCCGTCCAGCTGCACTTTTACACTTACATAAGACTTTTACAAGTATGGCTGTTCGGCCCTAGAAGCCTAACACCCAGCAACTTTTAATAAGATTTGCAATCTTAAATGCTCAAGCAACTTCTGAAGAAAGAACTTAGGCTGTTTGTAAAACCTTCCCCATAGGCCCCCATCTTGTGCGGCAGAGCTCGCAGGCAGTGCACCGTGGTGATGATTTCAGCGGTGCTCTGGGGGGAACTGCTTCATGGCTACGTAGCAGGAGCTCCTTTCTCACGCTTCAGAGCAAGAAATGAGAAAATAAAGAACACCTATGGAGCCCCGTTCAGCATAACTTCCTACAAAAATACTGCAGATCTCAATGTTTGCTTAACTATCACAAGGACTGCACTACTTACCCCACTTAAAAATTTCTGGAATAATTTTGCAAGACTCCAGTATTACTTTTGCTAAAACTGGTGTAGGAGCCTATGTTTCTTCTTCTAGGGAAAATAAGTTTGATTACTCACAGTAATAACATAATAATTTACATCTTTTACTCCAGTTTCTGAACATATATTTTTATCCGGATTTGCAGTTTTTACTTTTAGTAGCATTCCTCCCTCATTCATTCATCTTGTTTTTCACCTTGTTGCTAGGTGTTGCAACTAAGGCAATTGACTGTTGACTTGCAAGATAATTACAGCTAATGATTCAAGAATTTTTAAGATACCCGTTTAAAAAGCAGTGAAACTTCTTGAATCAAGTGTAAACAGAAATTAAGACCCTAAGGCTACAGGCATTACCATGTATGGCATCAAGATAACTGGTTTGTCCCTAAAAAGGTAAGCAATTAAAAAGCGTAATACTCCAGACAGTGAACTCACAAGAGATTCTGCAGACTTCTTCTTTCCTATCATATGGTTTGTGAACATACTGTTTTGCAAAAAATTGAGTTTACAAAAACAAACACCAGGGCGAAGAGAGCTTTGACTTGTCTTTGGTGCTCTTCAACCTCAGCCATGCATTGAAGTAGGACCAGGTTTTGAGGTGGTTTCAGCAGGAATTTGTCTGACCAAGAAGCCCTGGCTGGTGTTAACCATAAGCATTTCCACCTCCGACTGCCAACGCTGCTGGAGGTTCAACCTCAGCACAGTCAGAGACAGACAAGCAATGTCAGTCTTTCAGTGGCTTGGACGCAAAGTCCAGCACCTCACCACAGACCCACCATCACTACGGATACCAGACTTTAATTTTAACAGCTGAGATTTGGGCACAGGAGCCTTTGTACTCTACTGAAGAGACACTAGAGGAGGAAAGGCACCTGAAGCAGGAAATTTTTAACTGCTGCAGAAAGATCTGTCAGCGTTCATATGTCACTGCCAACACAGAGCTCACTTGGAGGTCTCCAACCTGTTCTGACTCAACTTCTGTGGGACAAGCATACCTATAGCAAAGCCAAAGCATGGAGTCATAGGCATGCCTGCAGTACCCTCATACCTACAGTCTGAGTTACATGTACACATGCAGGATAAATTACACCAGTACCAAACATCTTTGTGCAACCATGTCTTGTCTAGAAATTATAACAATTTTACTCATTTTGTTGAAAAACGCAAGAGAATTAGATAAGAACAGTTCAACTCAATAAGCTGCTATGATGCCATTTCTTTTTTAATTTCTTTTTTTGCATTCCAATGCCTGACCTTTTTGGCAAACACAATTTTATTTGACAAAGTCTGATGTAGGTAGTGATGGAAGCTACCACAAGAGCTGAAATTTCTCTTCAGTCTTCTCAACAGAGGCCTGCTGTACAGTGCAGCCTGCGGGATCGTGGCCTAAGATTAATCAGGACCTGCAAAGCACTGTGCTGTTGTGGTAAGCCTTCATTAAGTCACAGTTCATTGACCACTAAAACATAAATATAAAATATTTAAAGACACGTGGTTGAAGCGAGTGAAGGAAAACTATTTTAAAGAGAACCACACCAGGACTCAGGGCATCTGAGTCTCACATGGTTCAAACTGAGGAAGGAGATGAATGGGGGTACGGCCCTGTGCGGAACAAAGAAAAATGCTTAGAAAAACAGACTGTCATGAGTTCATGTTACACACAAGAGTTTGTTAGAAAAGTTAATGTTATTGACAGTCCCTGTGCACAGTAAGCACTTTGATTACAGTAAATTTCTCTGGAAGAGGTCAGGCCACAATGACATAACTGTATAGATTAAGAGATTTGAGCACAGAATCAACAACAGAAACGTATTAATTTCATTTCCGAGTACGTACGCTCATAGTAAGGCTACTATTTCCCACCCTCCCCAAATGCAACTGTCCAAGGAATACAAATCATAATGAAAAAAACCAACCATCACTTACTCTGTTTTCCGCCTTTGCTTGTCTTCAAATATATCATTCAGACTTATGGCCACCTGTCCCAAAAACCTGTCCAGCCCCACCAGCGACCTGTGCATGACAATCAGGTACAGGATGTATTTTTCTGGATTCTCCTGCATGAGTAGTCCAGGGAGCTCGAAGGAGGCCTCTTCTTTCCAGATGGGATCCAGCGTCTTCTCAGCCACCGAGGTGGAGTACTTCTCCTTGCCCAGCTGTATGATGGTGTAGGCATCGTTGCTGCCATTTTTACCTTTTGGCTTCAGACCTTTGGCTTGAAGGACCGTAACTTGCACGTGA